>OY757019.1:80286211-81486211 GCA_963580285.1 Lucinisca nassula | reverse complement strand
AATGGGCATATGGTTGGTATCAGGAAAGATACAAAAAGAGTTGAAGAGAAAGCAAAGTGGTATCTCTAGGGCTCGGCGTGACCAGCCGATTGACCGTGCCGGACCGCACGGCCACCCGTCTACACCGAAAAGCCAGGCCAAAGAGGCGTGTTGGGAACCTGAAGCACCGCCACCTCAGGTAACCCTCAACCTCCAGGATCCCTTCTTCCGGCTTACAGGACGCCACCCACGGCAAACGGGTGGTACTTCCTTTAGCTCTTCCCAGTGGGCACAAAGACCACAGCGGCAATGTGCCCAGTGGGAATTGAGCCCCCAGGGCCACGGCAAGGCAGGAAGTCTAATACCTGGGGGTAGATTGAACATATGCGTTATGAACAAGGGGGATGTGTATGGTATTTGCATGATAGACGAATGCCCGGGGTTAGTCCTAAGCTTCAGCCCATTTATATTCTATGTGTGGTGTTAAAAAGGCTCAATGATGTGAATTATTTGATAAAACTTGAAGAGGGTGGTAGTCGTGTAGTACACCATGATAAGTTAAAGAAGTATGAGAGAACAATAGACCAAAATGGGTGGATAGAGCAATCCGTAGTTACAAACGAAGTAATTAGGTCAAACGGTCAAGGGTCAAGGTCAAAACTATCTAGACACAGACACTTAGGGTATGTTACAATTGCCTTTCAGTCATGGCCTCCAAGATGATGGAAATTGCCAAAAAGAATGGTAGCGCCTACAGGTGTGCGCCTTGTGGCTATGTGGGGAGGAAAAACAATGTCGAGGACCATTTCTATAAAAAAAAAACATGTCACTGAGTACGAGTTTTTGTGTACGGGGTGCGATTTCAGGACAGGGGACAATAGCAAGTTCGTGAAACATCAGGAGACGCCAGGGCATAGATTAAAGGTTGATAGCGTGCAGGACATTGTGCTCTTCAAGATTCCGCCACTCCAAGGGTTATGGTATTGGGACAGGATGTGATGAAATTAAGTAGAGAAGAAAGCAACCGCATTGGCTTAATATTGGAGTATAGCCCACAGGAGCAGAAACACCTGGAAGTGTGATTGAGGATATCCGGCCTCAGCTTCTGGAGCAGGTGACCATGGAGCTGACACCCCCTACAGCAGAAGCCAAGGTTGAAGTGACGGCCGACAAGTGTTGTCAAACAGACGTAGAGATGGACTTCATCCGTAGAATCGAGGCCAACATGACTCAAATGTACAATAACACTTGTGAATCCCTCACCAGTTCCTATAAGTATATTGAGAGTCAAAGAAAGATCACTGAGAGACAGGAAAACTACTGGAACGCTTGGAGAAAAGACTCAACTATTATGAGGAAAAGGAGAAAAGAGAGGAGAGAGATAGACAAGAACGGAGGAGGAGAGAAAATCGTGAGAGGGAAGACAGAAGGAGAAGGGACAGAAGCAGAGAAAGAAAATCAAATAAAATTCAGTAAAAAGTGTTGTGCACTTTGGCCTGTGTGTAATGGTTAAGTCCATTCTATAAGGAGCACAAAGAGTAGTGGTTAAGCACCTGAATCATGATCTGGTTACGGGTTCCAGACCCGTGCCCTGTATCGCATGCTTTGTCTATGTACGAGATGCCATCCGTATTGCAAAGTACCGGTTTCTACCCAGGAAATGAAGTATACAGAATCAGAATGTTGCTGATGATACTTCATATGACAGTCATTCACTAGGAAGATTGACCGTCAGTCATGCCCAGTCACGTGGTACATGTCGCCATCTATCTATAAGTCAATAGAATTGTGGGTATTGAAGATCTAAAATGTTTGTGACGGACCATCAAACATTTTAAAAGGGGGTAGTTGTAGGGGTCAGCTTGTGGCTCCTTATAAGCTTAATAATAAGAAAGAAGTGCAGTCGGCGGTCATAAGTAGGCATCAGATGTTTCACTGGAGATGCGTCATGTGACATTCTTTCACCAGGAAAATAAAGTATCTAGTGATCTATCAAGTGATCGATAAGAGTCTGCTGCTGCTGATAATGATGTGATGATGGTGAGTGATCGCTGTTGGGTGCTACTATTGGTGGATGATACATCAAACAACATTTATTTGTCAGGCTGATGATGATCAGAATTGAATAATGATGATGATGATGATAATGATGATGATGATTGGTGAGTGATGATGATGGTGATTACCGGTGGTGATCGATAACGGCTGACGATGGGTGATCACAGGCTATCAAGATCGAGTTGTACACCAAAAAGACATTCACCAAGTGACCATCAAAGAGTCATTCAGTGATTCACCAAACGTACCACGAAAACGCATGACGACAGAAACTTTGACTCAGAACAAGCCAACTACGATGGTTATGATAATTTTAGCTGTTCGACTTATCAATCTATTACCGACAGTGATAGACAGTCCTAATAATGACTGGTGACACGACTCGAAAAAGGAGTAAACTTGACAGAAAATTTGACATCTTTTCGCGAACTTTTCCATGTGTTTTAGTACTAGCTGCATGGACAGAGCCGAGTTGAACCGAATGGTCAGAATGACTGCGCATGCGTTCTTATGTTTATGGCTCTTCCAATGGCTGTTCCGTGAACTTGACGCGCTTGCGGCATTGCGATGGAATGAGCGACTGAGCTTGCGAAGTCTATGATTTCGATTAATCAGATGAAAGTTTGTTTCTATTACAGATAGTCTCTTACAGGAAATAAGAATAACTTTTCAGTTTTAGGTGTATCGATCGGGAGAATCTTAGTCCACCCGACCAGAGAATCGCCGCCTCTATGCAAATTAGCCACGATTTCAACCCGTACCGCCAAGATCTCCACCGAATTCGCACAACGCTATCGGTCCGGGCCCATATATAAAGAAGATTGTATCCTTTCTCTGGTATTCTGTGCGCCGATCCTCTGAGATGCAGCATTGCCGTGTATTATTATTAACCAAGTTTTGACTTGTACAGATACACAGTAGAAGAAATAAGGATGAATGCTGATGTCTGGTTACCGTTACAGTTATGAAGAGAGCTGGGTTTGAAATTGCAATTTGTTGTTGATGTTGAATTTCCGAATGTCTTAAACTTGCAGGCTCGTTCAAGAACCCCAATCGACGACAGTGACCTTTTGACCCTTGTGCTATTTATAGGTACATGTATACAGTGCAAAGGGCTTCCCTCAGTAATGCCAGAATGAGTCTGTGCCAATTTTTAGATACGTCAGAGTCTAGATACCGTATTGACAGCCTTGAAAGGAAAGAGCCTGGGAGAACTAAAGATTATGCTTTCTTTTTCATATTACTGTTAAAGGTTAACGTTTCGGATTTACTTCGACGCTTAACTTGGCTTTTATTTTCTTAAACCAAGTCATAGCTTTGCTAATATTGTATCAGCTATTAGATTACTTATGCATTAACGATTTTTCATTAAATCTGAAGTTCTTAATTGGCTATAAAGCATTTCTTAAATTAAAGTTTAACATCCCGGAACATGCACCAGTTATGCTGATGCTCTCTGGAAAAGTGTTAGTTATGCTATCCCCTTAAGTCTATATATAAGTCATGCTAAATTTCTTGAATAATTAATTACGCTAATTTGCATAGTTAACGGACCGTTAATCCGGGCGTATGCATCAGTTATGCTGTGCCTGCCCTTGTCTAAATTTCAATACTTAAGATTACGTATTTAATAACAAGACTTATGCCGCCGTCCATGATGTAAAGGGGAGATAACTGTTCTTTATTGTTGGGTCATGCCCTTCACTTAGGATCAGTTTGTCTCACTGATGTGACCTTGACCTTAATTCCTTTGACCTGAGATGACCTTAACCTAGATACAGACTAACTTGGTAGAGAGAAGGGGTACCAGCGAGAGAAACCGTAGCTAATCTATGAGAGGGTTACAGTACAGATCTAACTAGAGAGAGACAAGATTGCCTTTTGAAATTAAGTGTTTTATACCACATTATACTATTTTTATTCAGCAGAACTCTGCCTTAGTTGTCCTTCCTCCTCTTCAGTTTCTCCAATTTTAAGTAGCTTATTTAATTACACTCTATGTGAGAGGTCTATTCAATGCCATAAGTTTTAAGGGTGTGTCGCTCCGCCTGTCTGTCGGCCAATGCGTATTTCCGGTTTTGCTTGGTTGAAAGCGGCCAGGGTTCAGTGACATTGACCACTTTTACCCTGCTATATAACTCTGACCCCCTTGAACC
Source organism: Lucinisca nassula (assembly GCA_963580285.1). Lineage (NCBI taxonomy): Eukaryota > Metazoa > Mollusca > Bivalvia > Lucinida > Lucinidae > Lucinisca > Lucinisca nassula. The sequence goes on along the minus strand of OY757019.1, from coordinate 81,482,018 downwards.
CCACTTTTATATAGTAAAACTGTGGGTATACAGGGGTAAACCTCATTTTGCTTATTCTGCTCTAAAATATAGATTGCGGGTACTCGTTAGATCTGAGTGAGTGTTTGAGATTTACGTCCCACCAACAGCTAAGGTCATACGGAGACGGGACTTCGGTTTAAAGACTCATCCGAAAGTCTGGAGAAGCCCGGGATCGAACCTGCGACCCCTGGTTTACAAGGCGAGTAGCGTAACCACTCGACCACGGAGGCTTCTACTCGTTAGATCTAAAATATAGATTGTTGGTACCCGTTAGATCTAAAATGTAGATTGTTGGTACTCGTTAGAACCGCCTCATCGAGGCGGTTCTAACGAGTACACACAATCTCTTAAATATAGATTGTTGGTACTCGTTAGAACCGCCTCATCGTGGCGGTTCTTACGAGTACCCACAATCTGTATTTTTAGCAGAAATAGGAAAAACATCACCATTTTTCATGTTAAAATATTCGGATTTTCGGCGGAAAAGTTAACAGTGTATTTGTATTGGCGTGTTTTCGTAATGGAACAAACGAACGAACAAACGGACGAACTAACTAACGGATGAACAAGCAAACGAACAATAAATAAATAAATAAATAAACTTACTTACCATACACAAAATATCCTCATTTCCATCAACAGAGGTTTCATTACAGGTAAAATCCAGAGGTTTTAGAGATGGTTTCTTAATCACAATCTTCTCATGGATTTCATAAATCATTTCAAATATATCTTTGGCATTGTTTTTATCATCATCACTGGATATTCTCGAAACATCGTATATAGCGCTTTTGTTGCTATTTGAAACGAAACCAACGTCCCCTTTTTTGTACAGGATATATTTCTGTGGCCGTCGCCCGGCAGGCGGCAGATTATGCGCTGCACGGCTTTCGTTCATTGTTAAAGATTCTGTTTTCACATAAACAAAGCTAAGCAAAGTGTCTACAACAAGCACAACAACCGCGATGGCCATGATAAAGATGATTAGACTTGTTCTTTTAGACATTTTTGTGTCTAGTTCTTCAAAGTAAACGCCAAATTCTATAGTTCATCCACAAGGATCGTCTGTTTTGTCGTCTGCTTCTAACTTTTTTTTTGCAGTGTGGATCCAGATCAGACTGCTCCTAAATACGAAAACACTCCTATTCAAATATATTGGAAATTTTACCGCCACACAATGACAATTTTCAGATACAAAATCTGATATGTTTCTTATTTCTGCTCACAACATAGATTGTGGGAACTCACCGAGGTGGTTCTAACGAGTACCGACAATCTATGTTTTTGAGCAGAAATAAGAAAAATAATGTATACCCCTGTAAATCCAAGTTTTACTAAACAAAAGCGGGGTTTAAAGGGGTCAAAATTATTTTGTTTTCGTGATGTAGATGTAATAAGTCCATGTAATAAATACCATTGTAAACCCCTATTTATATAAAGTGCGATTTACAAGGATATACATTATTTTTTCATTAGGATAACACACCCGTGCGACATTGTGTATTTTTTTCACATCTCCAAAATGGGTACTTTCTGATGAAATCCGTGATATTTTTCTTACAATTACTGCAAACATAGGTTGTGGGTGCTCGTTAGAACAGCCTCATTGAGGCGGTTCTAACGAGTACCCACAACCTATGTCTTGGAGCAGAAATAAGAAAAATATTGAATACCCCCGTAAACCCCAGTTTTCTCTATATGAAGTGGGATTTAGGGGGTCTTCATTTCACGGACTTGTTGACGTGATGTCTGCCCAAGAAAATAGATTTGGGCACTCGCTTGAACGGACTCATTATTGTGGGTATTCGTTCGAACCATCTTATTAACCCATATACGACAATGGCACCTTCCATCTTATATGTTTGGGCTGGTCCATTTTCAATTATAGGGGTGTCAGGTTTGTTTTGTTTAATGTAAGTTGTGCAGAGATGTATGGCCTTTGAACACACAGTGAAGACCCAGATCAGACGCCGTTGTCTGCGGAGTCTGATCTGGGTCTACCCTGTTTGGCAACGCCACAAAAACGGGTGCGCTAGGCATACATGTATATGTGTTATCAGAAATATACAGGAGAAAAATATATGTTTTTGAGTCATGTTAAAATTCACCATGTCTAACGGTTACCGTAATTATCCTAAATATTGGCACAGGCATGCCTGAGGAAACAGTGCAGACCTAGATCAGACGGCTCCTGAAGGAGCCGTCTGATCAGGGTCTACACCGTTTGCCTTTCCGTCCGCACCTTTTGGACTCCTTTCTGGATCATGAAACCAATTTGTTAACATTTTAGAAGAATTACAGCAAGTCCTCGAGGGATGAGCTGCATGTATCTTAACTGAGCCCCGCCAAGCGAATTTGTGTCTTCGAGCATTCCGTCATGACAAATTTTAACTGCGCATGCCCAGCGATACAGAGGGGCCAGTGATATGGCTTTCTGTCTGAAGGTTCCTTTTGATTCACTGCTTGTATGAGCGAGCAGCGAAGGTACTGGCGAGACTGCGCGGATGCGCAGGCTCGCCTGAACCTTCGCTGCTCGCATAGGCGATAAGTACCAAAATCGCTTGACGGGGCCCAATTGCAAATCGTGCCTGTTTGAAATTATCATCACGTCAACAACACCTCTGTAAACCCCACATTACATCATTAAAACTAGGGTTTACTTTTAAGGGTCAGCATTATCTTCAATATTTTTGCTAAACAAAACTTGTGGGTTCTCGTTAGAACCGCCTCAATCACACTGCTTAAACACTGCTAACGAAGCGTGGCTTATGATAAAACCGTTTTCGCCCCCGCCCATCGGGGCTTGAAGAAATAGATAGGCTGCATGATGCTTCCACGCAGAGCTGAAACCGACCGCACACGAGTACTGGTCAACCGCTTAGAGGATCTAAGCCGGCCCAGGCAATGCTAGTCGGACCGTCCATGCTTATAAACCGTATTGGTTTCATTGGGCGACAGGGCCTGAGATGTCATTTCATCTCATTGTCGGATAAAAGTCCCACAAAATTGGAAGCAACGTCTCCAAAATGACCTATACAGTGTTGACGGGGACGTTTAACCTCAAATCAAACAAAGAAATGATAAAACCGTTTAGAATGGGGTCTTTGTCTTAACAGGCTGTGAGCTCTCGATCATAACCGTGTCATAGAGACAGTTTAAATGGGTACACACAGGCTATTCAAAAGAAATAACACAACCCCGGTAACTCCTCTTCTAGATAAAGTGGGGATTACAAGAGCATTTACCATTTACGAAAATACCTAGGCATAAACAAATACATTGTTAATTTTACCACATAAAAAAGACACGAAAAGTAAGATGAAAAAGTGTGATACTTTTCTTATTTCTGCTCTATCTATCGAGGCGCACAATCTATATTTTAGAATCGAAATAAGAAAAATATGGTTTACCCCTGTATTTTACTTTATAAATAGTGGGATTAATGGGGTCCGAATTATATTGGCGTGGTTCCTTGATGCTTTAACTGCATGCTAATGTGACACACGCGTATTAAAACGTGTATGACACTTAACAAAAACATTGGCCATCGCGTGAACAAGTCAATGAAATGAACACCCCCTAAACCCTACTTTATATAGTATAGATCATTTTCTTATCTCTGCTCCAAGACATAGCTTGTGGGTACCCGTTAGAACCGCCTCAATGAGGCACACAAAACATATGTTTGCAGTAAAAATAAGAAAAAAAAAGTCACAGATTGTCATCAGACAAGTAGCCATTTTGGAAATGTGAAAAAATAAATCCACCATGTCGCACGTCTACCTCCTGGGCTTGCCAGTCCATTGCGCGTAGTTAGACGGTCGCAGTTTTGATCTTCGCTATATGCTTTCGTTGAGATCAAGAAGGACAACTGTCAATTAGTGGCAAAAGAACGTATACTATACTGTTAAATGCCTTAAACAACCAATTAAAACAATGTGTTTTTGTTCCAGAACTGAGATAACACGCCCGTGAGACCGTAATGCAATATTCCATATATTTGCCGATGAAAAATTGTCATATCTTTCTTATTTATACTATAAACATAGGTTGTAGGTGTTCGTTAGAGCCGCCTCATCGAGGCGGTTCTAACGAGTACCCACAACATATGTCTTGCAGCAGAAATAAGAAAATAAATGTACACCCCCATAAAGCCCAGTTTTTTCTAAATAAAGTGGGTTTCACTGTTCATTTCACGGACTTGTTCACGTGATGACATCGAAATTTGCATCTGCTATTTTATATGTAATCCAAGAATCATGTTCGCCCCCGCCCATAAGGGCTTGAAGAAATATATGGGCTGCATGATAGTTCCACGCAGAGCTGAATCCGGCCCGCACAATAGTACTGGTAAACAGCTTGGAGGATCTAAGCCTGTCCAGGAACGTGGTGCGAGGCGGACCGTCCATGCTAAAAAACCCTATTGGTTTCATTGGGCGACAGGGCTTGAGATGTCATTTCATCTCGATGTCGGGTAAAAGTCCCACAAAATGGAAGCAACGTCTCCAAAATGACCTTTAGAGTGTTGACGGGGACGTTAAACCTCAAATCAAACAACCAAAAACCAAGAATCATGTGGGCCCCGTCAAGCGATTTTGGTACTTATCGCCGATGCGAGCAGCGAAGGTTCAGGCGAGTCTGCGCATCCGCGCAGTCTCGCCAGAACCTTCGCTACTCGCTCATACAAGCAGTGAACCAAGAGAAACCTTCAGACAAAAAGCCATATCCCTGGCCCCCTGAATGGCTGGGTATGCGCAGTTAAAATTTGTCACGACGGAATGCTCGAAGACACAAATTCGCTTGGCGGGGCTCATGTAATCCTGTAAATTGATTGATTGTGTTTGGGTTTACCGACACATCAACCCTTGTGTGTCATTTGTGTCGTCGCCTAGAGAAAGGGAGGGGTGGAAACAGAAGAGGCAGTAGAAGAGATAAAAGTGAAGGACAGAGGAGAAAGAGGAAAAATAATGGAAGTGTAGAAACTGAAGAAGTAACATCTACACCACCCCCACTACGCTTACCTGCTGCAGGAACAGCAAGCCTAGACCAAAAGTAGTTAAAAACATGTATCCGTTGAATTTAATCCTATTAAACTATACAACAGAAAAAACATAGGTGTTTTATCCCATAAAGAACAAGCATCTCAACTTTGTTTTGGATTGGGCGTGAAACCACCGATCAATCCAATGTAACTTTACACGATAACCATCACGGAAATATTTACTTTTATAAAGTAAAACTGGGGTTTACAGGTGTATACCTGTGTGTGTGTGTGTGTGTGTGTGTGTGAATTCGGGTTTAACGTCGCTTTCAACAATTTTTCAGTCATATCACGACGGTGTCTGGTTGCGACAGGGAGTTCAATGCTCACTTTTATAGTGCTGTCTCACTGAAGTATCATGTCCCAGACACATTACATGATACCAAACCAAGTCACATTATCCTGACACTGGGTCGACCAGTCCTAGCTCTACCCAGCTAGTACCATTTTTAACGACTTTGGTATGTCGCGGCCCGGGATCGAACCCGTGACCTCCCGTTCCCCGGAGCGGACACTCTACAAACTGAGCTATCGGGGCCCGTCACAGGTCTATACCTTATTTTTTCTTATTTATGCTCTAAAATATAGCTTGTAGGTACTCGATGAGGCGGTTCTAACGAGTACCCATAAACTATATTTTGAGCCGAAATAAGAAAAAATATCACGAGTTTTCATCTCAAAATGTTCGTTGTTTTGGCGGTAAAGTTTACAATGTATTTGTATAGGTGTGTTTTCGCAATGACACCCGTGTGACATAGCGCACTTTCATCACGTTAACACGCCTATTTAATTTTGACCCCCTTGAACCCCACTTTTATATAATAAAACTGGGGTTAATAGGGGTAAACCTTATTTTTCTTATTTCTGCTCTAAAATATAGATTGTGGGTACTCGTTAGAACCGCCTCGATGAGGCGGTTCTAACGAGTACCCACAGTCTATATCTTAAGCAGAAGTAAGAAAAAAGTATTTTTTTTTTTGGCGGTAAAGTTTACAATGTATTTGTATAAGCGTGTTTTCGCAATGACACCCGTGTGACATAGCGCATTTTTTCCATCTCGTCCTTGATATCTTTCATCACCAAAACACGCTTATATAATTTGACCCCCTCTAACCCCACTTTTATTGTAAAACTGGGGTTTTCAGGTGTAAACATTATTTTTCTTATTTATTCTCAAAACATAGATTGCGGGGACTCGATAGAACCGCCTCGTCGAGGCGGTTCTATCGAGTCCACGCAATCTATTTTTTGAGCAAAAATAAGACGAGGCGGTTCTATCGAGTCCACGCAATCTATGTTTTGAGCAAAAATAAGAAAAGTTCACAATTTTTCATCTAAAAAATTTAGTTTTTTTCGGCGGTAAAATTTACAATGTATTCGTATAGGCATGTTTCCGCAATGTCTTATTTAAACTGCAAACATAGGGTGTGGATGCGTGAGGCGGAATCTATATATTAGAGCAGAACTAAGAAAAATAAGGAGCACCCCTGTAAACCCCAGTTTTATCATTCAAAAGTGGGGATCAAGGGGATCAAAAGTATATAGGTGTGTTTTCGTGATGGGGTATCCACAACCTATGTCTTGGAGCAGAAATAGGAAAAATAACGTATACCCCGTCAACCCAAGCTTTATCTATATAAAGTGGGCTTTAGAGGGGCGTTTATTACACGGACTTGTTCACGTGATGTTGTAATGCACAAATAAGAAAAAAAATGTCAATTTATACTCCAAGAACTATGTAATCCAATCAAGCTACATGTATAAAGCCAAAAAATAATCATCACGAAAACACGCCTGTATAATTTTGTCCCCTTGAACCCCGCACTTATATAGTAAACTAGGGTTTACAGGGGTAAACCTTACTTTTCTTATTTCTGCTCAAAAACATAGATTGTGAGTGCGCATTAGGACCGCCGCGACGAGGCGGTTCTAATGATTACCCACAATCTATGTTTTGAGCAGAAATATGAAAAATATCAAGAATTAGGTCTAAAAATATATATATTTTCTTTTTTGTCGTAAGATTTTGTCAATACATTTGAATAGGCATGTTTTTGTGGTATGCTTTGTGACATGAAAGTAAAGATCTAAACTATGGTTCACTGGGCCGTAAAACTCGCAATCAAACCAATGTATTTTTTACGGTTGCACAACTGAGAAAAATGTCAAATTTGCAAATTTAAAATCCAAGAACAGATAATCCTATCAAAGTACATGTATAAAGAAAAATAAATATTATGGTAAATGAATAATGTTACTACAGTTCGCTATTCTGTTTACCCATTTTATACATAATAACCGAAACTAGCCGGTCATTACGAAAACACGCCTATACTAATACATTGTAACCTTCATCGCCCCCCAAAAAATGAAAATTTAAATATGAAAAATTGCGATATTTTTCTTATTTCTGCTCAAAATATAGATTGTGCGTAAACGTTAGAACCGCCTCATTGAGGCGGTTCTAACGAGTAGCCACAATCAATATTTTAGAGCAGAAATAAGAAAAATAAGGTTTACCCCTGCAAACCCCAGTTTTACTATATAAAAGTGGGGTTCGAGGGGGGCAAAAATATATAGGCGTGTTTTCATGATGAATAAAATTTAAATTAAGAAGATAAAGTTTCATCTCTAATATTTAAATATACCATTTAAAACTGGAAATTTCAAAACGAAACACCACCAATTTTTTTGCAATAGCACAGGCCCAGATTAGACGCCGCAGAACGCGGCGTGCGATCTGTGCTTTAGCTGTTTGCAAAACGTTCAACCAATTTCTAAATTGCTATATTGCTAAATTTTCGAAATTGACTGATACTTATACGGGTAAAATGGGTCCAAATATCTAACAGTTGCACATAATCATCTGAACAAAGAAAGACTGCTACAGTACAATAGTATTTGAAAGATTGGAGCCAGCGCATGACAAAACCTACAAGAAGACATGTGCGCCCAACAAAGACTAAGATCAGCCTGCGCATCCGCGCAGTCTGATCAGAGTCTTCGCTGTGCGCTCTAAGGATAGCTAATTGCCCAATGTTCCTTTATGCAGCAAGATAAGTCTCTGGTTGGACTATATAGCTGCGCAGGCTGATCTGAGCCTTCGATGGGCGCACATGTCTTATTGTAGGGTTTGTCGTGCGCTTGCTCATTTGAAAGATTAAAACTTTTCCTTTATAGTACGGTGAAACTCCGCTATTAAGACAAGCTAAAATTAAGCCTAATTCCGCTTTCTTAAGGACTATACAAAATGGCTGATACCCTGTATTGAAAATTTGTCAAGTGTGAAGAAGATTTTTTTTAAAAAAGAAATCATCACTTATATCATGACCCCGCCCGTCGGGGCTTGAAGAAATAGATGGGCTGAATGATGCTTCCTCGCAGAGCTGAGACCGACCGCATACGAGTACGTGTAAACCGCTTAGGGGATCTAAACCTGCCCAGGCAAATGGGTGCATGAGTCCATGCATATAAACCCTATTGGTTTCATTAGGCGGCAGGGCTTGAGATGTCATTTCATCTCCATGTCGGATAAAAGTCCCACAAAATTTGAAGCAACATCTCCAAAATTACCTGTACAGTGTTGGCGGGACGTTAAACCTTAACCCCCCCCCAAAAAAAAAAAAAAAAAAAAAAAAAAAAATCACTAATAAGATTTTTTGTGTGAGTAATTCCATGAATGCATAATATGTCGGCTATTGCTACTAACATTTAGTTTTCAAGAGGCAAAAACAATCCGGGTGAAAACCGTCAAATTTCAAACCTATGGTGGCATGTAGCTGCCATCGAGATGCGAGATATTAAGTATACTTATTATACAGATAAAACAACAAAAGTACCATTAAGTCTACATAATTTTCTTGTTCATTGAGATATTTTAAGTCTACATGAAATATGTTCTCTTATATTTAGTCGACATAAAATATGTCGTCTTATATTTCGTTCATTTTTATCTAAATCTTTGCTAAAAATGAGCGAGATAGTGCTTTAATATGAGATACACAAACGTGAAAGAATAGCTTATAAGGCGCCTTGTGGAACAGGCAAGTCGACTTATTTTAAAAACGACACTTTATTTATATATCTATTTAGTTCACTACAAAGTCGTCTCAGTGCTTTAAACTGACATGACAATAAACCATGTAGCATTTAAGGAGTATAAAAGCCGGTATTAGGTCGCCTTTGAATTGAGGAATGTAACAAAATAGAATAGATTATATATACCCAAAGTATGGGTTATAGGCAAATCTTCAGAATAACACAATACGTTAGAAATGGAGACCTTATGAGTTTATTATACTACGTCCTCGTTGCACCCAACCAAAGTATAAAGACTCTTAAGCCACAGCTCCACTTTCACGTCTTGAGCGTTAGTTTTTATTTAGGAAATAGATTCGTGCTGGTAGGTGACTAGTTGCTTAATATATCACTGGCAGGAAGTCCCTCGTCAAAGTGAAAAGAACACGATGCACGCGAGCGATCTGAGCAATTACGACTGACCGACAGACAGCACGGTTTTTCTAAAAGTTTTTATTGTATGTAATACAAGTTCATATTATGGGTGTGACATTTCGGAAAGTTAAGTATATGAATGGGTCCCTTTTTTCAGAGTACAAGTATAAATGAATGTGGTATGTATTCAAAATCCTGTCCCCTCACCCATACCAAATGGCCCTTAGTTCCCCCATTCCCCACACTAGGCTTCAACTCAGGGTTTGTATCTGGCATATTAGAACACGCTCGTTTTCCATGAGAAAAATAGACGTGTAGCGGTCATAGATATTCGGGATTTTCCTCGTGGTAACTTTGCTAAACCCGGGGTTTGGTATCCAGTGATTTTATAGAGTTCGTTTTTCCTGAGAAGACGATGTGCAGCAGCCAAAAAAGTATTTTCCGACTCAATTTATTGTTTTAGTGGGATGTGTTGGTGTCTGCGCATAGCAGAAGCTCTCTCTTTGTCCTGTGAAAGACCAAATGCCCAGTTAGCAGCCAACCACGGATTTCAAAATGTTAGCACGTACATGTAAGCATATGGTGGCATGTAGCTGCCATCGAGATGCGAGATCCTACTTACTAAGTCGATGTATTTTATGTTGACATACTAGTGTAATGCGACAATATTTGGTTTGTTTATCGTTATGATAAAAAATATCTCGATTTTCATTAACTAGCCCAGAAACTGCTTTACAATGACACCCAGTTCATTGATATTTTTACAACGAAGTGTTACTTACTATGTTGACATAAACTCGTTGTAATTTTTGTGATTATTGCTTTGTAATGACATCATGATAGGGTAAGTCGACTTAGGTATTTTATGTTTACTTACTTTCACAGGACAAAGAGAGGGCTTCTGCTATGCGCAGACACCTGCACATCCACTAAAATAATAAATTGAGTCGGAAAATACTTTTTTGGCTGCTGCACATCGTCTTCTCAGGAAAACGAACTCTATAAAATTACTGGATACCAAACCCCGGGTTTAGCAAAGTTACCCTGAGGTAAATCCCAAATATCTATGACCGCTACACGTCTAGTCTTCTTATGGAAAACGAGCGTGTTTTAATATGCCAGATACAAACCCTGAGTTGAAGCCTCGTGTCGGGGTAAGAGCCATTTGGTATGGGTGAGCAGACAGGATTTTGAAAACATACCCCATTTATATACTTGTACTCTGAAAAAAGGGACCCATCATATACTTAACTTTCGAAGAAATGTCACACCCATAATATGAACTTGTATTACATACAATAAAACTTTTAGAAAAACCGTGCCGTCTGTCGGTCAGTCGTAAGTGCATAGATCGCTCGCGTGCGTCGTGTTTCTTTTTACTTTTACGAGTGACTTCCTGCCAGTGATATATTAAGCAACTAGTCACTACCAGCACGAATCTATTTTTTTTATTTAAACTAAACATGTATTTCAATATCATAAATACGTACATACACACAGATAAATATATAGGATATTGATATTTGAAGTGCATAATAGTCCAATATACTAAATTCGAAATTTAATCTTTTAGGAGTTAGTAGAAAAGAGAAAGCTTATAGGGAGAGGGGGAAGAGAGAGAGAGAGAGAGAGAGAGAGAGGAGAGAGAGAGAGAGAGAGAGAGAGAGAGAGGAGAGAGAGAGAGAGAGAGAGAGAGAGAAGGGATCGTTTAGAAGTGTAGGCAAACAGGTTGTAATAGTAACATTCAGTGTAATAATACATAGAAAAAAACCTGGACTTAAGCACGAATCTATTTCCTAATAAAAGCTAACGCTCAAGACGTGAAAGTGGAGCTGTGGCTTAAGAGTCTTTATACTTTCGTTGGGTGCAACGAGGACGTAGTATAATAAACTCATAAGATCTCCATTTATGAACGTATTCTGTTATTCTGAAGATTTGCCTATAACCCATACTTTTGGTATATATAATCTATTCTATTCTATTACATTCTCTAATTTAACGCGACCCAATACCGGGTTTTATACTCCTTAAATGCTACATGGTTTATTGTCATGTCAGTTTAAAGCACTGAGGACGCCTTGTAGTGAACTAAAAAAGATATATAAATAAAGTGTCGTTTTTAAAATAAGTCGACTTGTCTGTTCCGCAAGGCGCCTTATAAGCTTTTTTTTCAAGTTTGTGTATGTCATATTAAAGCACTATCTCGATATTTTAGCAAAAATTTAGATAAAAATGACAGAAATATAAGACGACATATTTTATGTCGACTAAATATAAGAGAACATATTTCATGTAGACTTAAAAATATCTCAATGGACAAGAAAATTATGTAGACTTAATGGTTCTTTTGTTGTTTTATCTGTATAATAAGTATACTTAATATCTCGCATCTCGATGGCAGCTACATGCCACCATATAAGCACATACAGTAATCATATACATTCTAGCACATGTGCTTGAGTAAACATAAAAAACCTAAGTCGACTTACCCTATCATGATGTCATTACAAAGCAATAATCACAAAAATTACAACGAGTTTATGTCAACATAGTAAGTAACACTTCGTTGTAAAAATTATCAATGAACTGGGTGTCATTGTAAAGCAGTTTCTGGGCTAGTTAATGAAAATCGGGATATTTTTATCATAACGATAAACAAACCAAATATGTCGCTTTACACTAGTATGTCAACATAAAATACATCGACTTAGTAAGTAGGATCTCGCATCTCGATGGCAGCTAAATGCCACCATACAAACCTTACTTCAGAGCTGTAATTTCATCCAATCTTCCTTTTAAGCACAAATCAGTCCTTTGTATAACCTCTCCTAACAAAACCTAGCGGCTATTTTCAAAAATGCTTTCCCATTAAAAAATTGACCAAATTTTCATCTTGCCACCTAAATGCACTTGAAGTTGAAGAAACATGGCTGCTATTGAGCACATGGGGAAACCATGTACATAAAAAAGTAGTTCCTTCTATGCACTGTGGTCTGAATTGGTCATAACCTCTAGAGAGTTTGTTTGAACTGAGGTTTAATGCCCCATTAGCACAACTGAGGTCATTTTGGAGATGCTGCTTCCAATTGTGTGGAACTTTAACCGAGATTTGAGATGAAATGGCATCTCAAGCCCTGCCGCCCAATGAAACCAAAAGGTTATATTCATGGATGGTCTGACTCACACCACTTGCCTGGTGTTTAACCAGTACTCATGTGTGGTAAGTTTCAGCTCTGCATGGAAGCACCCTGCAGCCTGATCTATTTCTCAAAGCCCCGATGTAGGGAATATAGTATTACTGTTTTAATTCTTAACCCATTCTGTACCAAATGGAATCTTCCACCTTATATATAGCTTAAGTCCATTTAAAAATTTAGTAATGTCAGGTTCTGTTTCTCTTAAAAATATTTAAATAAAACTGCAAGCACTGCATGATGCCCCGCCACTACAAATACATCAAGCAAGTGCCATATCACAGTGAAAAGTGAATTCAAAGTAAGGCTGCAATACTATTTCACTTAATAAAGTTGACAGGAATACACGACGAAGATGACTATTTTCAATGTTCAAAGAGCCATGGCTCGAAAAGAAAGTAACTCAGGATTAAAATTCTCATTTTCAGTTTTTGGCGGCCGGTGCCCTTTAACTAAAGTTAAGGTCTTCAAAATCTAGTCAAATCTTTGGTCAATTGCAATGATATTTTTTCAAAGTTAGACCACATTTCATTGATGTGTTCATGAGTTTGGATGCAGACAAGCATTGGCCCAAAAGTTACAATTTTGGGGGCCTGTGCCCTTGAAAATAAGGTCAATGTCACCAGCACCTGAATGCTGTCCCCCCACCATCATAGTGATGTCACCATGCGAGTTTGATCAGAATCAATAATTAGGTTCAGGAGATATAGTGCTTCAAACAGACTACATGATAGAAATGGCTATGTTCAATGTTCAAGGGCAATAACTCCAAAAATAGGAAAATAAGAGTTATGGTTCATATGTTTAGCACTTCGTTTCATTCTGCTCTCCATATCTGTGAAGTTTCATGGAAACATCTCAAACGTTATGGGGTGGACACGAAACTATGCCAGAAATGACAATGTTCAAAGGGCAACAACTTCAAAAGTAGGAAAATCAGCGTTACAGTTCATATGTTCTGCACGTCATCTCATAGTGCTCTACATATCTGTGACGTTTAGTGAAAATATCTCAAATGTTATCAGAGATATGGAGCGGACACAAAACTGAGAGCAGCAGCTATGTTCAAAGTTCAAAGGTCAATGACTCCAGAAGTAGGAAAATCAGGATAGTCAATTAATAAAATGCTTTATAGATAAACAACAAAATTTTTTCTGCTCTCATTCTGTCACTTCAACTGAATAAAGAAGGGCAGTTGTCAGTTTCTTAGAAAAAAAATACTTTGTACCAATAAACACTTTATGTATAAGCAATCTCGGAAAAAGTTAATGTAGCCCATCCAAAGGATGTTGCTTCTGTTGCTAGGGGCCCCCATTGGTTGATCCCCGGTTGATTCCCATAATTTACAGGGATAAATGCTACATATTGGACTGTCATTCGGATCGGAATGTTAACTGGAAGCGACCTGTGCAGGGAGAACTTCCCCTGCTGTTTAAAAGATCCCTTCTATAGCGTTTAGCTTTCATCCTGCAAATCCGGTGTGTATGTATCTAATGTACACCTGCAAATCTGCTGCGAGTAATGGTCGCAATCGCAGTATCAGTAGGAGAAAGAAAGATATGATGATCAGATATCAGTTTGCCATGACACAATGCAATCACCATACATAATGAGCCCCGCCAAGCGAATTTGTGTCTTCGAGCATTCCGTCATGACAAATTTTAACTGCGCATGCCCAGCCATTCAGAGGGGCCAGGGATATGGCTTTCTGCCTGAAGGTTCCTCTTGATTCACTGCTTGTATGAGCGAGCAGCGAAGGTTCTGGCGAGACTGCGCGGATGTGCAGGCTCACCTGAATCTTCGCTGCTAGCATAGGCGATAAGTATCCAAATCGCTTTACGGAGCCCTAATAATAATTTCCTTGTTCAAGAACTGTTGCTAATTTTCAAAGGAACTTTTCCAGAAACAGTTCAAAGCAAGAAATAATAAGGTCTACAAATAACATCGATAAATGCTGTTTTTATGTTGTTGTTTTTAATATTGCTTTCCGTTTTCATAAAATGTGTCACTTGACAACAAATCTTTTTGGTTTACATTGCTAAAATACGAGGTTTCAATCTTCATTTCCAAAACCCACAGTGTACGACATAGCTACCGGTGTGTAATTAGGAAAAATTAAACAATATCCCCGTTACTGCATAAATGATTTCGCGATCAAGGCCATAAAGACTTACAAATACGAAAAAACTTTATATTGCTTCTGTCTGCTAGGTGTATTTTTCCGCCATCTATTTCTGCCGGTTCCCGGGTGCTTTGATTTGACCCGTTTTATGAAAAAGAAGCCTTCAAGTGCCAAAAATCAGTCCAAGTGGAAGCGGATGAAACCGAATTACCATTAAATGGAAGGCACATACGCAAGAAAGTAAAACATACAAACAGCCATAATGCCGAAAACGGTCGTCGTATTTCATTATACTAAAACAGAACTTAAATCTGCTCTACGAAAATGTAATTACTGTATGAAAGTTTTATCCCGTTTTTTACTATATATGCGCAATAACACAAATCAGCTGAAACGGTGATGAGGTCGTAGTGAAAAAGAGACATATTTTCTAAATGTAAACAAACCGAGGTCAATTTTTTGAAAGACATTTAAAACACCTGAAGCAAAATTACATAAAGATCAGGTTGATGATTCTGCAAAACCATTGGTTAAGCTATTGCAAGAGGTAACTTTCATCATCCGATCTCGACTGACAGGGAAATACTTGGGGTTTGAATTTCACTAATCCAGGGTAAGAAATTTGTCGAAATCCAAGATGGCGATGACATTTACCATGTGATATTTGTTGAAATTTTCACAAAAGTGCTTAAAAATGTAGAAAGTAAGAAAATTATGCCTCGTCATTGCTACTTCAGAGTACATAACAACTGAAAATGAGTATATTTTAAGGGTGAGTGCTCCTGCCATGTCGGTATCCTTGTTTGAAAATTTAGGGGATTTTGCCTCATTTTGGACAAGTTTTTTCCTCTAGTGGTCTTATAGGGCCATCATCTTATAGGACCATCATTTGGTCTTAAACTGTAGTTGTTGAATTTGCTTTACATAAGGTATTTTTTTTTTTTTTTTACTTTTATTGTATCCCACAATGTTGGGAAACAATTTGGAAAATCTTACTTTAAAGCAGTCTAGATGTGTGATTACTATATACCTTAGGCACATACAAATGTCAACCTGACACGTGAGCTAAAATTCCGGTTGTTCAGAATGTCGACACGTTTCTAGAAAAGCAACCCATAATGTTCCAAATTATGTGAATAATCATAAAATATGCTTATTAAAAAGTGTATTTTTGTTGTTAGAAGCAAAAATAATAAAATACTTTATTCGAAAATTCCCTTTCAAAATGGTCAATTTTTGGACATCGGTTCCTCGGATACATTCAGTTTTTACATCAACCTAAAATATATTCCATGTCCTAGTAACAACGAGAAGTAGTTTTTTTCCAAAATCTGCCATAATAACATTATATTCATCCTTTTAAACACCGACCGAACGGTCATATTGACAGCCAGTCGGTCAATTCTCCTCCTCCAGGTGTATAAACATGCTAATCGTGGATAAAAATATCCTGCAAACCGGATTTTATTCTAAATATTTTTATACCCTGATCATGCTTTCCTTTATTCTTCCGTTAATTTGGTAAATATTATTATGCATAAAATAGATACAAGAGGGGGAAATTGTTTGGTTTGTCCAAAAGCCATAAAACGATTTGACAGAATTTTTATTATCGCTACGCTGATTTACCCAAAGGCTAAATCAACCCGAGCGTCATACTGTGTACATGGGTGACAATGTATAGTGAATTCTACATATTGATAGGGGATCTGTTGGCATGGATTTAATGTTATAATGCCATTTTTTTTAAATCACGTCTCGTCGATGCTAGTACACACACTAAAGTATAATTTTGTGTAAAAATGGTATGTTTCTAATGAAGGACAATGGAGAAGCAGACTTCAAAAATGGATCATTTTGAAATGTATTTTTTTTTACAAAGTGATTTTTTTATGTTTTTCTTCAAACAACAAAAAATACATTTTTATATGCATGTTTTATATTTATTCATATAATTTGTAGCATAATTGGTTGTTTTTGTAGAAACATTTCAACATGCTAAACACCCATGCATTTTAGCCCACGTCCCAGGAAGACGTTTTCATAGTCATTTAAGGACTATCAAAATGTCCTCCTGGCACGTGGGCTGAAATTTATGGGTGTTCAGCATGTTGACATATTACGATATGCTTGTTGGTTTTGGAGGGGTTTTCTTCCTAATATACCACAACTTTCTGAAGCCTATTCTGGATTCACTTTAGAAGCCTGTGTGGTGTAGTGATTACGCTACTCGCCTTATAAACAGGGATCGCAGGATCGATCCCGGGCTTCTCCAGAATTCGAATGAGTCTATAAATCGAGGTTCTATCTCCGTATGACCCTAGATGTTGGAGACGTAAAACTCGGACACTCGCTTATTCTGGATTTATTTTGGCTTTTTATAGACCCCTTTTATAAAATATATTTTTAAACGTCGGGTCATTTGTTCGATCCGTAGCTTTTGACTGCCGGTTGTTAGAAAACCGTGGTCCAGTCTTAATATGACATTAGGTGTTAAGGGGACATAAAAGTTAAGACAGGTTTAGCCATATCTTCATCATCAGTGCGAACTATAAGATAAGAGCCTGTCTGGTTATCCGTGATGATGAACCGTGATGGATTGGTATTGCAAGCATGTTCATTATGTGAGCCCCGCCAAGCGAATTTGTGTCTTCGAGCATTCCGTCATGACAAATTTTAACTGCGCATGCCCAGCCATTCAGATGGACCAGGGATATGGCTTTCTGTATGACGGTTCCTCTTGATACACTGCTTGTATGAGCGAGCAGCGAAGGTTCTGGCGAGACTGCGCGGATGTGCAGGCTCGCCTGAACCTTCGCTGCTCGCATAGGCGATAAGTACCAAAATTGCTTGACGGGGCCCATGTGTTGGAAGAATTTTGTTCAAGAAGAATTACGAGTTCATTTTGTAAGGATGCAGTTTCTGTTTAAGAAATCTGTTTGTACATGTATGTACATGTAAAGAACGTGATTTTGATTTGTGAGTACTGCATTACGAAGGATGATACGTTTGGGTATTTGGTCGCCACACGTTATAATGGCCTGAGCGGCTTGGATGACGTCAGCAACGTCATTGACGTCGCAGAGACGGTTCTGACGTTGTGTCTACCTAGTACGGAAATGATTTTAGCCTAGTATTAAACGGCAAACAGTGTTGGTCCCTATCAAACACTGACACATGTTGTGTAGATTAGATAAAAATCGTCCTGCTTTTAGTTTTTAGCTGTTGTTAATGTAATGAATTTGTGAATAGCTATATTTGTGAGCCGTGTCGCGGAGAAGGATATGAAATGGAGTTTTTGTTATTTGTTTCCTGTAATTGGCGAATGACCGGGTAGCGCAAAGGCGGGGTCTGTTCAATTGGCTCTTACCTCTGCTGATGTAGTGTGCACGAATTTGATGAGTAGTATGTTCAGTGATAGTGAGCATTAATTGATACATGTTTCTGTAGTGCTCAGTAAGGGAGCATAAATTTTGAATATTCATGTTTCAAGCACTGGGTGTTGATCTTATGTTGCACAGCCAAGCTGCGTTCTGCTGCGCGGTTATTTGTCGCATGTACTGATCAGCCTGTTTGTCTGGTCGGCGCATGCGCAATAACGGTATATGCATAAACATATTCAGACTTCTCCGGGGCAGGGATCATGATGTAGTGTAAACGTTTCGTGAACCGTATTTTAGTTGATTATCGTCATTTGTAGGCTGACGTGAAGTGACCTGTTGTTTGCTGGTCGACAGAGTAGGTATTGATACGACGAGTCGCATGGTAGTAGAGGCCCGCAGAGGCGGACAAGACCAGATTGTGGACCGTCCAGACCAGTGATATATTTAATGATGAAGTCGAACGATTTGTAATAAAAAGAAGTGTCAACATATTTGACTGTGTTATTGAGATCTCGTAAATGATTTATCATTACAACATGGACTAGCTCATATTTACAGAATTTGAATTTTGACATGCACGTTTATATCACACATATAGTGAAACTTTTACCACCAAAACAAAAAGTGGAACTTTTCAGATACTAAATTTTGATATCTTTCAAACATAAGATTGTAGGAACTTGTTAGAACCGCCTCGACGAGGCGGCTCTAATAAGGACCCACAATATATGTTTTGACTAGAAGTAAGAAAAATATTGTATCAATACAAACTGGAAGAAAAAGAAACAAATTACACTGAAAGAAAATATATTCTGCTACTGTAGGGGCTTGTACGATAGCGAAATGATACAGTGTTGCCAGTGCCCCTTGGGTCAAAATTGGCTACGCCCATGGGCCTAGTAGCTACCATAGACTTAAAATGAAAAAAAAAAAACCCTTAAAATTGAAAAAAAAAAATCAAAATCTTCTTCCCTGAAACCATAAGGCCCAGGTTAGGTATTTAGCATGTAGCAACGTCGACTAGTCGCCTACATGAATCCTGCCAATCATGCCCCTGGGATCCAAATTGGCCAAATCCTGTGGCCCCTTAATTCCAATAAACTTATAATGGAAAAAAACTTCAAAATCTTCTTCTCTGAAACCATGAAGTACAGACCTTAGATATTTAGTATACAGCAACATAAAATGGTCGCCTACATAAATCCTGCCAAACATGCCCTTTGGGACAAAATTGGCCACGCCCCAGGGTTCATTAGCTCCTATTGACTTATACTGCAAAAGGTTTAAACATCTTCTCCGAAACCATAAGGCCGAGAGCTTAGATTTTTAGCTCACCTGACCGAAGGTCATGGTGAGCTTTTGTGACTGTGAGATGTCCTGGCGTCGTCGTGCGTCGTCCGTAAACTTTTCTTGTTAACACTCTAAAGGCCACAGTTTTGGTCCAAATATCATTCGACTTGCCCAGAATGATCATCATAATAATATCTAGGTCAAGTTCGAATATGGGTCATGCCGGATCAAAAGGTAGGTCAGTAGGTCAAATTATAGTAAAACCTTGTAAAAACTCTAAAGGCCACACTTTTGGTCCACTCATCATCAACCTTTCTCAGAATGATCGTCTCGACAATATCTAGGTTATGTTCGAATATGGGTAATGTGGGTCAAAAGTAGGTCAGTAGGTCAAATCATAGAAAAACTTTGTTAACACTCTAGAGGCCGCAATTTTATTCTAATCATCACCAACCTTGCTCAGAATGATCATCTTGACAATATCTAGGTCAGTTCCGAATATGGGTCATGTGGGGTCAAAAAGTAGGTCAGTAGGTAAAATCATAGAAAAACCTTGTTAGCACTCTAGAGGCCACAGTTTTTGGTCCAGTCGTCATCAAACTTGCTCAGAATTGTAATACCTTGGTCAGGAGGGGTATTTTATGAATAGAGTGGTACCTTTTACAAATGGCCACCCCTTGTCAACATTGTGAGTTAGACTGAGTCTGTTCATCTACGTCTGGTGCACTAGGACCTGACCCTCAATGTCCACAAGGTGCCCAGATAGTGACATGCAGGCCAGCTCTTTATCGTCAAAGGGTTCCGCACACACCCCACACACACCATGCGACATTGTAAGTAAGACTGAGCCCGTTCATCTCTGTCTGGTGCAGTAGGACCTGACCCTCAAAGTCACAAGGTGCCCAGATAGTGACATACAAGTCAGCTCTGTATCATCAAAGGGATCCCCCACCCCCGCCTACACAGACACCATGGGTCATTGTTAGTTAGACCGAGCCCATTCATCTCCGTCTGGTGCACTAGGACCTGACCCTTAATGTCTACAAGGTGCCCTGATAGTGACATACAAGTCAGCTCTGTATTGTCAAAGTGATCCACCCCCCCCCCCCCCCCCCCACACACACACACCAAGAGTCATTGTTTGTTAGACTGAGCCTGTTACAAGGACCTGACCCTCAATGTGTCCACAAGATACCCAGATAGTGATATACAAAGTCAGCTCTGTATCGTCAAAGGGATCCACCCCGACCCCTTTCACCTTCACCATGAGGCATTGTTAGTAAGACTGAACCTGTTCATCCCCGTCTGGTGCACTAGGACCTGACCCTCAATGTCCACAAGGTGCCCAGATAGTGACATACAAGTCAGCTCTGTCTTGTCAAATGGATGGATACCGCCCCACCCATCCCCTTGTCACCATGAGTTATTGTTAGGTAGTTAGAATGAGCCCGTTCATTTCCGTCTGGTGCACTAGGTCCTGACAGGTGCACAGACAGTGACTTACAAGTCAGCGCTGACTTCTTCCTAAAAAAAAGAAAACGATTTTGAAGGAATGTTCCATGAGTGCCACTCTGACAATTTTCCAATCCAGAAAAATATATATAACCCTTAAAATGACTTACGTTCCTAAATAGCTAGAATGATTTTGAAATAATTTCACAGAAATGTTCCTTCGGCCACTGTCAGCCAAACATTGTACAAACCGTCCACTCCACCTTATATTACCTGCCATAAGGATCAGCTGAGCGATCCAGGGCCATCATGGCCCTCTTATTTGAATGAAGATGATGTATATTTTCCTTATTTCTAGTCTAAAAATAGATTGAATGTGCTCGTTAGAACAGACTCAATGAGGCGGTTCTAACGTGCTGCCACAATCTATGTGTTTGCACCAAAATAAGGAATGGTAATAATTACCCCTTAAACCCCGCTTTTTTCTATATAAAGTGGGGTTTAGAGGAGCCATAATTTCATGGACTTGTTAACCTGATGCGAAGAGCACACAACGAAGACTTTGAATAGACAGCGCGTATACGCAGACTGATCTGAATTTCGATGGGCGCACGTGTAAATGGCAGGAATATGAAATGACTGCAAATAGCCATTTTAACGTTTTTCGGCTATTTGCAGTTGACTGCAAATAGCCATTTTAACGTTTTTTTTTGGCTATCTGCAGTTGACTGCAAATAGCCATTTTAACGTTTTCTGGCTATTTGCAGTTGACTGCAAATAGCTATTTTAACGTTTTTTGGCTATTTGCAGTTGACTGCAAATAGCCATTTTAACGTTTCTTGGCTATTTGCAGTTGACTGCAAATAGACTCTTCCATGATTAAATCGTGCGGTTTGTGAGAGTGTCAACATAGTTGACTGTGTCATATTCTTCGGTGCATCAGCGCGTCGACGTTGTCCACCCGAAGTGGACTTATAATATTTATAAGCCGGCGAGAGTTTTTTTCCGTCGGTTTATTTTGTGTACTTTGTATTATTTGCATCTATATAATTTTCACGTCACCGTCCCGAGCATAAAACTCAGTTTTGCCCTCGGGGCGTGCGCCAGGAAATGTTGCAGAAGCAAATAAATGTAGTGTTCAGTGTTGGTATTGTTGTATATGGTTATTGTTAATAATTTATATCTTGAATATAACATCTTTCTTGTGCCTTACCCCAAAGTTGCCCGTTCACCTGTCAGAGATCACCCTCGGTCGTCTTGTCATCATGCGGGTTTCCGGGACGCCAAAAACCCACATGTAACATTGGCCGCGTGAAACACCGAATACCTAGGTTAGACGCCGCGGAGTGTGGATTCTGCTCAGTCGGTTGCACAGGGACTACACTGTTAGCTTAAATAGTGGCATTTAAGGGTGTTTCTTTTTCTAATAGTATAAGGATGCCAGGTTGCTCACGTAATGAAAGGAAAACAATAACAATATCTTAATCTAGACCACGCTATCATGTGACGACTTTCGGAACATTCCATTCATAAACCTGTTAGATAGAGTCGATTGTACAACTTTTTGCACTTCTGCTAAGAACTTAAATTTGTTTAAGAGCAACCCGGACTTTTAAAGGTGGTATCGTTATTAGACATACAGCGTAGACGCACATCGAATAGACAGTACATTCATCCTGATCAGGGTCGGCACTAATCGCCATATATATATATAGCAAGTTTTGAACATGATTCAGGACGTACGCAGACTCTGAAAAGGGGGAGAGAGGTGCGAATTTCAGGTATTTTGCAGAGGGTGAAAAACTGCCTGAGTTTGAGAATTTTCCCAAAAAGGGTGGAGTGGGTGTGTTTGCACCCCTCCCCACCCTGTGTAAGGGCCTGCATCAACAGGTAGAATGAACTTTTTTTAAACATATCGCGAAGGGACTCTTTTACTGATCACTGTTATTCAGGAGCTGGGATGCAGTTGTGGGACTGGGCGAGGAGATGAGAAAGAGTTGCAACCAATTACGAAAACACGCCTATATAATTTTAACCCCCTCCAACCCCACTTTTATATAGTAAAACTGGGGTTTGCAGGGGTAAACCTTATTTTTCTTATTTCTGCTCTAAGATAAAGATTGTGGGTACTCGTTAGAACAGCCTCGACGAGGCGGTTCTAAAGAGTACCCACAATCTATATTTTGAGCAGAAATAAGAAAAATATCACAATTTTTCATCTGAAAATTTTCATTTTTTCGGCGGTAAATGTGTCAATGTATTTGTATAGGCATGTTTTCGTAATGTATGACAAACATTGTAGCCATCGCTGGATCTACACTGTTTGCAGCTGGATAAAATACTATACACGTAATAACTTTTCCAGCTCAGATTGTGTTGCATACGAGGTTAAGCATTATCAATGAAATACTGTAAATTCAGAAAGATGAACCTCGTGTGCTATTTGAATACGTGTAGACATACAGACAGGAAATAATTAAACACATTTACGAGTGACAAGTAAATAATTTGGAAAACTTTGACGGAAAATGCTAGACAAAATTGAGCTGAATACTTTTCTCATATTAAATGAAGCGTTTTAACAATACCCACAATCTACGTTATGAAGCTTGCTATTGTCCACGTGACTATCACTGACCATCACGAAAACAGGCCTATATCATTTTTACCCCCCTTGAACCCCACTTTTATATAGTAAAACTGGGGTTTACAGGGGTAAACCTTATTTTTCTTATTTCGGCTCTAAAATATAGATTGCGGGAACTCGTTAGAACCGTTCTTACGAGTACCCATAATCTATATTTTGAGCAGAAATGAGAAAAATAACAGAATTTTTCATCTTAAAATTTTCATTTTTTTCGGAGATAAAGGTGGCAATGTATTTGTATAGGCGTGTTTTCGTAATGCCATCTGACAGCCGCTGACCCTGAACAACATCTAGTTGATAGCGTCGATAGTCGCCTCCCTAAGACGTTAGAGCGCTGCGTAAAAAGTAAGTTCTGAACTGTGCTCGTGCACTTGGGAATTGACAAGTTTGATTTAGGGGTTAACATCCCCGTCAACACTGTAAAGGTCATTTTTGGAGACATTGCTTCCAATTCTGTTGGACTTTTACCCGACATTGAGATAAAATACCATCTCAAGCCCTGCCGCCCAATGAAACCAATATGGTTTATAAGCATGGACGGTCCGACTCGCACCGCTTTGCCTGGGCAGGCTTAAATCTACTAAGCGGTTTACCAGTGCTCGTGTGCGGGTCGGTTTCAGCTCTGCGGGGAGGCATCGTGCAGCCCATCTATTTCTTCAAGCCCCGAGGGGTGGGGGCCGATGGGCATTGACAACCAGTGTATACCCAATCAGGGGATACATAACTGTCTGATCAGGGCAACTGTGCTTGCTAAAAAATATCGGAATTTAAGGGTTAAACGAACAGTTCGATTCTCAATTCAGGACTATTTTCCCAACCTACACTCAGAGCTGAACGACCCACCAGTACGCTCAGTGCTTTGATTCCAAAAACTGACATTATGCCGATAAAACCCCTATCAACGTGTATAGTGAAAACATTTTGTCAGATCGTTATTATGTCTTTTGGACAAAACAAACAATTTTCCCCTCTTCTTCCTATTGTATGCATAATAATACTTACCAAATTATCGGAAGAATGAAGAAAATCGTGATCTGGGCATAAAAAACGTTTAGAATAAAATTCGTTTTGCAGGATATTTTTTCATCCACGATTAGCATGTTTATATCCCTGATGTACCTGGAGAATTTACCGATCATGTATACTGTCTGTTTATACTGCAGCATCCCGTAAAGAGGACTGTCATGCAGGTGTGTGCGCAGAGGCGTCGTGCAAGACAAAGTAAATGAAAAAAAGTGAGACAGTATGAAGAAAAAAGTAAAAGTTTATGTTACAGAGGAGAATAAAATCAGATAACACAAGTGTTGTGGATTAGGGCATATAGTGTGAAATTGTCCTTACCCCTGACCTAAATGACTCTAGGTCTTGGAGGACAGGAATATGATGGGGGAGTTGATTCACCTGTAAAATAGCCTATTTATAGTAGATGGCTGTAGTCGGTATCTGGACGTAGTGAAGGGGATGCATATACCTGATCAGCCTGATGGGATGGCTAATATATGTAGTGAGGGAAACAGCAACTAGACTATTTACCATTTTGTAATAATGGAATAAGAGGAGTAGTTGCTGTTAACCCATCATATGGTCCGTCTTTGGACCATTTTAATTTTATTTATATAGGTCTGTGTGTATGGGCTCCAAACAGGGGATGCATATTCGCATTTGGGGCGAACTAAGTATGTTCTATAAAAAGGGTTATCCTTTGGAAGCAAGGAATACACCACAGAAGTGAAAAATATGGAGTGTACTTGTTTTCTGGGCCAGACTAGCTAGTTTAGGCCAATTAGGCCTCATCAGTGACCCTCACATATTTTCAAAATTCCACAATGGAATCAATGATTCCGAATGACAAGAAAATATAATCTACACTATGATGTAGGGCAGGGAGACGTTTTACCGCCGCCACACATTCCCAGACACCAGCTGTAGTGACGTTAAATATGTTCTATAAAAGGGTTATCCTTTGGAAGCAAAGTCTGATATGCTGCTTCGCGTATGCCTGTTTGTTTTGTTTTGATGCTTCTTTTCAAGAAACCTAGTGTCATATTTGCTGTTGTTGTAATCCTATTAATGTGAGTATTCCAGCTCAGGTCTTTGCTGATGTCCACGCCTTGATACTTGGCGTGATCAACTGCTTCTAGTGCCTGTCCATGTAGCATGTAGATGTGCTGAGCTGGATGCCTGGTAATGTGCAAGACTTGACACTTACTTGGATTAAAATCCATATCCCACAGGGTTTCCCATGTGCATAAGGTGTCAATGTCATTTTGAAGGGTGTCAGGGCCATCCTGGTTATTGGCTGTGATGTAAATTGCTGTATTATCAGCAAAAAGTCGAACCTGTGAGTGTATGTGTATTATACAGGAATGGCTGTCAATATGACCGTTCCTTGGGGGTTACAATAGGGTGGATATAATGTTATTATGACCGTTTTTGGAAAACTACTTCTCGTTGTTGCTAGGATACAGAATATACTTTAGGTTGATGTAAAAAATGAATGTATCCGAGGAAGGACAATGAAGAAACCGACGTTTTCTAATAAAGTGATTTATTATTTTTTCTTCGCTACAACAAAAATACACTTTTTAATAAGCATATATTTAATTTGGAACATTGTGCGTTGCTTTTCTGGAAACTTGTCAACATTCTGAACAAACTACGTGCCAGATTGACATTTTTAAATACCTTAACATAGTTATATCTGCTTTTGTGTTTTCACATACAGTGGCTTCTAGCAAGTGACCACAGTCCCAAAGATGGTCTCAATAAAGGAACTTTACTGTATATATACATGTTCATGTGTGTGTAATATTTTGTCTGGCTGACAAAGCGAAACTTCCTGCTGCTGCTGTCACAGGGGTGGAAAAAGAACATGGCTCGACCGAGACTCGAATCCAGGGCCTCTCGCATAACGCGCGAACACTCTATCAACTGGGCTTCCGAGCCACACGGTCGACCTGTTACATTTTCCCCTTGCCTAATGAGATTCGTTCCGAATCTCTTAGTCCTATCCAGTGCGGCTGCGAGACTTATTTTTAATACTCTTTCATGCTCTCAGGCGCGGTGCTGGACCCACACTGGGCACCATTGTTGCAGACGCGCCGTACCCAGGTCTAAAGAAAGTCTACCAACTTGGTTCTCAGATGTTAACAAACATGATAGACTCGAAAGGCACAACACGGGTTCAATATCAAACGCTGCAACAAATATAATGCAATATGCATATTTGAATGAAATGTATGATGCACTTGTGCATGTAACGCAACGTCTGATTGGATAACGTCAAACATTTGCGACAGTATATTCTATCAACGAATGACGTCACGATGTAAACACGATGGGAATGACGTCACGATGTAAACAAAGATGGTCGACTTTTGAAAATCAGGAAAGAAAAATGAGATAAAAATCCGAAATTACTTGTCACAAAGTGGAAAAAGGAATTGTGAAGAGGTAATATCGATAAAATATTGTAATTTCTATTCACCGGAGATATAATTTGGCCGAACATTTGCTTGCCATTAAAAGAATCTAGGTAAATGAAATTCGTCCGGTAGACGACTGTGTAACAACAACAACAACAACCGATTGCAAAAAAGAATAATGGATAGGGTAGAAGTGTTCGTGGACGGCGCTTGCAAAAATAATGGCCACAACAACCCGCAGGCCGGATGTGGTGTTTTTTGGGGTCCATTTCACCCTTTGAATTGCTGGGAGAAGTTGCGAGGTGAGAAGCAGACCAATAATAGAGCGGAACTGTCAGCAGCAATTATCGGAATAACACAATCAATACAATGCAGATTCCAGGAAATTACAGTGACCACAGACAGTAAGTATGTAAGAGATGGTATTACTAAGTGGATCAAGGAGTGGAAGTTGAATAAATGGAAAACCAGTAGGAAAGGGGATGTCCTGAACAAAGACCTGTGGCTGATACTTGATGACTTGCAGGGAAGACTATCAGTAAACTGGAGATGGGTTGAGGGCCACAAGGATTCTGAAGGAAATATGCAGGCGGATGACTTAGCGAAGGAAGGGATTTTGGCCGAGAATGGAATTTGGCAGGAGATGGCGTATAGTTTTTACGTAGGTACCAGCACAGAAGAATGCCACAAATCTGAAGATGATGGGTCAACCGCGGTGTCAAAGGATGTGAAAGATAATAAATGTGTCACATTTCCTAAGGAAGTCACAGACATTGATGAGATGCAACAGTCCACAATGGGAAAGCCAGAATACACATGTAAAAGCTGTAAAACACTATGCCTAGACAAAGACCATGCCATCCAATGCCAAGAGTGTAAATACTGGGCTCACTACATTTGCACAGACCTTCCAGAATACCAACTGTACCTTTATGAGAGCACACAAAGACGTTACACTTGCAAATTTTGTGTGGAAATTGATGACAGCTCCATGAAAAACTACAATAGAAAACCTGTAGTAATGCCTGAACAACCCCAAGTACTTCGCGTTGATGTTCCAAAGGTGCAAGTTATCGCAGTTGCGTCAAAGGTGAAGGAAGACAAAAGTACTGAAACATCAGAAGTTCTACCAGACAAAAAGATTACACAACAGTCAGTTTCCTGTCAAACAGATAGTACCTGTCTACAAGTAATAGACCTGCAAGAATTTAAGACATCTACCATATGTCATCTTCAAGATTCCTTTGTCAATGCATTTGAACAGATCAACACCTCTGTAAGGAACCTTAGAAATGATGTAATAGAGGATACGAACCAAAAGCAGCGGATCATTAACCTAACAAAAGAGAATGAAAAATTGAGAGGAGATAATACGGATAAACAGAAGGATAAGAAATGTCAAAATTGTGAAGACCTGTCTGGAAGGATTGAAAAGCTGAACAGAGCAATCGACAAGGAAAAAGAAAAATCACAATCGAATCTTCATTGCCTAACCGTTGAGAAAGAACTAAAAGAATCAAAGATGAGGTCAGACGTAACACTTCTAAACCATAGAGTAGAAGGACTTAATAAGCAGTTATCCATACAAGATGCAGAAATAGCAGCATTGGAGAAACGGCTAGAAATGAAAAACCAGTGTATTCTGGAGTTAGAAGGGAAATCTTTTACAATGGCGAAGAAAATAGAAGGGCTCCAAGATGATGTGATTGCCTGGAAAATGAGTAGCCGGATGGAAGATAATTCAGCCTGCTCAGTAGTCTCTAGGAAAGAGAATGGTGAAGCTACAGAAAATGACCCAAAAGCAAAGAAAGCGGCAGACGTTGATGTGACACCATCACAGAATGCAACAGCATCGGATACTACAGTGGAGAAGGAAGTGCCATCAGACCTGAGTGAGGGAACCCGTAGGAACCCTAGAAACAACAGCACAGATCTGGATAAGAAAGCACAAAATGTTATCAACACTTCAGAGAAAAAAACAGTCAAGATTGTCAGCACATCAAATACAAAATATATATCGCCAGCATATGTTGGAGGGTCAGAATTTTCCGTTTCAAGGGAAACAAAATATACTTTACAGGAAACAGAAGAATATTTTAGTAATTTACAGCTTAATCAGAAGCAGGACGTATTCATTCTGCAGTCGCTTTGTAATGATATAA
Organism: Lucinisca nassula; assembly: GCA_963580285.1. Lineage (NCBI taxonomy): Eukaryota > Metazoa > Mollusca > Bivalvia > Lucinida > Lucinidae > Lucinisca > Lucinisca nassula. Next base: position 81,452,829 of record OY757019.1, on the reverse strand, counting down.
AGAATAAGACCCCGGAAGAATGTGCAGCCAGTATTGGCGGTATTGTGAAGACAATAGCATCTAAGTTCAAGGACTCTAAAGTAATTGTTTCTCTGGGCTTACCAAGACTTGAACCCAGCATCAATACAAAGACAGAGAAGACGAACATATTGATCAAGGAGGAATTAATGGGACGGAAGCATGTGTTCACATGCGATAATGGAAATTTGTTCTACAGAGGCGAAGCGCAAAGAGGAGTATTACATTCGGATGGTATCCACCTATCCAAGATTGGAACAAACAAGCTGGCGAAAAACTTAAAGGGAATATTATTTGATATTTTTGATATACCTTGGGTAGTATACGAGACAAAGTCACCAAAACCAGAAACAAAGAATAGAGGACAGGCACATTCCCAAACCAATAGTGGAAGTCCAAGGGGCTATATCTACAATGGTAACAGAGGAGACGAAGCGAGCGAAAAGCAGGATACGTATGGAAGCAGATCTGCATATCACAATCGTTACAATACAAGATACGAAGCAAGACATGACAGCGATCCGGGACGATATGAAACAGTGAGGGATGACCATTTTACGAGACGTTTTGAAACCAGGGGGGATGGCGATTATCCAAGACGTTATGAAGATAGGAGGGATAATCGTGCATATCACCGATATACCGATACTAGACCACCGAATAGAAACATGGACGACAGGGACTATCATAGGGACTATCGAGAATCACAAACATACTACAAGGGCCGGAATTATAATACAAATGACTATCAGAGACGTCTGAGTGGTTTTTACCACCAAAGTTATTAACTAATACTTAAAAATAAATCACACTATAACCCCTGTATAGCACAAATGTCTTAATCTAGGCTAAAACATTGCTAGTTACCGTGTTTAACTTATCAAAATGTAAAGACTGTGTAGAGGATAACCATGTATGGTCATCTTTCTGTATGTTCTTTACATTTTTTTTTCTTTCTCTCTTGGTGTTTTTCTTATATATTGTTATGTCATTTTACTATATATGCACATATTTTAACCCTTTGTGTCAAATTGGATCTTCCTCATATATACCAGGAGTCCATGCCAAAATTAAGGGGTGTCAGGTTGTGTTTCCTTCAAAATTAATTTGGAAAATGGCTTAACTTTTCACAAGCGTTGTGGGCCCTGATCAGATGCCACATTCTGCGGCGTCTTATCTGGGCCCACACTGTTTGCCCGGGTATCCGTTTTGTGGTTTCCGGTACTAAATGGGTTGAATACATTTTTTTTGTGCTATAAGGGGTTATTGTGCTATAAAGGGGGTTACTGTGGGTTTTAAATTTAATCCGAATCCATGTGAAGTGCATGAAATGTCATGGTATATTAATATTCTTGTGCGATGTTTGATGAACATTCAGTAAAAGTTCAGTGCTTAGTACATTTAGCCCTTGTCCGGCTGTTCACGACAACCCCTACAGTTGCGAGCAGTGTGGATCCAGATCGGATGGCCATCTGATAAAGTTCTTCACTGTTTGTCATTCAGTTTGAGAATTTTAATGAGTAAATTACATCAAGTAAGTGGGCGTGTCTAAATTAATTTATGCAGCAGGATAGGGGTTATCTATACTCAAAGAAGTGAAACATTCCATAATATAGACTTTAGAAATTTTGAAATAATGACACATGATCAGAGCTATATACTCATTAATTTAATTTGTTGCATAATACTTCTTACATTTTTTCCTTTTTCCAAAATGTGAAGGTAATTATTTCATTCAATTGCTGAGTTGTTAATGGCTGAATTTAAACCTTCATCATTCATATCCATCTCTTCATGGAATGTCGGCGGTCTCATATCCAAATCTTATAATAAACTCAGTGATCCAGATTTCATTCGACAACTTAGGGCTTATGATATAGTTTTTCTTAGTGAAACACATACTGGGTTAGAAACGCACATAATTTTAGATGACTATCAACATATCCCAATTTGTAGGCCTGCCTCTGGAAATAACAGATATTACGGTGGGTTGGCAGTTTTGATACGGAAGTCTATACGCTGTGGTATTAAGATTATGAAAAATACAAGCACCGAATACCAGTGGATTAAGCTTATGAGAAATTCCTTTAACTTTGAAAAGGATTTATACATATGTTTTTCCTATATTTCACCATGTTCCTTCCAGAATAAGTCTGATTCTGATACATTAGAGGCAATTATTAGAGATATAAATGTTTTCAAGAATGAGGGGAATATTTTAATTTGTGGAGATCTAAATGCCCGAACCAGTTGTGGTCTAGATTTTATTCAAGATGACTGTGATAAGCATATACCTATAGATCCGTCATATATTATTGACTCGGATGTGTCCAGACGGCGTAGCGAAGATACTAAATTAGATGACAGGGGTAAGCAATTAAATGATTTATGTATTTCTTCAAGATTGAGGATACTTAATGGCAGAAGTGCAGGAGATATATTGGGGAAATTTACATGTCAAACACCTAATGGTGCTAGTGTTGTAGATTATGTTATCACTTCAGAGGAGCTTTTGAAGGATGTTATTTATTTCCATGTTCATCCTTTTATGCCCATTTTCTCTGACTGCCATAGTAAAATCTCTGTCTCTCTTAAAGCATCTTTTACTAAAGAGGTATCGAATAATAAAAATGAGCATATGCCTGGTGGATTTAAATGGAATATGTTCTCCTCTGCAAAATTTATGAATGTATGTCATAGTAAAGAAATTTCAGATAAAATCTCCACTTTCATGAAGACAGAATTTAATTTTTGGGAAACGGATATTAATCATGCCTGTAGTCAATTTGAAGACATTATAATAGAAGCTGCAAGAAAAAGCCTCACAAAGAAAACTTTAAGTAAACCAAATAAAAGGAGTAAAAAATGGTATGATGAAGAATTATATGTTAAAAGAAGAGTGGTCAACACAAAAGCAAAACATATGTTTCAGCAGCCTTTCAGTACATCATTACGGAATAGCTATTACAAACATTACAGAGAGTATAGGAAGCTTTTAAAATTTAAAAAGAAAAACTTTCAGAAAGCTCTCTTTTCTAAACTAGATGATCTTGAAAGCAACGACCCGAAAACATACTGGAATCTTGTAAATTCTCTAAAAAATGAAACTTGTAATCCAAATGGTCCGGAAACAGGTATTGACTCTGAGACATGGTATAAATATTTTGAAAACTTAAACTCTGTAAAAACCAAGTTTAATGACAGAGTAGAAAGCTTAAACCGGGTTTTGTCTAACACGAATCATGTGAGAACTTTTAACCTGCTTGATGCGCTTATCAAGGACAAGGAGATCTTAAACAGTATCAGTAAACTGAAAAATAATAAAGCATCCGGTCTAGACAGTATAAGGAATGAAATGATTAAATCTGGTGCTGCCACATTTCTTCCTTGTCTCAACAAACTATTTAACTTGATATTTTCTTCTGGTTTTTATCCTAGTTCATGGGCCATAGGCTATATTTCTCCTATTTTTAAAACAGGTGATATTTCAAAACCGGAAAATTTTCGTGGAATCACCATAACATCAAACATAGGGAAGCTTTTTAATATGGTTTTGAACAATAGATTAGACACATTTTTGGAGGAAAACCGAGTTATTGAAAATGTTCAGATTGGTTTCACTAAGAACGCTAGAACATCAGATCATATGTTCATTCTTAAAAGTTTGATTGACAAATATATCAACATGAAATGGGGTAAATTGTATACGTGTTTTGTTGATTTTCAGAAAGCATTTGATTCCGTTATTCATCCTGGTTTACAGGTTAAACTCAAATAATTAAATATAAATGGTAAATTTTATGATATAATAAGTAATCTTTATACCAAAAGCAAATTATGTGTGCGTCTTGGTGAATATCGCACGGAATTCTTTCATTCTAATGTTGGTGTTCGCCAAGGAGATGTACTCAGTCCGAATTTATTTAAAATTTTCATAAATGACGTTCCAAATTGTCTCAATGATACGACAGACCCATTTTTTATCAATAATACGCCGTTAAATTGTTTAATGTACGCAGACGACATTGTCTTACTATCATCTTCAGCTATTGGTTTACAAGAAAAGCTTAATAAACTCCATGAATTTTGTCAAGACTGGTGTTTAGAAGTCAATGTTTCGAAAACAAAAGTTTTGATATTTAATAAAACCGGGAAATTAATACAGAATACCTTCTGTTTCGGAAATGATTCTCTTGAAAATGTTAGACACTATCGGTATTTAGGTGTGTATTTTTCGGCAAGCGGGAGCTTTATTTTTGGTAAAGAGGACATTTTTTAATAGTTCAATGAAAGCATCGTTCAAACTAACAAAACTGACCACATCAGGAGAACCCAGTGTAAATACAAGTTTACATTTATATGATCATATGATCAAACCTATTGTGCTATATGGTTCTGAAATTTGGGGAGTTTTTAAAACGAACACTGCAGCATGCAAAAAAGATAATACATGTACATTTTTAATGGATGAGATATATAAGAATAATATAGCCGATAAATCGCAAGTACGTTACCTAAAATATATTTTAGGGGTGAACAAACATGCTTCAAACCTCGCTGTTCTATCAGAAACAGGCCGATACCCCATGTATTTTTCCATTATTATATCAATTGTTAAATATTTGTACAGGCTAGAAAACATCAAGGATAGTTTACTGGAAGAGGCATATATGTTAGCTAAGGAGTTGCATTGCAGAGGTATTCAAACGTGGTATTCAGCAGCAGTATATATTCTGAAGTCATTAAACCTTAATATCTGTTCATGTAGAAACTTTAGTGAAACTCAGTTAATTAATGTTATAAAAGCGAATTTAATAAAAGGTTTCAGATCTTTTTGGCAAAGTGAAAAACAAAATAAATTACGGGAGGGTAAGCTTGACACATATTTTAATGTCAAGCGAGAGTTTGGCAAAGAAATGTATTTAGAATTAGGAAAATTTCATTTGAGGAAAGCAATTTGTAAGTTACGAATTAGTGCACACACCCTTTTAATTGAAACCGGTAGATATTCAAAAGGAAAAAAAAACTAACAAGAGAAGAACGGATTTGTAAATTTTGTAATATGAATGCTATCGAGAATGAGTTTCATTTCTTAACCAAATGTCCTCTGTACAGCAGAGAAAGGGATGATTTATACAATATGATAATTAGTGAGAATACTAATTTTGTTTCCTTAGATGATTTTGAAAAGGCTAATTGGTTATTGTTGCAAGAAAATTTAGATATACTCGAAGCATTAGGGATTTATATTGCTTGTTGCTTTGAAAAGAGGAATAATAATGTAAGGTGATTCTATGGTTCTATATCAGGCCGCCGGTGTTCTGCATAATCATCATTTATACATGTTCATGTGTGTATTTAATGTATATTTATGTTTTTGTGTTGTTTTTGGTGTGTGTCCGTATTTTCGCTAATCAATTGCGTGTAGTTTTTATGTACCCGCGAGGGTCCATAATTGGTGAAATAAACAATTCTATTCTATTCTATTCTATTCTATTCTATTCTATTCTGCGATATACTGTCGGAAACCATACGTTACCACGAAACGACGCTTTTCATTGGCTGGGATTTGGTTTTACGTAGCTCACAGCATTTACCGTTGCGTGCACAATAGTACAGTTTTTTTTTTTATCAAAAAACCGAATAAGTGCATAAGAATGGAGATCACTGGATTGCAAAATTGTTATTGTCGGTTTTAGGATCGCAAATTGCGTTTTACGGCTCCGCTGACGCGTCGCCGTAAAACGAAATTTCCGACCGTAAAACCTCCCATTTACCTCCCCAAATCACAATTTTGAATACAGTTATCACCTAAATAGCATATGGCATATGACATTTCCATTTTCTTGTGATGTTGGGCCTTTCCGCCACATTGCGATATAGGGTAAGGCTATGCACGCTTTCTCTCACATTGGTGTTAAGAAACGTGGTTATATATTAACCTGTCCACACCGTATTTAACATTTCATTAACGCTCTTTGAGCTGTTGTAAAGACACGTTTAAAAAAAAAGTTCATTCCTAGCAGTGATTTATTTGGTAATGTATCACTGTTTGGAGGTCAGTTGTAAGGTAGATCAAATCACGAGCGCGTAGTGTGTGTGATTTATCTACTTACGACTGACCGACAAACTGTGATATATTACTCAACAAATCACGCAATAGAGCTAATCTCTCTCTCTCTCTCTCTCTCTCTCTCTCTCTCTCTCTCTCTCTCTCTCTCTCTCTCTCTCTCTCTCTCTCTCTCTGTGTGTGTGTGTGTGTGTGTGTGTGTGTGTGTGTGTGAATTCGGGTTTAACATCGCTTTCAACAATTTTTCAGTCATATCACGACGGTGTCTGCTTGCGACAGGGAGCTCAATGCTCACTTTTATAGTGCTGCCTCACTGAAGTATCATGTCCAAGACACATTACATGATACCACATCCAGTCACATTATCCTGACACTTGGTCGACCAGTCCTAGCTCTACCCCGTAAATCTGAGTGCCAAGCGAGAAACAGCTAGTACCATTCTTAACGACTTTGGTATTTCGTGGCCCGGGATCGAACCCGTGACCTCCCGTTCCCCGCAGCGGACACTCTACCAACTGAGCTATCGGGGCCGGTAATAGAGTTGATCTATTTCGATTCTAATACACCGACTAAATTATGTTCTTTCCTTCATATTCTCTTAACATTCCGCCATTGTTCGAAGAAATCCCGCCAACATGTTTGACTGTAACAAATGCAGTTACCTGTTTTCGTAACGTACTTGATGGGTGAAAAAGACGTTACTCCGTCTAACGTCAAGAATACGATCGATGATGTCGCAAAACGTCATAAAACGGCGGAACTTTGCCTTTACGAAAACATGCCTATACAAATACATTGTAAATTTTACCACCGAAAAAAAATTGTAACATGACAAACTGAGATAATTTTTTTCTAATTTCTGCTCAAAACATAGATTGTGGGCACTCGTTAGAACCGCCTCATCGAGGCGGTTCTAACGTGTACCCACATTCTATGTGTTAGAGCATAAATAAGAAAAATAAGGTTTACCCCTGTAAACCCCAGTTTTACCATATAAAAGTGGGGTTCAACAGGGTCGCAGTTATATAGGCGCATTTTCGCGATGGTCACTCCTTTTCCCCTAGTGATCTGTAACACTATGTATCCCTGGATCACATTGTCAACCCTGTTTTTTTCTATTGAAATTCTTTTGAACTAATTCTGCAATAAATTCCGATTTGAAACCGTTGTATGACAATCTTACACTCGTGGTCATTCATATGATTTATGAAATTTATTAAATTTATATATTACAAAGAGCGGAACAGCATTGACGGCACCAACGTCCGTAGAGAACCATGGTTTAGGCTGACGTGACTTGACGTCACTGGAAATCATGTGACTTGATGCGTTCATGAAAATATGAACTACGTGTACATTGTTTTCTAAGGATTTACATTAGACTTTAGACTGGAAATGTAAATATATGATGAGAACCTTACACTCGGGGTCATTTCATATGAAATTAATGAATTTTACAGTAGGAAATGCAGTAAAATTCCTGCATTAAGACTACAATTGGGACTATTCAAGTGGTCTTTGAGACCACTTTTGATTTTGAACAGCCCAAAAGGTAATCTCTTTCAAGGGGACACATCACGTGAACAAGTCCGTGAAATGACCCCCCCCCCCTAAACCCAACTTTATATAGAGAAAACTGGGGTTTACGAGGTATACATAAATTTCTTATTTTTACTCCAAGACATAGGTTGTGGGTACTCGTTAGAGCCGGCTCAATCAGGCGGTTCTTACGAGTACCCACAACCTATGTTAGCTGTATAAACAAAAGAAATCGTAGAATTTTATCAGAAAAGAAGCCATTTCAAATGGAGATGTGAAAATGTCTTATGGATGTGGTATCGTAATGACAGCTGGTACAATAAAGAACTGAAACCGTTAGGTAGTCTTAGTTTGTGCTGGTCTTAATTGAGCCAGCGCACGACAAAACCTATACAAGACATGTGCGCCCATCGAAGACTCTGATCTGCCTGCGCATCCATATAATCTAACCAGAGACCTCTCTTGCTGCATAGAAGCCTCCGTGGTGTAGTGGTTACGCTACTCGCCTTGCAAACCAGGGATCGCAGAATCGATCCAGGGCTTTTCCAGACTTTCGGATGAGTCTTTAAACTGAGGTCCCATCTCCGTATGACCTTAGCTGTTGGTGAGGCGTAAAACTCAAACACTCATTCACTCACTCTCATGCTGCATGAAGGAGCATTGGACCCTCAGCTATCCTTAGAGCGCAAATTGAAGACTCTGATCAGACTGCGCGGATGCGCAGGCTGCTCTGAGTCGTCGTTGGGCGCACAGGTCTTATTGTAAGTTTTGTCATGCGCTGGCTCAATTTTACTGTCTGTTTGCCCGTTTGTGTTTTACGTCCCACCAACAGCTGAGTTCATATGAAGACGAGACCTCGGTATAAAGACTCATCTGAAAGTCTGGAAAAGCGCGGGATCGAACCCACGATTCCTGGTTTATGAGGCGAGAAACCACTACACCACGTGGCCCCGTGTCAGCCGGGGGGGGGGGGGGGGGTTAGAAATATGGCGGCTGCCTTCGGGAGTGTGGCAGAGTGATAAGACCCCACCGAAAACAGTCCCCTTGCCGAGACCACCCGGTGCCTCGAAATAGGTGGCTGCCTTCAGCTTCTGTGGCAGTTGGGTAAAAGCCTCCAACATACAGAACAATCGTCCGTTCGACCGGTATTATTTTGTGAATCAATTTGTTCAAATGCATCTTACCAATTTTTTTAACAATTCACTACGCGAGATCTATCCTTTTAAACCTTTCCTATCTCATGTTACTACCACGCTACATTTGTACGTGTATCATCTGTGCTGGTGGGCCGCGCACTGCAAAGAAGAAAACCTCATCTGTGTTTAACATATGTGTTTGTACTGTGTATGTGTCACTTTTTCATGCTCCATCACTCTGCACATCAAACAATGAAAGATGCATTTTGTATACGTAATTTGAGAAGTAACTTGTCATTTAATGTTACCCCAAAGTTACTTTATGTTACATCAAAGTTAACATAATCGGATAATTATCACAAAGTTCTGAAGTGTACGTCATCATCTAACACAGCTTATTTCTTTATTAGTTTATAAAATCCTTTGTTCTTTCGTAAACTTATCACCTCAATAATTTCTTACCATAATCGTGGATCTCATATTTTTTGTTTTTGTTTTGGGTTTTACGGCCCTTTCAAGATTATTTCACTCATATCGAGCCGATCGTTAATCATAGGTGGGCGAAAACCGGAGTACCCGGAGAAAAACCACCTGACCTTCCGTTGCAGAACTTGGCGTCTCACACGTGACCCGAGCGAGGCTCGAACCCACGGCGGTGAGAGACCTAATGACTAAGAGTCAGCGCTCTTATCCATTAGGCCACGGAGGCCCGTCGGATCTCATATTTAGCAAAGGATCTGTTTTCAGAGCCAAGCTTTTATTTAAGCAAACGTTTTCGGCCTCCCTTGTCTGTAGGGAATAAAATATACAGGTCACTTTCCTTCTGTAGTGAATGGGGATGAAATTCCTTGTTGAAACAGGAGCCACTTGTTTGCCGTGAGTGGCGTCTCGTATGCTGGAAGAAGGGATCCTGATGATTGAGAAAAGCCGAGGAATCTCCAGCTTTTCAACACATTATTTTGGCCCATATTTCAGATAGACGAGGGGTTTGGGCTAGATTCGGCCTGAATCAATCGGCTCAGTCGTGCCAAGCTCTAGAATCACACAACTTGTTCTTATCTTCCTTCTTTCTTTTTACGTATCTTTATGGTACAAACGGGGTGTAATTTTTTTCTTATTCCTCTATCTTTGAGTGTTATTTGATGGGCGGCGGCTGATGGATTAATCGGTTGGCTTGTACTGGGGAAATTCAGCAGAAACTTCTGTTAGGGAGAGAATACGGGTGGGGATGGGTTTCAACTGTTCCTCATTTTTTTCATGGAAATCTGGGTGTATAGTTGGGAGACATAAAACAGAAGTGGAGCGGAAGGACTCTGGTCCTGTCATCGAGTATAGTAGCAATGTAGCCTTGGCGTTGGAAATAGGAGATCCATTTCCATTAAACGTCTCCTTGTAGGGCTCGAAGGAGGGTGGGGCGCATAGCTATCGAATAAAAAATTATCACCATGGGATCCAACACTAGGAAAAGAGCATTTTTAGATTTATCCGATGACGACCCGGAACCGACTTTCAATTTCAAAGCAAATGACAATTTCGCTCGATTTTTAGTGATTTCGAGCAAGGAAGATAAAGTCGTTACAACTCTTCGTAATTGAAAAACAAATAGAATCATTGATTGGAGCGCCAAAAAACGTCAAACAACTAAAAAATGGGACACTTTTTATAGAAACAAACAGAAAATCACAAACTGAAAACCTCCTGAAAGTAAACAAATTCTATAATATGAACGTCTCTGTCACGGAACATAAAACACTCAACTCTTGTAAAGGAATTATCCGTGACAGAATGTTAAAACACGAATCAGAAGCCAGCATAATCGACTATCTAAAAGAACAAGGTGTAACGGCATGTAAAAGATTTAAAGTAAAAAAGACGGAAATCTCATTGATACAAATACACTTCTACTCGCTTTCAACTCTACTTCCTTGCCGAAATCGCTGAAGATCTTCTACAGGATAATACCAGTCGAAATCTACGTGCCCAATCCTCTGCGTTGTTTCAATTGTCAGAGGTTTAGGCACCATGAAAATGTTTGTACTGTCCCTGACGGATCTGTTTGTGAGAACCGACCACCACACTACCAACTGCAAGAACTCTCCAAAATGTGTGAACTGCGGAAAAGATAATTTGTCTAAATCCAATGTCTGTGAAGTTTGGAAAACAGAAAAAGAAATCATGAAAATCAAAGTTACACAAAACGTCACCTATTTGCAAGCAAAGAAAATACAACAAAACAAACCAGAAAACACATTCGCCAAAGTTGTCCAATCCCTTGCCAGCAAACCTGAACCAAAAGAAACATCCACACAATTTAATGAAAAAGATTTTGAAATTAAACCCCATTCTAAAGTAATTACCTCTACTGTTAAACCACATCATCACAACCTACTACATCGTCACAACCTACATCTACTCATCATTCAAGAACAGAATCAAGACAAACTTCACAGACCAGTTCACAACCTAACAGCAAACATTCTAACAGATCTCACTCCCGATCAACGTCAGGGACAGCAGATCAAAAAGAAAAAATGGCAAAGAAAAGCATAAAGGATCAAACCGAAACAGTAAAGGGGCGTCTGCTGATCCAGTAAAACTGGCTAATCAGTACGGCGCCCTTGAGGACATGGAGTTGGATGTTGATCCCTCCACGTTCTCAAAGCATAGTAAAAGATAAAGGATTAAATTCCTTGTTTTAATCTTCTCTCCATTCAACCATGGATAAGAAGTCAATAATACAATGTAATTGTCGAGGACTGAAAGCCAATTTTAACGAACTTTTAATTTTATCTACACTTTTTTTTCTCCTAATGTCATTTGTCTCCAAGAAACGTTTTTGAAAACTTCAGATAATATTAATTTCAAAGGTTACAGTATGTACAATCATATCACAACGGATAATCAGAAGGCATCAGGAGGTACATGAATCCTGGTAAAATCTGACGTTCCTCATAGGAAGATAGATGTAAACACTAATTTACAAGCTGTTGCTGTAAACATCACTTTATCCAAATCCATAACGATTTGTTCTGTCTACCTGCCACCACACTATAATTTTTCTAAACAAGAATTAGAAAATTTAACTAATCAATTACTTAGTCCTTATATATTATTAGGAGGCTTTAATAGTCACAGCAAATTATGGGGTTGCTCGGATACAAATGACAAAGGAGAAATCATAGAAAATTTTATTACTGAAAATGATTTATGTTTATTTAATGATAAACAGCCAACATACCTTCATTCTCCCACAAGAAATTATTTTGCTTTAGATCTTTCAATTTGCTCTCCAAATATTTATCTAGATTTTGATTGGTCTGTTGTGGACGATCTCCATGGGAGCGATCATTTTCCGATAGTAATTGAAGAAATTGAATCGACCCATGAGGATCGACACTCTAGATGGAATTTGAGTAAAGCAAATTGGGAACATTTTAACCAATTATGTAATGAAAAACTAGAAAAAGTAGAAGTAAAACAAAGATCAGGAATTGATACAATTAACTTACTCCAGTTAACCTGAAATTCTTAAAACTGCAAATGATATACAAGATTTTACTGAACAATTGATTGATATTGCTGAAAAATGTATTCCTAAATCCTCGACATTTTCAAAAAGAAACAAACCTTGGTTTAATGACAAAGTTAAAAATTCAATCAAAAGAAAATCCGCATTACGAAAATTTAATAAACAACCAACAAAAGAAAATCTTAAACATGCCAAACATATGCGAGCTAAAGCTCGCAAAACAATAAAATCGGCCAAAAAAGCATCTTGGCAGCAATACGTCTCCAAACTGAATACCAGAACACCAACGAAGAAAATATGGGACATGATTAGAAAAATTAGTGGCAAAAAACAAATCCAATAAACATGTCCATATCAAATCGAACGGAAAAATATATTCAACGGTAAAGACATTTCCAATGCCTTGGGGAAAATTTTTCAGAAAAACTCCTCTAGCTCAATTTATTCAGAAAGCTTCCAAAATATTAAACAAGAACAAGAGGAAAAGAATTTAAATTTTTTATCATTAAATCACGAAAAATATAATTTACCTTTCACTACTAAAGAATTATTAGATGCTCTCCATAAAGCTCATGATACTGCTGTTGGTCCTGATGACATACACTATCAAATTTTAAAACATTTACCCAGCAAGGCATTGGAAACGCTATTAAATACTTTTAATGATATTTGGATCACTGGAAAGTTCCCTGAAAACTGGAGAAAAGCTACCATTATTCCTATTCCGAAACCTAATAAAGATCATACTGAAGCCACTATTTACAGACCTATTGCTTTGACAAGGTGCTTATGTAAAACAATGGAGAGAATGATAAATGATAGGCTGGTTTGATTCTTGGAATCAAACCAGCTTATCACTAAATTTCAAGCTGGATTTAGAAAAAACAGCTCTACTAATGATCATTTGATTCGCTTAGAATCATTTATACGTGATGCCTTTATTACAAAAGAACATGTCGTAGCTGTATTTTTTGATCTTGAAAAAGCATACGATACCACTTGGAAGTATGGCATCATGAAAGATTTACACACGTTGGGCCTTAAAGGCCGATTACCACTTTTTGTTCAAAATTTCCTATCCAATCGAACATATAATGTTCGCATAGGAAATACATTATCGGACACATTTGATCAAGAACAAGGTGTACCACAAGGTAGTATTTTATCACCAACCTTGTTTAGCATAAAAAATAATAATATAGTTAAATGTGTAAAAGACCCAGATTGCGCTTTTTGTTGACGATTTTGGAATCTTTTATCGATCCAAAAATATGGAAACCAGTGAATTTAAACTACAAAGGTGTTTAAATAATATAGAAACTTGGGCAACAGAAAATGGTTTCAAATATTCTAAAACAAAAACTCAGTGTGTTCACTTCTGCCAATTACAAAAGTTACATTTAGATCCTGTTCTAACTATATATGGCAGTCCAATTCCAGTCGTCAATGAGGCGAAGTTTTTGGGTCTTTTATTCGATAGCAAATTGTCTTTTATTCCTCATATCAAAGCTTTGAAAGCTAAATGTTTAAAAGCTCTTGATATTCTAAAGGTCCTGTCCAGCTCCGACTGGGGAGGAGATCGCACTGTTCTTTTAAATCTTTACAGATCTTTAATTCGTTCCAAATTGGACTATGGTTCCAAAGTCTTTGGATCTGCTAGGAAATCTTATTTAAAATCTTTGGATACTATACATCATCAAGGTTTACGTTTAGCACTAGGTGCCTTTCGCACTTCACCTATTGAAAGTCTTTATGCTAAATCGAATGAACCATCACTCTATGTAAGAAGAGAGAAATTGTCTCTTCAATATGCCACTAAATTAGCTGCAAATCCACGAAATTCAGCATATGACTCTGTTTTTATCCCAAATTATGAAAGATTCTACAATAACAAACCCTCTGCTTTAAAACCTCTTGGCCTGAGAATAAAACCGTTACTCGAAGAGGCCAATGTTAATATTAAAAATAAACAGTCATTTTCCTTGCCATTGAAAGAACCATGGGTGTTGAAACCTCCTACGACAATTTTAGATTTGCAAAAAATAAAAAATCCGAAAAAGAATCGCATATATTTAAGAACGAATTTTTAGAAATCAAATCGAATTTTAAAAATCACATTCCCATTTACACTGACGGTTCGAAACAAGATGAGAAAGTTGCTTGTTCTGACATTAGTCCGAATTTCACTGACAGCATTAGATTACCCGATAATAGCTCTATTTTTACTGCTGAAGCGAAAGCAATTGATATTGCACTGTATCATATTCGAGATCAGTACGAAAAACAATTTATCATTTTTTCAGATTCACTTTCTGTTCTAAAGGCTCTTAAAGATCAACAGCACAGAAATCCCTTAATTCAACAAATTTTAAGAAAATTCCACTATCTTTCTCTCTCCAAGGAGATTATTTTCTGCTGGATTCCCAGTCACATCAATATTCGTGGAAATGAGTTGGCTGATTTAGAAGCTAAATCTGCTTTATCTTTGACTGTTACAAATTTTAAAATTCCTTTTTCAGATTTTAAATCGAACAATAATAGGTATATAAAAAACAAATGTCAGTCTATTTGGGAAAAAGAAACCGATAATAAATTGGAAAGGTCTATTGCCAGTCGACTGGCAATAGCCAAAACACGTTAAAATGGCTATTGACAGTCGACTGGCTATAGCCAAAACATGTTAAAATGGCTATTGCCAGTCGAATGGCACTAGCCATTTCAACGTTTTTTGGCTATTGCCAGTCGACTGGCACTAGCCATTTTAACGTATTTTGGCTATTGCCAGTTGCTTCTTGTTTTTTTATTATTATTATTTATATCATACGATATATCATACGATTGTTATTATTTTTACAGCAGGTCATATTTCTACACTATGATCCTGGGCAGACAAACATATACTGCGCCGCTCCGAGGCGGTTCTAATGTTTGTCCATCCTCAACAGATTTTAGCAGTAAATCAGATAACAGGTCCTTATGGGGACCACCACCTCTGTTAACACAACTGTATACCGAAAAATATGGACTCAATCTCCTATATTCTTTGCTTTTAACATAGATTTTTTAAAACTGATTGAGGCGTTTCTACCGAGTACCCCCAATTTATGTTTAGACTGAAAAATGCTCATATTTCAGCTGAACGATGCTAGTTCTGGAGATAAAATGGAGTTAGTTTAAGATTTTCTTTCCTGATTCCCTGCTACATACGAGTACATTTCTTGTTTCCTACTACATACATGAATATTGCGTCGCATCGATGCGGTTCTAATTAGTTTCCATCATCAACGGTTTAGCAGTTCGAACAAGTCCGTATAAGGAACACTTCTGTTAGCCACACTTTATACGGAGAAAGTAAGATTTACATGGGTGTACCTTATTCTCATATCATAGATTTTGGAAAGTTCTAACGAATGCCCACAATCTATGTTTCGACTGAAACAATATGTATATAAACCCTATTGGTATAATATGTATATAAACCCTATTGGTTTCATTGGGCGGCAGGGCTTGAGATGTCATTTCATCTCAAGGTCGGGTAAAATCCCACAAAACTGAAACAACGTCTCCAAAATTACCTATACTGTGTTGCCTCAAAACAAATGAATTGCCTGTGATTTGGGGGTGTGAAACTAATCAAGTTTCACGGCGGATTAAATTCTCGTCACACAACTATGAAGGAACTATGAGGGGGGGGGGGTGTATGCCCAGGGGGGATTTTGTCCACCTAAACAAATGATGGGAGGATTTTGTCCGCCTTTACAAAAGGATGGGGAGGGATTTGTCCGGGTAATTTTGTCCCTGATTCGGAGAAAATAATGTTTTACGGCGGTATTCATTTTTTTAATTATTACACAGAGTTTGGATACTTATTATAAAGGGGTTATAAAGAGCAACATTATTCTACGCTTTGGCTAGAAAAAAGAAGAAGAAGAAGCAGAAGAAGAAAACTATTGAACATGATTAAAACCAATTTTTTAAGACTTTCTTTCCTACATTCGTTAGTTTTTGTTCAAAACATAGATTGTGTATACTTATTAGAACCACCTCTTCTGACTAGAAATAAGAACAATAGGGTCATGGTGGCCCTGGATTGCTCACCAGATCCATATAGTGACAAGTGGGTCCCGGGGTGGGCCATTATTGACCCCAGGCCTATAATGTGCATAATGTTGAGGGAGGTCTAAAAATCTTGGTAGAGGTCCACTAGATGAAGCTCCATACCAAATATCAAAGACTTGGGCCTTGCAGTTTCAGAGAAGAAGATTTTTAAAGATTTCCCTATATTAGAGTCTATGTAAAACCAAAGGGTCTCGGGGCGGGGGCAGTTTTAGTCCCAGCACTATCATTTGAACAATCTTAATAGGGGTCTACTAGACGAAGCTTCATACCAAATATCAAAGACCTGGACCTTGCGGTTTCAGATTTTTAAAGATTTTCCCTATATAAGCTCATATAAAAACAAAAGGGTCCCGGTACGGGGGCATTTTGGCCCCAGCACTATAATTTGAACAATCTTGGTAGGGGTCCACTAGATGAAGCTTCATACCAAATATCAAAGACCTGGGCCTTGCGGTTTCAGAGAAGGAGATTTTTGAAGATTTTACCTGTATAATCCTATGTAAAACCAAAGGGACCCGGGTTTGGGGCATTTCTGGCCCCATGATCTTGGTAGGGGTCTACTAGATGAAGCTTCATACCAAATACCTGGGCCTTGCGGTTTCAGAGAAGGAGATTTTTGAAGATTTTCCCTATATAATCCTATGTAAATATCAAAGATTCATTAAACAAATTTGCGAACACATCACGTGAACAAGTCCGTGAAATAAAGACCCCCCTAAACTCCAGTTTATATAGAGAACGGGGGTAAACATTATTTTCCTTATTTCTGCTCCAAGACATAGGTTGTGGGTATTCGTTAGAACAATGAGGCAGTTCTAACGAGCACCCAAAACCTATGTTTGGAGCAGAAATAAGGAAAATATCACAAATTTTCATCAGAAAAAAATTACCTTTTTTGAGGTTTGAAAAATGCACTATATCACACGGATGTGTTATCGTAATGAAAAGACAATTTGCACGTCTTGTATTTATGTTTTGTAAATACAACGATCTTTCAAAATAGAAAGATAAAACTTGTAAACATGTATATTTGAAGTCATTATTTATGATCAATTCCTAATCAGAATTTTAGAAATTCGGGAGTGAAAGGGTTATTTACCTATCCCTTAGGGGTAAACAATGGGTAATTATTGCTTGTTCTGGATAGGGCAATAAACAGTTTTAGGCTGACTTATAAAAATCATCAATTTACTCAAACCTTAAGATGCCAATCACAACAACTCTCGTTGGCTTTGTTAGCAGCTGGTTTGTTGCAAAACATTGTAAACCCAGGGCAGACTGCTACTTGCGGAACAGTCTGATTGCACGCATGCCAAATGTTTTCGAAAGTTTACTAGTATGAAGCAGACGACATAAAAAGACAATATTTTCACATGCAGTTTTGCTTGGCGCTTTTTGGGTTAAAGTAGTTCTTTCCCGAAACATATGAGCCTGTTCATGACAAAACCTACAATAATATTAGTACAACCGGCGAATACTCAGATCAACCTGTATATGCATTCAGTCTGGCCAGTCTTTGGCTAATCCGGATGTCTTAGAAGACTCATTCGAACAGCAAAGACTCTGATAAGATTGTGCGCATGCACAGGCTGGTCGCAACGATCCTATTGCAGGTTTTGTCATGCGCAGGCTCAGAAGTGTCTGGGAATTAAACCAATAGGGGCTTATAAGCATGGACGGTCCTACTCGCAACGCTTTGCCTGGGCAAGCTTAGATCCTCAAAGCGGTTTACCAGTAGTCGTGTGCGGTCGTTTTCAGCTCTGCATGAAAACATCATGCTCTGCATGAAAGCATCATGCAATCCATATATTTCTTAGTTATGCAATACTGGAATATATTTGTGACGCTTGTAATGAATTTGTATGCGAATGTAATTTTACGCATGTTACCTGTGTTAGTACTTCAGATGATAGCTCGATTAATAGTCATGGTAGTTTTTATGATAGGGTTACAATCTGTGACACAACACAGAACGTCTGCGAGGGCTATCACAATGCTACTGTAATTACCACTGAGCCGATGAGCTCACCCAACACGCTTGGCACGAATTCACCCGATACTGACATTGGACACACAAACCCATGTTTTGTTGATAAACCAAATAACACAAGAAATACAGCATCAAACATTTGTGATGAATTTATCATCGGTAGTTTAAATACATGCGGGCTGAAACGAAGAACAGAATATCATGAGTTCCAAAATCTTATTGAGCAGTATCATATTATGTGCATTTCTGAATCAAAACTTGACAATGATGACGTTATTTCCTGTCCCGGCTATGTATTTTATAATCAGCCTAGATCACAACCATATTCCAGAAAGTCTGGGGGCATTGGCTTTTTTGTTCGACAAAATTTATCTGCTTCTATCAATGTCATAGATTCACACTCAGAATATGTTGCATGGATAAAAATTTCAAAGAAAATTAATAAATTAGACAAAGATATCTTAATCGGAGCGGTATATGTCCCACCGCAACAGTCAAAATTTTTTAATGACGACGAGTTTGACCGCTTTGAACAGAAAATTTCGTCACAATGCACTAAAGATTGTTATGTAATTTTAACTGGCGATTTTTGATGCCCAGACAAGTGACTCACAGGATTTTACATCAGCTGACAGTTTTCTTTCAGAGTATCTTCAATTTGATAGCAGTACTGTTGAATTTTTCGACCAAAAACGTGTTTTGGAAAAACATAATATACAAGTTACTAGAACCTCGAAGGATAGCAAGAAAAATAGTTCCGGTCAACGCCTAATTAGCATTTGTAAAAACAATAACTTATTTATTTTAAACGGCCGTTACGGCCAGGATAGAAATATCGGAGAGATGACCTTCCGAAATACTTCGGTGATTGACTATACTTTAGTATCTTCTAAGACATTAGGCATTTTATCTGATTTTCAAATCCTAGTAGTTGACCGTTTGTTCTCGAATGGTCATTCTTTACTCAAAGTAGATATTGAAATGCAATGTAAAAACCACATAATAATGCACAGCTCGTCAGGCCTGCTACATATATATCAAACCATCAGAATTCGACACATTCGCCTTTAATTTTGACCAAGACAAAGTCTCTGAAATTCTATCATTATTCGAGTCGTGTTATGATGATTGTAGTAAAGAGACTATAAATAATATAACTTGTCAAATTTCAGATGCTTTTAAAGCGGCTGCGTCAAAAACCAAATCTTCAAGAACAGTTAGTTACAAACCGAAAGGCGGCATAAATCGGCCTTGGGTTGGCTTTAAATGTCAGACTGCAAGAAGAAAATACCATTTAGCTATGCGTAGACACAATGTAAATAAATCAAGCTCAAGTAGAAATGCCCTGGTCCTCCTGACTAGTCGTTCCTACAAGCGCACCATGAATATCTTCATAAATAAGCACAAATTCAATAAACAACGTAAACTGCGCAAAATGCAGACAGGTCAACCAAAAGAATATTGGAAATTTCTAAATAGCCTGAAAAATAAGAAAAATTCAGAAACCCCATCCCTATTAGATTTTTATGATTATTTTAAAGAAACTTACTCTGGAGACCCAGATAATGAACCCGATGAGGCTGGATTCAGCAATTCTTACGAACCCGATTCCGAGATAAATAACGAATGTCTTAATCGACCATTCACATGTGACGAGACAGAATGGTGTTTAAAAAAAAATAAAAAATTAAAAAACCCCGGGGGGTGATGAAATCTTAAACGAATACTTGAAAATCACTAAAGACTGCATGTTACCTATATACGCATCCCTGTTTAATCTTATTCTAAACACAGGGCACATCCCAGATCAATGGCTGGAAGGGAAAATACAACCCATTTACAAAAACAAGGGAGACTCTCTTGACCCCAATAATTATCGCCCCATTACATTGCTAAGTTGCCTTGGGAAATTATTCACACCACTTTAAATGACCGACTAAGCAATTTCCTTGAAGAAAACGAATTAATAAAAGAAAATCAGGCGGGGTTCAGGAAACAATATTCTACAGTAGATCATATTTATAGCCTATACTCGCTTATAGAAATTTTGAAGCTTGGGAAGAAAAAACTGTTTTGTTGCTTTGTAGATTTTTCAAAAGCGTTTGACTCGGTATGGCGTATAGGACTTTGGCGAAAACTTCTAAACTCGTCTGTAAATGGGAAGTTTTTAAAAGTACTGCAAAATATGTACGCTGAGGTCAAATCATGTGTTACGCTCAAGGGAGAAAATTCTCCTTTTTTCGTAAGTAATAGAGGGGTAAGGCAGGGAGATAACCTGTCCCCTGTATTAGTCTCTATATTTCTGAACGACTTGGAGGATCATTTACGTGCTGACAGAAATGAAGGAATTTCACTCGAATATATTAATGGAACGACCCTTGACCTAATTAAATTATTTGTCATGCTCTATGCAGATGACACGGTGATCTTAGGAGAAACTGCCGAGGATCTACAGAAAAGTATTGACTCATTCCTGGGATATTGTTCACTTTGGAAGCTCAAAGTTAATGAAAGTAAAACAAAAGTAATAATCTTCGGAGCAAGGAAAACAGACTCATTTCCTTTCCATCTCGGAAACACACATCTAGAAGTTGTTGATAACTACAGATATTTAGGAACCTATTTTTCTAAAAACAGAAGTTTTTTACAAGCCCGAAAATATATTGCTGAACAAGCTAAGAAAGCTATGCATTTATTGCAGATTAGAATTAAGAATTTATATCTCCCAGCTGACCTTCAGCTTAAGTTATTCGACCATACAATATTGCCTATTTTGACATACTCATGCGAAGTCCTTGGATTTGAAAACTGTGAACTGTTTGAATCGATTCATATCCAATTCCTAAGGTCCATTATCGGTGCACGTAAAAGCACTCCACTGTACATGCTCTATGGGGAGCTTGGCAGATACCCAATTGAAATCACTATCAAATGTAGAAAGGTTAACTATTGGGCTAAATTAATCAGCGGAAAACAACACAAATTAGCTTCTCTTTTATATTGAAGGCTCCGTACCAATAACATCCAATCGAAATGGGCTGCTAGTATTCAGAAAATTTTTGAGGATTGCGGCAGACCAGATATTTGGATAAACCAGTCTGCAAGCCCTCATAGTGGCTCACTGATTAAACAAATTTTACAAGGACAATTTTTGCAAAGTTGGAATGCCAAATTAGATAATTCCTCCAAGGGATTAAACTACAGACTCTTTAAAGATAAATAAAACTAGAACCCTATCTCCTGAAAGTACCACCCAGCTTTAATCTACATTTCGCTAAACTCCGGACCGGTAACCATAGATTTCCTTGCGAACGCGGTCGCTGGCTCGGACTCGAACTCAATGACAGAAAGTGCACTTTATGTAACTTACAAGAAGTAGGAGATGAATTTCATTATATATTAATCTGTCCTTTTTTCAAAACTGAAAGACAAAAATATATAGACAACTATTACTATAGGTCTACAAACGTGCTGAAATTTAAAGAATTGTTGAACTGCGAAAATGAGAACGAACTACTTAGCATCTGTATTTTCGCGAAAATACTTATTAAACTAGTCCAGTGATCTTTAAATTATGATTTTATGCTTTTCCAAAACAATATTGCATTGTCACTGTATTGCGTTTAGCATAATTATGTATTTCCGACAGGAACAAAAACGCCCACACAACGTTGAAATGACGTTTTCAGCGTTGTTTCAGAGCTGGTTCAGTGTCGAAAGTGTTGATCAAGCGTTGAATGGGAGCTGATCCTATGTTGAGTGCTTGCTTATGGTCTTTCTTTTTCTTCTTTACACTCATATGTCATCTGTATGACCTGAGTTTGTCTTAATAAAGTAATATTATGTTATTATTATGTTTAAGCCCCGATGGGCGGGGGTGAGGGGTCAAAATTATATGGGTATGTTTTGGTAATACATGCAACAAACAAGTACAGTGAAACTTCGCTAGCTCGAACACCGATTGGTCGTTTACCATGGCTGATTCGAACACATTCTGCAGACCCTAGGAACTTCTTTCCATATATCCCGATAAAACATAGCTTTAAATTAAAGAAGATATTCCATTATTAAACGGTAAGTTATGTGAAAGCAGCAAGATACAATGGAGACATCATAATTACCATGCAAACTGACGCTATTATTATTATTACAGGAAAATCGGATACGGCGAGCGCCCATAGTTTGATACGTGTCATTTCATCTCAATGTCGGGTAAAAGTAACGCAAAATGGGCAGCAACGTCTCAAAATGACCAATACAGTGTTGACGGGGACGTTAAACATCAAATCAAACAAACAAAATTTGTCCTCCCTGCCAAAGTTTAGCAGTGTGCCGTTATCCTGTGGGATAGTGTCCGATGGGCTATTGCCCTAGTGGGCTTTTGTTCCAGTGGGCTCTTGTCCGTTCACCATAATGACACTTCCTGTATCCTCGCCTCGCTAATGATGCAGAAAGCACAATTCCTCGCACATAAGCCCTCTTATTACATAAAAGTCTGTTGTTTATGGGTGTCTGCTCACAAACCCGACCATATAAATATAATTCAGTCAATTAGATGTGAACATAAACAACGCTACCCGGAACATCCCCAGTCCTTTTATACATATAAATTGTGTTAGCTAATCGGACATAATTTCTGACAGAGGAATTCTCGAGTGATCAGCGGGTTTCTGTTACTGTGTTTTCTGAGAAAATCGCCAGCATCCAAGAGTTTAACTTGATGCAAACTTACGTTCAACGGGCGACTGGTAATAGCCAAAGAAAAGTTAAAATTCCTTAGTGACAGTCGACTGGTAATAGCCAAAACACGTTAAAATGGCTATTGCCAGACGACTGTCACTAGCCATTTTAACGTATTTTGGCTATTGCCAGTCGACTGTCACTAGCCATTTTAACGTATTTTGGCTATTGCCAGTCGAGTGTCACTAGCCATTTTAACGTATTTTGGCTATTACCAGTCGACTGTCAATAGCCACTCCGTAATAAATTATTCAAAATAGAACCTAATTTTCACAGTAAATGCTCTTTCTCAAATTACAGTAGGAAAGACCAGACTAAAATTACCAGATGCCGTATTGGACACACAAGGCTCACTCATTCTTACATATTACAAAACGAACAAGCACCTTTCTGTGTATCTTGTAACGAACCGTTCACAGTTAATCACTTTCTCATTTCATGTGTAGAATTTTATCATATACGCTCCAAATATTTTAATGTTGCAACAATGAAAGATCTTTTTAATGACATACCATCTTATAAATTAATCAATTTTTTTAAAGAAATCGGACTTTTTAACAAACTGTAATCATTAATATTTTAACTTTTAAACTTCAATAACAATTTTATATCTAATACCTAACTATTTCAGACGCTATATGCCCTATTAGGGTTGAGCGTCTTTAAACAAAATATCCATCCACTACACCACGTTGGCGTCTGAATAATTTTATTTTGCCTATAATAAATGCATTTAAAATATAGTCGAACTTTGATTGCTCGAAACACCGATGGCTCGTTTACTAGGGCTGCGTTAGCCCCCACCCATAGGGGCTTGAAGAAATATATGGACTTCATGATGCTTCCACGCAGAGCTCAATCTGGCCCGCACACTGGTACTGGTAAACCGCTTAGAGGATCTAAGCCTGTCCAGGAACTGCGGTGCGAGGCGGACTGTCCATGCTAATAAACCCTATTGGTTTCATTGGGCGACAGGGCTTGAGATGTCATTTCATCTCAATGTCGGGTAAAAGTCCCACAAAATTGGAAGCAACGTCTCCAAAATGACCTTTACAAAAGTGGAAGCAACGTCTCCAAAATGACCTTTACACTGTTGACGGGGACGTTAAACCTCGAATCAAACAAAACTAGGGCTGAGTTGAACCCGTGGATGCGTCCCTAGGGGCTCCACATAAACAATAGTAAAGGGTAAGAATAATTTAGAGATTTCCTTCCTTCATCTTGAAAATTTACACGGTGTTTGTACTAATAACAACTGTCTCATTGATGTGTTTACATTAAATACACCAAACAGCAAACACAAAAATATCACAAAGTTGATCCCACCATGCCTCTTAAACAATTTAGTATCGGAAACCCCAAAAGGGGTAATTGGCAAACAGTGCAGGCCTAGATCAGACGCCGCAGAACGCGGCATCTGATCAGGGCCTGCACTGTTTGCGAAAAGTTAAGTAATTTTCCTAATAAAATTTAAAGAAAACAGAACCTGGCACCCTTAATTTTGGGATGGACTCCTGGTATATAGAAGGAGGAAGATTCAATTTGAAACAAAAAGGGTTAATCGTACATGCAACCCTTACTGGCTCGAACAACTCCTGTCTCGAAATAAAAAAATGGTCCCAAAGGTGTGTGAGCAATGGAAGTTTGACTCTATTTTGCCAAAACTATGTAACCACCATAATCGGTTCATGCTGGCTTCAGGAGATATTGCTGGCTTCTACTTCCAGAGGGTGGAATTCACATTACGAGTACACAGCCGTGCGACATAATGCCTTTTTCACAACTCCAAACTAGCTACTTTTCTGGTGAAAATCCTTGATATTTTTCAAATTCATACTGCAAACATAGGTTGTGGGTGCTCGTTAGAACCGCCTCATTTAGGCGGTACAAACGAGTACCCACAACCTATGTCTTTGAGCAGAAATAAGAAAAATAATGATTACCCTCGTAAACCCCAGTTTGGTCTACAGTATATAGAGTGGGATTTAGGAGGGTCTTCATTTCACGGACTTGTTCACGTGATGACAAAAGGAAAATACTGAAGCTAAAAATGAGACACGGCTTGGTACTAGATTAAAAAAAATTCAGGTCCAAGAAATCATACAAGTATGCGACAGACGTAACGTTTACCCATGTAAAACCCCATTTTTTCCTATATAAAGCGCGGTTTATAGGGGTGTTCAGCATACGGAGTTGGTTACATGAAGGTTCAGATTTCAGCAGCATACTATTGCGTTTTAAGTTTGAAATAGAAGTGGACATCTTCGCCATAATAAAAATATCACAAGCGGAAAGCCAAAAGGACAGTTTCTTTCCCACAAGAACGGCTATTAAAAAAGAAAAAAAAAAAAAGAAAGATATTAGCAATAGCAAAACATACATGTACATGCGCAGACGAACTTTAACAATAATAAACCACGCCAGAAGAACCGCCTTGGAACGGTCAGTAAAACGCTTTCCTTTAACCTGAGTGTGTGTATGGGTGTTATGGAGAGGGGATTTTGCGACGTGGCCACAATCCTCGACCTAGGTTCTGGCGTGGATTAGAAAATAATTTGTTCAGTCCGCATAAAGGATTTCTGACACATCAATGCAACATCTCCGAGAACATAAAAAGTGTTATACAGATTGATAAGGAGTCGACAGCATGAAATAACTGAAATGCTGGATTTAAACGAAAACTAGCAGTTGGACTCCGGCTGGCCCGACCAAGGACAGAGCATCAGGCTACAATCGACATTACTTACAAAGCTAAAGTACATGTAAGTCATTAGGCCGGAGGCGACATTGAGTCAGAGGCCCAACCTATGGAACCCTGGAAGGGGCATGCAATTTATTTTAATACGTTGTGTGAACATGTTCCCGCAACTTAATATCTTGTTCGCACAGCATATTAAAAATTACATAACTCTTCCAGAGTTCCGTACCAACACATCGAGTGCAACTAAACAAGGAAGCAAAGTTAAACCCTGCTATACATGCAGCCTGTCGAGCATGTATAACTTTTATGTTGTACTCAATCTTTTTATATCGAATGATTTTACGAAAGTGAGTTCCATTGGTTGGGAGCGTACAGTACACTTAACCCGGATGTTCCGATCTGTATAGTGGACAGATCCTTGTTCCGATATGTCGGGTATGTTTCAGAATGTTTATTTTTGTGTTTTGAAATTATTAATCATGATAATTTCAACTTCATAGCATTAGTTCGGGAAGCATAACTAAAATTCTTTTCGACATGCTACCTTGATTTTCTGTTTATTGCTATGATTTCTTTTATTTTCACATTTGTTTTCAGAAAATCATTATCCTACTTTCGATTTCAAACGCTGCACCGGTACAATTTTATCAAACTTTGCCACCAACCTCACATGAAACGACTGTAATTGCATTTTAACTATTTTATGATGTATTTCGGGTCAGCTTTTATTAATATTACTAAGTATCTTGCCATGTATGGGCAATTATTTTCAAAGGAAACGATAGAGGGGTCAAAAACTGGTTTGTATCGCATGTCGCAAAACTGATTTCTCAGCACTGTATGTCGTGTTCCGATCATACTATATTGTTTGTCCTGATAATACTATAGAGCGATTTCGATTTTCGTAGAATAACATTTAAATACCTTAGCTATTTTGTTTCTGAAATGTGGAAACTTGGCATATACACACTTTTTTCATCGGGTTCTTCATACCGTCTCTGATGAAACATAAAACATGACAAAATGACTGCGTCCAACGAATATTCAGATCAGCTTGCGCATCCACCAAGTCTGATCAGAGTCTTCGCTTGCGCTTGATGGATAGTTTACTACTCGAGTTTTTTCACACGGGCAATGAAGACACTGATCAGACTGGGCAGATGCTGAGACTGAGCTTAGTTTTTTCTGGGCGCATAGATCAGTTTTTGTTTTCTATGCTCAAGTTGGAATAGTCCCATTTTGTTTCTTTCACTAATTTCAGACGTGATGAATAAGTCGTTCCTGGTGGACCAGGTTTGAGGTTCTTTGGCATGACACACTGTTTCAACCTTGTAAAAAACTGTGCCAAATACCTCAATATATCTCACAGGGTATCCAGTATCCAAGTTATGATCATCACAAGATTTTATTGTTTTGGGAAATAACTAAAAAACAGTGCACCCAGAGTCATGATTTTCACACATGACACACCTGCTGAGGGAAGGTAACTCAAAAACCAGTACACCAAGAGTCGCGGTTCTTGCACCTGACACGTCTGCTTAACCTCATGTACAACTGTACCAAGTACTATCAACATGTCTCGAAGAATATTGAAAAGATATTCATCCTATTTTTATTTAAAGGGAGATAATTGAAATGGCATGACACCAAGAGCTGTTGTTCTTGCACATGACACGCCTGCTTCACCTCATGTACAACTGTGCCAAGTACTACCAACATGTCTCCAAGAGCATGGGAGATATGGCGATCACAAGATAGTCATTCTATTTTATTGGAAGGAGAGAAAATTCAAATGCCATGACAACAAGAGTTGTGGTTCTTGCGCATGACATGCTGCTTTAATCTTGTGAACAAATTTGCAAAGTTTCATTAATATGTCTCGAAGGGTATTTGAGTTATGGCGATCACCAGATAGCCGTTCTATTTTATTGGAAGACGAGATAATTCAAATGACATGTCACCAAGAATTGTGGTAGTTGCGCATGGCATGCTGCTTCAACCTTGTGAACAATTGTGCCAAATTTAATCAATAATCTCGAAGGGTATTGTAGTTCTGGCGCTCACAGGATAGTCATTCTATTTTTTTCGAAGGGGAGATAACTAAAAAACCATGGCACTAAGGATTGTTGTTATTGCCCATGACTCACCGTCTCAACCTTGTTTACAATTTTGTCAAGTATCATCAATGTATGTCGAAGGGTATTGGAGTTATAGAGATCACAAGATAGTCATTCTATTTTATTGGAAGGGGATATACCTCAAATACCATGGTACCCAGAGTTGTGGTTCTTACGCAAGACACGCCCGTCGCAACATTGTCTACCATTGTGCCAAGTATCATCAATATATCTCGATTGGTATTGGAGTTATGGCCATTACAAGATTGCGTCTTCGCCGGGACGGACATACGGGCGGACGGACGACCGGACACCAAGCCGATCGCTATATTCCCCGAATCTCTTCGGTTGGGGGATGAAAAGGATAATAGCTTTCACAGTCTGGTCCACAGCTCTTCATTTCTTTGTATAAATGTATATATCTTAAATAAATAGCCCATAACAAATCATATTACTCAGGTCGTTTTGCATTTTTGTGCAGTCTGATCAGAGTATTTGCTATGCGTTCTGTGGATGAAGAGAGACGCGTGACGATGCGACTCATTTTGTTAAATATTTCGTACCTGAAGTCAGTCCTCGAAGGCTGGCTTCTTTGGCCGAGTGGTTAAGACCTCTAGTCTGTAGTGATCTTAAGGTTCAGTGAATACACACAGCACATGAAATTTCTCCAAGATTTCGGGAATGTATAGGTAATTAATATTTTTACGTAGCTTTGCTATTGTATAAGCATTACCATCTTATTGCATAGACATATATTGCAATGTACCTTTGAATAACTTACACACATTAATAGCGACATCCCATACAGTCAAAACAAGGTATCTAAGACAAACTATACAGTAAATATGAGACATACCATAAAGTCAGAAATGTTTTGGGACGGTCAGTCTTGCTCTTCGTGTGAGCTCGTATGGAATTCTAGAGGCACTTATGTTTAATATAACTCATTTTAGATTATTACTCCATCTTAAAACTGTCTTAAAAGATATTTTTCTTTCGATCAAAGCTCTCTATTGGTCGATTTTCTGGTCACAGGTGAGGTGTGATTCTTACAAACACTAGTGATTTGCAGCTGAAAAATAGATCTAGAGCATAGAAAACGATATCTTGCCGTGCCCAAAGATGGCCAGTATGGAAAAACAAAATAAATAAAACACACTTACCAAGGCGTTTATGTCCAAAAAAAATAAATATACAAATATAGAAGACAGACAACGCACAAACACCTTCAAGGTCATAACAAAAGACAAGGATCTGTCCACTATACAGATCGGAACATCCGGGTTAAGTGTACTGTACGCTCCCAACCAGTGGTTCTGAGTCATTGCAAGCATGCATTCTTCTGAATTTGAATACTATGTCACCTTAATTTAAGGAATCCCAGACATCGGGGCTAAGAGAAATAGATTGGACTGCATATGGTGCTTCTACGCAAAGCTGTAATTGACTGCACATGAGTAAACCGCTCAGAATGACTGCAAGTAAAATGTTGTGAGTCGGACCTTTCAATACTTTTAAATCTTTTGATTTCATTGGACGGCAGGGCTTGAGATATATTTCATCTCACTCTCGGATAAAAAGTTCCGGAACATTAGAAGCAGCGTCTCCAAAATGACCTAAATAGTGTTGACTGGGACATTAACCTCAATATTGTAGTGTAAAGCGTGGAGAAATCATACGTGGACAGACTAAATGAGTGAAAACGTCTGAATTTTAGTTTATTTAAAACCCCGTTCGAATTTTTAATATACCAAAACAGATTTCTCCCTTATCTTTCACAAACTCGCAATATCAAATGCCATGTTTTTGATGACAGTAAGACATGAAGTTAACAATTTAGAAACAATTCAGTTCAGGTATAAGAGTTTTTTTAACAAAACAGAAAAAACGTTTTGTTTGTTTGTTTGATTTGAGGTTTAACGTCCCCGTCAACACTGTATAGGTCATTTTGGAGAGGTTGCTTCCAATTTTGTGGGACTTTTACCCGACATTGAGATGAAATGACATCTCAAGCCCTATCGTCCAATGAAACTTATAGGGTTTATAAGCATGGACTAGCACCGCTTTGTCTGGGCAGAATAAGATTCTCTAAGCTACAGACAAACGTACTTTTTGTCTTTTGTGAAGCATTACGAAAACACGCCTATACAAATACATTGTAATCTTCATCGCCGAAAAATTGAAAATTTTAAGATGAATATTGTGATATTTTTCTTATTTCTGCTCAAAATATAGATTGTTGGTACTCGTTAGAACCGCCTCATCGAGGCTGTTCAAACGAGTACCCACAATCTATATTTTAATGCAGGAATAAGAAAAATAAGGTTTACCCCTGTAAACACCAGTTTTAATTAACAAGAATTCCGCCGAAGGCTATGTCGCGCCTATGAGGGCGCAAAGTCACCGAACCATGAAATCTAGGGTAAGGTCAAATATTTATGCTTCCATGAAAGTTGCAATTCCTAGATGCAAGCTTGTACCAAATATCATTAATGAAGCTCTAATAGTTCTTGAGAAATGAACTTAAACATTAGGTTTAACACTAGGGCTGATGTAATAGTTCACTAAGTCAGGGGACCATGAAATTTAGGTCAAGGTCAAATATGGATGCTTGCATTTAAGTTGCCATCCACAGATACAAGTTAGTACCAAGTATCATTAATAAAGCTCTTATAGTTCTTTAGAAATAAAGTTGACCATTTGGGTGAACGCTAGGGTGGTCGCAATATTTTACAAAGTCAGTGAACCATGAAATGTAGGTCAAGGTCAAATATGGATGCTTGCACTTAAGTTGCCTCCACAGATACAAGTTTGTACCAAGTATCATTAATGAAGCTCTTATAATTCTTGAGAAATAAACTTGAACCTTTTGGTGAACGCTAGGGTGGGCGCAAATGTTGACGCCTTGACAAACGGACGAAAAGACGAACGGACGGAAAACCAGGCGCCTATATCGCGCCATGCTAATAGCAGGCGCGACAATAAAAGTGGGGTTCAAGGGAGTCAAAATTATATAGACGTGTTTTCGTGATGTTTAGGTAACACATAAAGCTTGGCCTTCTTAAACACACACAGCAAACTTTGTGACTGAATGATAGATATGACTATTAGCCACAGATCTCTCTTCAGCCAAAAGCTGTAGTTCCTCCAAGTTCTTGCTGAAGAGTGTTAACATGGTGGAGTCGTCAAACTGTCTTGTCTGCCGGCGCCAAAACATACTTCCTATTAAATTCTTGAATACCTAGTCTAAGGTGAAGTTTGTTTGTTTGTTTGATTTGAGGTTTAACGTCCCCGTCAACACTGTAAAGGTCATTTTGGAGACGTTGCTTCCAATTTTGTGGAACTTTTACCCGACACTGAGATGAAATGACATCTCAAGCCCTGTCGCCCAATGAAACCAATAAGGTTTATTAGCATAGGCTGTCCGCCTCGCACCGCGGTTCCTGGACAGGCTTAGATCCTCTAAGCGGTTTACCGGTACTAGTGTGCGGGCCGGATTCAGCTCTGCGTGGAAGTATCATGCAGCCAATATATTTCTTCAAGCCCCTATGGGCTGGAGCCAGCTAAGGTGACGTACAGATGTCTTTGGTTAAAGAGGAAATAAATTAGTGGTTTGAGGATAGAAAGAAATGCGTTTGTTTACTAGTTTCAAAATGTTAAGTTTCCATTCTTTAAAGGCTTTATGCTCAACATACTCTCACGATTAACGAATCCTTCAACGCAGCAATTTCTTCCCTTTACTTATTGGAATCAAAATTAGATTAGGTCATTTAAACCTATATTTCGTATCCTAGATTCAAGAACTTTTAATAAATTTCCAGTAATAATATGGCCAGAATCTTTACAATCTCATGTTTCTTGCCATGTATTGGAATCAATATCAAGATCTGAAACAAGTTTATTGAAGTTAAAAATGGTTAATCGATTCGTTTTTTATATCAAATTATGGTTGTTTTAGTATTAAACGTTGCATAAAATGGCAAGCCAAGCTGTTGCAATGTCTTCGATTTGTTGAAACTTTATCATCACGAAAACATGACTATATAATTTTTACCCCTTTGAACCCCACTTTTATATAGCTAAACTGGGGTTTACAGGGGAAGCTTATTTTTCCTATGTCCTCTTTAAAATGTAGATTGTGGGTACTCGTTAGAACCGCCTCATCGAGGCGGTTCTAACGAGTGCCCACAATCTATTTTTTGAGCAGAAATAAGAAAAATATCACAATTTTCAACTTAAAATTTTCATTTTTTCGGCGGTAAAGTGTGAAATGTATTTGTATAGGCGTGTTTTCGTAACGAGAGCTACGTTGTTTGTTAATACATCATAACGAAAACACGCCTATATAATTATGACCCCATTAAACTCCACTTTTATAACGTAAAATTAGGGGTTTCAGGGGTAAACCTTATTTTCTGATTTCTGCATTAAAATATAGATTGTGGCGGTTCTAACGTGTACCCAAAATCTATATTTTGTGCAGAAATAAAACAATATCACAATTTTTCATCTTGAAAATACCGTGTGTGTTTTTCGGGGATAAAATTTACAATGTATTTGTACAGACGGGTTTTTGCAATGTGTATGTGTATACTTGTAAACAATAGCATACACTATTTAGTTTATACAAAAAACAAAACAAAACAAAAAAAACAAAACAAAAAAACATTGCATGTTTCTTTTTTTCGAGATTAACTTGATAAAAAGGCTGTTACATGTATCACCAAAAGTACTACGCTCTAAAACATTATAAAAATAATGCAGTCTCTGCTAAAAGAGGCCCTAGTTCATGTACATTTTTTCGCCTTTGCCATGGCGGAACCCGAGATCGCACCAATGACCTTCCGAGCTCAAAGCGGACGCTTAGCCAGAAAACGACCGATTAAGATACAGTACCGGTAGATCCCTACTTTTTTAACGGGCGTTAAGTTCGTTCCTTTTTTTTCTTTTTATCTTATTCCTCTTTCCTTGTTCCTTATTCCGTTTTCCGTAGTCTTCAGTTCTCTTTTTTCGACCTGAACTTTTAGTAAAGGTCATGTTAGTTAAGGTCCATTTTCAACCCCATCAGAAAAAGGCGATTTCGAGTAAATATGCTTAAAAAGTCTTGGTAACTTAAGATCATTAATTTCGGGATTATAAACTGCGAATGAGGAAAATAGAAATATACCTACTTTTTTTCTTAACCCTTGTCCTGCTGAGCCCGGATATGACTTATTTTCCAAACAATGAAGATCCAGATCAGATGGTTTCTGACGAAGCCATCTGATCAGGATCTACATTGTTTGCCATTCAGATTGTGAATTTGTTGCAATAATTTGCATCAAGTAATCTGAATGGTTGATAATCGGTAGTGGGTGTGGCAGATTAAAATATTCAGCAGGACAAGGGTTAATAATCGTATATTCAGGTTCATAGAACTTTGCAGCGAGATGCAATAGAACAGCTGCGTATGGCGCAAATATTATCAATTTTACTTCTATGCATACTGGTATATGTTTCGAAATTCAGCAAGTTTCAATTGCGAATAAGGAATAAGGAATAAATAAACATTTTCAGATTCGTAAAAGTTTGCGACGCGGGCCAATACAGCAGACCTAGGACCTGTAACTAGGCCCGTACGAAATTACACCTATATTAATAACATCATATTATCAGATTCCTGTTAAATAAATGATATACATGTAGTAACATTAATTTAGCAAATGCTTTCAAATTCAACTTTTATTAACATAATTTAAATCCAACATTGACTCATAAAACACGCAGGAAATAATATACCGATTATATTACGCAAACAAGCCTATACAAATACATTGCCACTTTTATCGCCGAAAATATGAAAATTTTATGATGATAAATTGTGATATTTTTCTTATTTCTGCTCAAAATATAGATTGTGGGCACTCTTTAGAACCGCCTCATCGAGGCGGTTCTAACGAGTACCCACAATCTATATTTTAGAGCAGAAATAAGAAAAATAAGGTATATCCCCGGAAACCCCAGTTTTACTGTATAAAATTGGGGTTCAAGGCGGTCGAAATTACATATGCATGTTTTCGTGATGACTTTAATGCAGCCTTAATCCATCCCACTAAATGACGACCTTCCAGTAACATACGGATACACAAGGCAATTACGTAGCAATGATTGACAGAAAACCAATTCTAAGTTGGGCTCATCAATATTCTATCTATGAGTTATATATTTCACAGTAAATACTGTTAGTACATATATAAATGTACTTGTATCCATCTTTGAAAAAAAAAAAAAAAAACAGCGCCCAAGAAAATAGGAGACCAGATCAGACATTCAGGGGTGAAAGGTTTTCCAGTGGAATTATTTCCGCTGACCGTTCCAAGGCCGTTCTTCTGTGGTGGTTTATTTTTGTTGTTGTTTGTTGCTCACTGTGTGTATGACTTGAGTCTTTTTATTTTGGATGGCCATTTGGCCATTTTGTGGGAAAGTAACTGTCCTTGTGGCCTTCCTTTGTTTGGGTTTCCATTATGGTCTGGTTGCTTCATGTTTGTGTTTCTTTCCCTTTGGTGTCTTTGATGGGTGGAGTTAGTTAATTGTATCGATTCCTGATATTTGTTTTACTTCTCACCACGTGAACAAGTCCGTGAAATAAACACCCCCTAAACCCTACTTTATATAGAGAAAACTGGGGTTTAAGGGGGTAAACATTATTATTCTTATTTTTACTCGAAGACATAGGTTGTGGGTACTCGTTAGAACCGCCTCATTGAGGCGGTTCTAACGAGTACCCACAACCTATTTTTGTAGTATTTATAAGAAAAATATCGCATATTTCAATCAGAAAAGTAGCCATTTTGGAGATGTGAAAAAATGCACTATGCCATACGGGCGTGTTATCGTTATGCACCTTGATCTAGAAAGAACTAAATAACTCTAATTGAAGTCCGTGACATTTTCGAAGTATGTTGGATATTATTCGGAGATACACGAAGCTAGCCATGACAATTTGGGTTCTGAGATGATTTTCTGTTAAGGTCGTGTGTCTTTAGAAACGTAATTAGCTACTTAAGTTCTGAGAAACAAAAAAAAAAAAAAAAAAAAACAACTCAGTGACTCGAACAATGGGGCTCGTTTACCATAGCCATAACTTCCAAAAGCTATTGGTAACACCTTTTAAGGATTTTTGGTGTGCACTTATTAGAATCGCTTCAACGAGGCAGTGATATAGTAAAACTGGGGTTTACAGTAGTAAACCTTATTTTTCTTATTTCTGCTCTAAAATATAGATTGTTTGGTACTCGTTATAACCGCCTCGATGAGGCGGTTCTAACGAGTACACACAATCTATATTTTGAGCATATATATGTACTCATTACATCACGATAAAGCATCTGTGCGAGACAGTCTGTCTCGCACAGATGCTTTATCGTGATGTAATGAGTACATATAAATACAGTAAAATTCCTACATTAAGACCACCTTTGGGACTGTTAAAAAGTGGTCTGTAAAAAGTGGTCTTACAGACCACTTTTGCACAGTCCCAAAGGTGGTCTTTGACCAAAGGACACTTTATGTAGAAAACACGAAGAAACACTAACTGCAACCTACTAAATAAGCTTTTAAAAGCAGAATTAGTCTTAATTTTAGGTGGTCTTAATAGCGGTATTTTAACTGTACCTGCATTCTAGAGAATGGCTTCATCACGAAAACACGCCCATAAAATTTTGACCCCCTTGAACCCCACTTTTATATAGCAAAACTTGGGTTTGCAGGGGTGAACATTATTTTTCTTATTTCTGCTCTAAAATATAGATTGTGGGTACTCGTTAGAACCGCCTCTATGAGGCGGTTCTAACGAGCTCCCACAATCTATATTTTGAGCAGAAATAAGAAAAATATCACAATTTTTCATCCTTAAATTTTCATTTTTTCGGCGATAAAGGTTACAATGTATTTGTATAGGCGTGTTTTCGTAATGAATCATTCTTACCTTACTTTGTGATTAACCTTCAACGGCTCGAACTACCTCTGTCTCTATATTCTTTTTATTTTTTAAAGTATATTGCATGAGCATATTACAAGCATGGAACAACATTCAATTATATAACTATTACATAAATATTTTTTTCATATGACGTCGCATCTGAGAATGTAATAACGCCATGTAATAAATTCGATAATCGAGTAGTGGATTATATATGCTAATTAGTTAGATACGCTCCATAACGTTACGTTTACTATTGGCGGAATATTGACATTTTTGTGTACGGTCAGTTTCAGCTCTGGGTTGAAGCACCTTGCAGCCCAATCTATTTCTCCGAGCCCCGATGGGCGGGGCCGATCAATGTTCATGGCATCACATTAACAAGTCCGTGTAATGAACTCACCTCTACACCCCACTTTATATAGTGAAAACATTGATTAACTCGAGAAATGAATGTAATTTATTTAATGTTCATGGACGTATGAACAACATCGGGTCACGCGGAAAGGACCATCACGAAAACACGCCTATATAATTCTGACCCCCTTGAACCCCACTTTTATATAGTAAAATTAGGGTTTACAGGGGTAAACGTTATTTTTCTTATTTCTGCTCTAAAATATAGATTGTGGGTACTCGTTAGAACCGCCTCGATGAGGAGGTTCTAACGAGTACCCAAAATCTATATTTTGAGCAGAAATAAGAAAATTATCACAATTTTATCTTAAAATCGTCGATTTTTCGGCGATAAAATTCACTATGTATTCGTATAGGCGTGTTTTTTGTAATGTTTCATGTAAACTTTGCTCGTGACCCGATGCTGTTCATAATTCTATAAGCGTTAAATAAATTACATGTTTTACATATATTTACGTTACTTCCAATCCATAATATGACGAAAAATAACTTGTTGACATCACGTGATCAAGTCCATGAAATGAACACCCCCCTACACCCCACTTTATATAGAGAAAACTGGGGTTTACGGGGGTAAACATTATTTTTCTTATTTTTACTCCAAGGCATATGTTGTGGGTACTCGTTAGAACCGCCTCAATGAGCACCTATAACCCATGTTTGCATTATAAATAAGTAAACTATCATGGAACTTCATCCGAAAAGTAGCAATTTTGGAGATGTGAAAAAATGCACTATTTCGCACGGGTGTGTTAGCGTAATTAAGATTAAAACAATTGCACGCAGTTTTCCTATTGACAGCGGAACAGCGTCGTTGGCGCCATAACGTCGCCGTTGTCCAATCACATTGATTAGAACATTTTTTATTTCGACGTCACTGACGTCGCGTGACGGCCCCGCCCATAGGGGCTTGAAGAAATGGTGGGCTGCATGATGTTTCCACGAGGAGCTGAAACGGACCGCGCACTATTACTAGTAAACCGCTTAGAGGATCTAATCCTGCCAAGACAAAGCGGTGTGAGTCGGACCGTCTATGCTTATAAACACTATCGGTTTCATTGGGCGACAGTGCTTGATATATAATTTCATCTCAATGTCGGGTTAAAGTTCCACAGTATCGGAAGCAACGTCTCCAAAATGACCTATGCAGTGTTGATGGGAACGTTAAACCTCAACTCAAACAAACAAACAAATTGACGTCGCGTGAGCTAATGTATCCTGTTGTTCACGATAGCCGCTATCTTTGCAAACAGTGTAGATCCAGATCAGAAGCCGCAAACGGTGTAGATCCAGATCAGATGGCTTCTATAGAAGCAATCTGATCAGGATATACACTGTTTGACATTAAATTTAGGAATTGGTAGGAATGAATTACATCAATTTATCTGATTGGTTCAACGTCAGAAATGGGTGTGGCTAAATTGAATATTCAGCAGGATAAGGGTTACTTGAAGTATGAATAACATTGTTTCCCAGTATTATCTCTAAAAGCATTGAAAATGTAAATATAGGGGTATACATTATTTGTCTTAATTTTGCTCAAGACAATGATTGTGGGTACTCGGTTAGAATCGCTTCAACGAGGCGGTTGTAACGAGCACCCACAACCTATACTGAAAGACACTTCCAACCCAAAACAAAATTCATTTTGTTTATATTTCATTCATTTTTGCAGTAATAGGCCAGTACATTTAGCCCGAAATGACCCTTGACCCACAACTAATTCCTTGAGAAATGTTATCAGCAGTTTTAGTATCAGGAAGGTGTCCTGATTTATAGAAAAAAAGTCCTCAAAAAATCCGAGGGGAAAGGGTATTTTCTGGGGGGTGAAAAAATACGAAAAAAGGAGAAAAATCACAAAAACCAGGCGTACATGTATGTAAAATAATTAATACTTGACTTCATTAAATCATCCAAAATGAATATTTATATCTGGGGAAAAATACTAAAAATTCTGAAGATAAAAGTTTTCTTTTAATATTTTTTTTTGTGTGTGAAAATTTCGAAAAACAAGTATCAACTTTTATAAAACGCTTGAGTCTATGCTAAGCACACATTAATTTGTGTAGAACTAAAATGTGCCAGTCACCACAAAGTGTAAAAAAGTCACATATCAAATGAGGATTTCCAAATCTTATCACCAATGTCACATAAAACAAAATTTCCGATTTTTTCACTATCAATTACAACTAATTGTACTACATGCCTACATTTACGGTTTCTTCATTTCGCATTCTAGTTTAAACTTTCATTTTACATTCTGGTTAACGTCATGAAAAAACAATCTGCCAAGATTGCCGTCTAGAAATGAAAACATTAATAATTGGATGTGGGAAGAACTAGATAAGGGCAAATATATGTTAATTTTGCAAGTGTGAGAGCAATCGTGCATATCCATGTGATAAACTTTAGACAGCTTTCAGGTAATTGCTGGGTTTCAATATGCAAGTGGGCGTTCCAGTATGACCAGAGTTGGGGTGTCCTGGGGAAACCAGATGGAAAATGAAAAGTAGAACCAGTCAACAGAATTCCAGTCATGACCGATCATTAAATGCTTCGGAGCAAAAGCTATCATTAAGATTGTCTACACCCGTGGGCGTAGACAATAAAGGAAAGTCGCTTAAAACAAGAAAAAAATAATATCACTGACATATATCCATATCGGTACTGAACCTCATGAAATAATTAAAAAATGATAGTTTCTGTGCAAAAGATTTTTTTTTGGGGGGGGGGGGGGGAAATCAAAAGCAAACACATCACGAAAACATGCCTATTTAATTTTGACCCCCACTAACCCACTTTTATCTATAAACTTGAAACACTTGGGGTTTAGGGGTTATAATTTATTTATTTTTTTTTCTGCTCAAAAACATAGGTTCTGAGATTGTTGATACTCAATAGAACTGCCTCATCTATGTTTTGAGCAGAAATAAGTGAGTGAGTGTGTTTGAGGTTTACGTTCCGTCAACAGCAAATGTCATATGCAGTGGTTTCAAAAACATTTTGGCATCCAGATTTCATGGAAAGATAGGAGTGTAATTTTCAATGTTATCTGAATAAAGCCCTTACAAATTTATCAAGCGTAGCAGGGGAAAAATGTCTAAGTAAACGGGAAAATCCCCACTACCCGTCTATTGATGAAACCCCTGCATACGGAGACTGGACCTCGGTTTAAAGACTCATCTGAGAGTCTGGGGAAGCCCTTGGATCGAACCCACGGCTCCTGGTTTATGAGGCTAGTAGCTTATCTACTACACCATGGAGGCTTCTTTTAGCAGAAATAAGAAAAATAATGTACATTTACACCCCCCCCCCCCCTAAAACTCCCCACTGCCCCACCCACCCAGGTGTAAATGGGTAGCAGTGGTGTAAAAGTTAACTGCCTCTAACTCGTGCGCGTGAAAACATCCGGAAAGAGTGTTCGAGAGCGATTATTTAAGCTTGAGGCTTTCATCGCAATCGAACTAAAATAAATTAGTATGAACTAAAACTCCAGTAGGAGGGGGTTTCTATCAAGTACCCACAATCTATGCTTTTGAGCAGACATTACGAAACACGACTAAACAAAAACATTGTCAATTGTTCAGCCCAAAAATGAAATTTGAAGATAAAAAATGATGTTTTTCTTATTTCTGCTCAAAACATAGATTGCGGAGCTCGAAAGAACCGCCTGAATTTGGCGGTTCTACCGAGTACCCTCAATCTAGGTTTTTGAGCTGATATAAGAAATTTAATACTTGTCCCTGTACTATACAAAAGTGGGGTTCGAGGGGGCAAAATTATATAGGCGTGTTTTTTTACCCCACCCATCAGGGCTTGGAGTTATAGATTGGGCTGCTAATGCTTGCGCACAGAACTGATACCGACCGCATATGAGTACTGCTAAACCGCTGAGAATATCCAAAAAATGTTGCTGCGAAGCAGCCTGTCCATGCATGTAAATACCTTTTGGATTCATTGGGCGGCAGGGATTGAGATGTCATTTCATCTCAATGTCGGGTAAAAGTCCCACAAACTTGGAAGCAACGTCTCGTTTTCGTGATGAATAAGAAAAACCTCAGAATTTTTCTCTGGATTTTTTGGGGGTGATCAAATCTTCCAATAGATTTGAATATGCGTGTTTTCGTTATGTTTTTTATGACCCCAACTTTAAAAAAGTTGGAGGGCATATTGCTTCTGGTACGTCGATTCGACTTTCCGTTACGCCTTTGATGCATAGCATATTAATGCAAGGAACGTGCATGCTAGGGTTTTGAAATTTCATATATCGATTCCTCATGGCAAATTACATGTAGCAGAAAGATTTTTTTTTTCTCATCCAGATTTTGTCCCATTCAAGGTTGTTTGAGTCAACCTTTGTGTTCAGTCAGCTCAAAACAGTTATTGTGCGCAATGTTGAGAGACAAAATTTGTAAATCAATTTCAAGGGGGTACACCCCTATTATTTTTCCTGCCTGTTAAAAAGTCAGCGGCCAGTTTCTATGGCAGTAA
Organism: Lucinisca nassula; assembly: GCA_963580285.1. Classification (NCBI taxonomy): domain Eukaryota; kingdom Metazoa; phylum Mollusca; class Bivalvia; order Lucinida; family Lucinidae; genus Lucinisca; species Lucinisca nassula. The sequence goes on along the minus strand of OY757019.1, from coordinate 81,412,002 downwards.
GTAGATAGGACACTGTTGCGATTGTTCTGATTGTGATTTTTGAGTGGTTGCTTCCACAAAGTCACGCATAGCTATCAAAATCTTACGAGCGCCATGTTAAAGGAATACACCGTATGCACATATTTACGATTCATTTGATTCTGATGGCACAAGTGTGCTTCCATACATTAAAATTTTTGTCATGAGACATTGACAAATGTATTTTCCGACCCGAAAAAAAAATGTTTATTCTTACAACTTGAACATAGATCTTGTTTATCAATAGCATACAAGGAAAATATAAATGGCATGTATTTAAAAAAAATAGGATGTAGAAAGACTGCACTTTATCAATTTCTGACGTAAGTTTTGTTTTTGATGACGTCATTTGTTTGCGCGTGAGGAGCCTTAGAGTCGGTCAAACAGTGTATGGTGCTGTTATCTGGCCATTACTTATTTAATGCTTTTTCTGCGGATTAAATCCTAATATTCTCAGAACTGGCACGGATATTTTTTTAGGACTTTTTTTTGGTAATTTATATAACACAGCCCTGTGTTTTGGTGTTAAAAGAATTTCTCAAGGAATTAGTTGGACCATAAAAATAAAGTACCTCGCCTATAATTGTAACCAACGTTGGCATAAGCAAAGAATATAATGATAACACCACACATTTCAATGTGTTAGAAAGTCTCATATCGCATACATGTTGCACAAAGCGTGGACACAAACTAGTGGTCAATTCCAATAACACAATTTCAATATAAAAATCACAGTACCTGGTATGGCCACCAGCAGCATTGATAACTGCCACGCATTTACGACCGATTAACTCAGCGAAATGGCGGATGACATTTTGGGGGGAGGGAGTTTACCGCCCTTTCCAGATTACGTTACTTACTTCCAGCCGATCTTTACTCAAAGTGGCGCGAAAACTGGATTATCGAGAAAAACAAAACACCTGACCTTCCGATGCAAAACTTGGCAACTCACGGCGGACATCATTCAACTGCAGATCATTCCACTCTTGGATAGTTGCGAAAACGTTTGTAGGATCCCTAAACGTCCGACATCCCTAAGTGTCCGACAAACTCTAAGTTTTCGGGACGATGTTGAAAACGGTAGGTAATGATCTTATGACATATTATAAAGTGAAAAATTCGCGAGATTTTTTTTTTTTTTTTTTTTTTTTTTTTTGTAAAATATTCAAAATTTATTTATTTATTTCTTGTTGGACACGTAGGGATGACCCAAGCATCTCTAAATGTCCGCCACTCCTAAACGCCCAACAACACGAAAATTATTTATCTTTTATACAACAACAACAAAAACTCTTTATTCAAGCTCAGTATATATATATATATATATATATATATATATATATATATATATATATATATATATATATATATATATATATATATATATTTGGTTTTGGTTTTACGGCCCTTTCAAGATTATTTCACTCATATCGAGCCGATTGTTAATCAAAGGTGGACGAAAACCGGAGTACCCGGAGAAAAACCACCTGACCTTCCGTTGCAGAACTTGGCGTCTCACATGTGACCCGAGCGAGGCTCGAACCACAACGGTGAGAGACCTAATGTTCAAGAGTCAGCGCTCTTAACCACTAAGCCACGGATGCCCGTCAAGCTCAGTATAACAATAGTTATATGTGTGAGCGGGGATACAAATATTACATATCATGGCGAGCTGAAAAAAGTGGTTAACATGTAGTAGTGAAATCTTTTAAGTAAAGAGTATAATCGATTATTATTGTATAAAAAGACGAATTAACGTTAAACCTGTGGTTAAAATGTTGCCCTTCGGAAAAAAGCATCTTAATAAGATATCTCAATATGCCTGTCCTCCACAAAATCCTACCGGCCCCGATAGCTCAGTTGGTAGAGTGTCCGCTCCGGGGAACGGGAGGTCTCGGGTTCGATCCCGGGCCGCGACATACCAAAGTCGTTAAAAATGGTACTAGCTGCTCCTCGTTTGGCACTCAGATTTACGGGGTAGAGCTAGGACTGGTCGATCCAGTGTCAGGATAATGTGACTGGGTGTGGTATCATGTAATGTGTCTGGGACATGATACTTCAGTGAGGCAGCACTATAAACGTGAGCATTGAGCTCCCTGTCGCAACCAGACACCGTCGTGATATGACTGAAAAATTGTTGAAAGCGACGTTAAACCCGAATTCACACACACACTCCACAAAATCCACCAGCATGATAAGATTTTGGGAAATATTTCATACGGATAATAATCAATTACAAGGGCTGGTTGATATGCTGTGAGTCTCGAAATGAAGGAGGTACGCAGGGATGTTTTTCAAGGGCTATTTAGGGCCGTGTACCCAAGGACGGGTCTCATCTGGTCAGTTTATATCGACGAGGTAGCACTCTAAAGTAAACAAGACAAGCAGCTTTGGCAGAATCGACAAAATCGGTGAAAGAGCAGTGATCCAATATTTGCATGAAAAAGGATATCCATAATAATATGGTAGCAACAAAGATGCCCCTTCGTATGCTACAGTGAAAATGTAAGCGCGGCAGACCGAGCCTGGAGGATGACCCCACGTCCTGGAAGGCCTGTCAATGTTGCAACCCCAGAAATGGTCAATAAAGTCCATGATGTTGTTATGACTGACAGACGAGTCACAGAAAGGTATATAACCTTTAAAGTTGGCATTTCACAGGAAAGAGTACATTCCACTCTAACAGAGGATCTTGCAGTGAGAAAGCTTTCGGCCCGAGGGGTACCAAGACTTATGACAGATGATCAGAAGCACAGCTGGCGCACATTATCGTGTGCTAATCTTAACCTTTTTGAGGAAGATCCTGCCATTTGTCACTATGGGTGAAACATGGGTCCATCATTTTACCTCAGAGGCAAAACAACAATCGAAACAATGGAAGCACCCTGGCTCACCCTCGCAAAAGAAGGCAAAGACTGTTCCATCAGCTGGGAAGGTTATGGCCTCTATTTTCCAGGATGTTGTTAATATGCTGCTGAGAGATTATCTAAAAAAGGGACACATAATCAATGGCACATACTATCCGTCTACGGGAAAATGTGAAACTTAATCGCCGCAGAAAGCTCTCTAAAGGTGTGTTGTTCCACTGGGACAATACTCCTAATCACAAGTCTGTCATTGCTATGACTGCCATTCAAGATTGTGGCTTAACATTGATTGAACATCCGCCTTATTTATCTGGTCTTGCTCCATCAGACTTTCATCTATTTTTTCAAAATTGAAAACGGCTGTTTCAGGCACCAACTTTCAGTCCGATGATGACGTCATATTTGCAGTGGAAGACGTTCTGAATAGCGAAGAAAAGGAGTTCTATAAAAGTGACATACCGCTGGCCAAAGTGTATAGATAGTGAAGGGGAGTATGTTGAAAAATAATAGAATATGTCCGACAAAATTCAAATCCTTCATTATAAGGTTCACAACATAATAACCAGTCCTCGTATGAATGAAAACAAAGACAGAACAAAGTCAAAACCTATTTTGTTTTAAAAGCAAGTCTACAATCGAAAATAGGCATGTTACTAATGGACCCAATATGTCCGTAATCTATAATGCTTGTAATGCTGGCGGACATTTAGGAATGGCGGACATATTGGGATTCCTTATTAAAATGCTTATTTTCGAACAAAGATTATATGTTATTTTGTCCTTTTTATATAGAATCATAATTATTAATTAACGATTAGAAATATATGCTAAGCTAGATGTCATGCTGGCGGACATTTAGGGATGACAGACATTTTGGGATCTATTATAAAAGTGCTTGCATCCGAAGGCCAACTTTGATAGCATGGGTTTAACGTTATTTTGTCTTTTCGTATTATAATAATTGATTATTATAAAGTAAAAATATTTTCTGAGTTCATTTTCATGTTGTCGGTAATTTATGGATGGTGAACATTTAGGGATGCTCGGGTCATCGCTAAGTGTCCGAAAAGACAAAAATTCACGAGCCATTTCAAATTAGCCAAGGTAAACGAGCGAGCTCAAATTAGCCAAGGCAAACGGGGGATTTCAAATTAGCCAAGAACAACGAGTGAATTCAAAATAAGCCAATGTACTCGTAAACGAGCGATGTTAAATAAGCCAAGGTAAACACGAGCGATTTTAAATAAGCCAAGGTAAAACAGCGAGTATTTGGATGATTTATTAAATATTGACAAACCTATTTTTATGGTTTGATCAGTCAAATGTTCCCCTCCCTCCCCCCAGAACTTCAGTTAAATAAAGCAAATTCTTCTGATACCAAGGCTCCGTTTTTGGATTTACATCTATTTATTGTAGAAGGTTTTTTTTTTCTTGCAAAATTTATGATAAATTATTCGCATTTGTCAGAGTGTGTTGTCATGTACCTGACTTCAACATTCGTGATAATTTGTTTACTGCTAAACTTCTTAATCAGGGTTATCCGTACCATAAACTTCGCAAAGCCTATTCAAAATGTAATAGACGTCGTTCTGATTTAATTTCAAAATTCCATATTGGACTTAAATCTCTTCTGCAACAAGGTCAATCGGAATCCGAATTTTATGGTGACTTAGTATATACATTCAGAAACATATATAACCGCAATGACTTCCGCACCCAATTTCGTAAAATCATTCTTCGATATAAAAAGATTGGATAGACCATAAATTGTTATACGACAGACTGCATGCATGGTAGTTAACCCAATTACGGTTGACAACTTTGCTTCCCTCTTTAATTGCACGCCGGTGGGTCAGGCCTCAGATTCTATGACGGTTCCAGCGTTAAGGCTTATGGAGAATTAGAGAGATCTAATTCTATGTAATGTTGGTTGGTGCCCGATGCTCTGTCTCTTGTCGGGCCCATCGGGATCTAATTGTTGGTTTTCAGTGTTTTCTTACTGTCGAGTCCTCACCGTTGTTTCATCTCTGTTCACAGAGGTGTTGCACTAATGGGTTAGGAGGCAATCATGTGGACTGAACAAATAATATGTCTAAATCGCGACGGAGGTAAGGGCGAGGATTGTGGCCACGTAAAATCGATTTAAGCCCCCCCCCCACACCCCCACCCAAGTGGAATTCGGTTCACTGACCGTTCCAATGCGGTTTTTCTGTCGCAGTTTATTTTTTGTTATGGTTTGTCTTTGAGTGTTTGTATCGCTTATATTATTTTGTTTTGGATAGCCAGTTGGCCATTTTATTAGAAAGTAACTGTCCTTTTGGCTTTCCGCTATTGATGTTTCCATTAGGGTCTGTTGTTTTAAGTCTGTGTTTCTTTCCATTTGGTGTCTCTAATGGGAACTGTGGGTTAATTGTATCGATTCCTGATCATTGCCTTCAATTCTATTTTTCAAATGAGCCAAGGTAATCGAACGAGCTGGAAGCAGGCGATGTAAATGAGCGAGTTCAAATTAGCCAAGGTAAATGTGCGATTTCAAATTAGCCAAATTAGCCATGGTAAACGCGCGATTTCAAATTAGCAAGGGTAAATGTGTGTGTTCATATCAGACAAGGAAAAAAAGCGAGCTCAAATTAGTCAGGGTAAACGAGCATGTTTAAAAGAGCGAGTTCAAATAAGGCAAGGTAAACGGGCGCGCTACAATTTGCCAAGGTAAACGTGGGAGCTCAAATTAGCCAAGGTAAACGAGCGAGTTCAAATTAGCCAAGGTAAACGAGCGAGTGCAAATTAGCCAAGGAAAACGCGCGAGTTTAAATTAGTCAAAGTAAACGAGCGAGTTCAAATTAGCCAAGGTAAACTAGCGAGTTCAAATTCGCCAAGGTAAACGTTCGAGCTCACAATTAGCCAAGATAAACGAGCTTGTTCAATTTTAGCGAGTTCGAATAAGGCAAGGTAAACACTCGCTAAAATATGCTAAGGTAAACGTGGGAGCTAATAAAGCCAAGGTTAATGCGCGAGTTCAAATTCGCCAACATAAACGAACGAGTTCGAATTCCACAAGGTGAACGAGCGAGTTCAAATTCGCCAAGGTAAACGAGCGAGTTCGAATAAGCCAAGGTAAAAGAGCGAGTTCAAATAAGATGAGGTAAATGAGCGAGCTGTCATTAGCCAAGGTAAACAAATCTGTTCAAATTATCGAAGGTAAACGAGCGAGTTCAAATTCGCTAAAGAAACCGTGCGACTTCAAATTAGCCAAGGTAAATCAGCGAGCTCAAATTAGCCAAGGTAACCGAATGATTTCCATTAGGCCAAGGTGAACGAGCGAGCTCAAATTAGCCAAGGTAAACGAGCGAGCTCAAATTGGCTAACGTAGACGAGCGTGTTCAAATTACCCAAGGTTTACTCGCGAGCTCATATTAGCCAATGCAAACGAGTGCTTTCAAATAAGGCAAGGTAAATTAGCGAGGTCAAATTAGCCAAGGTAAACGAGCGAGCTCAAATAAGCCAAGGTAAAAGTGTGGGCTCAAATCAGCAAACATAAATGAGGGATTTTCATAAAGCAAGGTAAATGTGCGAGTTCAAATTAGCCAAGATAAACGAGCGAGCCCAAAGTAGCCAAGGTATTCAAGCGTGTTCAAATTAGCCAAGTTGAACGAGCGATGTCAAATTAGGCAAGGTAATTGAGCGAGTTCAAATTAGTCAAGGTAAACGAGCAAGTTCAATTTAGCTAAGATCAACGAGAGAGGTCAAATAAGGCAAGGTAAACAAGCGAGTTAAAATTAGCCACGATTATCGAGGAAATTCACATTAGCCAAGGTAAACATGCGAGTTCAATAAGCCAAGGACAACGAGCGAGTTCAAATAAGCCAACGTAAAGGAGCGAGCTCAAATTCGCCAAGGTAAATGAGTGAGGTCAAATAAGTCAAGGTATACAAGCGAGTTAAAATTTGTCAAGGTAAACGAGCGGACTGAAATAAGGCAAGGTAAACGAGCGAGCTCAAATTGGCCAAAGTATACGGGTGATTTCGAGTTAGCCAAGGTTAAACGAGTGAGTTCAAATAAGCCAAAGTCCACAAGGGAGTTCAAATTAGCCAAAGTAAGCTAGCGAGTTCAAATTCGACAAGGTAAACGAGCGTGTTCAAGTTAGCCAAGGTAAACGAGAGATCTCAAATTAACCAACATAAACGAGCGAGATCAAATTAGCCAAGGTAAACGAGCGAGGTCAAATTAGCCAAGGTAAAAGAGCGAGCTTTAATTAGCCATGGTAAACGAGCGAGGTCAAATTAACCATGATAAACGAGCGAAGTCAAATTAGTCAAGGTAAACAAGCAAGTTAAAATTAGTCAAGGTAAATAAGCGAAATCAAATTAACCAAGGTTATCCAGTGATTTCGAATTAGACAAGGTAAACGAGGAGGTCCACATTAGCTAAGGTCCACGAGGGAGTTCAGATTAGCCAAGGTACACGAGCGAGCTCAAATTAGCCAACGTAAACTCGCGAGCTCAAATTCGCCAAGGTAAACGAGCGAGATCAAATTAGCTAAGGTAAACGAGCGAGTGCAAATTAGTCAAGATAAACAAGCGAGTTGAAATTAGTCAAATTAAACGAGCGAGCTCAAATGCGACAAGGTAAACAAGCGAACTCAAATTAGCCAAGGTATAATAGTGATTTCGAATTAGGCAATGTAAACGAGCTAGTTCAAATTAACTAAAGTCTACGAGGGAGTTCAAATTAGCCAAGGTAAACGAGCAAGCTCAAATTAGCCAAGGTAAATATAAGAGTTCAAATTAGCCAATGTAAACGGGCGAGTTCGAATTAGTCAAGGTAAACGAGCGAGGTCAATTCAGCCAATTTTAACGAGCGTGCTCGAATTAGCCAAGGTTAACGAGAGAGTTAATATGCCAAGATATACGAGTGATTTCGAATTAGACAAGGTACACGAGCGTGTTCAAATTAGCCAAGGTAAACAAGCGAGCTCGAATTAGCCAAGGTATACGAGAGAGTTCAAATAAGCCAAGATATACGAGTGATTTAGAATTAGGCAAGGTAAACGAGCGTGCTCAAATTAGCCGATGTCCACGCACGAGGATGTTTAAATTAGCCAAGATAAACGGCAAAGTTCACATTAGCCAGTTTAAATAAGAAAGTTCAAATAAGCCAAGGTAAACGGGCGAGTTCGTATTAGCCAAGATAATCGAACGAGTTCAAATAAGCTTATGTAAACGAGCGTGTTCAAATTAGCCAAGGTAAACGAGCGAGCCTAAACAAGCCAACCTAAACGAGCGAGCTCTATTTAGACAAGGTAAACGAACGAGCCAAAATAAGCCAACTCAAACGAGCAAGGTCAAATTAATCAATGTAAACAAGAGAGGTAAAATAAGTCAATGTAAACGAGCGAGCTACAATTAGGCAAGGTAAACCAGCGAGCTCAAAATAGCAAAGGTATACGAGAGATTTTTAATTAGGCAATGTAATCAAGCGAGTTCAAATTAGCCAAGGTCAACGAGGAAGTTCAGATTAGGCATGGTAAATAAGAGAGATTAAATTAGCCAACTTGAAGGTAAACGAGTGAGTTAAAATTAGCCAAGGTAAACGAGCGAGACCAAATTAGCCAAGGAAAACCAACTTATATAAATTGGCCAAAGTAAACGAGTGATTTCGAATTATGCAAGGCACAAGTGTGGTTTCAAATTAGCCAAGGTAAACGAGTGAGTGAGTGTTTGAGTATTACGTCCCGCCAACAGCTAAGGTCGGAGACGGGACCTCGGTTTAAAGACTCTTCGAAAGTCTGGAGAAGCCCGTGGTCGATTCTGCGACCCCTGGTTTACAAGGCGAGTAGCGTAACCACTACACCACGGAGTCTGCTATTAGCCAAGTTAAACAAGCGAGCTCAAATTAGTCATAGTAAACGAGCAAGCTCATATTCGCCAAAGTATACGAGCGAGCTCAAATTTGCCAAGGTAAACGAGCGAGCTCAAATAGGCCAAGGCAAATGAGCTAGTTCAAATTTGAAAAGGTAAACGAGCGAGGTCCAACTAGTCAAGGTAAACGAGCGAGGTCAAATTAGCCAAGGTAAACGAGCGAGTTCAAAATAGACAAGGTAAACGGGCGATTTCAAATTAGCCAAGGTAAAGGAGCTAGTTCAAATTAGCCAGTGTGAGTGAGTTATTTCGAATTAGGCAAGGTCAATGAGCAGGTTTAAATAAGCCAACGTAAATGAGCGAGCTCAAATTAGCCAATGTAAACGATCCAGCCCAAATAAGTCAAGGTAAACGAGCGAGCTCAAATAAGCCAAGGTAAACGAGAGAGCTCAAATTAACCAAGGTAAACGATCGAGCTCAGTTTAGCCAAGGTAAATGAGCGAGCTCAAATTAGCCAAGGTAAACGAGAGAGCTCAAATTAGCCAAGGTAAATGAGAGAGTTCAAATTAGCCAAGGTGAACGAGCGAGGTCAAATTAGCCAAGGTAAACGAGCGAGGTCAAATTAGTCAAGGTAAACGAACGAGACCAAATTAGCCAAGGTAAACGAGCGAGTTCAAAATAGCCAAGGATAAACGAGGGTGTTCAAATTAGCCAAGGTGAACGAGCGAGGTCAAGTTAGCCAAGATAAGCGAGCGAGTTCAAATTAGCCAAGTTGAACGAGCGAGCCCAATTCAGCCAAATGAAACCAGTGATTTCGAATTGGTCAAGGTAAAGGAGCAAGTTCAAATCCGCCAAGGGGAACGGGGCATCAGTAATCGAGCTAGTGTAGTTTCACTATATATTTCCTTATTTCAGGCGAAATACATTAAAAAAAGGAACGAAGCTGAGCCTAAGCAAATCATTAGGACTTGGATGACATTGTTGTCCTGCAGGCGTTTTGTATTTCTTAGCTCTTAAAAAGCGTGTTTAACGTAAGAAACTCTGCAGTTTGCGCAAAGAAAACTCCTCTCGTCTCTGTAATTGCCAATAAAAAACAAACGAACCTAATTTACACTACTGGAAACCACAATTTTCTCACGCCATCGAATTGTTTTCGAGTTTTTGACACGATTGCCTACAGAGAGAGAGACTGCTTTTTCGGAGTGCTTAATGGTACAAATGAGACTGGTTTCCGAAAGACTCTGCTGGGACTCTACACTGAAGAGACACATGGCGTCACTCGCCAGGTTTTATACTGGTAAAATTGACCTCGTCACATATGCAATACAATTTTGCCTGTTTGGAAGCTTTTGTTTGTTTTGTTTGATTTGAGGTTTAACGTCCCCGTCAACACTGTTAAGGTCATTTCGGAGACGTTGCTTCCAATTTTGTGGGACTTTTACCCGACATTGAGATGAAATGACATCTCAAGCCCTGCCGTCCAATGAAACCAATAGGGTTTATTAGCATGGACGGTCCGCCTCGCACCGCGGTTCCTGGACAAGCTTAGATCCTCTAAGCGGTTTACCGGTACTCGTGTGCGGGCCGGATTCAGCCCTGCGTGGAAGCATCATGCAGCTCATATATTTCTTCAAGCCCCTGTGGGCGGGGCCACTGTTTGGAAGCACCAGGCTTATTACATCACAGGGAAAAGGCATCTATAAGCTCTTTAAAGCCTGTGTAAATGTAAAATAAAGGTGCCTTATGTATACCATTAAGCAGCGGAAAATAGCTTTAAAAGTAATTTGAAAAATAAGAGTAAAGTCAATGATACAAGGTACAATTAAGTAACCACTTAAATACTTTATGACATCCCTTATTGACATCCATTAATTATGTGCTTTAAAGTCCTGATAAGGCACCAATACTCTAATAAGCAACCTGTCTAACTGTGGCTTTTTAGGCATATGATTTAAGTATCGTAAGCACCAATAAGCACCTGATAAAGCACCAATACGCTGATAAGCATAACGATTTTCGGTTACCTATTAAGCATCTGATAAAGCACCAAAACACTATTAAGCAACACGCTTATCCATTACTTTTCGGTTATCTGATTTACGCGTCTTGAACACCATTAAGCAAGGATTTGAGGAAGTGTGGTTTTAGTCCATGACAGATTGCCTCGTGAAGGGTACGTGCCCATTTTGTAGCATATTCGTGGTTCTTTTCACACCTAGGGATTTTGCGCCTTTGTGTATTTTATATCTTCCCGTTGTGAGTCTTTTTCATTACTTGGTCGTTATTCGACTTAGATGTAAGATTGTTAGTAAATATTATTAGGCACCCTTTTGTTAACGGCCTGCGCACAACACAGATATGTGCAGTATATATCGCAATATTTTGGTAAGAGTAACGGCCTGCGCACAACACAGATATGTGCAGTATATATCGCAATGTTTTGGTAAGAGTAACGGCCCGCGCACAACACAGATATGTGCAGTATCTATCGCAATATATATCGCAATGTTATGGTAAGAGTAACGGCATGCGCACAACACAGATATGTGCAGTATATATCGCAATGTTTTGTTAAGAGTAACGGCCTGCGCACAACACAGATATGTGCAGTATATATCGCAATATTTTGGTAAGAGTAACGGCTTGCGCACACCACAGATATGTGCAGTATATATCGCAATATTTTGGTAAGAGTAACGGCCTGCGCACAACACAGATGTGTGCAGTATATATCGCAATGTTTTGTTAAGAGTAACGGCCTGCGCACAACACAGATATGTGCAGTATCTATCGCAATATATATCGCAATTTTTTTGGTAACAGTAACGGCCTGCGCACAACACAGATATGTGCAGTATCTATCGCAATATATATCGCAATTTTTTGGTAAGAGTAACGGCCTGCGCACAACACAGATATGTGCAGTATCTATCGCAATATATATCGCAAAATTTTTGGTAAGAGTAACGGCCTGCGCACAACACAGATATGTGCAGTATATATCGCAATGTTTTGGTAAGAGTTACAGGTAGTACCGTTTCACATCTTTATTTAGTAAACAAAAATAAACTGACACGCGGCAACGTTTTCGGAATCGAAGTCCCTTCTTCAGGTGCTGTAAAGTTGGAACAATATGATTTACGGCTAACTTCGTGTCAATGTGAAAGATCTTTACACAGTTATCTCGTTTATAGCATGTGTCATAGGGTGAAATAAAATTAGAATGTTATTCATGTTTGTTATTATTTTATTTCCCAATATTATGTACACCAAAATCCCATTTACCCAATATTCCTTAAAGCCGAGGTTGTTTGTTATGTACAAGTAGAGTAGTTAGGATGTAGTAGATTAACTACTGTGATTTTTCTATTGCTCCTTAACAAGCGTTCATGATGTCAAGCTTCATTGTATTTCGCCATTGAACGCCATTGTAAAATTTTGTTTACTTGTACTGTACACATTTGTATGTTTAATACATTAAATGCATTTATATAATGTATTACAGGTATGTTGATATCTTTATTTTTTCACTTTGTCATGAATGTAAGTTTTATGTACCAACTATGCGTTTATACAGTTTTTATGGACTAACAACATTGTCTGTTTAGCGCACAACAATCTGTATATGTTTATGTGTAGGTCAACCGTCTGACCTATGCAAGGTGGAATACGCATGAATTACTACTACAAATGATCAATGGAGTAGTTTACCCATTCTTCCAGTGTGAGTGTGCGTATGTGTGTGTTTATAACAACTTTATATTAAGCTTCAATGCATTTCGCCATGGACCGCCATTGTGATCTTTTGTTTACTTGTCTGCTTGTACTGTATACATCTGTATGTTTCATACATTAAATGCATTTATATAATGTATTACAGGCTTATCTTTTGATGTGAGAACCTGCGAGACCTGGGATCGATCACAGAATACGATTCCCGAAAATCAACCCCTGACAAATGGTGGCCAGTAAAACACATCAGCCACTAGACAGCAATGATGGATGGAACTACTGATGTTTCTTTACAACCGGGTAGTTGAACTTCTTGTGACGTCACTGATGTTTTTTTCCGGAACACATGAGGATATAAACAAACGCGCGTGTTACACATTCATTCATACACACGGTGATACAGGGCCCTGATTTTGTTTCCAGGAAGACAGTAAGTGATCAGTAGGAGTGATTCGCTTTCAAGATTAGAGCAACAGATTCTTGTAGACACGTATGTGACATTTTCTTTCTGGAACAGTATATCTGATCCGGAATATTGATCTTCAGTGTGAGTGAACTTTGTGTGTCAACTTTGAGCTTAAGGTATGGATATATAGGTCGGATAATGGGATCAAAGTCAAGTCAATTCAAGTAATATTTATTTAACGTCGGATCAATTTTACAAACATTTTAACACAAGCTCCTAGGAGCTTTTTCTTCCGACTAACATATCACAGTTTATACAACAGAGAAATAAGCGATTAAATTAAGAGATGAAATACATATATTACAGAGTAAGTTATTATATCACATATTTGCATATATGTAATTTTTATTAGTATTCCACCTTGCCCAGTAAACTTATAATCATCCCTTTGGTTGTGTATATGTACATAAACATGCAATTTTGTGGTCCCTTTTTATGTATTTATATCTGACACCTAAACATTCTTACTCTATCAAAGTGTATTTTGTTTGTTTACAATTGTAATCATGTGTGTATGGCCATTTACACATTCATATGCTGCGATCACTCATCTATAGTTTATCAACGACCTTTGAGAGTTCAACGTTCAAGCGTGACAAGACTATTTCATGTTTTAGGGGAAGCAGGTTTCGGATCTCATTTTTCACAGGATTTTAAAATTCTAACAAAATTTTTGGATAATGCCATTATGTAGAAGTCGTGGCCAAGTGGTTAATATGATGCAGTACGATCCTCAGTAAAATAGAATTCAAACAAAGATCAGGAATCGATACAATTAACTTACTCCACCCATCAAAGACACCAAAGGGAAAGAAACACAAACATTAAGCGACCAGACCATAATGGAAACCTAAACAAAGGAAGGCCATACGGACAGTTACTTTCCCACAACATGGCCATATGGCCATCCAAAATGAAGAGTCACAAGTGATACACACAGTAAGTAACAAACAACACCATAAATAAACCGCCACAGAAGAACCGCCTTGGAACGGTCAGTGGAATGATTTCCACTGGGGGGGGCTTAAATCGATTTTACGTGGCCACAATCCTCGCCCTTACTTCCGTCGCGATTTAGACAAATAATTTGTTCAGTCCGCATGAAGGTCTCCTAACTCATCAGTGCAACATCTCCGTGAACACAAAAATCAAAGAACCACAGAGGTGAGACAACGGTGAGGACTCGACAGCAAGAAACCACTGAAATGCTGGAGCAAAAGAAAACCAACAGTTAGACTCCGATGGGCCCGACCAGAGACAGAGCATCAGGCACCAACCAACATTACCTTGAATTAGATCTCTCTAATTCTCAATAAGCCTTTACGTTGGAGCCGTCATAGAGTCTGAGGCCTGACCCACCGGCGTGCAATTAAAGAGGGAAGCAAAGTTGCCAACCGTGATTGGGTTAACTACCATGCATGCAGTCTGTCGTATAACATCCATGTTGTACCCAATCTTTTTATATCGAAGAATGATTTTACGAAATTGGGTGCTGAAGTCATTGCGGTTATATATTTTCTGAATTTATATACCAAGTCACCATAAAATTCGGGTTCCGATAGACCTTGTTGCAAACTATATCGCCCAATATGAAATCCTAACTGAAAGCGATTTACCTAAAACGCGGACTAGTCCAAATTAAAAGTGCAGTCACGTCCCCTGTGTTTTGAAAGACTATACTAGTATTATTTACTAACAAGCTTACTCATCTATAAATGTAGCTACAGTTAGTTCAGGCATTAAAATGTCTACCCAAACTATCAAAGTAGAAGTAAAACAAAGACGAGACCAGACTATAATGGAAACCTAAACAAAGGAAGGCCATAAGGACAGTTACTTTCCCACAAAATGGCCATATGGCCATCCAAAATTAAAAGACACAAGTGATACACACAGTAAGCAACAAACAACAACATAAATAAATCGCCACAGAAGAGCCACCTTGGAACGGTCAGTGGAAGATTTTCCACCGGGGGGGGGGGGGCTTAAATCGATTTTACGTGGCCACAATCCTCGCCCTTACTTTCGTCGCGATTTAGACAAATAATTTGTTCAGTCCGCATGAAGGCCTCCTAACTCATCAGTGCAACATCTCCGTGAACACAAAAATCAAAGAACAACAGAGGTGAGACAACGGTGAGGACTCGACAGCAAGAAACCACTGAAATGCAGGAGCAAAAGAAAACCAACAGTTAGACTCCGATGAGCCCGACCAGAGACAGAGCATCAGGCACCAACCAACATTATCTCTCTTATTTTCAATAAGCCTTTACGTTGGAGCCGTCATAGAATCTGAGGCCTGATCCACCGGCGTGCAATTAAAGAGGGAAGCAAAGTTGCCAACCGTGATTGGGTTAACTACCATGCATGCAGTCTGTCGTATAATATCCATGTTGTACCCAATCTTTTTATATCGAAGACTGATTTTACGAAATTGGGTGCTGAAGTCATTGCGGTTATATATTTTTCTGAATTTATATTCTAAGTCACCATAAAATTCGGGTTCCGATAGACCTTGTTGCAGAAGAGATTTAAGTCCAATATTGAATTTTGAAATTAAATCAGAATGGCGTCTATAAAATTTTGAAAAGGCTTTGCGTAGTTTATGGTACCGATAACCCTGATTAAGGAGTTTAGCCGTTAATAATTTATTACGAGTGTTGAAGTCAGTTACATGACTACACACTCTAGCAAATCGAATTAATTGCGAAATATAAACGCCATAGGATGGCGCACGAGGAACATCACCATCCAAAAAAGGAAAATTTACAATCTCAAAATCAAAGTCATCGCGTTTATCATAAATTTTGCACGAAACAAATCCATCTACAATAGATAGATGTAAATCCAAAAACGGGGCCTCGGTATCAGAAGAATTTGCTTTATTTAACTGAAGTTCTAGGGGGTAAATCTGACTGATCAAACCATCAAAATAGGTATTATCAATATTTAATAAATCATCAAAATATCTAGAAGTAGAGCTAAAAGCTTCAATAATTTCAGATTGGTAATCAATGGAAAGCGACAAAATGAAGTCTCTTTCATAACAATACAAGAACAGATCAGCCACAAGAGGTGCGCAATTAGTACCCATCGGAATACCCACAATTTGCCTAAATAATTTAGTACCGAATCTAATATAAATATTGTCAAGTAGAAAGGTGAGCGCATCACACACTTTCTGACATGACCAAAGTGTATAATTCTTATGCTCTTTAGAAGTGAAAAATGCATTTCTGACATTACATGCAAGATAGAGAGAATCTTCTCTGTGAAAAGCCCATTCAATTAAATCATTAAGCTTTTCTTTTATAAGATTATGAGGAAGTGTAGTGTAAAGAGTGGAAAAATCGTAGGTAGACAGACTAGAAGCACGAAAATGTCTAGATTTCAATTTATTTAAAACCTCATTCGAATTTTTTATAGACCAAAACAGATTTCTTCCTAATCTTTCAAAGACTTTATCACAATATTTAATTACATGCGTTTTAATAGCAGTAAGACAGGAAGTTAATAATTTAGAAAGTTCAGTGGTAGTGCAAGAGCTAGAATTTGCAATAAACCGTGCTTTGTAAGGTTTTTATGAAGTTTTGGTAACCAGTATAGCGTAGGAAGCTTGTCTTGGCCTTCGTTAACACACACAGCAAACTTGGTGGCTGAAAGACAAACATGTTTATCTACTATAACTCTCTCTTCAGCTAAAGGCTGAAGTTCATAGGCTTTAGTACCACCAAGCTCCTGCTTAAGCGTGTTAACATAGTGGAGCCGTCACACAACGACGACGTTGTTAGAGGCCTTGTCTGCAGGGGCCAAAACAAACTTCTTATGAAATTCTTGAATACCTAGTTTAAGATGACGTAAAGACGTCTTGGGCTTAGGAGGTAATAAGTTAGTATTTTGAGAATAGAAAGAAATGCGCTTATTCACTAGTTTTAAAATGCTAAGTTTCCAGTCCTTAAGGGCTTTATGCTCAACATACTCTCGCTTACACCATCGATTACCGAATTCATTCAAGGAAGCAGCGATTTCATCTCTACATTTACTGAAATCAATTTTGGAAGGAAACCGATATTTCGGTCCTTTAGAAATTATATTCCTTATCCTAGAATCAGGAATAATTTTCAAATTGCCAGTAATTACATGACCAGCAGCAGGATAGCAATACTTTGAGTTTTTACAATCACATGAATCAGGAGTATTAGTATCAATATCAAGATCTGAAACAAGTTTATTGAAATTAAAAAAGATAGATCTAACAGGTTTGTTATATTTATAGCAAATTATAGGTGTTTCAGTATTTTGAAAATAAGCAGGAATGGAAGAAAGCACCGATCTCTCACGGAAGATACTGGGCAAATCTATAAAATCCACACCCTTATTATTGAAAGATATTTTGAAGAAATGGCGTTTATGATTAATTTCAGAATCAATGTAAGGACGGAGAGTATGCTGAGTATAGCCTCTAGTTAAGAGAGCCGCATCATATAACTGATGAGAACTATCGTAGAATTTATTCGCCTCGGTGTCCAGAAGACGTAAAACAGAAACGGGTAATGAACTTAAAAATGAAAGCATAGAGTGGCGTCCATGATTTAATAATATAATTGACAGTCACTTCAGTCTAGTATTGTTTCGTTTAAACGCACGTGATTTACGTTTAAAGTTACAATTTTTCCTGGTGCCGTGAGATCTAGTTCTGCGTTTTCGACATTCCAGGAGTGAGAAAATATCAAAGTCCGGCATTCTGGAAATATTACCCTCATGATAAATGTTGTCATTAAATCCCAGTGGAAAAGGGGTCTGTAAAAATTTAATCCATTTCAGTTCAGCTTCATGTCTTTTGATTATTTTGAATCTAGATGTAGAATTTGCATCGTAATAAAGTTTTTCCACTGGTTGTATAACAATGTTATTTACAGAATGACCAGAATGACCTGTACGTCGAAAGTGACGGTACAAGAAAGTGTCAGTTTTCTTAGGCTTACTCATTCTACGATAATGCTCGTTCAATCTAGTTTTAAGCATGCGGTTAGTTTGACCGACGTACTGCATGTTACAGTTTGAAGCACGTCAAGTAATTAGATAAATTAAATCTGTAGACTGTCATGTCAAATCAGACATGTTAACTACAGAGAAGCGTCTACCGTTTACAGATGAAGTAACGGTAGACGCAGTGCTTCAATGCGAACAACATCTGCACCTCTTGGCATTGCACTTAGAAATACTAGGATATATTCCACTTCTTTTCCACGGATTAGTATATTTTTGGAGGATGGGCGATTTGAGAGGAGATAGTCTTATACGAAGACTACTCCCAAAAACATTGGTATTGCCTGCTCCCTTGAGATTAACTGAAGTTACAGAAGACAAATTTAAGGGTCTAACCAATACCGAAGGCAACATAGTATTAAAGTTCTTAATAGAATGGGGAATCCGTACAGAAGAAGCAGAGTGTAACCTAAGGGGTGATATTGATATTTTAAATGTATTTGTAATACTCATTTTGGTTAATAAGGTTGTGATACCGTCAAAACTAAAGCGATGTTCATACCGGTTATTAAATAAATAAATAAAACAGCATATAAAATTACTGAAGAAGATACCTTCGAATAGAAGGAAGGTACAACAAAAGCCCATAAAACATCTTAGTCTACTTAAAGTACATGGATGTCAAACAAGCAGTTGTTATACAACGAGGAACGAACATCGGTTTAATAATGACCTTCAACAGGTATCTAAAGGATGTCAATTGATGGAACAGTGAAAAGCAATTGCATAAGCAATCCCTGAGGATTGGAAAAATAAGAGCATTAAATGCATGTACGGGGAGACCTTTTACAGCCGCCACACGACACAAACAAAACAGCCCTGATATGCAAAGTAGAAGTAAAACAAAGATCAGGAATTGATACAATTAACTTACTCCACCCATAAAATACACCAAAGGGAAAGAAATACAAACATTAAGCGACCAGACCATAATGGAAACCTAAACAAAGGAAGGCCACAAGGACAGTTACTTTCCCACAAAATGGCCATATGGCCATCCAAAATTAAAAGACACAAGTGATACACACAGTAAGCAACAAACATCAACATAAATAAATCGCCACAGAAGAGCCGCCTTGGAACGGTCAGTGGAAGATTTCCACCGGGGGGCTTAAATCGATTTTACGTGGCCACAATCCTCGCCCTTACTTTCGTCGCGATTTAGACAAATAATTTGTTTAGTCCGCATGAAGGCCCCCTAACTCATCAGTGCAACATCTCCGTGAACACAAAAATCAAAGAACAACAGAGGTGAGACAACGGTGAGGACTCGACAGCAAGAAACCACTGAAATGCTGGAGCAAAAAAAATCCAACAGTTAGACTCCGATGAGCCCGACCAGAGACAGAGCAATAGGCACCAACCAACATTATCTCTCAAATTTTCAATAAGCCTTTACGTTGAAGCCGTCATAGAATCTGAGGCCTGACCCACCGGCGTGCAATTAAAGAGGGAAGCAAAGTTGCCAACCGTGATTGGGTTAACTACCATGCATGCAGTCTTTTGCAGTTGTTTGCATAACGTTTGCTTTCTGAGGACTCAGATCAGACAGACATCCTCCAAAGAGCCCTTTCCGATGCCATTATATCAATAAATATATATTCACCAATATATCTCCACCCACTGTCAACCGACTCGTACAAATTTAGGTCTTACTATACTAGCAACTGACAACAAACAACTATGTGTGTTGCATTAAGCGAGCTTTAATGAGCTAGGCACCGGATTTCGGAGTAATGCATACTGCATATGCATGTATATGAAAATTCATATTACATATTACATATTACATATTCATATACATACACGACGCTTATAAAGAATTCCAAATTCATGCACCTAAATCTTATAGCGTATGCAAGATCAATACTAACCATAAAGTTAAAATTGATAATGCACTAGGCCTTCACTAAATAATGAATGTTGCCAAATATTGCATAGGCGGAATTCATAGAGTTAAAATATCTTATTTTCTAATATGAAAACTAGACGTGTCCGCACGCCGTGAGAAACTCGCTAGGACTGACGACTAACATTTACAAAGCGCTAGGCTTCCCAAACCAGGAACATGCCAATTTTTTCATTGGCTAATACTGACCACACCACATACCTTGACCACCCGAGTGTTACAACACAAATTGTCGTTTATCGTAACGTATAAGACAACAATTTTCCGCTATTCTTCGAAACGCGGAAAATTTATAGTCTTACTATACTAGCAACTGACAACAAACAACTATGTGTGTTGCATTAAGCGAGCTTTAATGAGCTAGGGTTACAAATCACGCGAACAGGAAAATTAAATTTCACTTTCGAATTTATAAACCCAAAACTTTAGACACTTTGATTCTACTATCCAAAGAATCTTCAATATACCCATCCTTACTTGCGACAGTCTTCCAACGCCCATGCCTTTTTAAACATCTATCACTGATTCCAGACTTTGCCGCTGCAGTTGCTCCCCCTGCCCTTAAAGAATGTAAGCCTAAATTTGAAGAAGGGTCAACTCTCCGCAACTTTGACAACATGCACTCTTTTGCCCTTGTGTAACTTAGAGGTTTGTTTTTATGTATTAGGTTGCATTTATCACCTGACCTATATAAAGGTTTAAACAAAAAATGATCAGAAGAAAGATCAATCTTTGCTAAACTTATGTACCTTTCAACATCATGTAAGGACATGCAATACTATCACCTTTAGCTATTAGAACGTCCTCGCCTTTCCTATACTTATCTGTTTTACTCGAGTCTATATGGATACTCAAATAAGAGTCAAATAGCTTTATGCTGTTGCATTTTATCTTGCTAATTTCATCATAACGCAAGAACCCTGAGAATCCGACAAGTATCATGCACAAGTCTCTAATATCAACAATGTTCTCACTTCCCTCGTATAACGAACAAAGCTCCTTCAGCGTATCTGGTGTAATAATATCCTTTTTTGTTACCTTTTTTGAACGCAGTCTCTTAGCTGACTCTAATATATTCACTATAAACCCATTGCTTGTAGGATCCGATTTTCCACATAAGCTGTGCGCCCATTTTATACTATAAACACAAGCCGAAATCACAGAATACGAATTCTGCAAATCCATTAATTTTGTTAAATAAATTGCAACATGAATTGGTTGCGCTGGTATTGATATGTAATGATTTTCATCACAAAATCGCTTCCACTTCTGATAATATAAATAATATTTTCTAACAGTACCGTCACTTTTAGAGCTAACCAAATATTTACACATAGAATCTGCCACGCTAGCTTCGCATCCCTCCGAATCCAAAGCCTCCTTGACACATCTCTTTAAACCAATACCTGAAAATCAAAATAAACGAATCAAACAATCATCTAAACCTGATCTTTAATGCCAGCATTCTAAACTTCAGGTCTTTTCCAAAAATGCCATTGTTTCCTTTTCCTCTCTTGACTGGATTCTGTAAAGGAATAACATCTGTCAAAAAATGGAAAAATTGCCCATTTTTGTCAAACAACTTTGCCCAAAAAGGAGCAGATTTCCATTCCGGAATAACCAGCGTGCCAACTGCTTCCTCGCTCTGTAATTTATTTAAACATAAACAAATTAAGTTCGGAGGTGGCACCATCCAATTGCACTCACCAGACCAGTGTTGATCGAAAGCGTTCACAGCCTCTGTACCAGGAACCCACCACCTGGAATTGAACCTAACCAATTTGTTATTATAATTTGAAGAGAATCTGTCGACAGTGCGTGGCCCCCAGTTTCTATCCAAATACTGAAAAATAAAATCTACAATTTCCCAATCATCGCAATCAACACGCCTACTAAGATAATCTGCCCTCTGGTTTTCATTTCTCGGAATCCATTCTGGAATAAGAGTAATTTCCCTTTCCTTGCAAATATCATAAACATTCATAGCAATTTCTTGCAGCTCTTTCTTTCTGCTTCCACCACTCAGTATGCTTTTTACGTTCTTATTGTCAGCGTATACTTTTAACTTCTTACCTTCGAAAGAGTCTAAATTTCCTACTAACATTCTTCTAACCGTTTCAGCTTCTCTCCAAGTGGAGCTTTTAGCAGCCTCTGCTTCAGACCAGGAACCTATTACTTCATTATTCTTTATCGTTACCCCCGAACCGGTGTAAATCTTCGCTTCAGAACAATCTGTATAGCCAACACAAGTGGCACTCTTAGCAACAATGCTTTTACCGCTACACTGGGCATGATGGGTTGTTTTCCCTTGAACAGAGCCCCTACCATCAAAAATGGTTTTGTCAGATATATCAGACATGCACTTCATGTTTGTTAACAGTGTATCCACCACAGGTGCAACGTAATAACCTCCATAACCCACTGAACTAGCATCACAATATATTTCAATTTCGCCTTCGATGTTTTCAGCGATATCCCTACCATTTTTGTTCATTATTCTGGCATTATCCTTCCAAAAATGCAACTCCTCAATTGCTTCTTGTGTAATGAAAACTGGAGCTTCCCAACTAGCTCTCGACAGAATGCATCCATACAGAGCCCTCGTGCGCAGGCTTACAATTTTACCCATAACGGTTTGCAGTGAAATAATCTGACCCACAACAGAGGCAACAAATTTCACCCTCATCAATTTACCGGCACTTACCTTAAGCTGGAATAAAAAAGACTCAATTGCAGCCTCCAGCTTCTGTATTCTGTCTTCAGTGACAAAAACTTTGCCAACAGCCATATCTAAAACAAAACCTAACCATTTCATACGTAAAACGGGTGCCCAGTGGCATTTCTCCGCCGCCAGCAAAAACCCAAATTCTGTTAAGCTTCGCTGTATATAGACACTGAGCTGTAATGCTCTGTCCAAATTCAAATGCCCGCCAATACCATCATCTAAAAACATAACTACCTTATGTCCCTGAGATCTCCAGTGTGCGACTAGTACCCTCATTACTTTAGTAAAAATATAACCTGCTGTAGCTAAACCAAAAGCTAAAACATTAAAAACATAATATTTTACTCCACCATCTCCGGGCTGTTCCACAGAAAAACCTAGATATGTACGCATTTCCTCTTTTATCAAGACATGATGATAAGCGCTTTTCAAATCATAGGAAAACAGGTATGACCCTTTTTCAAACATTTGCAAAGCAATCTTAATATCTTCATACTTGAATTTATATTGCACCAAAAACTGATTGATGTATCTGCAATCTAAAACCAGTCTTTCTTTACCATTTTTCCCAAAAGCCACTGTTAGGGGATTGATGACCTTTGGTTTTTCCGGACATTCTGTGATACAGCCCTTCTGCAACAATTTTGAAACTTCATGTCTCACAAAATTCATATTATCTTTGGCAGCCTTATTATTTTTCATACATTTATCTCCAGGAAATTCCCTAAACGGAATACTGTACCCCTCAGTTATGACTCTCAAAATATACTCATTAGCACCAGCCTGTCTCCACTTTTCTCGAGCCCCCTTTAATCTACCAACTGGAGACTCAACTGCCCTTTCTGATTTAGCCCCTATGCACGGCGGACATGTTTCATCGTTTAAGGGATCAATTTTTATAAAACACGGTGCTTCGCATGCCTTATTTTCCTTTTCAGTCATTGACAAATTGTTTAAAACAAAACAATGGCTACTTAACTTATTGTTCGTGGAATTAATTCCCTTTGCCATCTCGCAGTCGTTTTTCCAATGACCCGGTTTGTGGCACAGGAAGCATAGTCCCGGTTTCTTTGACCCCGTCCCATATCCATCCGTTGACGTTACTGTTGCAGTAGCCGGCCTATAAGGATTGAATCTACGCCTTGTTTTCTTAACCTTCTCCGCCTTTGCTTTCCTATTAGCCCTCGACTCCGCCCTGTACAAGCGACGCTCATCCTCTGAATCGTCCGCCAGTGGATTCGTATCGTATTCTTTGACCACTTTCCATCCCATGTCCGCCTCATCAGCAATTCTGATTAATTTTTGTCGGTGGTTGAGCAAGTCTTTACCTTAAATATAAACATGGAATTTTATATTAAATCACAGCCCATACTTGACCCTAATGGCCTTCCATACATTTATTTACTTTATTGACAGAATGACATAACCCCTGTGCTAAATTTAGCATCACGCTCATTAAAATAGTGGATTAAATATTTATAGCCGCTACCTATTTTGACAGTGGGAACTTGTTAACATTACGGAACCGGCGATGAATTACTCAAGCAAAATGCAAATATGCGAATTATCACTCGGTATGTGTTTTTTTTGAGCTCTTACGGCCCCACCAACAGCTAGCGTCAAAAGGAGACATATCCCTCAAGGTAAGTACATTTTAAATAACATTTTCATATATACTTTCAAAAATCATGATTCTAGATAAATAAAAGTTCACCTTCAGAAATTTTTTCCTTCGCTGCAATACTAGCAGTATCCCCAGCCGTGTCCAAATGGGCCTCCGCATCCTGCATTTTGTCCAGAACTTTAACGTTAAATTTATACTGATCTTCGCAGCTCTTTCTTTTGAATGAATAACCGTCATTACTCAGAATGTTATTCTTAATTTTTGACAATTGACTGTCTGCTAAGTTTTTCTGATTTTCACTTATCTTATCGTGGAAAGACTCCAGTTTTGATGAAACCAGCTGTTCAAAATTCTCCAGTAGAGTGCACTGAACCTGACTGACCGCCCTGGCCACATTCGCCTCTATCAAACCCCGCGTCTCCGAATCCAAAGACATGGTGCCTAACTCAAACTAGACGTGTCCGCACGCCGTGAGAAACTCACTAGGACTGACGACTAACATTTACAAAGCGCTAGGCTTCCCAAACCAGGAACATGCCAATTTTTTCATTGGCTAATACTGACCACACCACATACCTTGACCACCCGAGTGTTACAACACAAATTGTCGTTTATCGTAACGTATAAGACAACAATTTTCCGCTATTCTTCGAAACGCGGAAAATTTATATTAGGTGGTACTCGGTTCTCATTATATGCCCCTATTATGAACCTAAATCAAACAGCGTATTCCGACTTATTCTGAAGAAATTCATTGTTGTAAAGTGTATAGCTTTCATAAATGTAACTTGTTTAGAATCCGTTCATACCAGACAAATAGTTAAAATCACTACTGTTTGGAGATTTCGTTTATTGTCGAAAGATGCTGACGTAGCCATCCCCAAGTTAACGCTATATACATCATATAGATACAGGTATGTATATCGGTCTAACTAGCTCAGTAGGTAAGATCGCTTTTCCGTGAAGCTTTGTTGACAAGACGGAAAAGCAGGAGGGTTCGATTCTCGCATGGACCTTTTATTGTTTTTCTCTCTCATTTGGATTTTTTCTCTTCTTTATTTTTTTTTTCTCTTATAACAATATTTGCCATAGTTGAAAAGTATTTATTGCAACAATATTCTTCTCTGTGTGGATCCATTTATTTTCAGTACCAAATGTCTATTGCAAGCTAGACAGCTTATTGACACATTTTTGCGCACCGTGTACATGTAGCGATACAAGATACAAGACATACAAGAATATTTATTTAACGTCGGTTTTCTGATATACAACAGTTTAACATTAGCAGTCAATAATATTTTACCGACTAACAAAAATTTAAAACTGTACAAGTATATGAACAATGAGATCACAGAGAGTCTTATATATCACAGTTTTATACATATATTACATGTTTGTTTATTTATTACCCGTCATTTCAATAAGTATGCTTAACAAGCTCACTAACTGGTGAAAGGAACGAAACAGGATGGGAAGCAGGCTCTCTTGACAAATAAGTGGATCAAGAGTCCTGCTACGAAAAGGCGAAAGACCTGCTAGTTGACATGATAAGCAAATACAAAAAGCACAATTTTCAAAGTGAAAGCTCTGTCATCGTCCACACAGCGCATGCACAGTTTGAAACATGGTTAAACATGTGAATTCAAAGAGAAGAAGGCAAGTTACAGGAACAAGTGTCCAGTGAGCATGCCCCTCCCCACCCCTGCATTATGGATAAATGAGTGGGGTAAATCTACTGTGGGGACAGACCACAGACATTACTGCATGATTTAAATACAAATCATAAAACAAGCACATGCATTAAGAGCAAAAGCAATAGCACATAACTAAAAATTAAAAGCAATTGCACAGGAAACTAAGCTAGCACATGCAATAAAGGCAAAAGCACATAACTAAAAACTATAAAAGCAAAAGCATATAACTAAGAACTATAAATTAAATTTGCACAAGGAACACTTGCATGTGGTCTCTCCCCAAGTCCGGATCAGCCTTACAAACTCACCATACCTACTAGTAGTTCTGATGTGATTTGGAAGACTGTTCCAGAGTTGAGCGGCCTCGAAACAAAATGCAGCCTTACCGTATCTACTTATGCGGACTTGAGGTACTTAAACTAGTTTTTCGTATCTGAAAGAATATTTAGTACTTTTAAAAGTTATTAAATCCTGTAAGTATTCTTGGGACTGCTTATACAAAATTTTGAAAACTTCAATAGCCATGATTCTTATCCTGCTTACATGTAAGGTTGGCATATTAGCTTTTTCCAATAATCTTTCGTATGGACTTTCAAAATCACCAAACACTAGTTTTAGTGCTCGGAACTGAAGTTTTTATAGCTTATTTGTACTGGTTTTTGAACAGAAATGCCATTCCAACGGACAGTAGTAAAATTTTGAGTTTATAAAAGATTTGTATATTAAAATCTAGATTTCAGTATTCAAGACATTACATGATCTAGATATTACGTTAATTTGTCTTGCTGCCTTTTTACAAATATTAGCTATATGTGATTCGAAATTTAACATATAGTCAAAGGTAACACCAGTAGCTTAACTGTTTCTTCACATTGGATGGTGCTGTCACATATTTCAAGGTTTTTACAATTTTCAAAACCTGATGGGCTTAACATAATTGCCTGAAATTTATCAGGATTGGCTTGCATTTTATTTTTGGCAAACCAATTTATAACCTGGGTACTTTCCTCTATCAGTACAGCTTTTGTGGTATGCAGACATGTATTACTATATGACATTGTGTTGTCAGCTGCATAATTATATAATTTAGACTTTTTTTACAAAATCAAAAATGTTGTTGATAAAAACATTAAAAAGGAGTGGACCACGGATTGAGCCCTGTGGCACTCCTTTGACAATTCTTAGCCATTCACTGTAGTTATCGCCTAGTTTGACTCTTTGCTTCCTGTTTGATAGGTAACTATGCAACAGCAAACAGGCTGATTCAGGGAGGCCATATGCTTCCAGCTTATCCACTATGAGGTTGTGCGGAAGACAATCGAAAGCCTTGGACAGGTCCATAAGAACTGCACCGACATTCAGCCGGTTGTCCAAGTCTCTCTTCCAGTCCTCCGCAAGCCTCAAAAGTGTCGTCTGGCAGCCGAAACCCCGTCTGATAGCAGCCTAGTATCTGTCAAAGATATTTTCAAAATGCTCGCTAAGCTGTATGTGGATTAAACTTTCGAAAACCTTAGAGTGAGAATTTAAAATACTAACTGGTCTAAAATTCTTTTTCATAAAAGGGTCATCTTTTTTATAAAATGGGCTAACTTGGGCATGCTTGAGGTCATCAGGGAATTTTCCTGTTATTACACTCTTATTAAACATCAAAGATAATGGGACTGATACTGCCTCGGCAGCTGATTTGAGAATTTTTGGGGGCAGGTTGTCTACTCCTGTAGACTTTTTGGGATTTAACATTTTTATGGTAATATAGATCACATTGGGGTCAACAGGCTTAAAACTAAAAGTTTTATACCCCTCTGATGGGCTATTTTTTGAATAGCTAGAAGGCTGGGATGGATACATTCATCATTCGGCTGGCTATGAATGCCTATTCCTCTGGCTATTTTCACGTAGAAATCATTTAGCACATTGCAGACCTCTTTTTGGCCGCTTAGGTGGGTATCATTCTCCATCAGAATGATATCGGAGTCATTTTACCTGATTTGGAGGTAAAAAAATAGGTTTCCATTGATAACCAATCTGAAATTATTGAAGCTTTCAGCTCCACTTCTAGATATTTAGATGATTTATTAAATATTGATAATACCTATTTCGATGGTTTGATCAGTCAGATTTACCCCCAGAACTTCAGTTAAATAAAGCAAATTCTTCTGATACCGAGGTTTTTGGATTTACATCTATCTATTGTGGATGGGTTTGTTTCGTGCAAAATTTATGATAAACGCGATGACTTTGATTTTGAGATTGTAAATTTTCCTTTTTTGGATGGTGATGTTCCTCGTGCACCATCCTATGGCGTTTATATTTCGCAATTAATTCGATTTGCTAGAGTGTGTAGTCATGTAACTGACTTCAACACTCGTAATAAATTATTAACGGCTAAACTCCTTAATTAGGGTTATCGGTACCATAAACTACGCAAAGCATTTTCAAAATTTTATAGACGCCATTCTGATTTAATTTCAAAATTCAATATTGGACTTAAATCTCTTCTGCAACAAGGTCTATCGGAACCCGAATTTTATGGTGACTTAGTATATAAATTCAGAAAAATATATAACCGCAATGACTTCAGCACCCAATTTCGTTAAATCATTCTTCGATCTAAAAAGATTGGGTACAACATGGATGATATACGACAGACTGCATGCATGGTAGTTAACCCAATCACGTTCATGCGGACTGAACAAATTATTTGTCTAAATCGCGACGGAAGTAAGGGCGAGGATTGTGGCCACGTAAAATCGATTTAAGCCCCCCAGTGGAAACATTCCACTGACCGTTCCAAGGCGGCTCTTCTGTGGCGATTTATTTATGTTGTTGTTTGTTACTTACTGTGTGTATCACTTGTGTCTTTTGGTTTTGGATGGCCATATGGCCATTTTGTGGGAAAGTAACTGTCCTTATGGCCTTCCTTTGTTTAGGTTTCCATTATGGTCTGGTCGCTTAATGATTGTATTTCTTTCCCTTTGGTGTCTTTTATGGGTGGAGTAAGTTAATTGTATCAATTCCTGATCTTTGTTTTACTTCTACTTTGCTTCCCTCTGTAATTGCACGCCGGTGGGTCAGGCCTCAGATTCTATGACGGCTCCAACGTAAAGGCTTATTGAGAATTAGAGAGATCTAATTCTTGGTAATGTTGGTTGGTGCCCGATGCTCTGTCTATGGTCGGGCCCATCGGAGTCTAACTATTGGTTTTCTTTTGCTCCAGCATTTCAGTGGTTTCTTGCTGTCGAGTCCTCACCGTTGTCTCACCTCTGTGGTTCTTTGATTTTTTTTGTTCACGGAGATGTTACACTGATGAGTTAGGAGGCCTTCATGCGGACTGAAAAAAATATTTGTCTAAATCGCGACGGAAGTAAGGGCGAGGATTGTGGCCACGTAAATCGATTTAAGCCCCCCAAGTGGAAATCTTTCCACTGACCGTTCCAAGGCGGTTCTTCTGTGGCGGTTTATTTATGTTGTTGTTTGTTACTTACTGTTAGTATCATTTGTGTCTTTTTATTTTGGTTGGCCATATGGCCATTTTGTGGGTAAATAACTGTCCTTATTGCCTTCCTTTGTTTAGGTTTCCATTATAGTCTGGTCGCTTAATGTTTGTGTTTCTTTCCCTTTTGTGTCTTTGATGGGTGGAGTAAGTTAATTGTATCGATTCCTGATCTTTGTTTTACTTCTACTTTTAATTGTGAGCCAGAAATCTTTTGACTTCAGTCCACCACTGCACTGCATCTTTCATACGTACAGCCTTAGAGACTGTTTCCGTAATTTGGTAACGAAATTCCTTTGTTTACAATAACTTTCCCAATTATATTTATGCCCCCAACTTTGAAAAAGTTGGAGGGGCATATTGGTTCTGGTTCGTTCGTCCGTTTGTCCGTCCGTTACGCTTTTGATGCATAGCATAAATAAAGAACCGTGTATGCTAGGGTTTTGAAATTCATATATGGATTCCTCATGAAAAATTAGCTGACGCGTATTTTTTTTCTCGTCCGGATTATGCCTCCTTCATGAGTTATTGCCCTTTGAAAATTTTTTAATAAAATCTTGTCAGCAAGATATCTCAAAAACTATTGGAGGTAGAGCCGTGAAAGTTGGTGAATATATTGGTGGTGATGAGTAGATGAACTGATTAAATTTTGACAGAATTCCGAAAAATACTTCGTGAGTTATGGCCCTTTGTCATTTTGGTAATTTGTGCCCATTGTAATGTATGCTAAAAGTGATGCATAGCATAACTTTAGAACCGTGTATGCTAGGGTTTTGAAACTTCATATATGGATTCCTCATGGGAAATTAGCTGACGCGTATTTTTTTTCTCGTCCGGATTATGCCCCTTTTAAGAGTTATTGCCCTTTGAAAATCTTTTAATAAAATCTTGTCAGCAAGATATCTCAAAAATTATTGGAGTTAGAGCCTTGAAAGTTGGTGAATAGATTGGTGGTGATGGGTAGACGAACTGATTAACTTTTGACAAAATTTGTCATTTTGGTAATTTGTGCCCATTGTAATGTATGCTAAAAGTGATGCATAGCATAACTTTAGAACCGTGTATGCTAGGGTTTTGAAATTTCATATATGGATTCCTCATTGAAAATTAGCTGACGCGTATTTTTTTTCTCGTCCGGATTATGCCCCTTTCAAGAGTTATTGCCCTTTGAATTTTTCTAATAAAATCTTGTCAGCAAAATATCTCAAACACTATTGTTGCTAGAGCCTTGAAAGTTGTTGAGTATATTGGTGGTGGTGAGTATATGAACTGATTAACTTTTGACAGAATTCCGAAAAATACTTTGTGAGTTATGGCCCTTTGTCATTTTTATAATTTATGCCCATTGTAATGAATGCTAAAAGTGATGCATAGCATAACTTTAGAACTGTGTATGCTATGGCTTTGAAATTTCATATATGCATTCCTAATGGAAAATAAAATGACGCGTATTTTTTTCTCATCCGGATTATGCCCCTTTCAAGAGTTATTGCCCTTTGAATTTTTTTTAATTATCCCTCGCACAACATAGTTGTGAGGGGTATATAGCATTTGTCCCGTATGTACGTACGTACTTTTGTCATGGCTCTAGCGCGTACATTTCTCGACCGATTTTAATATAACTTCACACAAATGTTCCCTATAAAAAAATCTCGAGCGAATTTGACTTTAAAGGTCATGACCTCAAGGTCAAGGTCACTGTGGCTATTTTAATAAAAACTTTGTCATCGCTCTAGCGCCTACATTTCTTCACCAATTTCAATATAACTTCACACAAATATGCCTTATAAAAAATCTCGAGCGACTTCGACTTTAAAGGTCATAACCTCAAGGTCAAGGTCACTGTGGCTATTTTTAGAAAAACATTTTTATCGTTCTAGCGCCTCCATTTCTTCATCAATTTCAATATAACTTCACACAAATGTTCCTTATAAAAATATCTCGAGCGAGTTCGACTTTAAAGGTCATGACCTCAAGGTCAAGGTCACTGTGGCTATTTTTAGAAAAATTTTGTCATCACTCTAGCGCCTACATTTCTTCACTGATTTCAATATAACTTCACACAAATGTTTCTCATGACAATATCTTGAGCGAGTTCGACTTTCAGGGTCATGACCTCAAGGTCAATGTCACTGTGGCTATTTTTAGAAAAACTTTGTCATCGCTCTAGCGCCTATATTTCTTCAACGATTTCAATATAACTTTACACAAATGTTCCTTATGACAATACCTCAAGCGAGTTCCACTTTCAAGGTCAAGGCCACTGTGGCTATTTTTAGAAAAAACTTTGTCATCGCTCTAGCGCTTACATTTCTTCACCGATTTCAATATAACTTCACACAAATGTTCCTTATGACAATATTTCAAGCCATTTCAACTTTCAAGGTCAATATCGCAATGACTTTTTTTTAGAAAAACTTTGTCATCGCTCCAGCGCCTACATTTCTTCACCGATTTTATATAACTTCACACAAATGATCCTTATGACAATACCTCGAAAGTGTTCGACTTTCAAGGTCAAGGTCACTGTGGTTATTTTTAGAAAAACTTTGTCATTGCTCTAGCGCTTACATTTGTTCACCAATTTCAAAATCGATTCACACAAATGTTCCTTATGACATTATCTGTAGCGAGTTCCACTTTCAAGGTCAATATCACTGTGGCTATTTTTAGAACAAACTTTGTCATGGCTCTAGCGCTTACATTTCTTCTCCAATTTCAATATATATAACTTCACACAAATGTTCCTTATGACAATATTTCGAGCGATTTCGACTTTCAAGGTCACGGTCACTGTGGCTATTTTTTAGAAAAAACTTTGTCATCGCCCTAGCGACTACATTTCGTCACTGATTTCAATATAACTTCAAACAAATGTTCCTTATGACAATACCTCGAGTGAGTTTGACTTTCAAGGTCAATGTCACTGTGGCTATTTTAAGAAAAAAATTGTCATGGCTCTAGCGCTTACATTTCTTCACCGATTTCAGTATAACTTCACACAAATGTTCCTTATGACAATATCTCGAGCTTTGTTGACTTTCAAGGTCAAGGTTACTGTGGCTATCTTTAGAAAAACTTTGTCATCGCTCTAGTGCCTACATTTATTGATGGATGTTAATAGAAATTCACACAAATGTTTCTTATGGTAATATCTTGAGTTGCTTTGACTTTCAAGGTCATGACCTCAAGGTCAAGGTCACTGTGGCTATTTTTAGAAAAACTTTGTCATTGCTCTACCGCCTACATTTATGATTTTAATCTAACTTCACACAAAAGATGATTATGATAATATCTTGAGCAAGATCTACTTCGCGGTCATGGCCTCAAGTCAATGTCCCTATGACTATTTTTAGAGAAATATTGTCATCACTCTAGAACCTACATTTATGGATGGATTTTTAAACAAACTTTACACAAATGTTGCATATGATAATATCTCAAGCAAGTTGGACTTTTGCCATTTCAGTGTTTTCCACACACGAAGTTGTCTTGTGCGAGGGGATTTGTATTGCATGCGATGCTTTTTTTTATAAGATCTTGTCAGCAAGTCCATATCTTGAGAACTACTAGATAGCCTATGTCGAATGGGACAGAAAACCTGTCCCGTGCAAATTTCATGACGATTTTAGGCGACCCATATCAAATTGAACTTTGGGGCATGTGCAACAATGTCAACCAGTTCGGCACTCTGAGGTCCGCGTCTGAGCTGAATAATGACGTCATCAAAATGGCGGCTATAACGCTGTCTATATATACGTTTATAAATAGTAATGGAATTTCAAGTAATTGAGTCTAATTGAGATTGAAACGTTTTAAAAGTCTTTGCCTTCTAAAATTTTATCAAAGAAACGACAGTTATACAAAAATGATTTTTTTAATGCAAGAGAACATAGGGCCTATATGAGCCGGTGCATGACAAAACATACATTAAGAAGATAATCAATCAACCTGCGCACCCATCAACTATGACAAGACCATTTGCTTATGTAATTCTGCATAGATCGTAGCCTATAGTAGGTACATGCAATCAGCGAACGCGCAGGCTGATCTGAGTCTTCGCTGGCCGCTCAAACCTTCTTATATGTTTTGTCATGCGCTGGCTCATATATTATATAGGGGTCACTGTGTCATTTTCGCAGATAAAATCATTAAAAATGCTATGATTTAACATCACAAAATTTCCCTGTACCCTACATTTCTAAAATTTGATACATGTGACATTTCTTTAGATACCATTTGCGTCTATTCACAAAAGATTTGGGACTTTAGTTGCATCAGCTACGAGAAACAGGCTATCACATGTTGACCTCCAATTCTTAGAAGTTGTGTGCAAATGCTGCTTTCAATGGAAACTCCATAGAAAAACACAATCGATAGTTCTACATGCTACATGAATTTTTTGTATGTTTTACCATCATGATGAACAGCAATGGTAGACAGAAAGCGTTTTTTGAAAAAATGGCAAAAATTGAATAACAGGAATAAAAATTACAGCGGTTTGAAAATTGCTATATTTTTAATTGAAAGGGAGATAATTTGAGAATTTTACAAATTGAAACCTCGCTTATAATGCGAGATCATGAGATATTGTAAAAGTAGAGTGTTATCCGATGTTCAGAGAATATTGTCTTCCATCGTAGACAAAAAGAGCTTTCTGCGCATGCGCAATGTCGCTTTTCTACCAAAATCTTTCTAGGCACATATTGCAAGACAACTCTGGAGCAGAAAGGTATTGGCAAATGCAAGTTTGAGCATTCTCTAGCTAAACGTCCGATTTAAATGTCTACAGCTAAATTTAGCTCAATAGCTGCCAGATATCTTGTGTGTTTCACCCGAAAGTTGGTATAGTTACTTTTTTGACTAAGTATATAAAAGTGGAGTTCAAGGGGGTCAGAGTTATATAGGCGTGTTTTCGTGATGTTTGGTGGAGAATGATATTGGAATAATAGCAATACAACTATAATCATGACAGATTATTCAATATGTGCTTTGTCTGTATCACTGGAATACTCAACCATATTATCTTATCATCACGAAAACACACCTATATTATTTTGACCCCTTTAAACCCCACTTTGATATAGTAAAACTGGGGTTTGCAAGGTATACATTTTTTCTATGCTCTAAGTTGTGGGTAATCGTTAGAACCGCCTCGGCGAGGCGGTTCTAACGAGTGCCCGCAATCTATGTTTGGAGCAGATATAAGAAAAAAAATCGCAATTTTCCATCAGACAATTTTCATTTTTGGAGGTAAAATTTTCAATATGTTTAGATAGGCGTGTTTTCGTAATGTTTCTGGGAATGAAATTTCTGGAATAGTCTTAAGACTTCCTATCTTTCAGCCATGTTAGTCTTCAAAACAATAATGGCAAAATGCGGCTGAAATGGGAAGCAAAACTATTTAATGAGTCACGTCACACCATTTGATATTTCAAATTTCTGAGCGAAACAGAGACCCGCGAAGTGTTTTAAGAACATTGCATTTCTAGAAATTCCCCATGTTTAAAATTGAGACCTCGTATTCCCTGCGCTATGTCATATGCAATAACACTTCACTTCAATTCAGCTTTATTTATGAAAACAAAAACCTAAGTGTTGTCTAGGAATCTTTATAAACAGAAATCACTTTCTTAAAATTTGGTGAACTGTAACCTCTAAAAGACATGCCTGGCTCCACATCATAATCGTACTATTCTTTAACTCTTGAGCTTGATCTGATGAAAACTGTAATAACAATTAGCCAGAAATTATGTCATTTCTAAGAATCTTTACAGATTATAACGCTGTTATAATGTTTGGGAACTTTAACCTTAAAAGAATATGCACAGTCTAAATGTCCACCAATTTTCAGCTGGGTCAGGTGGAAACTACACGAGTACAGTATCAATCTAAGAATCTTTTAAGAGTTATTTAACTCTATTCAAATTTGGTGAAATGTAACTGCTACACATAATAGTCCTTTCAAGGTGGAGACAGCCATAAAGGAAGTGCTGATGGGGATTTTTGTTTTGTTTTGGAGTTTAATGGCCCAGTTCACACTATTAAAGTCATACCGAGCCGCTCTGTTTATCTAATGACAAGCTTAGACTACCTAAGCTGTTTACCAGTTCAACGCCCGTTCATTTGCAGGGGTCAAATATCTAGGTTTTTAACAGAATGCTGGTCACGTGATTAATGTTGAATTGTGTGCATTTTACGACTGTCTGCTAAATTTCAGTAAAATGTAGTCTTTGTGGCAATTTTAGGCCTAGAAATGGGTTTTGAGTATTATTAAGGATTCTGGAATTATGTGTCAGTGGAAGCAAGTATTATTCTAGGTTCTCAGTGTTGTTTTCCTTTCTTTCAATATCTTCAAAAGATTGAAAACTCATTGATGGTGTCGCCATTATGATTTCTTTTGTTATTCTCTGTGATATGTGATCATACAATCTTTCCATGAACACGGGTCAGGCCGGACCTTTATTAGAGTATACTGCCCAACGCTACAAGTATGTTCTACAATATGACAACAGAATATGAGTAAAGATAATCCAAT
Source organism: Lucinisca nassula (assembly GCA_963580285.1). Taxonomy (NCBI): domain Eukaryota; kingdom Metazoa; phylum Mollusca; class Bivalvia; order Lucinida; family Lucinidae; genus Lucinisca; species Lucinisca nassula. The sequence goes on along the minus strand of OY757019.1, from coordinate 81,376,029 downwards.
CAGGGAAATGTATCTTAATGATAGCAAAAAACTTCGGTCCTTAATCAAAATAGTATGTTACTGTTTTGTGTGACTGGAGTACAACGTACAAAACTGTGGTAGTGTACCTGTGATAGCATACTGTATTGATCTCAGGCATCGCCCCTGCTTCTATAAGCGCCCCTCTTTCCCAAGAAAATGTAAGGATAGCTCTTTCCACATTTAAAGAACAATTTTCTTACTTAACCAAAAGTGAATATTTCTGAATCAGTAGCCTTTATCTACTTTAGAATTTATCATGCAAGGAATGTTTGTGCCCCCCCCCCCACCTCTATATCTCAGGGTCTCTGCATTCTATGACCAAACCATCCCAATGAGTCTGTGATCACTGTTTCTCACTTGATATGCGTAAACATCAAAAAGCTTATGACAAGTGACATTTTACTTAGTTCCCAGTCTAGAATGTGCATTCTGGTAGGAGCTTTCTTCATATTATGGTCCGCTTCTTTTTATTAAATGTTAAGCGCACGGGGCGTTTTTGGAGCAAATATGGTATTGGATTCTAAAGCAACAAAATTGCAATGCTGTTTAGATAATTGCATTTTTTTTTTTACATTTTAACAGACTTAAATGCACAATCTGGTAGAAGCTTTGTGTATATTAAGCACCCCTGCTTTTTATCAAATTTTAAGCGCCCGGGGCGTTTTATGCAGCGAGTACGGTATTGCGTTTTGGTGCACATGTTGATGATACGAACAGTTTCGTATCACACTTAAAGACATTTAAAGTGATAAAAATAACTTTTATCAAGCTTACATACTTTCAGTTTCATTAAATATGAATGTGTTTAAATAGCGCAATGGCCGCCATTTTGATGACGTCACTATTTTTCCCAGACGCGGGTCTCAGGGCGACGAACTGGTTGAAATCATTTCATATGCCCTAAAGTTTAATTTGGTATAGGTCGTCAAAAATCGTCATGAATTTTGCACGAGATTCCCATTCGACATAGACTAAGAGCTTCATTAATCATTCTTGGTACAAACTTGCATCCAGATATTGCAACTTCAACGCAAGCATCCATATCTGACCTTGACCTATATTTCATGGTACACTGACTTCGTGAATTATTGCGACCACCCTGACTTTTACCCTAATGTAAGAGTCCATTTCTCGAAAACTATTAAAGCTTTTTAAATTATAATTGGTACAAACTTGCATCTAGGAATTGCAACTGCAACGCAAGCATCCATATTTGACGGTGGCCCATATTTCATGGTTCACCGACTTTGTGAATTATTGCGACCACCCTGACTTTCACCCTAATGTAAGAGTCCATTTCTCAAGATCTATTAGAGCTTCAATAATTGTTTTTGGTACAAGCTTGCATTTAGGAATTGAAACTTCAATGCAAGTATCCATTTCTGACCTTGACCTACATTTTATGGTTCACTGACTTTGTAAAATAGTGTGACAACCCTAACTTTCACCCTGATGTAAGAGTCTGTTTTTAAGAGTTTCATTGATGATACTTGGTACATGCTTGCAACTAGGAGTGAAATTTTTATGCAGGCATCCATGTTTTACCTTGCCCTAGATTTCATGGTTTGGTGACTTTGCGCCCCAACAGGCGCGACATAGCCTTCGGCAGAATTCTTGTTGTATGTTTTTGAGTCTTTAACAATATTTGTTGAATATTTTGCCATCTAGGGACAAGCAAATGTTGGGGGCATTGTGTTTTACAAACACCATTTCTAGTTATTTTTATTTATTTATTTATTTTTTTTGTATTTGTTTAAGAACATACGTTTTTTTATATATAGCTCTCCTGAATTCACCATTCATAAAAGGTGGGGCGTCCTTTTTAGGATACTTTTGTTTCCTGGGGGCATACCCATCCACGACGTCCATCAGGAGAGAGTTATATTCCCAGTAGCTGTCATTTACATCATCAAAGATGTCTGCTACATGCAGCGGCGCCTGGTGGACATCCTGAATGAAATCTGCCTCCACGAAATTTTTGTAACTTCTAAAATTGATTTGTTTCTTTTATTTGAAACAGTTGCCAACATGTTATGATAATCATTTAACCCACAGTCAAAATTTGTGGTATTACAGATTAAAAAATGGACTGTTTGTCAAAATAACATCAATCAGTGTCGGGGTACTATTTTTGGTAAAACATGTTGCATTTCTAATAAGGTTGGTAAAATTGAAAGCATCACATATATTTTACAAAATTTGACTTTTTTTAGACAGGAGAATGATGTAACTTAAGTCGCCAATTACACAGACATGGTCATACCTGATAAAAGCTTGATCTAGTTTAGAACATAGATCTGTATCAAAAAGAATATCACTTGTGGATGGGGGTCTATAGTTGCAAGATATGCCCCAAGTCCTATTTTTCAGTCTCATCTCTAAGAAAATGGACTCACTTTGTTCACACGCAAAGTTTTTAATCCTTCTAATAGGTAGGTCAGATTTGTAAAATACAATCAACCCTCCTCCATTTACATTTCTGTCCTTTCTTTCTATTTTGTATCCATTTGTTAGGAATAGATTGTCACTAAAACTGTCATTGAGCCATGTCTCGCTGATAATTAATATGTCACATAGTCTGTCTATGAGAATGGGTTTTATGTCATTTAATTTATAATGTAAGCTGTTTATATTAAGGTGACATAATATGGGTTTCCTTAAGTTTTGCTTTCTAAGTTCACGTAGTTCTAAGAAAATGTCACACACATCTTCTGTGGCCGATTTGTTAGGAGAAGCGCCAGTATTATTGGTTATTGGTCCTTAACGATGAAATTGAGAAAGTTCAGAATAGAGCAGCTAGATTTGTAACAGGCAATTACTGCTTTGAAACTGGGAGCATGACTGGAATACTTGGAAAATTAAAATGGAGTCCTCACCGTTGTTATATCTCTGTAGTTGTTTGATTTTTTTTTTGTGTCCACGGAGATGTTGCACTGTTAAGTTAGGAGGCCTTCATGCGGACTGAACAAATTATTTGTCTAAATCGCGACGGAAGTAAGGGCGAGGATTGTGGCCACGTAAAATCGATTTAAGCCCCCCAGAGGAAATCTTTCCACTGACCGTTCCAAGGCGGTTCTTCTGTGACGATTTATTTATGTTGTTGATTGTTACTTACTGTGTGTATTACTTGTGTCTTTTTATTTTGGATGGCCATATGGCCATTTTGTGGGAAAGTAACTGTCCTTATGGCCTTCCTTTGTTTAGGTTTTCATTATGGTCTGGTCGCTTAATGTTTGTGTTTCTTTCCCTTTGTTGTATTTGGTGGGTGGAGTAAGTTAATTGTATCGATTCCTGATCTTTGTTTTACTTCTACTCTCAAGAAAAGGAGAAAAGACAGTAGGCTAATCCTTTTATACTAAGGTCTAAGGGTGCTGCCAGCATCCGATAGATGACCTTGTTTCCCCAGCTAGACACTGTAGAAATCACCATTCGTTGGCGTTTAAGACCCTTACTGCAAGAACTGACATTTACAAAGAGTTGTTCTTCCCCAGAACCGTTAGAGATTGGAATGCCCTTCCCGATTCGATTATTAAGACAGCTGAAGGTGCTGATGATTGCGTAGCTAAATTTACCTCTTTGGTTAGAGCTAGGGACTAACTTCCCACATCACAGGTCCTGGTCTATGAATGTCATTGGACGTGTCACCAGCAACAATTCTGATTCTGATTCTGACTGAGGCTTCACATTGACGAATGTAGTTTTATGCAAGACCGTGTCACTTACTGATTAGACAGGCTTATGGAAAGTGAAAGACAAGGCTGATGCAGTATTGAATACTCCAGTGCCACAAGATGTTGCGCAACTGAGATCATTATTGGGTTTAGTAAATTACTACAACCGTTGTCTGCCGAACCTAGCAACCGTCATCAAACCATTGAATGACTTGTTAGAAAAGAGTAGAACATGGTTTTGGTCCGACTCGTGTCAGAAAGCGTTTGAAAAGGTGAAAAACTTGAATACATAAGAATAGAAGTAGAGGCAATGATCAGGAATCGATGCAATTAACCCACAGCTCCCATCAGAGACACCATCGGGGAAGAAACACAAACAGGAAGCAACAGACCGCAACAGAAACACAAACAGCGGAAAGCCAAAAGGACAGTTACTTTCCCACAAAATGGCCAAAAAGCCATCCAAAACAAAACAATACAAGCGACACAAACACCCAAAGTAAAATCATAACAAAACTAAACCGAGACAGAAGAACCGCCTTGGAACGGTCAGCGGAAACGAATTCCACTTGGGTGCTTAAATCGATTTTACTTGGCCACAATCCTCGACTTTACTTCCGTCGCGATTAAGACAAATAATTTGTTCATTCCGCATGAAGGCCTGCTAAGCCTGTACTTACACATTACGATCCGAATGCACCAGTGAGACTTGCGTGAGATGCCTCAGCCTACGGACTTGGTGCAGTTTTATCTCACGTATTGCCAGACGGTTCAGAAAAACCTATCGCGTTCGAGTCAAGATCTCGTACGGAGGCTGGGAGAAACTATGCACAGATTGATCGAGAGGCAGTTGCAATTGTCTAGGCAGTTAAAAAGTTTCATGCATACTTGTTTTGTAGAAAATTCACCTTGTTAAAGGATCTTCAGCCAATAAGAGTTTTTCAGTCCAAGTAAGAGCATACCGGTAACAACAGTTCCTAGATTACAGAGATATGCATTATTTCTCTCAGGTTTCAATTATGACACAGAGTACAAGAGTCATACAAACGCAAATGGATTGAGCAGATTGCCAATATCATCATAAATGATGATGATGTTGATAAAACGAATGCAGGAGATACTTTGCACATATCGCAGATAGAAAATCTGCCTGTGACGCATACCGTTATTCGTCGTGAATCGAAACGTGACAGAATCGTGTCACAAGGATATGAACAGGTACACAATGGTTGGCAATATCAGGGTAAAGACAGTTTGGTAGCACCATTATACATTCGTAGAAATGAAAATATGCTACATCACGGTTGTCTGTTATGGGGCATAAGAGTTGCTATACCCAGTAAACTTCAACGTGAAGTTTTGAATTTGCTTCATTCAACTCATCCAGGCATAGTTAGAATGAAATCGCTTGTGCGAAGTTATGTGTTTTAGGCAGGAATCGATAAAGATATCGAAAAACCTGGTAAAACTATGCAGCAGTTGTCAAAAGCAACAAAATGAATCTACAAAGGCATTCTTACATCCATGGGAATGGCCCACTTCTCCATGGGAACGTGTTCACATAGATTTCTTAGGTCCATTTATGAACAGAATGTTTTCGCGATGATTGGTGCACATTCAAAATGGCCAGAGGTTTTAATAATGAAATCAACAACAGCTTTGAAAATGAGGTCTGTATTTGCCCGAAATGGCCTATGTTCACAGATAGTTAGCGATAATGGGCCACAATTCGTAAGTGATATCTTCTCAAATTTCATGAAAAACAATGGTATTGCTCATTTTTGGAATCAGCTGTGTATCACGCTGCGACGAATGGCAGAGCAGAACGATCTCTACAGACTTTCAAAAAACAGCATGCGCAAAATGAAATCTGAACCTAGTGACATCAATAAGAATATAGCAAACTTCTTGTTGAGCTACCGTAACACTGTCCATGCTACGACAAATGAAACGCCAGCAAAATTGATCCTAGGTCAAAATTTGCGCACAATGCTAGACTTGTTGAAAAATAGAGGTGAAGGCAATGATCAGGAATCGATACAATTAACCCACAGCTCCCATCAGTGACACCAAAAGGAAAGAAGCACAAACATGAAACAACAGACCCTAATGGAAACATCAATAGCGGAAAGCCAAAAGGACAGTTACTTTCTCACAAAATGGGCTATCCAATGCAAAATAATATAAGCGATATACACTCAAAGACAAGCCATAACAAAACAATAACCACAACAGAAGAACCGCCTTGAAACGGTCAGTGAAATGAATTCCACTGGGGGGCTTAAATCGATTTTGCGTGGCCACAATCCTCGCCCTTACTTCCGTCGCGATTTAGACAAATAATTTGTTCAGTCCGCGTGATGGCCTCCTTACTCATCAGTGTAACATCTCCGTGAACACAAAAAATCAAACAACCACAGAGATGAAACAACGACATAAGAAAGTCAGTTAAAGTATCTCAGATGAAAACTGCGTTATCTTCAGAAAAGGGGAGAGACAGAGAGTTGAAAATAGGTCAGTAATACGAGATATTATCGCAATAAGAACAATTGGGTCCCTGGCGTGATCCAAGATCGTACAGAACCTTTAATGTATGAAGTAGACATTGGTTCTAAATCACTTTGGCGTCGACGTGCAGATCAACTACGCGACAGTAATCTGCATTTAATATCGGAACATCAGCCAGAACTCGTTGAAACTCGAACATTCGCGCCGAAAGAGCAGGCTGATGTAGAGCAATCAGAGACTGAATCACCTGTAGAGCAGGCGGTTCCAGTAATTGCAACTACACCCAGAAGTCCTCATGTCGAACAACAGGGCAGAGCTAATGTAAGGTCGGAGAAACCTGTGAAAACATAAAAGACATTATCCGTTTGGGATACGCAAACCACCAAATACAAGTATTACAGTAGAAATTCGATGGCTCGAACACCGATGGCTCGTTTCCCATGGCTGGGTCGAACTCGTACATGAGCCCCTAGGGAAATCCTAAAGATAAGAAATGGTGGGGGATGATTAAGAAGATTTTAGTCTTTTATCTTGCAAATGTGTGCTGTATGTACTCAATAGAATCGCCTCGGTGAGGCGATTCTAATGAGTACATACAGCAAACATGTTCATTTTCTAACATCGAAAGATGTTCAAAAGTATCTCGTTATGCCTCTTGGCAGTGACCTTCAGTGGCTCGAACTAGCGCTGTCTCGAATAAATTTTCATGGTCCCAAAGGGGTTAGAGCCATCGAAGTTCGACTGTACTTGCGCCTGTGTAGTTTCAGTGCTTTTCTCTTCTGCAAAATAAGGATTTTAACTTTAAATCTCAACAGTGCCTTACTTTTCTTATGGAATATACCCGCCTTCTTGTAGTGCACAATTAATGGAATTTTTTAGGAATACAGTAACTGACATCACAATTATAGGATATTAAAAATATGCCTTTAAAATTATTACTGAAAAATGCTTAAGATAATATTTAAGCAAGCACCTTTATGCACACCATTACAAGCTTTATTGCACCTTTTTGATGATGTTAAGACAGTGCTGAACAGTGCTTGAAAAGCATATTTATGCACCTTTATGCTTTTAAACATACCTTTTAGTGTGTTTACGCTGAAAAGTGCGTACAATACACGAACTGTTAAGTTTCTGCGTAAAAGCACTAGCAAGGATTGTCATAAGTAGAAGTAAAACAATGATCAGGAATCGATACAATTAACTTACTCCACCCATCAAAGACACCAAAGGTAAAGAAACACAAACATGAACGACCAGACCATAGTGGAAACCTAAACAAACGAAGGTCATAAGGACAATTACTTTCCTACAAAATGGCCAAATGGCCATCCAAAATAAAAAGACACAAGTGATACACACAGTAAGTAACAAACAACAACATAAATAAACCGCCACAGAAGAACCGCCTTGGAACGGTCAGTGGAAAGAAAGCTGTTTAAAACTAACACGAATCTTGCTTAAAGAATATCTTTTTTCCCTGTGTATGCATTATGTTTACGTGGTTGTGACATTTATGTTATTTCTGCTACAAACACAGTTACTGGGTGTTTGGCAGAACAGCCTCTTTGATACATGTACCCAATAGCTGTGTTATAACATAAATTAACGTAATGCGTGAAGGCAACGATCAGGACTCGATAGAATTATTTTCCATCTTTCTTTCAAAACACCAAAGGGAAAGAACCAACATAAAACAATTTCACCATAATTAAAACATCACTTGCGTAAAGTCTTTCCAACAAAATGGCCAATAAAGATATTGGTCTACATTGTATGGGCTTTCGCGAAAGAGATAAAGGCATAAAGACATCTACGTAAGTCGGTTGGTACCTAATATTCTGTCTTTGAATCCAAATGTTGTTTTTTTCGCTTCAGAATTTCAGTTGTTTCATGCTGTCGAGTCCTCGTCATTGTTTCACCTTCGTCCTCGTTTGATTAATATTGCACTACTGTGTAAGATACCCTTCATGCGGACGGACACATAATTAATGTGAACCACGACATATCCAAAAGCGAGGATTGTTTCCAAGTTAAATCGATCTTAAGGTCCACCCGCCCACTCCTAATATTTTGCTAACAGTTTCAAGGCGGTACTTCTGCTATGTTTATGTTTGTGTTTCTTTCCTGTTTATATTTGTGTTTCTTCCCTTTGGTGACTTTGTGTGAGGCAATTCTATCGATTCCTGATCATTGCTTTTACTCCCTTTGCATTTTTTTTGTTATATAAATAAATTGGGCCAGAGATTTTAATTTTTCGATTTGCAACCCCGCCGACCGCAGTTTTGTGAAAAAATGAAATACAAATAATATTGCTTTGTAAAAAATTTATTTTTTCCGTCTTATTTCCGTGTATTGATCCGTCGGAAAATATAATTCAAACTTAAGCTTGCCCATCTGGGAGTCGTAGTCAAGGCCTAAAAAAGCAAAAATTTAACGGTCCAGACCACAGGGAACGGTTCATATTGATTTTGTTCCTCTTGATTGAAATTAAACGTATTTGAAGTCAACGAAGCCTTTCACTCGACTCCTAGATATTTGGATGATTTATTAAATATTAACAATACCTATTTCGATGGTTTGATCAGTCAATTTTACCCAAAGAACTTCAGTTAAATAAAGCAAACTCTTCTGATACCGAGGTTCCGGTTGTTTTATTTACATCTATCTGTTGTAGATGGGTTTGTTTAATGCAAAAATTATGATATACGCGATGATTTGGATTTTGATTATGAGATTGTAAATATTCCTTTCTTGGATGGTGATGTTCCTCGTGCGGCAACCTATGGCATTAAATTTCGCAATTAATTTGATTTGCCAGATGGTCTAGTCATGTAACGGACTTCAACACGCGTAGTAATAATAATAATAATAATAATAATAAAGACTTTATTTTCAGTGGGTGACACAATTAGCTACAAGCTACTCTTCCTTGAGGTCCACTTAACAAATACATACACAGCAACAAAGATAAATATACATGAAATTTCTATCTTTTGTCACAATAACACATCGGCGCCACTAATACCCATGCAAACCCCTTCCATGTACAGAAAACTGGGGCTTACAGGGGTATACACTATTTCTCCTTCTCCCGCCCCAACACACAGGCCGTGCGCACCCGTTAGAACCGCCTCAACGAGGCGTTCCAACGAGCATCCACAACCCATGTTTGGAGCACATGTAGGAAAAAAACACACACAAAAAACACAGTTTTCAACAGAAAAATTACAGTTTAGGAGAACCGAAAACGTGTACTATAGCACACGGATGAGCCACCGCAATGGTAGGCCTGATTGCCATCCCACTTTTATTTTAGAAAAAGAAAGTGCATGATACTAATGAGATTAACGAATCTCAGCTACGTAACCCGCGCTTACCGAAAAAACATATTGCAAGAACGAGCTTCGCTTCCTGAGCATTGCATGCATAAGCTTTATACGCATAAGATCTGGCATATAATAGGAACACTTACACTCGGTGACACTCGCACAACTAATAAATTGTTAACTGCTAACCTCTCAATCAGGGTTATTGGTATCATATGCTACGCAGAATAGAAGTAAAGGCAATGATCAGGAATCGATACAATTAACCCACAGCCCCCATCAGAGACACCAAAGGGAAAGAAACACAAACATGAAGCAACAGACCCCAACGGAAACACCAACAGCGAAGAGCCGAAAGGGCAGTTATTTTCCCACAAAATGGCAAAAAAAAGCTATCCAAAATAAAATAATATTTTCTGTATAAGCCTTTAATTTATCTCAATTTATATATACTTTCGCCAAAAAGTTCAGTTCTTTGGGTGTTTGTGTCGCTTATATTATTTTATTTTGGATAGCCTATTGGCCATTTTGTGGGAAAGTATGGCTTTCCGCTGTTGGTGTTTCCGTTTGGGTCTGTTGTTTCATATTTGTGTTTCTTTCCCTTTGGTGTCTCTGATGGGAGCTGTGGGTTAATTGCATCGATTCCTGATCATTGCCTCCACTTCTACTTTGGAAAAATTAACAAAGTTTATTTACAAACTATCTTTAACCCGTAGAAGTTAGAAAAATTTACTTAGCTCTGTTATGAAATATCCTTGAATGAATTTATTTTCCTTGATCCCAGAGAATTCACAGTTCGAAATGAAAAAAAAAATATCCTTTAACAATCCAACACATAATTCAGAAATAACTGTTCTGATAAACCCAAACTTCAAACTCCAAAGTCTGACTTTGATTTCTTTAGAACATTCCAGAGGGCTGTGTAATAAGATTAGGTAATTTGCTAAAAAATTATGCAACTCCGAACTTTCTGGAAGATTCCAAAGTCCTTTTCCTTGTAAGCAAGGTATTAACCAATTTTTTGTTGAAACGAAATCATTGGAAATGTTAAAATGCAATTCCAAAAATAAAAAACCGGGGCTTTGATATCAGAATTATTGGCTTTGTTTAACTATAGCTCAGATGGATAAATATGGTTGAACATTAATTCAAAGTAAGGGTTGGCAATATTATAATATAATATAAGATCACTTAAATATCTTGAGGTAGAGTTAAAGCCTTCAATAATGCCAGCTTGACTTTGACTAGAATGTGACATCAAGAAATCTCGTTCAAAACAAACCAAAAGTATATCAGCTGCAAGGGAAGCACGGTTTGTACCCATTGGAATACTTACGATTGTTCTCTGTAACTTTGTTTCAAATCTAATGTAAATATTATATAAAAGATAAGATAAAGTGTCACACATTGTTTGACAAGACCAAAATGTATACATTTTAGTTTTGTATCTGATGAAAAGAAGGCACTTCATTGCATGCAAGGACAGTAGCGCCCTCTCTTTATCAACTAATCTTCTATCAACCAATTCCGAAAAAATATTTACTTGCAATGACTTCAGCATTCAATTTCGTAAAATCATTCTTCCATATAAAACGATTGGGTACAAAATTAATGCTGTAGGACAAACTGCATGCATGGTAGTTAACCCAATCACGGTTGACAACTTTTCTAAGGCCTCATATTTTATGACGGTACCAGCGTCAAGGCTTACTGTGAATACGAATTTTATTTTATGTAATGTTGATTGGTGTCTGATGCTCTGTCTGTTTTTGGGCCCGTCGGAGTCTTACTGTTGGTTTTTCTTTGCTCAAGCTTTTCAGCGGGTTCTTGCTGCCGAGTCCTCAAAGTTGTTTCATCTCTGTGGTTGTTTGAGTTTTGTATTCTCGGAGATGTTGCACTGATGAGTTAGAAGGCCTTCGTACGAAATGAACAAATTATTTGTCTAAATCGCGACGGAAGTAAGGGCGAGGATTGCAGGCGCATAAAATCGATTGAAGCCCTCCCCGCCCACAGCCCATCCCTACCCGGCCCAACCGAATGAACAAGTAAGAAAAGGTCACTCAAGAAAGGCCATAATCCAAGATCGCAGCCGTCTCAGGTCACTTATTGAAAGTGACACGGAGGCACACACAAAAACATGAACCAACGGCACAAAGCCAAATGACAGCTAAGACATTGCAAGAGAACGACCGCCTTTGGGCGGTCAGTAGTAAAACTATCAACTATCTGGCGTCAGAGGAGAAGAAAACCACCGGTTAGATCACGGAGAGTCGAACCCAGAAAATGCAGCTCCATCCATTCCGAATTCAAAGGATTTAAGGTGGAACCGTCATCAAAGAGTCCGGAGTCCGGCCAACCGCCGTGTTACCAAAGAGCGAAGCAAAGTTGACCACTTTAAAAGGGTCGACATTCAAACAGATCCATGCTGTAACCACTTTTCTTATATTTAGCAACAAAATGACCGGACAAATTATCACTACCTAGAATTCGTCTGAATTTATAATCTATATCTGCATAAAACTCAGGTTCCGACAGTGCCTGTTGCAGAAGTGTCTTCAAAGAAATGCCATATTCAGAAATAATGTCGTAATGTCGACGATAAAATTTTGAAAACGTTTTGCGCAGTTTATGATACCGACAGCATTGTTTTAGAAGTTTAGCTGTTAAAATTCTGTCGCGATCATAGAGGATCTTACATGAGTGTTCATGTATTATCGGATTTATTAAACGAGTTGAGGGTAAGAAATAAAATGCGAGGCTTTGCCGAGCATTTTATCCCTTTTCCTCAACGAGTTTAATAAATTCAATAATACATTAGCAAGAATGCAAGATTCTATTATCATATGACATTTAAAACGCATTTTATTCACGATAGTTTACAAAATTATCAATATTCCGCCATTAGTAAACGCGACGTCGTTAAGGGTGCAGTACATTTAACGTCACGGGACGTATCTAGCTAATTTGCATATTTAATCCACTATTGGATTATCGAAAATATTACATGGCGTTATTACACTCCCAGACGCGACGTCATATGATAAATTAAAGTAATCACCAAAACAGCAAGGTCTAGCAAAACGAATAAGCTGTGACATATAAACCTCATAAGACATAGCCTTAAGGGCGTCACCTTCTTGACCTCATGTACTTTGAGACTGCATGTATTTAAGATAAGCTGCATAGTGCAGTGAAATTCCTTTCACTGACCGTTCCAAGGCGGTTCATCTGGTTTATTTTTGTTATGGTTTGTCATTGAGTGTGTGCATCGCTTATATTTTTTGTTTTGTTTTTGGATAGTCAATTGGCTATAAAGTGAGAAAGTAACTATTCTTTTGTTGATGTTTCCATTAGGGTCTGGTTATTTACTGTTTATGTTTCTTTCCCTTTGAATTCTCTGATGGGAGCTGTGGGTAAATTGTATCGATTCCTGATCATTACCTTCACTTCTAATTTTCTCGTATATACAGTGTAGACAGATTTATAACAATAAATAGAAGAGACGGCAATGATCAGGTATCAAACAATTAACCCACAGCTCCCATCAGAGACACCAAAGGGAAAGATACATGATAAAACTAGACCCTTATGGAAACATCACTAGCGGAAAGCCAAAAGGACAGTTACTTTCTCACAAAATGGGCAATTGGTTATCCAAAGCAAAATAATATGAGCGATATACACTCAAAGACAAGCCATAACAAAAATAACCACGACAGAAGAACCGCCTTGAAACGGCCAGTGAAACGAATTCCACTGGGGGACTTAAATCGATTTCACGTGACCACAATCCTCGCCCTTACTTCCGTCGCGATTTAGACAATTAATTTGTTCAGTCCGCATGAAAGCCTCCTAACCCATCAGTACAACATCTCCGTGAACACGAAAATCAATCAACCACAGAGATGAAACAACGGCGAGGACTGGGCGGCAAGAAACCACTACAATACTGAACCAACAGAAGACCAACAGTTAGACTCCGATGGGTCCAGCCAGAGACAGAACATCAGACACAAACCAACATTACATAAAATTAGATTCTACAAAAATTGATTCAAAGAAAACATGCGTCTGAAAATTTGCTCCGTGAAAGTTTCGATACGACCATTTTTCACAGTCCAAACTTCTAATTAATTGATTCACACACCAATATCCGGTCAATAAGCAGTAGTGAATACATTAATACGAGGTCTGTCATTTGCAAGAGTAAGACAGTAAAATTATAGCCCCATTACGCAAACACGCCTATACAAATACATTGCCACCTTTATCGCCGAAAAAAATGAATATTTCATGTTGAAAAATTGTGATATTTTTCTGATTTCTGCTCAAAATATAGATTGTGGGCACTCGTTAGAACCGCCTATTCGAGGCGGTTCTAACGAGTACCCACAATCTATATTTTAGAGCAGAAATAAGAAAAATAAAGTAAACCCCCGGAAACCCCAAGTTAACTATATAAAAAATTGGGTTCAAGGGGGGGTCAAAAAAAAATATATAGGCGTGTTTTCGTGATGCCAATGGTGCGATTGATTGGTAGCGGCACTTACATGTACATGGTGTTTATCGAGAAGTGGTATCTAAAAAAATATATCCACCCAACACCAAATATCAGTAAAGAATACACAGGAAGTTACCTCATTGAACAGCACAATATCACATTCTGTTTTAGCAGTAAACACTTTGAAGACACACTGATGAAGATTAAATATCAGAAAGGCCTCTGTGTCACTAAATTAGGTATAGTTACGCCTTATTTGAAATTAATCCTTTTTGGAATAATAAACACATACACTTCGTTTGATTACTCTAATCCGCAACAGCTTGTCTGCCCGTTATACGAAACGCGACAATTAACGCCTGATGACATAGCAGTGATTGTTATCAAAGCCGGCCGCATTAGATAATCCTGAAGCATGCACACTCAACACCTGTCTGTCTAACTACCGTTAAAATCTGTTGCAGTGTCTTAGTACTAAGGTTGATACTGCGGTGTTAGTACTGATTTAAATAACTATACTATATCTTTAATTTTTTGCAGTATAGGATTCTGTTTTTTTCTGGAGCTAAGACTATCTTGGTGTCTCTGATGGGAGCTGTTTGCCGATTGTATCGATTCCTGATCATTGCTGCACTTCTATTTTGTCAGGTGGGACGTATGTCTTGGTGGGTTTGGTTGCCACTTTTTGTTTTGGTTTTTGGTTTTGCGGGTCTCGCTGCTTTGGACGTCTCCTTCCTGGTGCCCGGGGCTTCCGTGGAGTGTGGGCAATGTTTGCAGATGTTGGCCCGGTGGGAGGGGGGCGCCTGTAGGTCCTAGGGTAGGCGTCTCTTGTCTGATGTCTCCAGTTGACCTATCTCATGAGCTACGTCGGTCGGTGTGTGCTCGGAGGGGGATGTGCTGTGTTTATCGGGTCTTGTCATTCATTCGTTTTGGTTTCAGAACTTTTGGGTTGAGACACACTGCTGGAGATTGAATGTCGGAAAGGTAAATTTTGTATAGTTACGCCTTAATTGCAGTTGAGTTTTAGATAGTTTAGTATATTTATTTTGTCAATAGCAGACATCAGAGGAATAAACACTATTACGAGGTGACGTTCCGCGTGAAAACATTTTCGTCCGAGAGAATCTCATTTGGCATTTTCTGTGCATCCGAACCCAGTTTTATGCACCTGGGTATGTATTTTAGACCATGGGCGCCATGCATATTACAAAAAAAATACGCACGGGGAAGTACCGCACTAGAAAACATGAATTAAAGAAAAGTTCTGCAACGGAAGGTCCTGTGTTTTTTTCTCGGGAACTCTGATTGTCGTCCTCCTCTGATTAACAATCAATACTAAATAAGTGAACTAATCTTGATTCATATTTTTTTAAATGTCGTGTGCGCGTATGAAGCAAGTTTTCAGTGCCAAACAAAACGGCGTGCACTATAAGATATTAGTCAAACATACTTTTACACTGTTCATAATTGCAGCCTCCACTGAGGAACCACCGCTTCTTGCTCTTATATTCTCCGAGCAAATACATGTAGGTTGGGGGTAAAGCGATAAGTTTGATGTATGTCCGTCCCTCGTCCGTATTTTCATCCATCCATAGACACATTTGAGATCGCCATAACTCCAATGTATACCCTTTGAGATATAGATCTGCATGTACTGATGGTATAGTTGCACGGTATAGTTGTGGATGAGGTCAGGAAGGCGTATTATGAGCAAGAACTAACGATACATGTTACGAGCCAGGCGTAGCAGAAAGAAAAAGCAAACAAGCCTTTTGAAAAAAAAATAACAAACTATATTTATAAGGTATCTTTAACCTGTAGAAGTAAGGAAATTAAAAAATACTTAGCTCTTGTATGAAATATCCTTGAATGAATTTACTTTCCTAGATCCCACAGAATTCACAGTCCGAAATGAAAAATAATATCCTTTAACCACCCAACACAGAATTTAGAAATAACTTTTCTAATAAACCTAAACTTCAAACTCCAAAGTATGAGCCCAAGAGAAAAATCAAGCTCAATTATAGACCCTAAGATTTCTCTAGAACGTTCTAGAGGGCTGTGGAATAAGATTATGTAATTTTCTAAAAATAATGCAACCCCGCCCATAGGGGCTTGAAGAAATATATGGGCTGCATGATGCCTCCATGCAGAGCTGAATCCGGCCTGCACACTAGTACTGGTAAACCGCTTAGAGGATCTAAGCCTGTCCAGGAACCGCGGTGCGAGGCGGACCGTCCATGCTAATTGGTTTAATTGGGCGACAGGGCTTGAGATGTCATTTCATCTCATTGTCGGGTAAAAGTCCCACAAAATTGGAAGCAACGTCTTCAAAATGACCTTTACAGTGTTGACGAGGACGCTAAACCTCAAATCAAACAAACAAAAAATAATGCACACCTGAACTTTCTGGGAGTTTCCGAAGTACTTTTCCTTGTAAACAAGTTGTTTTCGAATAAAATTAATCTGTGACTCATTTCTTTCCAGAAAGTTCTTTAAGAAGAATAAACAAGATATTTTTAGGTCACCCAGTGGGGTGAAAGTGGGAATCAGAATAATAAATTCTTATGCATAACACTCCCCCTCTTCGAGGAAAAGAAAAGTTTATGCAATAAAGCTTTCTTTTGCTTTTAGAATAATAAAATATTGAAGATAGCATATAAAATTACATGTATCTACAATCTACTTCAGTTTGAAAGACAAACACATTTCTGACACCGCTCAAGCTCTTGAAAGGGCGTCAGGGATAATGTTATCTCTCCCTCTGATATGTCTTATGTCTAGATTATACTCTTGTAGCATAAGACTGTTATTTTTTCATTTTATGTATGAAAGTCAGTGGATTGTGATCACTGAAAACAACAATCGGTGCAGCAGTAGGAGTAAGATAAACTTCGAAATGTTGCAGAGCAAGAATCAGAGACAAGCACGCTTTCTCTATGGTAGAGTGATTTCTCTGATGCTTATTAAACTTTTTGGAAAAGTAGCAAACTGGATGATCCACACTATTTTCGTCTTCCTGCAACACAACACTACCCGAACCTACGTCACTAGCATCGACAGCTAGCTTAAACTTCTTTTCAAAGTTTGGTGCTAAGAGAACTGGCTCACTCTTGAGTATGGCTTTAAGCTTATCAAAAGCATTTGGACACATTGCATTCCAATGGAATTTTGTTCTTTTGCTGATCAAATTTGTCAGCAATGACAGAGAAATTATTACAGAACTTTCTGTAATAACCAGCCATACCCAGAAATCGCATCAGCTGTCTTTTGCACGTGTGTATGGGAAAATTTGAGATAGCCTCAACTTTTGCATCAATGGATTGCACATGACCTTGACCTACAACATGACCTAGAAATGTCAAACTTGCATTGCAGAATTCACTTTTAGCAAGATTGATTGTCAATTTGGCATTACTCAGTCTATCAATGAATGTTCGAATAGTCCCAAAATGTTGATTCCACTGATCATTGTATATGATAGCGTCATCAATATAAGCACTGCAGCCTTACAACCCTGTCGTTACCATGTTTATTACGCGCTGAAATGTTGCCGAAGAGTTTTTTCGTTCCAAATGGCATGACTTTATACTTAAATAATCCGTGTGGTGTAGTAAATGCCAAAACCTCCTTTACTCTATCTGTGAGTGAAATTTGCCAAAAGGCTTTCAGAAGGTCGAATTGCGTTATGTATTTGGCATTCCCGACGTTATCAATGGAGTCGTCCATTCTTGGAATTGGAAAGCTATCTGTTTTATTAAAGGAATTAACTTTCCTAAAATCTGTACACATACGATATGTCCCATCAGCGTTTGGTACAAGAATACAAGGAGAACTCCATTCACTTTGGCTTTGTTCAATAAAGTCATTGTCTAATAAATACTGAACTTCTTCTTTAAGATATTTTTGTTTCATCGGATTCGTCCTGTATGGATGTTGCTTTACAGGTTTAGAACCATTTATGTCCACATCGTGAAATATTTTGTCTGTCCGTGTTGGAATGTCAGGAAATAAGTGTTCATATTAAAAAAATCAGCTGTTTCAGTTCATTCCGCTGATCTGGCTCTAGATGTGGCAGTTTCTGGTTTATATTCCTCAGAATGTCAGAATTCTGAAGTTTTGATGATGTGGGATCAGATTTCACTGAATTAATATCTTCGCAGTCATTGTCTCATGAATTAAGTGTAACAGAGCTAACAAGATTGACTGATGTTAAAGATGCGTTGTCCTTATCAATGTATTCCTTAAGCATGTTAATATGACACAGCTGTTTTAGCTTGCGCCTTCAAGGAGTGTTTATTATGTAATTTATGTCATTGATCTTTTTTTTCTACAGTGTATTGGCCGCAATTCCTGGCTTGCAAAGATTTTCCAGGAATAAGCAAAAGAGCTAGTACCTTTTCACCGGGTTTAAAATTCCTTTCTTTTGTCTCTATGTCATATAGCTGATTCATTTTTCTTTGGGCTGACTGAAGATTTGGCCGAGCAGCCTCACAAGCATTTGAAATGTAGAAGTAAAACAAAGATCAGGAATCGATACAATTAACTACTCCTCCCATCAAAAACACCAAAGGGAAAGAGACACAAACATGAAGCGACCAGACCATAATGGAAACCAAACAAAGGAAGGCCATAAGGACAGTTACTTTTCCACAAAATGGCCAAATGGCCATCCAAACTAATAAGACACGAGTGATACACACAGTAAGTAACAAACAACAACATATTTAAACCGCCACAGAAGAACCGCATTGGAACGGTTAGTTGAAAGAATTCCACTGGGGGGGGGGGGGGGGGGCTTAAATCGATTTTACATGACCATAATCCTCGCCCTTACCTCTATCGCGGAGTCTAGTTTTGAAAACGGACACATACTGAAGTAAATTCAATGAAGTGTCATCATTAGAGAGAAATTTCGCTTTCAGAAATTTCAAAGGACCACGAACAGTATGGCCAAATACTAATTCAAATGGACTGAAGCCAAGAGATTCTTGCACAGATTATCTAACAGCAAATAAAAGCAGACGGATGCCTTCATCCCAATCCTTCTCTGTGTCAAAGCAGTATGATCTTATCATGTTTTTCAATGTTTGATGGAATCTTTTAAGTGCGCCTTGACTTTCGGGATGATAGGCCGATGACTTATACTGTACAATGCCTAGTTCATGCATTACTTGTTAAAAAATCCAGACCGGGGAGGCTTTTGACAAATAAACTTTATGAAGCGGAGCATTAACAAATCCACATTCCACACCCTGAATAAGGACACTTTGGCCCAAAGAAGTCTTCTTAGAAAAGGCAGAGTATCTGCTAGAATAAGAGATTGAGAAGCTCCAGTATCTCGTACGATTTTAATAGGGGTAGGATGGGCATAACTGTCACCATTTAGTGACACAAACCATCTGATAAGAATGGTTCATAAATCACCATAACTGAATTTGTCTCAGATAAGTTGGTATCAATAAGAGTTTTCTCCCTTACACAAGACTGTGGTTTTCGCCTTATAGAAGTCAAGCCTGTAAGCTTAAGTTCCTCTTGTCTTTCTCTTTCTTTTCTTTGCTTTAATTTTAAACATTTAGAGATCAAATGACCTATATTTTTGCAATAGTTACAAACTATTTGAGATTGAGATAAGGGATTCTGGTCTTTGTTTTCACCAGAAGGTTTGGAAGAATTCTGGCCTCTATTTTATCAAAAGGTTTGGAAGGATTCTGGCTTTAATTTTCACCAGAAAGTTTGGGCATAATACTAGATGTATGGCTATAACTTCCAGATGGATTACTAGGATAGAATCTTTGACCTGTCTATGGATTATAAGGTTTTCTAGGATAAGGCCTGTTCACAAATGAGACTTTATGAGTTAAAGCATAATCATCTGCCAAACTAGAAGCTTCCCCCAAAGTTTCAACCTGTCTCTCATCGAGAAATGACTTATTGTCTGAATTTATGCACCGTTTGAACTCTTCAACAAGGACAAGCTGTCTAAGTTTGTCATGATCAGAGCCAACCTTTTTAGAAGAACACCATCTATCAAATAGCTATTCTTTGGTTCGAGCAAATTCTACATGGGTTTGGGAAATTTCTTTTTTCAATTCCTAAATTTCTGCCTGTAAGCTTCAGGGACCAACTCATATGCCCTAAGAATAAGCTCCTTAACCAAATCATAGTCTGAACTTTGCTCGGCAGTCAGCTGAGTGTAAATGTCTCGAGCCTTTCCGACAACAACGCTTTGCAAAAGTAAGGTCCAATGCTCTTTTGGCCATTTTAAATTTTCTGCAACTTTTTCAAAATGCAAAAAATACTTATCTACCTCTTTTTCCTGAAATGGCGGAACTAATCTGATGTGCTTTGTGGCATCGCAGTAACTACCCGAGTCCAAAACAGGGGCAGGTTTAACCCAAACTTGACCCTGGAGTTCCAATTCCTTCAGCCTTAACTGAAATTGCCTTTCCCTTTCTTTGTCTTCAACACTATATCTCATTTTTTCCTTTTCTAACTCAATCCTTTCCTCCATTTCTAATCTTTCCATCTGCATTTGTCTCTCTTTTTCCTTCTCTCTTTCTTCCATACCTCTTTTCTTTTCCTTCTCTCTTTCTTCCATCTCTCTTTGTTTTTCCACCTCTCTTTCTTCCATTTCTTATCTTAACTTTTCTAATTCAATTTGCCTTCCTATTTCAATTTGTCTCATTTGCAATTCAGTATGTGAGACCATAATGAGAGACAAAGCAGATGGATCAAAAAGTTCTTAATAAACCAAAAACTGTACCAAAATATTCTTAATTTAATGTTTTTTCATGATTGTTTTGACAGCAGTGATCCCGTAATGGGAAGCAATTTCTAGCAAATCTGTCTTTTTGGCCAGATTAAACAACCCCTCGGTAGGCTGAACCAAAAAGCTTCTCAAATCAAACGACATGTTTGTTTTTGTTTGTTTTATAAAGTAATTATGGTAATAAAAATTGAGGTTAATTTGACGAAGTTTTTTTTTTGGAAATGACAAGCCCAACGAGAATTTCACATGAAATGACAAGTAATATCGCAAATGAAATGACAATCTCCTATATGCCTATGGGGAAATACCAATCTTTTGAAGCAATGCCAAGTCTATATTTGATAAAAAATGACAATTACTTGCCTACAAATGAAATGTCAGTCCCAAAATGCTCAAGATGGTTTTATCCCGGACGAGACCCCAATTTCTGTTACGAGCCAGGCATAGCAGAAAGAAAAAGCAAACAAGCCTTTTGAAAAAATTTAACAAACTTTCTTCATATGGTATCTTTAACCTGTTTTGGTTTATTAAGAACTTTTTGATCCATCTGCTTTGTCTCTCATTATGGTAGAAGTAAGAAAATTAAATGTACTTAGCTCTGTTATGAAATATCCTTGAATGAATTTATTTTCCTTGATCCCACAGAATTCACAGTCCGAAATGAAAAATAATATCCTTTAACAAACTAACACAGAATTTAGAAATAACTTTTCTTATAAACCCAAACTTCAGACTCCAAAGTCTGACTCCAAGAGAAAAATCAAGCTCTTTTATAGACCCTAAGATTTCTCTAGAACGTTCTAGAGGGCTGTGGAACAAGATTAGGTAATTTTCTAAAAATAATGCAAACCTGAACTTTCTGGTGGTTTCCAAAGTACTTTTCCTTGTAAACAAGTTGTTTTCAAATAAAATTAATCTATGACTCATTTCTTTCCAGACTGTTCTTTAAGAAGAATAAACAAGATATTTTTAGGTCACCCAGTGGGGGTGAAAGTGGGAGTCAGAAAAATAAATTCTTATGCATAACATACAGTATATAAACTCATTTAGCTTGACACGCATGATACATCGAAAATTTGGATCCAAAACATAACCATTCACGAGACAGTGACAAAGTCCGTTTATATTATGCATACATGAGCTGCGTTCGCATTTTCACACGAAGCATTCTCTATATGGCGCGAAAATTTGGCGCAGAACATAAGCATTAGCGAGACAGTAGAATAGTCCGTTTTTTGCATAACGTTTACCGTTGGATGCTGCTAATCGCCTGAGGGGCGATGAAATGATTCTCACGCTGAATGTTGATTAAATTTTATGACTGAGTTATAAATAGAGGATCTTACATGAGTGCTCATGTATTATTGAATTTATTAAATGAGTTGAGGAAAAGGGATAAAATGCGAGGCTTTGCCGAGTGATCTCGAACGAAGTATATGTCTTTGTAGCCAAGGACAACATACAGGTAGCGACGGTAACCATTCTTGTGAAAAAAACATTGATTATGATTTCCTTGCGTTTAGATTTCAATTTATCATGAGGAATAGTTGTGTAGAGTGTTGAGAAATCGAAATATTTTATGCTGTTTACTAAGAGAAAAGACTGTGACTGAAGATGTTCTAGAAGCTCTTTGGAGTTTTTCAAGATCCACATCTGATTCACACCACTCCTGGCATATGCAGTGTCACAATATTTCTGAAGGCCATCTTTAACTGCAGTAAGGATTCGTGTTAGGATCTGTCAAAGAGGCTGCTAACTGTTGGTTTTCTATTGCTCCAGCAATTCTGTTGTTGTATGCTGTCGAGTCCTCAACCTTGTTTTATCTCTGTAGTTTTTTTATTTGTATGTTCTCGGAGATATTACACTGATGGGTTATGAAGCCTTCATGCGGACTAAACAAAATTAGTGTATACCGCGACAGAGGTAAGTGCGAGGATTATGGCCATGTAAAATCGATTTAAGCCCCCGTTGGAATTCTTTCCACTGACCGTTTCAAGGCGGTTCTTCTGTGGCGGTTTATTTATGCTGTTGTTTGTTACTTACTGTGTGGCTTGAAGAAATATATGGGCTGCATGATGCTTCCACGCAGAGCTGGCACACTAGTACTTGTAAACCGCTTAGAGGATCTAAGCCTGTCCAGCAACCGCGGTGCGAAGCGGACCGTCCATGCTAATAAACCCTACTGGTTTCATTGGGCGACAAGGCTTGAGATATCATTTCATCTCAATGTCGGGTAAAAGTCCCACAAAATTGGAAGCAACGTCTCCAAAATGACCTTTACAGTGTTGACGGGGACGTTAAACCTCAAATCAAACAAACAAACAAAAACTTACTGTGTGTATCACTTGTGTCTTTTTATTTTGGATGGCCATTTGGCCATTTTGTGGGAAAGTAACCGTCCTTATGGCCTTCCTTTGTTTAGGTTTCCATTATCGTCTGGTCGCTTCATGTTTGTGTTTCTTTCCCTTTAGCGTCTTTGATGGGTGGAGTAAGTTAATTGTATTGATTCCTGATCTTTGATTTACTTCTACCTTGGTTGAGCACTTAGCTGAACCCGCATGAATGAAAATTTACATAATGGTTAAAAAGTTATTGACCTTTAAATATTAGATCAAACCACCGGAAGTGAGCGAAAAGTATGGCATTTCCGATTGCGTGTTTTTTGTTTTAATCAATATTTAAGACACATCTGAAGATGCTAAAACGATTGAAGGCACTTTTGGGTCGATTTTTGGCTAACAACATTATTTTGAATAATTCGCTGAAAAAAAGCAGTTCTTGAGATTTCAATAAAATGTTTGTTTCTCGATAATTTTTAGATTTTATGTTATTTTTTTATTCCTTGCTTTTAACTTATTACCTATACGGAAAAATGTTGAAGTCAAAATTCGATTACAAACAGGTTTTGTGGAAAATACCTTGTTTTACATTTTCCCCAAAAACTTTTGTTTTGAGCTCCAAATTTTCTTTAAATTGTTACAGGATTAATGTCTACAGTTAGTCAAATCCTTAATCAGAAAATTTTAACTGAATTATCCACTAGTTTTGTCAGGCGAGACACTTTAAAAGTGTATAGTTTCTATTTCCGGTCAGTATATTATTTTGTTTTGGATAGCCAATTGGCCATTTTGTGGGAAAGTAACTGTCCTTGTGGCTTTCCGCTATTAATGTTTCCATTAGGGTCTAGTTGTTTCATTTTTGTGCTTCTTTTCCTTGGTGTCTCTGATGGGAGCTATGGGTTAATTGTATCGATTCCTGATCGTTTAAGAGGTCATAAAAACACTGAATGAACGTAACGAAACTTGATAGCACGTAATAGTTCGTAACACAACTTGGAGGTTGTCCGTAGCGGGACGGGAAGCATGCCTGTTCCTCGGCACATCACGGGTGTTTAGTTGTGTTTTTGGCGAGTTTGGTTACGATTGTCTTTAGGAAGCTGTGCACTTCATCCTATTTTACTACGTTTTGTGACAGTTTGCACGGCGAGGTACGGTGCATGGTAATCGTCTAATAACGTCCAATTACGTTGCCCCACAGTGCGTGACGGTTTGCTTGCAGCTGTACCATGGTGTGATTCGGTGTGAGTAATAAAACACCGTCTATTGGAAAGAAGCGTCACTCTAGTCTAAGCAGTCGGTAGAGAAAACCGACTAGTTCCATGCCACCGGATACAGCATAACGTAAAGAGGCGTCTCAGTCCGTACCACCGCCAAGCCTGTAGATCCTCCGCGTTCACCATCTATGATGACGACTTGATGATGCTCCTGACTGTGACACGGTCCCTCCGGATGAAAAAAATGATAAGATCAAAGACGCATTTGCTAGAAAGAGGGCTGTTCCAAGGGTCGTCACCAAGTTATCATTGACTTCATCCAGCAGAATCATATGCTGTACAAAGACAGACAAGGCGGACAAGGCGAAACTGATAAACCGCACGCCAAACGAACTCGGTACGACAGTAGGCGCACTAAGCTCGGCAACCATCACGAAAACACACCTATATAATTCGTGTCCCCTTGAACCCACTTTTATTTAGTAAAACTGGCGTTCACAGGGGTTAACCTTATTGATCTGATTTCTGCCCTAAAATATAGGTTGTGGATACTCGATCGAGGCGGTTCTAACGTGTACACACCATCTATAGTTTGAGCAGTAATAAGAAAAATACCACAATTTTTCATCTGAAAATTGTCGTTTTTACGGTGGTAAAATTTACTATGTCTTTGTGAAACGTGTTTTCGTAATGTCAAGAAACCTGTTACTAAGTCCTGGCAAGTATAACGCCCCCGCGCATAGGGGCTTGAGGAAATATATGGGCTGCATGATGCTTCCACGCAGAGCTGAATCCGGCCCGCACACTTGTACAGGTAAACCGCTTGGAGTATCTAAGCCTGTCCAGGAACCGCGGTGCGAGGCGGACCGTCCATGCTTATAAACTCTTTCGGTTTCATTGGGCGACAGGGCTTGAGATGTCATTTTACCCTATTGTTGAACAATCTTCTGAAGGCCATATTGGCTTTTGGTCGGGGGATTTGCCATCTCTTCCCATGGCTATTTTTCTATAAAGTGGGGTTTTGGGGGGGGGGGTTCATTTCACGGCTTGTTCACGTGATGAATGTGCCTAGTAATCATCTGAACTGTTTGGCCAGGATCCCGGACGCATTGTCTGCAACACGCCTGCCACGCGAGACGCGGTAATTGTAGATTAGCTTTTCTTTAGGCATCGATCTTCTCGCATACGGTTTTATGAGGTTGCTGCTCAAAGCAAACGCATCGTCGCCCAGGATAAATAAGGAGGTGTCCTGGTTCTGGTCATCGTTCGGCAGAGGGCACGCTGGTGGTAACCCTAACTGACCTTCTTCGGGCGGTTTGCTTAGCTTCAAATATAGAATGTGGGTACTCGTTAGATCCGCCTCATCGAGGCGATTCTAACGAGTACATGTACACACAATCTATATTTTGGAGCAGAAATAAGAAAAATAAATTTTACCCATTTAAACCCCAGTTTTACTAAATTAAAGTGAGGTTCAAGGGGGTCAAAATAATATAGGCGTGTTTTCGTGATGCCACTCCACCGACTTAAATCCAGATTAAACGATGCTCGGCATCCACCAAGGCGAAGAGGGGAATGCTGACTGCAAAAGCCCTTGGTAGCTATTGAACAGATAAACTCTGTTGGGTGGCTTGGTTATAGCAAAGTAGAAGTAAAACAAAGATCAGGAATCGATACAATTAACCTACTCCACCCATCAAAGACACCAAAGGGAAAGAAACACAAACATGAAGCGACCAGACCATAATGGAAACCTAAACAAAGGAAGGCCATAAGGACACTTCCTTTCCCACAAAATGGCCAAATGGACATCCAAAATAAAAAGACACAAGTGAGACACACAGTAAGTAACAAACAACAACATAAATAAACCGCCACAGAAGAACCGCCTTGGAACGGTCAGTGGAAAGAATTCCATTGGGGGGGGGGGGGTACTTAAATCGATTTTGCATGGCCATAATCCTCGCCCTTACCTCTGTCGCGGTAAACACTAATTTTGTTTAGTCCGCATGAAGGCTTCCTAACTCATCAGTGTAACATCTCCGAGAACATACAAATTAAAAAAAACTACAGAGATGAAACAAGGTTGAGGACTCGACAGCATACAACAACAGAATTGCTGGAGCAAAAGAGAACCAACAGTTAGACTCCGAGGGGCCTGACCAAAGACTGCTTCCCGTCCAGCATGAAGCACATTCCCCTTGTCTTCGAAATCTTGGTCAAGAGATCTCCACTCATCGGGGGTCACAGGAACTCTAAGCACTTATTCCTTATAGACGTAAATGATTGTGGTGCATACTTTCGGTACCATATGACAGTTGGCTGCTTTGCTGCATCGAAACTCACACGAGTGTGATGAGTAATTGTCTCCAGTAGCCAGATGTCTTAGTGTCAATGACAACTTCAGTCCCGGTGGTAGGACAGGGAGGATGTTTGTGTCTTACCGACGTTATCCCTTCAAAGATCTCGTCAAAGAGCTCGTGGGGCATTCTAAGATAGTTCTTGAAGGTGTTCACATCTTCGACACGGAGCTTTCTAGTGATAAGCGTAGAGCAATGACCAATCTGCATCATTCTGTCTCCTGACAAGTATGCGAGTACCCACATCGATCTTTGCCTTCTCTTCTAGTCTGCTGCACTATGGTGGCCCTTCGTTGCAACTGGCCTTCCTGCTGGCGGTAAATGTCAGAGCATAATGGTTGCTTTTGCCATGGATGCATTCTTAAATGCATGCCGTGGTCTCAACATGTTCAAAGATAGCACTGGTGCCACGTTTCACCCGTAGAAAACCTTAAGAAAACGTGTAAAACGTAACAGACCTTGATCAGAACGTCGGAAACGTAAGAGGTCCCTTCAGATTGCTACGTACCGGAAGGGAACGTATTGGCATTCGAAGCAGATCTGAGCACCGTGATCAACGTAGTACCAACAGAGGAACACGTTTGGTGACTTCACGTGCTAACATGTACTTCTGACGACGTCCGCTACGAAAGAATCCTTTGGAGAAACATTGCAATGCATTGCACAGAATGTCATGAAAAGCTTTCCAGTATAGCAATTTCGTTATTTTGGCTATTGACGGAGAACATGGAATCACATTCCCCGCCTGCATTACGATTACTCACCCATACGACATAGTGCATTTTTTAAGATCACCAAAATGGCTACTTTTCTGATGAAAATATGTCATATTTTTCTTATAAATACTCATAACATAGGTTGTGTGTGCTCGTTAGAACCGCCTCATTGAGGCGGTTCTAACGAGTACCCACAACCTATGTATTGGAGCAGAATTAAGAAAAATAATGAAGACCTCCGTAAACCCCATTTTCTCTATATAAAGTGGGGTTTAGGGGGGTCTTCATTTCACAGACTTGTTCACGTGATGTAAAAGCGATATTTACCCGATGATAAAAAGATACACCATTTATGTTCCGTTATACAAGTTACAGAGGAGAGAGAGAGAGAGAGAGAGAGAGAGAGAGAGAGAGAGAGAGAGAGAGAGAGAGAGTAATATAACAGCTCAGGCAAATATCGCTCTCAGGCGCGGAATGTAATTCCATGCTGCCCGTCAATAATCGAAAGTTATAATTTATAAAGACAAAGACTCTTGCTAGTCCGTATATGGCTATCTATCTATCTATCTATCTATCTATCTATCTATCTATCTATCTATCTATCTATCTATCTATCTATCTATCTATCTATCTATCTACATGTATCTAATAATCTATCTATTATACTAAGTCGGTCATATTTGGTCATTACCTCAATTGGACGGATGACTAAATGGATGACTAAATTTAGAATTTAGCTAAAGAAGATAAGTTCTTCTCCCAGAAATAAAAATAGTAATAAAATATGTTTAAACCAAAAAGAAAAGTCACTGCATGAGTCTTTAAACCTTTCTACAATCTGAATAACAGAGTTATCCTGAAACGCATACCTCTGAGTCTCAGTCTTACACTGTGCATAGCCCCCGCCCGTAGGGGCTTGAAGAAATAGATAGGCTGCATGGTGCTTCCAAGCAGAGCTGAAACCGACCCGCGCACGAGTACTGGTAAACCGCTAAGAGGATCTAAGCCTGCCCAGGCAATGCGGTGCGAGTCGGTCCGCCCATGCTTATAACCCCTATTAGTTTCTTTGGGCGGCAGGGCTTGAGATGTCATTTCAACTCAATGTCCGGTAAAAGTCCCACACAATTGGAAGCAACATGTCCAAAATGACCTTTACAGTGTTGACGGGGACGTTAAACTTCAAATCAATCAAAACTTACACTGTGCGGGCTTTGAACTTGGCATTCACCGCGGACAATCTAGGCAAGTCTATTCCACTAAGGAATAGTTCTAGGAAAGAAAGAGTCTTTCAGGGCATCACTATTGGACTGGTACCTTCGATATTGTGAGTTGTTTACTTTTGATGCCCTTGTTTGGGTTGACGATGTTGCCGGGGTCAAATACCCATCTTTATTAATAGACACTATGTCAGAGAGTATCTTACATGTATAGAAGAAGGCTATAGAGAACTGCTCACGACGGGCCTTAAGGGACACTCTAGCTCGTTAAGCATGTCATCGACGCTACTCTAATTTCGCCATTGCCCGCAGGTACATCGAGCACCTGTCCTCTGCACCGTATCAACCTGCTGAATCTGAGTTTTAACACAGGGATGCCAAATGGGTGATGCATATTCAAATTGAGTGCGAACCAGTGTTTTATATGCAACATCCTTTGTCTGCCAAGGTGCAAAGGCCAAATTACGTCTAAGGAATCCTAAAGTCCTCATTACGAAAACACGCCTATACAAATATATTCTAGATTTTATCGCCGGAAAAAGGAAAATTTTATGATGAAAAAATTTGATATTTTTCTCATTTCTGCTCAAAATATAGATTGTGAGTACACGTTAGAACCGCTTCATCGAGGCGGTTCTAACGAGTATGCACAATCTATATTTTAGAGCTGAAATAAGAAAAACAAGGTTTTCCCCTGCAAACCCCAGTTTTACGACATAAAAGTTCAAGGAGGTCAAAATTATATAAACGTGTTTTGGTGATGTACATGCAGTTGCTTTAGATGCTGTTGACCCCAATCAAGATTGTCAGCTTAAGATATTTGACGGATTGAACCTGCTCCATAATCTGCTGGTGTAGTGTATAAACAGACACAAGTTGCTTGTCCGAAAGATTTTGTGACGAGACAGATTGTCTCGCGACGTAACTATAGCTTTTGCAGTTTAAGCCGCTCTGAATGAATTCATTTTGCAATCTGTCACGTCCACAAGGTCAGACAGTCGGTATTTTTTGATCGATCATTTGAGATTATTTACCAAAATTGGCATATCGAATTACACTACGTTCTCATGTATTGGTGGCTGCGTTCATGTATTAAGCCAAATCTAAACTTAGAGGTTTTTTTCGGGTCGAGTTTCATAAGTTTTATATGAAATGAATATGAGTGGAAGATTCGATTTATCATATAACGATATAAAGGTGAATGGGAACACCTTCAGGGGAGGCAACTCCTGCAAAAGTATTTTTGTCTCCCATGTCAATAATGGTCAACTCTTAAAGGAAAAAAAATGCTCCTGAGGAGCGAGAGTAGACCTCTTTTTCAGTGGGACAGGGATTAGAGAAAAGCGTACGGGAACTCCCGAAAGTTGTCTGCCTTTGAAAGATGGCGGAAGAATCTGCCAGGTGTTCCCATTCCTCTTAATTGGATTATATTCCCAAAGAATTACAAAAGGAAACATAGGGCTGTAATATACTGTGTCATGACACCACGCACCAGTAACCATGCCATTAGGAAAACATGACCGTGAGAAATACTGGCGACCAACATGGTGTCAGAAATGACAAATGTTAGGTAAAAATGATGATATCTTAAATAGTTCTACTTTCAACATGGATTGTGGGTGCTCGTAAGAACCGCCTCAATGAGCCGGTTCTAACGAGAACCCACAATCTATGTTTTGAGCAAAAACAAGGCAGCTAATGTTCACCCCAATAAACCGCACTTTTCTCTATATAAAGTGGGGTTTACGGGGGTCCTCGTTTCAACGACCTGTTGCATGCATTACATTTTGGATTTTATAACCGTCACGTTTAACAGAGAAAACTGAGTTTCACGGGGTACGCATTCTTTTTCTTATTTCTACTCCAAATCACAGATTGTGGGTACTCATTAGAACGATTTCACATCACGTAAACAAGCCCCGTGTAATGAACATCCCTCTAAATCCCATTTTATTTGAGGTCTGCAGGGATATACATTATTTTTCGTATTTATGCTCCAAGACATGGGTTGTAGGTACTCGTTTGAACCACCTCATTGAGGCTGTTCTAACGAGCACCCACAAGCTACGTTTGCAGTTCAAATATGGGAAAATATCAAAATCTTTCAACAGAAAAATGACAGGCTGGAGACATGAAAGAATGCATTATGTTACACGGGTGTGTTATCTCAATGCTGAAGCAGTTCTAACGAGCACCCGTAACCTATGTCTGTATATAATAGAAAAATATCACCGTTGCATCAGAAAAGAAGCCATTTTTTGAGATATGAAAAAATGCACAATGTCGCATGTGTGTTATCGTAGGGAGTGTGAGTGTTTGTTTGAGTTGAGGTTTATCTTCCCCGTCAACACTGTAAAGGTCATTCTGAAGACATCGCTTCCAATTTTGTGGGACTTTAACCCGACATTGAGATGAAATTACATCTCAAGCCCTGTCGCCGTATGAAACCAACAGGGTTTATGAGCATGGACGGGCCGAGTGAGTGTGATTCACATGATATGGTAATGAAAAAGTGGGATTTACAATGGAACTTATGAATGTCCTTATTTTGGTTAACAACATAGTGCGTGGGTACTCCTTAGAACCGCCTCAATGACTCCGTTCTAAGCACCAATAGTCTTCACATGGAAACTATTATGAGGGTCGTTCAATATTTAACTGGCCTAACCCAGTTGCTGACCCATGGCAAGTGCACGCTTTTCACAAATTATACATCAATGACTTATACATGGTTACACAAACTTTTATCGGTCAGCCTAGTATTTGTAGTGCGAGTGACGGGGATCCAAGTTGCCGGAATTTCTTCACAAATTGAGTACAGAGCAGTGATTAGATACCTGTTTTTGTCCAGGAAATTTATGAGGAATTGTGTTTTTGTCCAGGAAATTTATGAGGAATTGTGTTAAGTTTACGGAAAGCTGCTCCTTCATATTCAACTGTTAACATTACGATAACACATCCGTGTGATATAGTCATTTTTCAAACCTCAAAAATGTATTTTTTTTTCTGATGAAAATTTGTGATATTTTTCTTATTTATACTCCAAACATTGGTTTTGTGTGCTTGTTAGAACCGCCTCATTGAGGTGGTTCTAGTGAGTACCCACAACTTATGTCTTGGAGTAGAAATAAGGAAAATATCACAAATTTTCATCATAAAAAATTACCTGTAAATATGTTCTATAAAGGGGTTATCCTTTGGAAGCAAGGGATACACCACAGAAGTGAAAAATATGGAGTGTACATGTTTTCTCGGCCAGACTAGCTAGTTTCGGCCAATTAGGCCTCATCAGTGACCCTCAGATATTTTCAAAATTCCACAATGGAATCAATGATTCCAAAGGACAAGAAAATATAATCTACACTATGATGTAGGGCAGGGAGACGTTTTACCGCCGCCACACATTCCCACACACCACACCAGCTGTAGTGAAGTTAAATATGTTCTGTAAAAGGGTTATCCTTAGGAAGCAAGGAATACTCAATTTGCTCTATATAAATTGGGGTTTAGGGGGTCTTTATTTCAAGGACTTGTTGACGTGATGAAGTTTGGGTGGTCGATTTTAGACGTGGTCGGGTAACGTTGGCAGACGAAAACTGTAAGGAAGACCCGAGAACGAAACTAATGATGTCACTAGTGAAAATCTAAGAAAACGCGTAAAGCAGGAATGAAAGTAGAAGATTTGAGATTTCTGAGGTAGCGTTTTTTTACCATTTTACATGAACGGCTTGGCATGAGGAAGCTTTCAGTGCGTTGGAGGCTAAAATGCCTTAGTAAAGACCGAGTGTCTATGTCTGAGTCCGGCCCCCGCCCATAGGGGCTTGAAGAAACATATGGGCTGCATGATTCTTCCATGCAGAGCGGAAGCCGACCCGCACACGAGTACTGGTAAACCGCTTAGTGGATCTAAGCCTGCCCGGGTAAAGCGGTGCGAGTCGGACCGTCCGTGCTTATAAAACCTATTGGTTTCATTGGACGACAGGGCTTGAGATGTCATTTCATCCCAATGTCGGGTAAAAGTTCCACAAAATTTGAAGCAACGTCTCCAAAATGACCTTTACAGTGTTGACGGGGACATTAAACCTCAAACCAAACCAAAACCAAACAATGTCTGAGTCACTTTTAGAAAGAAGACTTTGTTGAAAGAATTGATACTGGAGACGAAACTTGGGTCCGAGACTGAAAACAGAGTAAATAATGGACTAGTCACGGTTCACCGCGTCCAAATAAATTCAAAACTCAACCCTCTGTTGACAAGGTCATGGCAGCTTTATTTTGGGATAGCACTGGGGTTCTGTTAGTGGACTTTACCTTAAGGGGACCATATTGCTAATATTTTGGACCAATTACGTGCAGCTATAGTACATAACAGGCGTGGAAAAGTACAAGAAAATACAGAAAACGGGTTCACATGGTACGCGTTATTTTACTTATTTCTGCTCGATAACATAGATTGTGGGTGCTCGTTAGAACCGCCTCAATGAGGCGGTTCTAACGAGCACCGACATGTTATGTTTTGAGCATTAATGAGAAAAATATGAATTTTCATACGAAAAGTAGCCATTTTTGAGATATGAAAGAACAGACTATGCATACGGGTGTGTTGTCGTAATGGCGCCGATTTTTCCGAAAACACAATACATTTGCGCGCTTATTTATTTATTTATTTATTTATTTATTTATTTAATTTATATTTTTTGTTCATTTACCTGTTTACGTACCACAGTTAGCAAGGTAGCATGGAACAGCTATACAGCACTGAATGGAAATTAGGGCAACGCCGGCGAAGTGTGTCTTCGAATATGGTTTCTCTTCGAAGATGCGACCCAACCCATATGTTACCAGAAACAGCACGAAGAAGCTTTGATTCAACAAACATTATATACCGTAACGCAGAGCCTAGATTACGATCAAACTGTATGGGGTGCAGAGGCTGCGCTGAGACTTCGCCCGGCGTACATTGCCAAAGACACGCTTTCGCCCTGGAGTGGTGTACAAAGAAAGGCATGTAATACTTGAACATGCTTTCAATCACCGTGATTACGATAACACCCGTGCGACATAGTGCATATTTCTCAGCTCCAAAATGGCTACTTTTCTGATGAAAATCTCTGATAGTTTGCTTATAAATACTGCAAACATAGGTCGTGGATGCTCGTTAGGACCGCCTCAACGAGGCGGTTCTAACGAGTACCCACAGCCTATGTCTTGGAGTAAAAACAAGAAAAATAATGTATACTCCCGTAAACCCCGTTTTCTCTATATAAAGTGGGTGTAGGGGGTCTTCATTTCAGAGACTAGTTCACGTGATGCAGGCGACGAGCCATCACAAAACACACCTATATAATTTTGACCCCCTTGAAACTCACTTTTATAGCAAAACTGGGATTTACATGGGTAAACCTTATTTTTCTTTTTTCTGCTCCAGAACATAGATTGTGGGTACTCGTTAGAACCGCCTCGATGAGGCGGTATTGACAGGTACCCACAATCTATATTCAGAACCAACGAGTACCCACAATCTATATTTTGAACAGAAATAAGAAAAATATCACAATGTTTCATCTTAAAATGTTCGTTTTTCGGCGGTGAAGTTTACAATGTATTTGTGTAGGCGTTTTAGTAATGGAGGTAGGCGACCACGGAAGGGATTCAGTTAAACTTTGCTTTTGACCGGATGTTATTCATACCTAGTGAACGTTTAATAAATTACATTTAGATTGGGTTGAATGGTGTTTTCACGAAGAGCTATAACCGACTAGTAAGCCGCTTAGAAAGTCTAAGCCAGCCCAGGAAATGTGTTGCGAATTTGACCCTTCCTAAAACCCTAGCGATCTTTTGGCGGTAGGGTTTGAGGCGCCATGTCCTCTCAATGCCTATAGTAACTTTATACAGATTCATCCTCAAGGGTATGCCTGCCGCGCTTAAATTCCGTCCTTGAGGGCTTGCAATCTACACCAACACAATCTACGTGACAAGAAGCCCTCCAACGACATGCATCGGCAGCAGAAGAGAGATTCCGGATTTGGCATAAGGTTTGTTGTAAACACATCGAGAAATCTTCCACCTGGTGTGCGTACAGTTAGTGCGCTTTTAAATTCAGCAGAACGGTTCAAGCAAAGATTTCACGTCATTTTGCTGAAGAACATACGTCACAGACACAACTTACTTACATATGCCGGGTAAAAGTCCCACACTATCGAAAGTAGCGTCTCCAACATGGCCTAATTATAAATAGTGTTGACTGGGGCGTAAAACCGTAATATAAAAAGACTTTTGTACAATTTATATAATTTTCCATCCGTTATTCGACGAAAAAATCTGACTTTTCATATTGACATTTGTCATTTCCCCAACTTCTGGTAGAGAATAAAGGTTAATCAATATTGATATCAATTTCTTTTGCAATTGTTTTACAAACAATGATAAATGATGTATTCTAAACAACAGTTCCGAGCCATCAATCAATGATCCAAAGACTGTCTTGTTACAAACAAAAGATTTTATAAGACATTACAGTTCACATGAAACTCAAGCCTTAACGTATTATACAAGCATAACTACAAACCACTGTATAAAAAACACATCACGAAAACACGCCTATATAATTTTGCCCCCCCCCCCCCCCCCTTGAGCACTACTTTTTTTCAGTAAAACTGGGATTTACAGGGGTAAATCTTATTTTTCTTATTTCTGCTCTAAACTATAGATTGTGGATACTCGTTAGAACCGCCTCGATGAAGCGGTTCTAAAGAGTACCAACAATCTATATTTTGAGCAGAAATAAGAAAAATATCACAATTTTTCATCTTAAAATTTCCCTTTTTCTGCGGTAAAATTTACAATGTATTTGTATAGGCGTGTTTTCGTAATGAAATCGGATTTTCACAAATCTAATCCGGCTTTACATCATAGTGTAGATTATATTTTCTTGTCCTTTGGGATCATTGATTCCATTGTGGAATTTTGAAAATATCTGAGGGTCACTGATGAGGCCTATTTGGCCGAAACTAGCTAGTATGGCCCAGAAAACATGCACACTCCATATTTTTTCAGTTCTGTGGTGTATTCCTTGCTTCCAAAGGATAACCCTTTTACAGAACATATTTAAAGTTAAGAAGGGCGTTGGGTGGGTTGGGTTGAAAGAGGCAACTTCTTTCCATTGGCCAGACGGACACGGGTTTAGTCACCTGCGGGTAGGCAGCGATGTTTCGTAGAAATTGATAATTACAAATGTATATCTTTTCTATCGTCATTCTGTCCTTTGCATTGATTCAAGACGGACAAATTTCATTTTAGGGCGGAAGAATACGCACTGTACCAGATATCGCTACGTATAAGCATGCCACGGGAAAGTCTAGTGTTGAATGAGCCATTATACGTCAAAGAAAGACTCAAACATCGGCCCCCGCCCATCGGGACCTGAAGAAATATATGGGCTGCATAATGCTTCCACGCAGAGCTGAAACCGACTCGCGCACGAGTACTGGTAAACCGCTAAGAGTATCTACGCCTGCCCAGGTAAAGCGGTGCGAGTTGGCCCGCCCATGCTTATAAATCATTTTGGTTTCATTGGGCGACATAGGCTTGGGATGTCATTTCATCTCAATATCGGGTGAAGGTTTTCTAACTCATCAGACTGAGTGCAACATCTCCGAGAACTTAAAATCGAACAAGTACAGGGATGAAACAACGGTTAGGAGCCGATAGCATGAAATAACTTAATTGCTGGACCAAAAGAGAACCAAAAGTTGGACTATCATCGGCCCGACCAGAGACAAAGCATTGTTTGCATTGTTAGCTCACATTAGCCATTGACTCCGGGGGACTTTTGTGATCGGTCACCGTCCGTCGTCGTCGTTGTCGGCGGTCCGTGTGTCCGTCCTTCTGTCCGTCCGTCAACAATCACTAGACAGATTCTGACAAAACTTGGCAGAAATGATCTTTGGGTGTTCCTCTTTCAAACTTATTGAAAGAATTCCATTCCATGCAGAACTCTGGTTAAAGCGAAAATAAGAGAAAACCTTTAAAAACCTTCTTGTCGAAAACCAGCAAGCCCATGTCTTTGATATTTGGTAGATGTAGCTTCAGGACCTCTACAAATACTGTTTAAATTATAGCTTGGGGCTAAAAATGGCCCCGACCCGGGGCCCACGTTTTTTAACACAATTACGTAAACAGGCCTATACGAATACATTGTAAACTTTACCGCCAAAAAAAAAAAACCGGAAATGTTAAGATGAAAAATTGTGATATTTTTCTTATTTCTGCTCAAAATATAGATTGTGGTAACTCGTTAGAACCGCATAAATATAGATTGTGGGTACTCGTTAGAGCCACATTATCGAGTCCGTTCTAACTAATAACCACAATCTATATTTTACAGCAGAAATAAGAAAATAAGGTTTATCCCTGTAAACACCAGCTTTACTATATAAGAGTGTGGTTCAAGGGGGTCACAATTATATAGGCATGCTTTTGTGATGCATATTTACAAAGGGAAAACCTTTAAAAATCTTCTTGTTTGAAACCTGAGGGCACAGGTCTTTGACAGTTGTCACCCAACTTGGTCTATTGGACCTCTACCAAAGTTGTTCTAAAATATAATCTATATTTTGAGCAGAAATAAGAAAATATCACATTTTTTACCCCTTCGAACCCCAATTTTATATAGTAAAGCTGGGGTTTGCAGGGGTGAATGTTATTTTTTCTTATTTCTGCTTTAAAATATAGATTGTGGGTACTCGTTAGAACTCACTCGATGAGGCGGTTCTAACGAGTACCCACAAGCTATATTTTGAGCAGAAATAAGAAAAATGTCACACTTTTTCAGCTTAAAATTTTCATTTTTTCGGCGATAAAGGTTGCAATGTGCGGTTTTCAGTGCCATATTCCTTGAAACAAGGCCTTTACTTTCATTGACTTTGAAGGCATTTGATTTTAAACATTAGAAACAAAATGCAATAATCAGTACCGTATTTACATGTTCAATCATTTCCTGCAAAATGATAGACTGCAGGAAAATAGGACATAATAATCTTGAATCCAGAAAAAAAATTGTAATATATATTGGTTTTAGTGCCGTTGTATCGGTCATTGTTACATAGCGAGAACCTAGAAATAGAGTCCAATGCACCACAAAACAGAACGGTGCCCTTGCGGATAATTTTCATGCTCGTGTTACTCTCAGTATAACAGCATATTTTAAATTTTCATAAAGACGAATACCTGCCGTTCATGATACTGGCAGTGTCAGAACTGCTATCCGGGTGTAAACGAGCTATTGGCTAATGTATCTCTGACATTTTCAGCCATAGTTTATTCACGGTGTACTTACTTATAGTACGCGAACAATCGTTTTGCGATTGCACACGAATTCTATTTAATAACAATGGAAATGTTTTGAAATCGTTTTTTAGCAGAATTCAGACAATAAGTATATTATACTTCCCATTTTTTTATATTTTCTTTGTCATTTAAAATTTGTCTGCTACATGAGAAGTGCAAGCAATGATCAGGAATCGATACAATTACCCAGCACCTCCCATCAGAAACATCAAATGGAAAGAAACACGACAAAAAATAACGAAACCCTAATGAAAACATCACAAGTACAGTTGCTTTTCCACAAAATGGCCAAACGGCTATTCAAAAGGTATAAGCAACACACATATGCAAAGAAAAACCACAACAAAATTAAACCACGACAGAAGAGCCGCCTTCGAACAGCCAAACTATTTTACTTTGGGGTGGGTTGAGGGATGAGTGTGCTTCAATCGATTTTACGTGACGACAATCCTCGACTTTAGTTTTGTCGCAGTTTAGACAAATAATCTGATGGTCACGACCAGAGACAGAGCATCAGGCACTAACCAACATTACATAAAATTAAGATAGAAGTGAAGGCAATGATCAGGAATCGATAAAATTAATGGACAGCTCCCAGGCAAAGCGGTGCGAGTCAGACCGTCCAGGCTTATAAACCATAGAAACATAAATAGCGAAAAGCCAAAAGGACAGTAACTTTCCCACAAAATGGCCAACTGGCTATCCAAAACAAAATTATATAAGCGAAACACAGACTCAAAGGCAAACCATTACAAAAATAAACCGTGACAGAAGAACCACCTTGGAATGGTCAGTGAAACGAACTCAACTGGGGCGCTCAAATTCTCTCTAATTATCAGTAAGCCTTTACGCTGGAACCGTCATAGAAACTGGGGCCTGACCCACCGGCATTCACTTAAAGAGGGACGCAAAAAAGAAATGAAGGCAATGATCAGGAATCAACACAATAAACCCACAGCTCCTGTCAGAGATACCAAGGGAAAGAAACACAAATATGAAACAACTAAACCCTAATGGAAACATGACTAGCAGAAAGCCAAAAGGGCAGTTGCTTTCCCACAAAATGGCCACAAAATAATATAAGCGATATATACACCAAAAGACAAGCCATAACCAAAATAAACCACGACAGAAGACCCGCCTTGGAAGGTCAGTGAATCGAATTCCATTGGGGAGGGGGGGGGTGGCTTAGATTGATTTTACGTTGGTACAATCCTCGCCAAGTTGTCAACCGTCATGCATGCAGTCAGTCGCATAACATTTATGTTGTACCCAATCTTTTTATATCGAAGAGTGATTATACGAAATTGGGTGCTGAAGTCATTGCAATTAAGTATGTTTCATAATTTATATATTAAGTCACCATACAATTCGAGTTCCGATAGACCTTGTTGCAGAAGTGTTTTAAGTCTAACATTGAACTTTTTAAATTAAATCAGAATGACGTCTATAAATTTTGAAAAGGCGTTGCATAGTTTATGGTACCGATAACCTTCATTGTGAGGTTTAGCAGTTGCCAATTTATTACGAGTGTTGTAGTCAGTTACATGACTAGACACTCTGGCAAATCGAGTTATTTGCGAAATATAAACGCCATAGGATGCCGCACGAGGAACATCACAATCCACGAAAGGGAATTTCACAATTTCAAATTCAAAATTATCGGGGTTTTCAGATAGTTTGCAGGTAACAAAACCACCTACAATAGATTGATGTAAAGTAGAAGTAAAACAAAGATCAGGAATCGATACAATTAACTTACTCCACCCTTCAAAGACGCCAAAGGAAAAGAAACACAAACATGAAGCGACCAGACCATAATGGAAACCTAAACAAAGGAAGGCCATAAGGACAGTTACTTTCCCACATAATGGTCAAATGGCCATCGAAAATAAAAAAGCAAAAGTGATACACACAGTAAGTAACAAACAACAAGATAAATACACCGGCACAGAAGAACCGCCTTGGAATGGTCAGTGAAAAGAATTCCACTTGTGGGTGGGGGGGGGGGGGTGGGGGGGGGGGGGGGGTGCGGAGCGTAAATCAATTTTACGTGGCCACAATCCTCGCCCTTACTTCCGCCACGATTTAGACAAATAATTTGTTCAGTCCGCATGAAGGCCTTCTAACTCATCAGTGCAACATCTCCGTAACACTAAAAATCAAATAACCACACAGATGAAACAACGGCGAGGACTCGACAGCAAGAAACCACTGAAAGGCCGGAGCAAAAGAAAACCAACTGTTAGACTCCGATGGGCCCAACCAGAGACAGAGTATCAGGCACCAACTAACGCTACATTGAATTAGATCGCTCTTACTCTCAGTAAGCCTTTATGCTGAAACCGTTTTTTCCCACAGATGATTGACTCGAAATGTCAAGCCTTATTTTCTCTAAAAATAATGGGAAAACAAATTCCATCTGCTACAGAATTCTACTTGGTACTTCATGGGTTAAAATATGAGTACTTTAATACTGTAAGCTGAACGAAACAGAACAGAAATAAAGAAACAGAATCAACTGGGTAGCATTAGGCAAGAGAATTCTTCTACATGATCAGTTTAAAAAATATCAATATAACTGGCGTAAAAAGCATTAGCAGTCACAAAATGTAATCTTCAAACACAAACCCAGACCCAGACCAGTCTTCAAACCATATAAGAGCCAGCAAATGACAAAATACACAAGACGGCTTGAGCGACCAGCAAAGACTTAGATCAGCCTGCACATTCACACAGTACGATCAGAGTCTTCGCTGATCGCATGTACCTACTATAGGCTTATATCTATGCAAAGAGACATAAGCATAATGTCTTGTCATAGTTGACTGGTGTGCAGGTTGATTTGAGTCTCTGCTGGTTGCACCGGTCTTACTGTAGGTTTTATCATGCGCCCAACTTATATATGTGTTGTGATGAGGGTAAAAGTGTCGAACATGTTCACTCGGCAAAGACTCAAATCAGATAGTGTACCCACCTGGATAGAAAGAAACCTTCTTGGTCCGGAGAAGCTTTTGGTCAGATGGCATCAACCTGGTGCACAAAGATTCCGACTCATAGATTGTTTGGGGTTTACGACATGTCAATCCTTGTGGGTCATTTTGTGTCATCTCCCATAAAAGGGAGAAAAGAGAAATGAAAGTGATAGAGGAGAGAAAGAGAAAATGAATATAAATTAAGAATCAGAAGAAATAACATTCCCCTCTAACCATACCTGCTGCAAGGACAGACTGTAAGCCAAAATGAGTTGGATGCCCCAGTGAGGCAAGATACAGGACAGCTTTGCCTCACCATACAACCCCACAAAGGTTCTGATGAGACTGTCCATATGAACAAGCTGATTGGAGTCCTGCTTAAATGCATGATGACATATTTTAGCGCTGCCTTTATATTGTGTGGCAGTCTGATTCTATATATAATTAAGGATAATCCAGGGCAAATCCAAAAAACGGGACCCCGGTATCTGAAAAATTTGCTTTATTTAATTAAAGTTCTGTAGGGTAAATGTGAATGATTCAACCGTCGAAATAAGTATGGTCAATATTTAATAAATCATCCAAATATCTAGAAGTGGAGCTAATGGCTTCTTGTCTAAATCTTCTTGTCTGAAACCAGGATGCTCAGGCCGGCGGTGGGTCAGGCCTCAGATTCTATGACGATTCCAACGTAAAGGCTAGGCTGTTTTGATTGTGCCGTGTGGCGGCTGTAAAAGGTCTCCCCGTACATACATTTAATGCTCTTATTTTTCCAACCCTCAGGGATTTTTATGCAATTGCTTTTCACTGTTGAAGGTCATTATTAAACCGATGTTCGTTCCTCGTTGTATAACAACTGCTTGTTTGACACCCTTGGACTTCAAGTAGACAGGGGTGTTTTGTGGGCTTTTGTTGTACCTTCCTTCTATTCGAAGGAATTATCTTCAGTAATTTATATGCTGTTTTACTTAATAACCGGTATGAAGATCGCTTTGGTTTTGACGGTATCAAAACCTTATAACCCTAATGAGTATCACAAATTCATTTAAACTATCAATATCACCCCTTAGGTTACACTCTGCTTCTTCTGTACGGATTCCCCCTTCTATTAAGAACTTTAATACTATGTTGCCTTCGGTATTGGTCAGAGCATTACATTTGTCTTCTGAAACTTCAGTTAATCTCAATGGAGGAGGCAATACCAATATGTTTAAAAATAATCTTCGTATAAGACTATCTCTTCTCAAGTTACAAGTCCTTCGTAAATATACTAATCCGTGGAAAAGAAGTGGAATGTATCATAGCATTTCTAAGTGCAATGCTAAGAGGTGCAGATGCTGTTCGCATTTAAGCACTGCGTCTACCGTTACTTCATCTGTAAACGGTAGACGGTTCTCTGTAGCAAACATGTCTGATTTGACATGACAGTCTACAGATTTAATTTATCAAATTTCATGACGTGCTGCAAACTGTAATATGCAGTACGTCGGTCAAACTAACCGCATGCTTAAAACTAAATTGAACGAGCATTATGGTAGAATGAGTTAGCCTTAGAAAACTGACACTTTCTTGTACCGTCACTTTCGACGTACAGGTCATTATGTAAATAACATTGTTATACAACCAGTGGAAAAACTTTACTACGATGCAAATTCTACATCTAGATTCAAAATTATCATAAGACATGAGGCTGAACTGAAATGGATTAAATCTTTACAGACCCCTTTTCCACTGGGATTTAATGACAACATTTTTCATGAGGGTAATATTTCCAGAATGCCGGACTTTCTACTGACCGTTCCAAGGCGGTTCTTCTGTGGCGATTTATTTTTGTTGTTGTTTGTTACTTGCTGTGTGTATCACTTGTTTCTTTTAATTTTGGATGGCCATATGGCCATTTTGTGGGAAAGTAACTGTCCTTATGGCCTTCCTTTGTTTAGGTTTCCATTATGGTCTGGTCGCTTAATGTTTGTATTTGTTTCCCTTTGGTGTCTTTGATTGGTGGAGTAAGTTAATTGTATCAATTCCTGATCTTTGTTTTATTTCTACTTTGATAATTTCTCGCTCCTGGAATGTCGAAAACGCAGAACTAGATCTCACGGCACCAGGAAAAATGGTAACTATAAACGTAAATTACGTACTTTTAAAAAACGAAACAATACTAGACTGAAGTGACTGTCAATCATATTATTAAATCATGAACGCCACTCTATGGTTTCATTTCTAAGTTCATTACCCGTTTCTGTTTTACGTCTTCTGGGCACCGGGCGAATAAATTCTACGATAGTTCTAATCAGTTATATGATGCGGCTCTCTTAACTAGAGGTTATACTCAGCATACTCTCCGTCCTTACATTGATTCTGAAATTAATCGTAAATTAATCGTAAACACCATTTCTTCAAAATATCCTTCATTAATAAGGGTATGGATCTTACAGATTTGCCCAGTATTTTTCGTGAGAGCTCGGTGCTTTCTTCCATTCCTGCTTATTTTCAAAATAATGAAACACCTATAATTTGCTATAAATATAACAAACCTGTTAGATCTATCATTTTTAATTTCAATAAAATTGTTTCAGATCTTGATATTGATACTCATTCTCCTGAATCATGTGATTGTAAAAACTCAGTGTATTGCTATCCTGCTGCTGGTCATGTAATTATTGGCAATTTGAGATCATTACTGATTCTAGGATAAGGAATATAATTTCTAAAGGACCGAAATATCGGTTTCCTTCTAAAATTGATTTAAGTAAATGTAGAGATGAAATCAATGCTACCTTGAACGAATTCGGTAATCGATGGTGTAAGCGAGAGTATGTTGAGCATAAAGCCCTTAAGGACTGGAAACTTAGCATTTTAAAACTAGTGAATAAACGCTTTTTTCTTTTCTCAAAATACTAACTTAATTCCTCCTTAGCCTAAGACGTCTTTACGTCATCTTAAACTAGGTATTCACGAATTTTATATGAAGTATGTTT
The DNA here is from genome assembly GCA_963580285.1 of Lucinisca nassula. NCBI lineage: Eukaryota > Metazoa > Mollusca > Bivalvia > Lucinida > Lucinidae > Lucinisca > Lucinisca nassula. The sequence goes on along the minus strand of OY757019.1, from coordinate 81,332,077 downwards.
TGGCCCCGGCAGACAAGGCCGCTAAAAACGTCGACGTTGTGTGACGGCTCCACTGTGTTAACACGCTTAAGCAGGAGCTTGGTGGTACTAAGGCCTATGAACTTCAGCCTTTAGCTGAAGAGAGAGAGCTATAGTAGATGAACATATTTGTCATTCAGCCACCAAGTTTGCTGTGTGTGTTACAGAAGGCCAAGACCAGCTTCCTGCGCTTACTGGTTACCAAAACTTCATAAAAGACCTTACAAAGCACGGTTTATTGCAAATTCTAGCTCTTGCACTACCACTGAACTTTCTAAATTATTAACTTCCTGTCTTACTGCTATTAAAACGCATGTATTAAATATTGTGATAAAGTCTTTGAAAGATCAGGAAGAAATCTGTTTTGGTCTATAAAAAATTCGAATGAGGTTTTAAATAAATTGAAATCCAGACTTTTCGTGCTTTCAATCTGTCTACGATTTTTTCACTCTTTACACTACACTTCCTCATAATCTTATAAAAGAAAAGCTTAATGATTTAATTGAATGGACTTTTCACAAAGAAGATTCTCTCTATCTTGCATGTAATGTCAAAAATGCATTTTTCACTTCTAAAGAGCATAAGAATTATACACTTTGGTGATGTCAGAAAGTGTGTGATGCCCTCACCTTTCTACTTGACAATATATTAGATTCGGTACAAATTGTAGGTATTCCGATGGGTACGAATTGCGCACATCTTGTGGCTGATCTGTTCTTGTATTGTTATGAAAGAGACTTCATGTTGTCGCTTTCCATTGATAACCAATCTGAAATAATTGAAGCTTTTAGTTCTACTTCTAGATATTTAGATGATTTATTAAATATTGACAATTATACTTACTTTGATGGTTTGGTCAGTCAGATTTATCCCCTAGAGCTTCAGTTAAACAAGGCAAATTCCTCTGATACCGAGGCCCCCTTATTGGATTTGCATTTATGTATTGTAGATGGATTTGTTTCTTGCAAAATTTATGATTTCTTGGATTTTGATGTTTCTCGCGCGACATTCTACGGCGTTTATATTTCGCAATTAATTCGTTTTGACATAGTGTCAAGTCATGTTACTTACTTCAACACTCGTAATACATTGTTAACTGCTAAACTTCTTAATCAGGGATATCGGCATTATAAACTACGCAAAGCCTTTTTTCAAAATTTTATAGATGTTATCACGATTTAATTTCAAAATTCAACGTTGGACTTAAATCCCTTCTGCAAAAAGGTCTATCGGAACCAGAATTTTATGGTGATTTAGTATATAAGTTCAGTAAATTATATAATTGCAATGACTTCAGTACCCAATTTCGTAAAATCATTCTTCGCTATATAAAGATTGAATACAACATCAACGTTTTACAACAGACTGCATGCATGGTAGTTAAGCCAATCACGGTTGACAAAGTAGAAGTAAAACAAAGATCAGGAATCTATACAATTAATTTACTCCACCCATCAAAGACAACAAAGGGAAAGAAACACAAACATGAAGCGACCAGATCATAAGGGAAACCTAAACAAAGGAAGGCCATAAGGACAGTTACTTTCTCACATAATGGCCAAATGGCCATCCAAAATGAAAAGACACAAGTGATACTCACAGTAAGTAACAAACAACAATATAAATAAACCGCAACAGAAGAACCACCTTGGAACGATCAGTGAAAAGATATCCACTGGGGGGAGGGGGTGGGGGCTTAAATCGATTTTACATGGCCATAATCCTCGCCCTTAACTCTGTTGCGGTATACACTAAATTTGTTTACTCCGCATGAAGGCTTCCTAACTCATCAGTGTAACATCTCCGAGAATATACCAACAAAAAACCTACAGAGATGAAACAAGGTTGATGACTCAACAGCATACTACAACAGAATTGCTGGAGCAAAAGAAAACAAGCAGTTAGACTCCAAACTTTGCTTACCTCTATTAATTGCACGCCGGTGGGTCAAGTCTCAGATTCTATGACGGTTCCAGCGTAAAGGCTCACTGAGAATTAGTGAGAATCTAATTTTATGTAATATTGGTTGGAGACTGACGCTCTGTCTTTGGTTGGGCCCATCAAAGTCTAACTGCTGGTTTTGTTTTGCTCAAGCATTTCAGTGGTTTCTTGCTGTCGAGTCCTCACCGCTGTTTAATATCTGTGTTTGAATGCTTTTTGTGTTCACGGAGATGTTACATTGATGAGTTAAGACGCATTCATGCGGAATGCACAAATTTATTTGTCTAAACCGCGACGGAAGTTAAGGCGAGGATTGTGGCCACGTAAAATTGATTTAAGCCTCCCCAACCCCAGTTGAATTCGTTTTCACTGACCGTTCCCAGGCGGTTCTTCTGTCGTGGTTTATTTTTGTTATGGCTTGTCTTTTGGGAGTGTGCATCGCTTATATTATTTTGTTTAGGATAGCCAATTGGCCATTTTGTGGGAAAGTATCTGTCCTTTTGGTTTTCCGCTATTGATGTTTCCATTACGGTCTAGTTGCTTCATGTTTGTGTTTCTTTCCCTTGGGGTCTGTAATGGGAGCTCTGGGTTAATTGTATCGATTCCTGATCATTGACTTCACTTCTATTTGTTGTATTTATGTTACAGGATGTTGAAAATAAGCAGGAATGGATGTAATTACCAAACAGTCCCGGAAGATACTAGATAAATCTATAAAATCCAAATCCTTTTTAATGAAAGATATTTTGATGCAATGACGTCTGTGATTTGAAGAAACCACTGAAATGCTGGAGAAAAAGAAAACCAACAGTTAGACTCCGATAGGCCCGCCCAGGAACAGAGTATCAGGCACCAACCAACATAATATAGAATTAAATTCTATCAAATTCTCATTAAGCCTTTACGCTGGAATCCTCATAGAAACTGAGGCCTGACCCACCGGCGTGCCATTGAAGAGGGAAACAAAGTTGTCAACCGCGATTGGGTTAACTACCATGCATGAAGTCTGCCGTATGACAATTATGTTGTACCCAATCTTTTAATATCGAAGACTGAGTGTTCGAAACTGGGTGCTGAACTCGGTGCAAGTATATATTTCTTTCTGAATTTAATTACTAAATAGAAGTGGAGGCTATGATCAATCGATACAATCTACCCACAGCTTCTATCAGAGACACCAAATGGACAGAAACCCAAACATGAAACAACATACCCTAATGGAAACATCAACAGCGGAAAGCAAAAAGGACAGATACTTTCTCACAAAATAGCCAATAGGCTACCAAAATAAAATAATGTAAGCGACACAAATATCCAAAGACAAACCATAACAAAAAATAAACCGCGACAGAAGAACTGACTTGGAAAGGACAGCGGAAAAGAATTCCACTGGTGGTGGGGGTGGGGGGAGGCTTAAATCGATTTTACGTGGCCACAATCGTCGCCCTTACTTCCGTCGCGATTTAGACAAATAATTTGTTCAGTCCGTATGAAGGCCTCCAAACTCATCAGTGCAACATCTCCGTGAACATAGATAATCAAACAACCACAGAGATGAAACAACGGGGAGGACTCGATAGCACGAAACCACGGAAATGCTGGAGCAAAAGAAACCCATCAGTTAGACTCCGATAGGCCCGACCAGAGACAGAGCATCAGGCACCAACCAACAGTACCTTGAACTAGATCTCTCTAATTCTCAATAAGCCTTTACGCTGGACCCGTCGTAGAATTTGAGGCCTGATTCACCGACGTGTAATTAAAGAGGGCAGCAAAGTTGTCAACCGTGATTGGGTTAACTACAATGCATGCAGTCTGCTGTATAACATTTATGTTGCACCCAATCTTTTTATATCGAAGAATGATTTTACGAAATCGGGTGCTGAAATCATTGCGGTTATATATTATTTTGATTTTATATACTAAGTCACCATAAAATTCGGGTTACAATAGACCTTGTGGCAGAAGAGATTTAAGTCCAATATTGAGTTTTGAAATTAAATCAGAATGACGCCTATGAAATTGTGAAAAATCGTTGCGTACTTTATGGTACCGATAACCCTGATTAAGAAATTTAGCCGTTAACAATTTATTACGAGTGTTGAAGTCAGTAACATGACTACACACCCTGGCAAATCGAATTAATTGCGAAATATAAACTCCATAGGATGGCGCACGAGGAACGTCACCATCCAAAAAAAGGAAAATTTACAATCTCAAAATCAAAATCATCGCGTTTATCATAAATTTTGCACGAAACAAACCCATCTACAATAGACAGATGTAAATCCAAAAAACGGGGCCTCGGTATCAGAAGAATTTGCTTTATTTAACTGAAGTTCGGTTGGAGGTGGGGGGGGAATTTGACTGATCACACCATCGAAATAGGTATTATCAATATTTAATAAATCATCCAAATATCACAATTGCATTCGGGCTCTGATAGGCATTGTTGCAAAATGGGTTTAAAATAGAAGTGAAGGCAATGATCAGGAATCGATACATTTAACCCACAGCTCCCATCAGAGACACCAAAGGGATGGAAGCACAAACATGAAACAACTAGACCCTAATGGAAACATCAATAGCGGAAATTCAAAAGGACAGTTACTTTCCCACAAAATGGTCAATTGGCCATCCAAAACAAAATAATATAAGCGATATATTGAAAAATTATACAATATAATGTAATTCCAACACTGAATTTTGAAATTAAATCGGAATGGCGTCTATAAATTTTTTGAAAAGGCTTTGGGTAAATTGAAGGCCAAGACAAGCTTCCTACGCTATACTGGTTACCAAACCTTCATAAAAGACCTTACAAAGCACGGTTTATTGCAAATTCTAGCTCTTGCACTACCACTGAACTTTCTTAATTATTAACTTCCTGTCTTACTGCTATTAAAACGCATGTGATTAAATATTGTGATAAAGATCAGGAAGAAATCTGTTTTGGTCTATAAAAAATTCGAATGAGGTTTTAAATAAATTGAAATCCAGACTTTTTCGTGCTTCAAGTCTGTCTACTTACGATTTTTCCACTCTTTACACTACACTTCCTCATAATCTTATAAAAGAAAAGCTTAATGATTTAATTGAATGGGCTTTTCACAGAGAAGATTCTCTCTATCTTGCATGTAATGTCAGAAATGCATTTTTCACTTCTAAAGAGCATAAGAATTATACACTTTGGTCATGTCAGAAAGTGTGTGATGCCCTCACCTTTCTACTTGACAATATTTATATTAGATTCGGAACTAAGTTATTTTGACAAATTGTGGGTATTCCGATGGGTACGAATTGCGCACCTCTTGTGGCTGATCTGTTCTTGTATTGTTATGAAAGAGACTCTGGTCTCTGGTCGGGCCCATCGGGGTCTAACTGTTGGTTTTCTTTTGCTCCAGCATTTCAGTGGTTTCTTGCTGTCGAGTCCTCACCGTTGTCTCACCTCTGTGGTTCTTTGATTTTTGTGTTCACGGAGATGTTGCACTGGTGAGTTAGGAGGCCTTCATGCGGACTGAACAAATTATTTGTCTAAATCGCGACGGAAGTAAGGGCGAGGATTGTGGCCACGTAAAATCGATTTAAGCCCCCAAGTGGAAATCTTCCACTGACCGTTCCAAGGCGGCTCTTCTGTGGCGATTTATTTATGTTGTTGTTTGTTACTTACTGTGTGTATCACTTGTGTCTTTTATTTTGGATGGCCATATGGCCTTTTGTGGGAAAGTAAGTGTCCTTATGGCCTTCCTTTGTTTAGGTTTCCATTATTGTCTGGTCGCTTAATGTTTGTATTTCTTTCCCTTTGGTGTCTTTTATGGGTGGAGTAAGTTAATTGTATCAATTCCTGATCTTTGTTTTACTTCTACTTTTCATGTGGTCGCTTTCCATTGATAACCAATCTGAAATTATTGAAGCTTTTAGCTCCACTTCTAGATATTTTGATGATGTATTAAATATTGATAATACCTATTTCGATGGTTTGATCAGTCAGATTTACCCCCGTGAACTTCAGTTAAATAAAGCAAATTCTTCTGATACCGAGGCCCCGTTTTTGGATTTACATCTATCTATTGTAGATGGATTTGTTTCGTGCAAAATTTATGATAAACGCGATGACTTTGATTTTGAGATTGTAATTTTTCCTTTTTTGGATGCTGATATTCCGCGTGCGCCATCCTATGGCGTTTATATTTCGCAATTAATTCGATTTGCTAGAGTGTGTAGTCATGTAACTGACTTCAACACTCGTAATAAATTATTAACGGCTAAACTCCTTAATCAGGGTTATCGGTACCATAAACTACGCAAAGTCTTTTCAAAATTTTATAGACGCCATCTGATTTAATTTCAAAATTCAATATTGGACTTAAATCTCTTCTGCAACAAGGTCTATCGGAACCCGAATTTTATGGTGACTTAGTATATAAATTGAGAAAAATATATAACCGCAATGACTTCAGCACCCAATTTCGTAAAATCATTCTTCGATATAAAAAGATTGGGTACAACATGGATGTTATACGACAGACTGCATGCGTGGTAGTTAACCCACTCATGGTAGGCAACTTTGCTTCCCTCTTAAATTGCACGCCGGTGGGTCAGGCCTCAGATTCTATGACGGTTCCAACGTAAAGGCTTATTGTGAATTAGAGAGATCTAATTCAAGGTAATGTTGGTTGGTGCCTGATGCTCTGTCTCTGGTCGGGCCCATCGGAGTCTAACTGTTGGTTTTCTTTTGCTTCAGCATTTCAGTGGTTTCTTGCTGTCGAGTCCTCACCGTTGTCTCACCTCTGTGGTTCTTTGTTTTTTTTTTGTGTTCACGGAGATGTTGCACTGATGAGTTAGGAGGCTTTCATGCGGACTGAACAAATTATTTGTCTAAATCGCGACGGAAGTAAGGGCGAGGATTGTGGCCACGTAAAATCGATTTAAGCCCCCCCCCCCCCCCCTCAGTGGAAATCATTCCACTGACCGTTCCAAGGCGGTTCTTCTGAGGCGGTTTATTTATGGTGTTGTTTGTTACTTACTGTGTGTATCACTTGTGTCTCTTTATTTTGGATGGCCATATGGCCATTTTGTGGGAAAGTAACTGTCCTTATGGCCTTCCTTTGTTTAGGTTTCCATTATGGTCTGGTCGCTTAATGTTTGTGTTTCTTTCCCTTTGGTGTCTTTGATGGGTGGAGTAAGTTAATTGTATCAATTCTTGATCTTTGTTTTACTTCTACTTTGTGTAGTTTATGATACCAATAACCGTGATTATGAAGTTCAGCAGCTAACAATTTATTGCGAATTCTGAAGTCAGTTACATGACTAGGCACTCTGGCAAATCGACTTAACTGCGAAATACATGAAACAGAATGCCGTAAGAGGAAAATTACCATCCAAGAAAAAGAAATTTACGATCTCAAAATCAAAATCATCGCATAAAGTTTGTATGAAAAACATACTCATCTGCAATTGATATATGTAAATCCAAAACGGAGCCTCTGTATCGGAAGAAGTTTCTGTATTTAACTGAAGTTCCGGGTGATAATTTGACTGATCAAACCATTTAAATATTTAATACATCATCCAAATATATAGAAGACGAGATAAAGGCTTCAGTGATTTCAAATTTGTTTTCAACGGAAAAGGGCATCAGATATAAAAATTAGAAAAGCCATTTTCGTAGTTTATGATACCGATAACCCTGATTAAGAAAATTAAAAAGAGAAACGATCAGAAACTGATACACTCAGATAACAAATTCGTTCCACAATGTCACTAGGGAAAGAAGTCGAAACATGGAGTGACGACAGTAATCAAAACGTACAAGAAGTAAACCTGGTATGCAGCTCTTTCACAAACATGTGGTGACTCAGAATATCTAAACATAACTGAAAATGAGCAATATACATAATGAGGGAAGGAATAAGAAACACCACCAAGACAAACATTTAACTACAAGGTCAAAGGTAACTAAAATGAACAACCAAAAATGGGGAAGAGTCACAATTATCAACGTAATAACACACATTATTAGAGAAAGAACCACCAGCACAAAACTTGAAGGCACCACAGCAACAGCACCGATTTGGAACGGTAAGTAAACATTACTGGTGGGTATAAGTTAACTTTACGGGATCCAAACCCTCACGCTCACTTTCACTGTGGTCCAACCAAGTATTATCGGCCCCGATAGCTCAGTTGGTAGAGTGTCCGCTCCGGGGAACGGGAGGTCAAGGGTTCGATCCCGGGCCGCGACATACCAAAGTCGTTAAGAATGGTACTAGCTGCTCCTCGCTTGGCACTCAGATTTACGGGGTAGGACTGGTCGACCCAGTGTCAGGATAATGTGACTGGGTGTGGTATCATGTAATGTGTCTGTGATATGATATTTCAGTGAGGCAGCATTATAAAAGTGAGCATTGAGCTCCCTGTCGCAACCAGACACCGTCGTGATATGACTGAAAAATTGTTGAAAGCGACGTTAAACCCGAATTCACACACACACACACACACACACACACACACACACACACACACACACACACACACACACACACACACACACACACACACACACACACACACACACACACACACACACACACACACACACACACACGCCAACCAAGTATAAGTTTGGTCCACGTGAAGCTTTTCTGACTCATCAATGAATGAAATTGGTGATAAAGAAATCACAATTAAAGCCAAGTTGACACAAGGATGAGGACTAGACAGTAAAACGCGCTGAGCCATCCAGTTGAACACAACAGGAACACTGGAGAAACAGAATTCAAACAGTTGAACCTCGTTTGACCAAGCAACAGACAAAACAGTTCCAGCTCTGATCAACTAATGAATACCTTTAAGTCAAATCCATCATGGAGTCTGAAAAGTAGAAGTTAAACAAAGATCAGGAATTGATACAATTAACTTACACCACCCATAAAAGACACCAAAGGGAAAGAAATACAAACATTAAGCGACCAGACAATAATGGAAACCTAAACAAAGGAAGGCCATAAGGACAGTTACTTTCCCACAAAATGGCCATATGGCCATCCAAAATAAAAGACACAAGTGATACACACAGTAAGTAACAAACAACAACATAAATAAATCGTCACAGAAGAGCCGCCTTGGAACAGTCAGTGGAAGATTTCCACTGGGGGGCTTAAATCGATTTTACGTGGCCACAATCCTCGCCCTTACTTCCGTCGCGATTTAGACAAATAATTTGTTCAGTCCGCATGAAGGCCTCCTAACTCACCAGTGCAACATCTCCGTGAACACAAAAATTAAAGAACCACAGAGGTGAGACAACGGTGAGGACTCGACAGCAAGAAACCACTGAAATGCTGGAGCAAAAGAAAACCAACAGTTAGACCCCGATGGGCCCGACCAGAGACAGAGCATCAGGCACCAACCAACATTACCTTTAATTAGATCTCTCTAATTCTCAATAAGCCTTTACGCTGGAGCCGTCATAGAATCTGAGGCCTGACCCACCGGCGTGCAATTAAAGAGGGAAGCAAAGTTGCCAACCGTGATTGGGTTAACTACCATGCATGCAGTCTGTCGTATAATATCCATGTTGTACCAAATCTTTTTATATCGAAGAATGATTTTACGAAATTGGGTGCTGAAGTCATTGCGGTTATATATTTTTCTGAATTTATATACTAAGTCACCATAAAATTCGGGTACCGATAGACCTTGTTGCAGAAGAGATTTAAGTCCAATATTGAATTTTGAAATTAAATCAGAATGGCGTTTATAAAATTTTGAAAAGGCTTTGCGTAGTTTATGGTACCGATAACCCTGATTAAGGAGTTTAGCCGTTAATAATTTATTACGAGTGTTGAAGTCAGTTACATGGCTACACACTCTAGCAAATCGAATTAATTGCGAAATATAAACGCCATAGGATGGCGCACGAGGAACATCACCATCCAAAAAAGGAAAATTTACAATCTCAAAATCACCCCGATCCACCGGCGTGCAATTAAAGAGGAAAGCATTATGCCTGTCCGTGACTGGGTCAAACACAATGCATGCACACTGTTGAATAGAGTTTATCTAATGCGTTTGTAACGTTAAATTATATTCTGAAATCATTCCGAAAAAAATAGGTTTGCCTTTAGTTTTTCTTAATTTATATATAATGTCGCAACAAACTCAGGGTGTGACATCCCTGCAGCAAACATCTATTTTATCAAACCTTAAATTTAGACATTAATTGATAGTGTCGCCAATAGCATTTTACAAAAAGGAGTTTAGTATTTAATATTTTCTTGCGAGATTTTGAAGTCCGTTACATGACTACGCACTCTGGCAAATCCATAAACACCGTAGGATGCCGTATGAGGAACATCACAATCCAAAAAAGGAAAATTACAATTTCAAAATCATGACGTTTATCATAAAGTTTGCAGGAAACAAACCCATATACAAGAGAAAAATATAAATCCAAAAAACGGGGCTTCGCAAGACACACCATTCACAGTTATGTGGTATTTGTAAATCAAGATTACAAATACTGTTAGACAAAATCAGTCTACAGTAGTTATAAAATCCTATGTACCATCAAGTAGTATCCAATGCAACTAGTGTTGTTTAAGTCAGCTACAGTTTCATGTATTCTGTAGTCTTCCAAATGTTGCTTACATATGATTGCAATAAATGAATTTTGTATATTCAAAACATTAAATAAACAACTGTAATAAAAGTGTATAAACTACCTCTGTGCATTAATATTTGTACAAACATATACACTGCAATTTGAGTAATTAATCGACGTTTTATTAGTTGTTTAATTTGCAAAATTGAAAAAGATAATGTCTTCTTTTTACATGTAAAAGAGTGCAAATAGAATTGAAATCGATATTTTTGATAAATGTATAACAAACAGGTTGGACTTTTTGTGCTATTTGTTAAGTTCTGTATTGTACATACACAGCTAATGTACATAAGCAATAAATATTGAACTGTGATAAATGTAGTATATAAAATGTCTGTATCATAAATATGCAAAACGCACTCGATAATATTCTATTTGATGTACAAATAATTCCAAAGCGGACATTCTGTGATTTCATTAGACATCTAACTATGATAAAAATTAAAGTTTTCTTGTAAATACATTATTTGAAAATAACACATTATACTTGGAATAAGCAATTGACTTCATTGGGAATCAATTCCATTGTCTAAAGTTTGTATGAAGTATATTCTTTGATCATTGTATATTTGAATTAATTATTAAACTGTCATAAGTGTTTATAAATTGTCTATATATAACTATATGTGGATAATTATACATTATATTATTTTGAATAAGCACATTTGCTAATTTGCATTAAAAATGAATTGTTTATACAAAAAATAATAATTACATGCAAATATGTAAAACTAAAAATTATATGACTCCCAAAGAAAACATCCAAATAGAAACTTTTATGATACTTGTAATTAATGCATTGCATATATTTGATACAGGTGGATAAGAAATTCCGCATTTTTGTACTGTAAATATGCAATACGTTTTCAGCTGTGATAAATGGATGTAAAACAGCTTGCATTCAACTGTGTATAGAAAAATCTTGTACATAAGCAAGTATAGTCTTGATATTTTTAATAAAAGGATATTGAAAAAAATGTAGCTGTAAATTATTATTTTTAATGCACAAAGATAACTAATATATAAACATACCCCTGGAAGACTGTCTGCCTATACTGGTAAAGGAGTTGCGCTTCAATCGTTCGAACTACGAACCCTGAATGTGCATGCTGATCGACCAGACTAAGAACAGGCACAACTTTTTATGTATCACTATCAATTAATTATGAGTTTCTTTTATATATAATAAGCAGAAAAGGTAGTATGAAAACCGTTATGATTTATATCTTTGCAACGGTAGATTGTATGGCATTAACAGACCTTTTGTATGTACCATATTCTAGTAAGTGTATATCCATGCTAACAAAACGTGTTTTCTTTGCCATTTTTATCCATAGTATAATTTATATTTCCCTGGACATCACGTGAACAAGTCCGTGAAATGAAGATCCCCCTTAACCCAAATTTATATAGAGAAAACTGGGGTTTACGGGGGTATACACTAATTCTCTTATTTCTGCTCCGAGACATAGGTTGTGGGTACTCGTTAGAACCGCCTCGATAAGGCGGTTCTAACTAGCACCAGGAACCATGTCTCGTTGTGAGTACTCGTTAGAACCGCCTCGATGAGGCGGTTCTAACGAGCACCAGGAACCTATGTTTTGAGCATTTATAAGAAAAATATCACGGATTTCCATCAGAAAAGTAGCCATATTTGTCGCACGGGTGGGTTATCCTAATGAACACGAATACTGGCAGTCTGAACCATGGCATTGTATTGTCATTATAATTCATTACGGTAACAATCTATATTTTAGAGCAGAAATAAGAAAAATAAGGTTTATCCCTGTAAAGGGGCTCAAGGGGGTCAAAATTATATAGGCGTGTTTATGTGATGGCAGTTGGTGGTCCTCCATACCCTTCTTCATTAACGAGAAGAAAATGTTTACTATAGTTTTCTTACCACCATAAGACTAAAATAAATCATGAAATATGTACATTACTGCAATTTACGGATACATTTTAGCAAAAGGGCGTAAGTAAGTGTTACCTATTGATAAAAGGGAATGTGGAGGGTCATTTCTTATGTGCCAGCCAACATTTGTGCCAATTTAGATATACGCTACGATCGTGTAAAAATCTCAGTTGAATGGTGGCCATGCGAGAAGATATAATATAAATCAGTCTGCCTCTGGCATTTTATTAATACTAAGTGCTGTCTGAAATGCATCGGAGACCTAATTGGAAATGATTAATGGCCTGCCGCACATTAACTATTTCACTGCCAGGTGACGCCGTGCAGTTTATCAATTCCAGTTACAACTTGGGTCAGTCCGTGCAACTGATATTCTTGAAAACCCAACTTTTAGACAGAGTAAAGCTATGTTTTCTGGAGTGTGTGTGAGCTAATTCACCAGAGGAAAATGTACATTACGAAAACAAGCCTATATAATTCTGACCCCGTTGAATCCCACTTTTATATAGTAAAAACTTGGGTTTAGAGGAGTAAACCTTATTTTGCTTATTTGCTGCTCTAAAATATAGATGGTGTGTACTCGTTTCAACGAGTACTCACAATATATATTTCTAGCAGATATAAGAAAAATATCACAATTGTGCACCCTAAACTTTTTCGCTTTTTAAACGATAAAATTAACAGTGTATTTGTATAGGTCTGCTTTCGTAACGTTTTCAAATGCTTGGCACATGCGACTGATAGAACTCATAACAAACCGTTTTGCACGGAACTATCTCAAGATTACCTCTACATGTCTGTAAGCATAAAAGGCTCTGGAAAACCGTGCGTGGTCAGGAGTTTGCCTGAGCTTTTGATTGCCATGTATGTCGATGTTTTCATTACGTTAACAAGTCCGTGATATGAGCACCCCCTTAAACCCCACCTTAGAAAAAGAAAACTAGGGTTTACATGGGTATGCATAATTTTTCTTATTTCTGCTTCAAGGCATAGGTTGTGGATACACCTTAGAACCTCTGGCTCTAACGAGCTTTCACAATCTATGTGCATTTATAAAATAATATTTCAAAGTTTCATAAAAATAACTGTTTTAACTGTTTTTGGTATAGTTACGCTTTAATTGCAACAACTGGGTCGGTATCTCTTCTGGTGGTTGATTCGTTCGTCCCTGAGGGTATCATCAGCTCAGTATCGGTTCCTAAATGCTGAGGTTGATACTGCGGTGTTGACGTCCGTACTTAAGTACAGATTTAAATAACTATATTATATCTTTAACTTTTGCGGTATAAAATTCTTTTTTTTCTAAACCCAAGACTGACTTGTCATGTGAGACATGTATCTTAGCGGATTTGGTTGCCATATGTTGTTATATTTTAAGGTTTTGCAAGACTCGCTACTTTGGACATCTCCTTCCTGGTGCCAGGGACTTCCGTGGAGTGTGGGCCATGTCTGCTAATGTTGGCTCTGCGGAGGACGACTATAAGTCCTAGAGTAGGCGTCTCTTGCCTGATGCCGCTAGATGACCTGTCTCATGAGCTACGTCAGTCGGTGTGTGCTCGGAGGGGGGGGGTGTGCTGCGTTTGCCGGGTCTTGGCCATCATCCGTTTCGGTTTCAGAACTTTGGGGTAGATACACACTGATGAAGAATTTTAAGGACCGCATTGCCTCCCATCAATTATCTACATGCATAGCTTATAGGTTTATCACCACTCTCTGACAACTGCGTCAGGGAGTCGACTCAGTCGGCTCAGTGGTTAAAGCACTAGAATCCCACCCGAGAGGCCCGGGTTCGAATCCCACCATAGGCGGGGATTTTTTCAGGCTATGCTTCTTTCCTTTGTTACGGCTTTCAAGTTGTATGATGGGGACTCGTCCGGGATCGGACTTTACTTCGCCGAAATTGGCTTCGTGCCGGAGTTGGCTTCACGTCATCATAAATGATGACTTCATTGAAGAGGGGCTATAATATGGACCGCATTGCCTCCGTTCAGTTATCTAAATGCATAGCTTATACGTTTATCACCACTCTCTGAGAACTGCGTCAGGGAGTCGACCCTTTGGCTCAGTGGTTAAAGCACTGGACTCCCACCCGAGCGGCCCGGGTTCGAATCCCACCATAGGCGGGATTTTTTTCAGGCTATTCATCTTTTCTTTGTAACGTCAAGTCGTAAGAAGAATAGATATCATAAAGGTCTCTGTGTCATTAAATTTGGCATTGTTACGCCTTAACCCATTCAGTACCAAAAACCTAAAAACGGGTACCCTGGCAAACAGTTCTGGCCCAGATCAGACGCCGCAGAACGCGGCGTCTGATCAGGGCCTCCACTGTTTGCTATAAGTTCAGTCATTTCCCAAATAAATTTTGATGAAAACACAACCTGTCACCCCTAAAATTTGAAATGAACTCCTGCTCTATATACAAGGACGAAGATTCCATTGGTACCAAAAGGGTTAATATCAGATATGAAAGAATGCACTTTGTCGCACGGAGGTGTTATCGTAATGTCATGCCATATAAAGTGGTGTATTACTTTTCTATTAAATTATAAATTGAGGGAAACGTCACTGTGAGAATTATATAGAGGATCTTACATGAGTGCTCATGTATTATAGAATTTATTGAACGAGTTGAGGTAAAGGGATAAAATGCGAGGCTTAGCCGAGCATTTTATCCCTTTTCCTAAACGAGTTTAATAAATTCAATAATACATGAGCACGAGTGCAAGATTCTATTTATCATATGACATTTAAAGCACAGATTATTCACGATTGTTTAACGAAAATGTCAATATTCCGTCATTAGTAAACGCGACGTCATTAATTACGCCGCACATTTAACGTTACGGACGTATCTAACTAATTTGCATATTCAATCTACCATTGGATATTCTTATTTATTACATGGCGTCATTACACTCTCAGACGCGACGTCATATGATAAAAATATGAATATATATTTAAATTTTCATTAGTGAACTACCATAGCCAAATGCTGCAACGGCAGGCCACGTGGAGTGTCTCCAGGTACTCCTGTTTGCGCCCTCCTCCGGATTAACGATCGGCTCGATATGAGGGAAATACTCTTGAAAGGGCTGTAAAATCTACACAAAACAATACCAGAATCTTAATGGAGAAATGCTTTAACTTCAAATGCGTATACATATTCCTTTGAAGTTTGATGTTTCTTTTAACATGGCTGTTTCGTACGCGTTCTTGAGTCCCTAGGAAACTTCATTTTAATAGAAAAAATCCTGACACGCACACACACACGCACGCACGCGCGTATACATACATACATACATACATACATACATACATACATACATACATACATACATACATACATACATACATACATACATACATACATACATACATACATACATACATACATACATACATACATACATACATACATACGCATGCATATTCAGCAGTACGTACGTGTGTACGCTCCTACCTAATACCTAAATCATCATGAAAACACACTTATACAATTTTGACCCCCTTGAATCCCACTTTTATATAATAAGACGGTGGTTTATAGGGGTATACTTTATTTTTCTTATTTCTACTCAAATTATATATTGTTGGTACTCGTTAGAACCGCCTCGATGAGGCGGTTCTAACGAGTACCACAACATATATTTTGAGCAGAAATAAGAAAACCTTATTTTTCTTATTTCTACACAAAATATAGATTGTTGGTACTCGTTAGAACCGCCTCGATAAGGCAGTTCTAACGAGTCCCACAATCTATATTTTGAGCAGAAATGAGAAAAATACCACAATTTTTCGTCTGAAAATGTTCGTTTTTTTCGGCGGTTAAGTTTACATTGTATTTATATAGGCGTGTTTTCGTAATGTGGATTGGCTAGTAGACAGCGCAGATACGAAAATATTCGGCATAATCCTGTTGGAATCGGCTTTTTATCATATAACGTCGCTGTTATTTAGTGGATGACGTCATGTAATAAAAGTCACATGACCACACGTGTAACAACACATGGTTACTGGCGCGTGACGTCATGAAGCCGTCTGTGACAATCCTATTGTTTTCTTTTAACTTCTACGACAATAAAATCTGATTTTAAATGGTTATATGATAAACAGAATCTTACACTCGTGGCCATTTCTTATGAAATTTCTGAAACTCGCCAAAGGTTTTCATAATTGCATATGAAATAAACACTCGTGTAAGATCCTCTATTTATCTTGCAAACTGATGATGCCTGGCCTCCTTAGCCCAGTGTATGCTAGTGGACTCTTCGATTGCTATATGTTGGACAAGTCCATTTGTCATATAAGGGGTGGCATGCCTATTTTTTCGTTTTTATTCTATGTTTTGACGGAAAGTCCTGTGAGCAAACAATGCAGGCCCTGATCAGACACCGCGGCGTCTGATTTGGGCCTGCAGTGTTTGCCAAGGTACACCTTTAGGGGTTTCCAGCATACAATGGGTTAGAATCGTCTCAAGGATGCATGAGAAACCTGTCTGTTAAAGAAAATCGAAAATACCTCCAAAATGCTTCTGGATCGGGTGCTATGATTTACCGCAAGTGGTTCAAACTAACCCAATCTGGATCAAATGGTCATGCCCCGAAATGTGTTCAAGCAATTGAATCTCGACTACGATTTATTTTGTGACATTACAAAATTGTCAATATTCCACCAATAGTAAATGCGACGTCGTTAAGACGTCGTGCGTGTAAAGTTATGGGATTTATTTAACTTATTTTGCATATTCAATCAACAATATTTTATCTATTTTACATTACGATAACTCACCCGTACGACATAGTGCATTTTTTACATCCCCAAAATGGCTACTTTTCTGATGAAAATCCTTCATATTTTTCTTATAAATGCTCAAAACATAGGACGTGGGTGCTCGTTAGAACCGCCTCATTGAGGCGGTTCTAACGAGTACCCACAACCTATGTCTTGGAGCAGAAATAAGAAAAATAGTGAATACCCTCGTAAACCCCAGTTTTCTCTATATAAAGTGGGGTTTAGGGGGGTCTTCATTTCACGGACTTGTTCACGTGATGAATACATGACGTTTTAACAGTCTAACACGCGACGCCAAATTAAAAAAAAAAAAAGCAGTTTAAATGTACACTTCATATTTTCAAGTTCTGTGGTGTATTCCTTGCTTCCAAAGGATAACCCTTTCTAGAACATATCTAATGAGTACCTGAACTTAAAAAAAATAAAAAACGTGTAAAACCTTTCTTGGGTATTTGATTATGTTTTGGATTTCGGAAGGCCGAATACGGGCTATGAAATTTTGGTCCATCTTGAAATGATTGCGCATGTGAACGTCATTAATTTCCCAGTCTTACATCTGCCGTGCAACAACAATGCGTAAGAAAATTGTAGATTACAAAAGATTACATTACCCAAAATGCATTCTGAAAAAAAAAGTATTACTAATATGCTTCGTTTTATTGCATGTAGTTAACATCAGACAAATATTCATGGACAACTGATTTCGCTTTTTATTATCTGCAATATTTGGCATTGCAGCAAAAGTTATGTTGATATCGCCTGACTGATGTTTTATCACTCACTTGGCATGTTGTCAAATAATTTGTGGTAAATAGAATTACAAGCAATTTAAAGGACATATGCTATATGCATTACATAAAAGCATCATATGGGCAAAATAAAGCATCAGTAGCTCAGTCAGATGCGCGTCTAACTGGTGATCTATCTATCTATCTAGGTTTACTACAACACCCCCTGACGAGGATTACGTGTAGGTGATTGTGCGCCGTGAAGAAAAAGGTAGAGTGAATAGTGAGAATAAAAGTGCGATAGTGAGATGAATAAAAACAGATGAAAGTGTTAGTTAATAAGATGAGATTAAAATCAGTTTAAAAACAGGTCTGCTGTGTTTAGGGTAACTGGTGGTCAAGAGACCGAACTGCCACACTGAACTGATTCAGCGTTGGCAGCATGACCAAGGAAGATGGCAAGCTGTTCCATTGCACAACAGCCAAAGGGAAAAACGAATACTTGTAATAATCGGTTGAAGTATGGATTTGACGATACACGAAGGGATGGCGCAGGCTTTGACGGGTTGCTCTTGTTGGCTGCTGGAAATACGGTGGCATTTGAACGGCAACCATGCCGTGTGTAATTTTATATAACATACAGAGGCGAGCATCAGCCCTCCTCTGTTCCAGTGACTGCCAGCCAAGTACTTCCTGCATCTTTGAAACGCTGTTGTAAGACGAATAGTCACTCATGGACCAGCGAATAGCTCTCCTCTGGACCATTTCTATTTTCTGGGAATAGCTTTCGGTATAAGGGCTCCATGAAGTGGAGGCGTACTCGAGTTGTGGGCGCACAATAGTTTTATATGCAGCCTCACGAACACCTTTATGTTTAGTTTTTATGTTCCGTTTAATAAAACCAAGTGATTTATTTGCGTTTGCCGAAATTCTATTAATATGTGTATTGAAACTTAAGTCGGTGGATAGATCAACACCAAGATATCTGGCGGAGGATACACTTTCAAGGGTTTTCTTATGCATGGTGTAGGTAGACTCGATTAGATCTTGTGACCTGGTGATATGTAAAACTTGGCACTTACCAGGGTTGAATTCCATATCCCATTGTTCCTCCCACTTTTGTAGTTGGTCAAGGTCCTTCTGGAGGTTGGAAGAGTCATCTGGATTATTATAGCCCCGCTTTGAAAAAGTGGGGCTATATAGGATTTGCCATGTCCTTCTGTCATTCCGTAATTCCGTGATTCCGTTAATTTGTGTTGGCTCCATAACTTTGTATCTGCTTAACATATTTTCATGAAACTTCACACAAATGTTAAACCCCATAAGACAATGTGCAGAGCGAAGGAATTATAACTGTGGATTGCCTACTTTTGGAGTTATTGCCCTTTGAACATTTTCCGTAATTCCGTAATTCCGTAATTCCGTGATTCCGTTAATTTGTGTTGGCTCCATAACTTTGTATCTGCTTAACATATTTTCATGAAACTTCACACAAATGTTAAACACCATAAGACAATGTGCAGAGCGAAGGAATTATAACTGTGGATTGCCTACTTTTGGAGTTATTGCCCTTTGAACATTGAAAAATGGCAATTTTAATTGTGTCCGCTTCATAACTCGAAAACCGTTTGAGATATTTTTAGGAAACTTCACACAAATGTTAAGCACTATAAGACGATGTGCAGAGCGCAGGAACCATAACTCTGCATTGCTTATTTTTGGAGTTATTGCCCTTTGAACATTGAAAAATGGCAATTTTAACAGTGTCCGCTTCATAACTCGAAAACCGTTTGAGATAATTTCATGAAACTTCACACAAATGTTAAGCACTATGAGACAATGTGCAGAGCGCAAGAACCATAACTCTGGTTTTCGTATTTTCTGTGTGTCTGTCTGTGTCTGTCTGTGTCTGTTAACAATTTTCGTGTCCGCTCCATAACTTTAAAACCCATTCACATATTTTCATGAAACTTCACACAAACATTAAACACCATGAGATGGTGTGCAGAGTGCAGGAACCATAACTCTGGATTGCCTAATTTTTGAGTTATTTCCCTTTGAATATTGAAAAATATCAATTTTAGCCGTCTTTGCTCGATAACTCAAAAACCGTTTGAGATAATTTTATGAAACTTCACACAAATGTAAAGCACCATATTACGTGTGCAGAGCGCAGGAACCCAAACTCTGGATTGTCTACTTTTTCAGTTATAGGCTTTTGAATATTAAAAAATGGCAATTTTAACTATGTCCGCTCCATAACCGTTTCTGATATTTTCATGAAACTTCAAATAAATGAAAAGCACCTTGAGATGATGTGCAGAGTGCAGGAACCATAACTCTGGTTTGCCTACTTTAGGAGTTATTGCCCTTTGAACATTTAAAAAGGCAATTTTGACTGTGTCGGCTCCATAACTCACAAACCATTTGAGATATTTTCATGACACTTCACACAAGTGTAAAGCACCATGAGACAATGTGCAGAGCGCAGGAACCCTGACTCTGATTTGCCTACTTTAGGAGTTATTACCCTTTGAACATTGAAAAATGGAAGATGAAATTTAGTATAAACATGGACATTCTGGTAATGTATCATGCTCATTAAAATGAGGGACAAGGGCTCACAACTCTTAGAGTTTTTCCAGATAATGTAAAATTTTCAACAGTTATTTCTTGTTCATAACTGTTTTCTCTGCAGCTTAACTAACTTTCTTCTCTGACAGCGCTGAAGCGGGGCTATAGTCAGATCCTCTGACAGCTCTAGTTAATGGTCAGGTATACCGCAGTGTCATCCGCAAAGAGGCGAACTTGAGACTGCACAGGACTGATCAGGAGTACGTGGGTTCGAAACCTGCAGGGGGGCGGCAAATTTCTTCTTGAAGATGATCATGAAATCTTTTCTACGGTCGATGCCTTAATGCCATGAGAAATGGCTGAATATATCTGTTTAAATCCTGTAACATGAATCCAACCAATAAGAAAATACAATGGCTGAGAAAACTTATTGCAATATTGCAGCGGGCTGTTTCCGAGAGACAATTCTGAAATTTTGCTTTGGCTTGCGACCCTTTCGTAATGTCAAGAAACCACAGTATAATATTCAAGATGGTGTTTATTACTATTCTTGTGTTCCTGTTTGTACACTTACTGTAAAGTAGAAGTAAAACAAAGATCAGGAATCGATACAACTAGCTTACTCCATCCATCAAAGACACCAAAGGGAAAGAAACACAAACATTAAGCGACCAGACCATAATGGAAACCTAAACAAAGCCAGGCCATAAGAACAGTTACTTTCCCACAAAATGGCCAAATGGCCATCCAAAATAAAAAGACACAAGTGATACACACAGTAAGTGTCAAACAACAACATAAATAAACCGCCACAGAAGAACCGCCTTGGAACGGTCAGTGGGAAGAATTCCACTGGGGGGCTTCAATCGATTTTACATGGCCATAATCCTCGCCCTTACACAGAGTTAGTCCTAAATTAACACTAAACTTACAATTTGTTCAGTTTCTGTGGCAAAATACATGCCAGGAAGATCCATTTTAAGAAACAGAATTGAAGGGAAGCTATAAATGTGTGAAAATATTATGTAATGAACGAAAACAAGTTTTTCTACTTTCGGTTTAGGTGGCACTACAGTTAAAAAAAACCTTACTCACAATGTAAATTGGGGCATATTCCATGTTTTGCCACATTTCAACAAGTCTAAAGCTTCCATAATAAGGCATATAATTTGACAGGAAGACCATTTACCTTCCGGAAGCAGTTAAGAAAATTGGGGTGTTGTGCGGCATATTTTGGCCTTTTCGGCAGTAAGTGTCAACAAACCCTACCGCAGCGAATAAATCCAGGCATTTCCAGTGGCCAGTCAGCACAATTTTCTGGTTCAATTTTAAATCAGCTGCTTTTTACAATAGCAAATACCTACTTATACTTCTTCTAATACACAATAATACTTCTCAGAAAAATTATGACTTAGCACCAAATCCAATCAGAAGCAGCAGAATATTCAATTCTGTACTGGAAGCTCTCACCAAAGCAAGTACATCTTTCATAAAGACCAATTATTTAATGTAGTGCAACATATCACGAAACACGCCTGTATAATTTTGACCGCCTTGAACCCCACTTTTATATAGTAAAACTGGGGTTTCCGGGGGTATACCTTATTTTTCTTATTTCTGCTCTTAAATATAGACTGTGGGTACTCGTTAGAACCGCCTCGATGAGGCGGTTCTAACGAGTACCCACAATCTATATTTTGAGCAGAAATAAGAAACATATCACAATTTTTCATCATAAAAATTTCATGTTTTCGGCGATAAAGGTGGCAATGTATTTGTATAGGCGTGTGTGCGTAAAGAATGCAACAGCAACCAGCTCCCTCTTCCCAACAAGCGGTGATCACTGTGCAACAGGCGCAGGTAAGGAAGATAAAGTAATAATAATAATAATAATACATAAGCATAACCACATACAACATGAAACGCCCGTCGGAGAATCGGACAACGCTACAGTAAAAATAAATAGCACCAGACCACCGCATTTTGGACGGTCAGTAGCGAGAACCACTGGGGACGTTAAATCAATTCTATTGACCAAACCTTCACTCTATGTTCTTATATTAGTTACAAGACATAAAATAGTTGGTCCACCTGAAGGTGTAGGCCCTCGTCCATCGGGCTTGAAGAAATACATGGTAAACCGCTTAGAGGATCTAAGCCTGCCCAGGCAGAGCGGTGCGAGGCGGACCGTCCATGCTTATAAACCCTATTGGTTTCATTGGGCGACAGGGCTTGAGCTGTCCTTTCATCTCAACGTCGGGTAAAAGTCCCACAAAATTGGATGCAACGTCTTCAAAATGACCTTTACAGTGTTGACGGGGACGTTTAACCTCAAATCAAACAAACAAAACCACCTGAAGGTAACTAACTCAAAGCAATGGACTATCACAGAATAACAAACCCATTAGAATAAAGTTAAATACAAATTGAATAACTGTGATGAATCAAAGTTTGTTCCACACTCTGTAATGTAAAGTAGAAGTAAAACAAAGATCAGGAATCGACACAATCAACTTACTCCATCCATCAAAGACACCAAAGGCAAAGAAACACAACCATTTAGCGACCAGACCATAATGGAAACCTAAACAAAGGATGGTCATAAGGACAGTTACTTTCGCACAAAATGGCCAAATGGCTATCCAAAACAAAAAGACACAACTGATACACACAGTAAGTAGTACCAAACAACAACATAAATAAACCGCCACAGAAGAGCCGCCATGGAACGGTCAGTGGAAAGAAATCCACTGGGGGGCTCAAATCGATTTTACGTGGCCACAATCCTCGCCCTTACTTCCGTCGCAATTTAGACAAATAATTTGTTCAGTCCGAATGAAGGCCTCCTAACTCATCAGTGCAACATCTCCGTGAACACAAATAATCAAAGAACC
This sequence comes from Lucinisca nassula, assembly GCA_963580285.1. Taxonomy (NCBI): domain Eukaryota; kingdom Metazoa; phylum Mollusca; class Bivalvia; order Lucinida; family Lucinidae; genus Lucinisca; species Lucinisca nassula. Next base: position 81,308,551 of record OY757019.1, on the reverse strand, counting down.
ACAGAGGTGAGACAACGGCGAGGAAACACTGAAAGGCTGGAGCAAAAGAAAGTCAGAGCTAAACAAAACCACCAAGTAGACCATAAAGAGTTCAACCAAAGACAAAGCATCAGGCTCCAACCACTCATAAAATAAAAATGTCCAATTGTAAATTGGTGCCGTCATGGAGTCAGAGACATGACCCGACGTCGTGCAATGAAAGAGGGAAAAATAGTCATCAACCATACATTACGAAAAAAAAAACCTATACAAATACATTGTAAACTTGACCGCCGAAAAAATTAAATGTTTCAGATGAAACACTGTGATATTTTTCTTATTTCTGCTCAAAATATGGATTATGGGTACTCGTTAGAACCGCCGCATCAAGACGGTTCTAACGAGTACCCATAATCTATATTTTAGAGCAGAAATAAGAAAAATAAGGCGGTTCTAACGAGTACCCACAATCTATATTTTAGAGCAGAAATAAGCGAAATAAGATATATCCCTATAAACCCCAGTTTTACTATATAAAAGTGGGGTTCAAGGGGGTCAAAAATATAGGTGTGTTTTCGTGATGACTGGAAAAAACCTGACATGCAGTCTGCTACGTAACACTTATATTGTACCCATTCTTTTTTCATGAGAACAGGTCCCGTGGTTTTAAAAATTTTTCAATGCTTATCTCAACTGTGACTGAAAATTATAATGCTCTGATATATTAATTTGAATGTTTCCATTTTCATCTACCATGTCATTCATAAAAGAGTTCCATTTGTGTACCGGTTAGGTTTTCCACCCACCTTAATCAAACGAGTTTGACGAATTGGGAAACAAGTCCGTGAAATGAAGACAATCTAAATACACATTTACATAGAGAAAGGTACACAAATGGAACACATCATTTGCTTTATTTTTGCTGCAAAACGTATATTATGGGTACCCATTAGAACGGCGGTTCGATAAATAAGGCGATTAGAGAAAGGTTTTCAGTATTTTGAAATGCAGCATATTTTATGAGAAAATTCCCCCTGAATGGATTTTAATGAATTTACTTTCCAAAGGATAATAATTCTTTAAAGTTCACACTTATCCAAGGACAATTTGGAAAAGAAACCTCTTCTTAGCCATGTTAATTTCAAACTATTTATAAATGCTTTTAGATTTACCAAAATACTTTCTGTTATACAGTTTCTTTTATAAGAGGTCAACGTCTGCTGAACATTTAAATTTTTCAGTGATATTCCCAGGCAGCACACAAAGAAACCATAATTTTAATTTTGTTCCGTTATGAAATTTGAATATGAAACAAAAATGACATGCAATGCTCGCCATCTCTCGATCATTGGTTCCTTAATGATTTCTTATTCAGCTTAGCCACATGGAGTGGAAAGGCTATTGTAAATCATCACTGTATGGCGTCGTCGCTCGTCCGCACGTCCGTTCGCATTTTCATTACGATAACACACCCGTGCGATACGAGGACTGTTCAAATATGAATGCAACTAAGCACATGAAAATGATTTCGTGATAGATTTCGATGAAAAATTTATTTTGTACCCTCAAAGTATACCCCTTTAACAGATATACAAACTTTCAGTCTTCTGATCCAATCTTTGAATGCATTTTGGTAGTCTTTTCGAGGTATACTATGAAGGCAATGGAATATTGCAGAACCGAGGTGTTGGCGCTGTACAAATTTTCGACCGGAAAGGTATTTTTCAGCCGCGGGAACAAAAAAAAAGTCACACGGGGCAAGGTCAGGGGAATAGGGGGGTGAGGGAGTTCAACAACCTTTTCTTGCTTCAGATAGCCTTGCACAATGAACGCCTTCTGCGATGACACCTTGTCATGTAGCAATCTGACATTGGCCAAACCAGTTGCGGGTCTTCGTTCTTTGAAGTATTTCTTCAATTTTCGAAGAACTTTATTCTTGTAAAACTTCGCATTTATAGGTTTGCCTTTAGGCACAGCAACCTGAATAACAGGGCCCTGATTTGAAAAGAATATGGCATACATTACCTTCTTGACGCTCATGGTCCGCTTTGCAATGCATGGTCTTTTGCAATACTTTGTTGTCCATATTTTGTTCTGAATCTTTCGTTTTGGCTCAAAAAAGTGAACCCATGTCTCGTCACCTGTGACGACATTAGCGAAAGACCGTGCATTGTAATTTGGAAACTTTTTAAGCAACTTCTTGGCGCACTGAACGCGTGTCTTTTTCTGCTCATCTGTCAACAGATGGGGAATCCATCTAGCACAGATCTTTCTCATTTTCACATCCCGTTTCAGAATTGTATGAGCTGCTCCTAATGAGATGCCAACCATACTAGCTGTTTGCCTAGTGGTGTATCGTGCATCGGTAGCAACTATTTCTTTCACTCTAGCAACCATCTTGGCAGATGTTGCTCTTTTCGGTCGACGATCATGTGGTGCATCTTCTGTTGAGCCTAGCCCACAGCTGAATTTCTTACACCAGCGAAAAACTGTCGGAAAAGACATTTCATTATGCCCATAAACCGAACATATTTCATCAAGAAAGTCTTTGCACCGTATACCAAGAATACAACGATTCTTAATATAGGACCGTATTTCAACGGCGTACTCTGACCTTCTTCCAACCATGTTTTGTATTAGTATACAAGAGTAGACAGTGTTTATCGAGCGATATACATGGCTAAAGTGGACGGAATTTAACAGGTTTGGTATCAATGTATAGGTAAAATGTTTTTCTACGCTGTGATATTTATTTCCAGATGATTTTCGCATTTGTGCACGAGAAAACGTTCTACTTGCATTCATATTTGAACAGTCCTCGTATAGTGCATTTTTTTCTTACCTACTAAATGGCTACTTTTCTGATGAAGATCTGCGATGATTTTCTTATTCATACATCAAACATAGGTTGTGAGTGCTCGTTAGAACCGCCTCATTGAGGCGGTTCTAACGAGTACCCACAACATATGTCTTTGAGCAGAAATAAGAAAAATAATGTTTACCCACGTAAACCCCAGTTTTCCCTATATAAAGCGGGGTTTAAGGGGGTGGTCATTTCACGGACTTGCTCACGAGATGTTGAACGACATCACCTAAATCACCTTCCTGGTGAATGAATGTCATTTGACGTCTCAGAAGTAACGATTTAGAACACAAAATTAATTCTTTTTCGCCCTTCCCCTTCCCCCGGTTTAACTGCACGCCGACAGTGAGGGTCTCATGCCTCCGGATCGGTCCATATTTAACCTCGGGGCTTCAATCTAAATTAATTGATGTAAGGTCAACAGATGAAACTACATACCAAATACTGTATAGGTCTTCTAGTTTCAGACAGGGAAATTACTTAACGTTTTTCTTTAAAACAAGTTACCCCGGAGTCAACTATTGTAGAGAAAAGTGTTTAAAGTAGAAGTAAAACAAAGATCAGGAATCGATACAATTAACTTACTCCACCCACCAAAGACAACAAAGGGAAAGAAATACAAACATGAAGCGACCAGACCAAAATGGAAACCTAAACAAAGGAAGGCCATAAGGACCGTTACTTTCCCACAAAATGGTCAAATGGCCATCCAAAATAAAAAGACACAAGTGATACACACAGTAAGTAACAAACAACAACATAAATAAACCACCACAGAAGAACCGCCTTGGAACGGTCAGTGGAAAGAATTCCACTAGGGGGCTTAAATCGATTTTACATGGCCATAATCCTCGCCCTAACCTCTGCATAATCCTCGCCGTAAATCCTGCCCTTTGAATTCTTATACTTTCGATTCGTTTATAAATGAAGCGTCATCTGGAGGACCGCTTCTAAGATTTCAAATTATAGCCCCACTGTTAAACAGGGTCCCGCCCCGAGGATAACTTGTTTTATAATAAGAAAAAGATAAAAGTTCAATAAGTGTCTTTTCTGAAGACCTATATTTGGTATGTAACTTCATCTTGTGAGCTTACCACAATTTATTCAGATTTATCCCCGAGGTAAAATATTGACCAATCTGTGGACCACTTGTTAAAAATAGACTCATATTGAGAAGAACAAAAAAAGCTTAAAAATAAAAAAAAAAACCTTCTTGTGTGGTAAACGAAGTGGTACTTCATATGGGCGCATCACGAAAACATGCCTGTATAATTTTGACCCCCTCGAACCCCAATTTTATATAGCAAAACGGGGGTTTACAGGGGTAAACCTTATTTTTCTATTTCTGCTCTAAAATATAGATTGTGGGTACTCGTTAGAACCGCCTCGATGAGGCGGTTCTACCGCCTCAGAATCTATATTTTGAGCAGAAATAAGAAAAATATCACACTTTTTCATCCAAAAATTAGATTTTTCGGCGGTAAAATGCACAATGTATTTATATAGGCGTGATTTCGTATTGGCATCATGACACTTTTGGGCACAATGTTTCTCAAGCAGTCTACTTGTGCTAAGTTTCGATATAAAGCATTCAAACTTGCTTGCTAGGATGAGCTATTAAGGTAATTAATGGCCCTCTTGTTTCTGATGCTCTAAGGTTCTGGTTTGAATATGTTCTAGAAAGCATCACGTGAACAAGACCGTGAATTGAAGACCCTCTAAACCCCACTTTATAAAGAGAAAACTAGGGTTTACGGGGGTATTCATTATTTTTTATTATTTCTGCTCCAAGACTTAGGTTGCAATATTTATAAGAAAAATATATCACGGATTTGCCTGAGAAACGTAGCCATTTTGGAGATGTGAAAAAATGCACTATGTTGCAGGTGGCACTACAGTAAAAAAATCCCCTTACTCACAATGTAAATTGGGGCATATTCCATGTTCTACCACATTTCAGCAAGTCTAATGCTTCCATTATGAGGCATATAATTTGACAGGCTGACCATTTACCTTCCAGAAGCAGCAAAACATATGGGTGCTGTGCGGCATATTTTGGCCTTTTTGGCAGCCAGTGTCAACAAACCCATACCGCAGCGAATAAAAGCAGGCATTTCCAGTGGCCAGTCATCACACTTTTCTGGTTCAATGTAAATCAGCTGCATTTTACAATAGCAAATACCTACTAATATTTCTTCTAATAAACACTAATACTTCTCAGAAAAATAATGGCTTAGCACCAAATCCAATCAGAAGCAGCAGAATATTCAATTCTGTACTGAAAGCTCTCCCCAAAGCAAGTGCAGCTTTCATAAAGACTAATTATTTACTGTAGTGCAACCTATACCGAACCCTAATTTCTTTATGATCCACCAAAAGAATTGCCAAACACAAGTTTAGACCATATCTAATAATATAGTCATGCATAATCAATGTTCAGTGACAAAGAATCTTTAAACTTTGCGAAAAAGTTATAGCTTCCAGATTCTACGATGAAAGCCGGACAAACCATGTTTTGTGAAAAAGCGCAAAGTTTACCTCTTTCCAGAATGGAACCCAGAAACCGGCTTGCATCAGTGTTTCTTCTCAGATGTATTTGGAATACTTTAATCCTAAAATGCACTAAATCATGTCCTATTAGCACCAATGCTAGAAATTTTGGCTGTTCTCACACCTATACCCCCTAATTTCAGTAATAATTGGCATTTTGAGGATATTTAGGGGACAAAACTTTGATGAAAATGATTATAAATGCCTTAATTCCATGAGCAATGGCTGAATATATCTATTTAAATCTTGTAACATGAACCCAACCAATAAGAACTTACAGTGACTGAGAAAACTCATTGCGATATTGCAGCGGGCTGTTCGGAGAGACAATTTTGAAATTTTGCTTTGGCTTGAGATCCTTGCCTATGCCAAGTATCCTCAGTGTTATATACAATATGGAGTATTTTCTTTTTCTTGTGTTCCTGTTTATACATTTACTGCAAGTCTGCTTTCCAAACAGACCAATGACAACTGATCTACATGGCTTTGAAGTAACCCCCCCCCCTCCCCACCCCCCTCCGAATACATGGAACAGAAGCAAAAACTGATAAAATACACCCAGTTAGTCCTAAATTAGCACTAAACTTACAATTTGTACAGTTTCTGTGACAAAATACATGCCAGGAAGATCCACTTTAAGATACAGAATTGGAGGGAACCTATTATGTGTGAAAATATTATGTAATGAATGAAAACATTAGGGAAGAGCTGATTTTTCTACTTTCGGTTTAGGTGGCACTACAGTAAAAAAAATCCCCTTACTCACAATGTAAATTGGGGCATATTCCATGTTCTACCACATTTCAGCAAGTCTAATGCTTCTATTATGAGGCATATAATTTGACAGGCTGACCATTTACCTTCCAGAAGCAGCAAAAGAATATGGGTGCTGTGCGGCATATTTTGGCCTTTTTGGCAGCCAGTGTCAACAAACCCATACCGCAGCGAATAAAACCAGGCATTTCCAGTGGCCAGTCATCACACTTTTCTGGTTCAATGTAAATCCGCTGCATTTTACAATAGCAAATACCCACTAATATTTCTTCTAATAAACACTAATACTTCTCAGAAAAATAATGGCTTAGCACCAAATCCAATCAGAAGCAGCAGAATATTCAGTTCTGTACTGAAAGCTCTCCCCAAAGCAAGTGCAGCTTTCATAAAGACTAATTTTTTACTGTAGTGCAACCTGCACGGGTGTTTTATCGTAATGAATTATCCTTTGGAAGCAAGGAATACACCACAGAACTGGAAAATATGCAGTGTACATGTTTTCTGGGCCAGACTAGCTAGTTTCGGTCAATTAGGCATCATCAGTGACCCTCTGTAATGCCGTAGTAGCATGTAACGACAGGAAGCAAACTGTTTAATCTTGAACGACACTTAATTAACAAATCACCTTATGGAAAAGCCTAACTGTAGTTCATATACAAAGAAATTCGTATAATAAGAGTTGTTTTTATTTCTTTTTCTCGGCTAACATTCCATCTGATTACAGAAAAATATGAATAGGTAAGTTACATAAGAATATTATATATCGGAATTAGAAACTATATATCGGAATTAGAAACTATACACCCATGGCATTACACGTGGATAATTCAGATAAAATTACTGGTTATGGATTCGGTAAGACGTCAATCATTTTTGCAACTTCAGTTTTGTCTTAACTATTGAGTAAAACAATAACTACAATCCGAATCGCCATATATATTTTGGTCCAATATTTATAGGTCAATAACATCTCAACCATTGATTATTATGAGTAATGATTTCTTACTACAAGCGTTTACCAATTGAGTCACCGCATGACAAAACCTACAATAAGACATGTGCGCCCAACGAAGACTCAGATCAGCCTGCGCATCCGCGCAGTTTGATCAGAGTCTTCGTTGTGCGCTGTAGGGATAGCTAAGGGCCCAAAAGATCCTTCTTGCAGCAAGATAAGTCTCTAGTTAGACTATATGGATGCGCAGGCTGATCTAAGTCTTCGCTGGGCGCACATGTCTTATTGTAGGTTTTGTCATGCGCTGGCTCAAATGCAGTCTTTGTGTTTCTTTTCCTTTGGTGTCCCTCATGGGAGCTGTGGGTTAATTGTATCGATTCCTGATCATTGCCTCCACTTCTCTTTTGCAGTCTAATTTGGCAATATCAGGCAATTAAGAAAGGAAAAGTCATGTACAATGCTGCTGTATAGTCTCTGCCTCTGGAGAAAACAGCTTCAGTAAGGAATCAAACTGACATTGGAATCACTAGTTGTTCCCTACCGCTTTCTGTTAATTAATAATAACATTTACTTGAGAGGCTTGCATTGAGACTGTTTCAGGGTGTTTCGGAGTTTACACTTGGAAGTGGGACAGCGATCGTAGACACTATTTCATGATTTATATTCACAGACGAGTGAGTGAGTGAGTGTTTGTGCTTTACGTCTCATCAACAGCGAAGGTCATACGGAGACGAGACCTCGGTTTGAAGACATATCCTTAAGTCTGGCGAACCCCGGGATCGATCCTGCGACCCCTGGTTTACAAGGCGAGTAACATAACCACTACACCACGAGGCTTCTATATTCACTGACGAATGTTGCGGTCTCGCCGAGGAGCGAATTCACAACCTTGGTGCGCATCTGACTGTAATGGTTTAAAATAAGTATAAAATAAATATTCTTGGCGTCTTGAAAGGCTATCTTACCACTCAGAGTAACTCTTACAAAAGTTTGGTGCTGGAGGACATTTTTTCAGAAAAGACAGAACCATGCACATTTTAAATTTTGAAAAGGATGTTTTAAAATTGTTAGTTTGTCGGGACAAAAATGATTTCAGAGATAAACAATGGCATGTTTACTATGGGAAGGGACCTCCCTGGCCTAGAGGTCTCTCTGCCCCGAGTTCGAGACACAATCGGGTCACTTGTGAGATGCAATGTGCTGCAACGGAAGGTCAGGTGTTTTAAATCTGTTTTTCTCCGGAGAGGCCGGTTTTCGCCAACCTCTGATTAAGAATCGGTTTGATACAATTGAAATTATACTGAAAGGACGGAAAACCCAAAATGAAAGAACAAAAATATCACCTTTATATAGACAACCACATAATGATTTACTTCATCAACACACAACTCATACAAGAAGTAAAGGCTGGTGTTATCAGACCAGGACAAAAATGCCTGTAGCTGGACTGGCTCTTTGCAAAGTGTGACAGAATTGCCTTTTGTTTGCATTTCGTTGCAAAACCTTAAAAGAAACACAGACTGCAGAAGATAAGTTATACAAAACTAGGCTTAGTTTCAAGACGCGAAGTGCAGTTCAAAAGTCACTCACAGCAGTTGCGCTTATTTCGTCGAATACGGCAGTTTGGCGTGCTACATTTGGATTTATACCGCAATCAGGCACTCTAGTAACCTAATAAAGGGGGTCGAATAACTGCACGCTATAATCGGTAGTGACCTATAATACCTTCTACTGACCTATAATACGTCTAGTGACCGTTAATAGACCGGACCTACTTTTCAGGTCACTAATTTGCAAGTGTAAACAATAACATGCAACATTTTATACAAGGAAAAACAAAGAAACTGCAAGTTAAAATCTTTGCAATATTTTTTGAACAGATTTTCAGAAATGTCAGCTAAATTCTTACCTTCTCGGCCTTTCCTGGTTTGAATGACCCATTGGAATAACTGCGCATTGCTACTGCAATTGAGTCTCAACCTCGAAAATAATTTCTAAAGCTAAAATAAACTACTTATTTGCAGATTTTCTTACAGAATGTAAAGCGCTGAGAAACTTTTATTCGAGCGTCCATGTTGTTTCCTGCGTCTTTGTGTCGTGGTGACGTCAGAAACTTTGCACTCGTTGACAACACGTTATACTACGTGTGCGCGCCATGGCACTGAATGTCGTTTAACATGCCACACTATCTGCTGCCTTGTTTTGCTTAAATTTGCTAAATTATTGCAAAACCCCTTGACTTTTGAATTGTGGTATAAACTAAATATATGATTAGTGTCTTTAATAACAAAATATAATCGGTTCGCCGGGACAATTTTATAGGGGCTCGCTAAAGCTCGCCCCTATAAAATTGTCTAAGGCTCATCGGTTATATTTTATTATTAAAGACACTAACCATGTATTTACTATATATACATATACATTTGTATATGAGCCAGCGCACGACAAAACCTACAATAAGACGTGCGCCCATCGAAGACTCAGATCAGCCTGCGCATCCATATAGTCTAACCAGAGAATTATCGTGCTGCATGAAGGAGCGTTGGGCCCTTAGCTGTCCTTAGCGCGCAAAACAAAGACTCTGGTCAGACTGCGCGGATGCGCAGGCTGATCTGAATCTTCGTTGGGCGCACATGTCTTATTGCAGGTTTTGTCATGCGCTGGCTCATATATATCACTAGGGATAAATTTGTCGGGATAATTTCAGCTTGTGACCATCAGCGCTGAACGTGAGGAAAATTGGGGTACCAGAGAATTAGAAAGAAAGGCATTGACCAGGTTTTGGATGAAAGAACCCTAAATCAGCACTGGATACAAGAGTTTCTGCTTTAGTTTTACATTGACCTAAAGAATTCCAATGTAGAACACAGTGCGCAGACATTATTGGCTGCGTACTGCTTATGTCGAACGCGTTTTCAGTATCGCGCCCACGACCATCGGGGCTTGACGAAATAGATTGGTCTGCATGGTATTTCCGCGAGGAGCTGAAACCGGCCAAACTTGAGTATTGGTAGACCGCTTAGAAGCTTTAAGCCTGCCCAGAAAGTAGTGCGAGCCGGACTTCTCCTTGAACCCTAGCGTTTTCTTTGGGCAAAAGGGCTAGGGATGCTATATCATCTCAATGTCGGCAAAAACAAATAAACAAAATCTGAATCATAATCCACAAAATTACCTAAATAGTGTTAATGGGGACATAAAACCACAACACGGACAAAATAAACATACTTTTGTTCCAGGATTAAAATTCTGCCTAAATATAGGGAACGCAGCCGTATCTGCAGGGATTTCCCAGTCACGTCAGAAGACGGAGGAGATTAAACAGGGGTATCACCAATCCACTCTAAATGACCTCCAATCGAAATTGGAAGCCAAATATGAATAAGTTAATTTTGTCAGAAAATAGTGAAGATTGTTTATTGCAAGCGCAATTTCAGAATTAAATATACTTTCAAGGTGTGTGTGATAATTAATTATTCTGATATGTGTGTGTGTTCAGTTTTACGTCCCACCAACAGCTAAGGTCATACGGAGACGGGACCTCGGATTAAAGACTCATCCGCAAGTCTGGAGAAGCCCGGGAACGATCCTGCAATCCCCGGTTTATCAGGTGAGTAGCATAACCACTGCACCACAGAGGCTTCTAAATTATTCTGTCTGCAATGCATGTTATATGTAAAGGTCATAGAAAACATTAGCAACTTTTTCCTCATTTGACGTGTCCAAACATCCTGTAAACATGCAATATGTAATTAATACCCACGAAAACTCACCTAACGTTGAGAAACGTAGAATTTGATTTTGCTTTATATTACGCGGTTCTTTGTTTGTGTTGAGGTTTTAGGCCCCCGACAACACTATTTAAGTAAATTTAATCATAAAAAAATCACATTATGGGCCATGAATTAAGGGGAATGAGAACTCCTGGAAGTTTTTTTCCCGCCATTTTTCAAAGGGAGGTAACTTTAGGAACTTCCTGTTCGTTTTTCTATAAGCCCTGTCCAATTCTCTTAAAGGAAAGAATTTGCTCCCCAGGAGCAAATACTTTCCTTTAAGAGTTGACCCCTATTGACATGGGAGACAAAAACTATTTGCAGATTTTGCCTCACCTGGAAATGTTACCATTCTCCGTAAATAACCAACCGGGAGCGTTACCCAAATGGACTGACGTATGAACAGAATAAGCCAGTACTTCTGTAGTCCGTGCATCTCTTTGTTCTCATGCGACCCGGGTTCGCCGTCTAAGTTTTCTGCGATTGTGCTTTTGTAAGCTGGCCTAACGTATGTGAACTTGCGGAGAATTGTATTATTTCCAATGACGAGCCCCAGTGGCCTGGAGCCAGTTTCATCAATAAACATCGTACGATTAATCTTAAATTGTTCGTGTGCACTTTTTAAAGAACTACGTACGCCAGTTTCATCAAAACATCGCTAAATTCGTACGAGCTAAATTTGCGTTTCACTAAAATAAGTCGTAATTTTGAATATGCGCTTAAACAGGGCCACTAATTGTCACATGAGTGATCACGTGCCGTCTTGAAATAGCCGTGTAAAGTAGATAACACGTTTCAAAATTATTGTTTCGGTGGGCCTAGATGTATATTCAGTACAAACAACGTTGAATCAACGTTGATTCTATGTTGTTTCAAACTTGTGTTTCCATTTCTTTATCCCCTTCCCACTTTATACCACTGACGAGTTGATCTGTTTTGAGGACGTTGTAACGTCAGGCTAGCGTTGATTCGGCGGCATTTAATGAACCTTTTATAAGCACGTTTGTCGGCCCCACCCATTGGGGCTTGAAGAAACAGATGGGCTGCATGATGCTTCCACGCAGAGCTGAAACCGACACGCACACGCGTACTGGTAAACCGCTAAGAGGATCTAAGCCTGTCCAGGCAAAGCGGTGCGCGTCGGACCGTCCATGCATTTAAACCCTATTGGTTTCATTGGGCGACATGGCTTGAGGTGTCATTTCATCTCAATGTCGGGTAAAAGTCCCATAAAATTGGAAGCAATGCCTCCAAAATGACCTTTACAGTGTTGACGGGGACGTTAAACCTCAAATCAAACAAAATAAGCACGTTTGTCAGGTCAGTTAATGCGGGTGCGGGGGGGGGGGGGGGGGTTCCATGAGTGCACTTGCATTGTCGAGTTTAAAATATTAGTCGAGGAAAAGGGATAACATGTGAGACTTTGATGAGCATTTTCTAACCTTTTCTCGCTCATTTTAATAAATTCAGTAATGCAGGAGCATGAATACAAAAAATGAAAATTTATCGTATGAACTTAAAGCACAGTTTATGCAAGATTTTAACATAAAACGGCAATACTTGACGTTGTTTAATAAAGATGCCGCATATAACGTTACGTGACGTAGCCTCTGTAAATGTTTTTGTATTTACATGTACCGTATGTCAGTTTTCAGCTCCGGTTTGTTGTTGACAATGATCTGTAGCACATATTTATCCATTGAATGTTCCAGCACACTCTATACAATCGCCTGCAAAATTATACACTTACATATACGAAAAGACAGTTCGGAAGACTATGATCCCCCGGCCATCGGCTTGATGCCGTGAAGGTTTTCGTACATACGAGCGTCCGCACATGTATGTATGTCCTTCCGTATGGGGTGTACGTACGTGATCCTGTAATACAGGCTAAGGCATTGTACCAGGAAGAACCTAAACTTTTAAAAGCTCATATTTTCAAGACCATATGATGGAATTGTGATGACAGGTATGGGTCAAAGGTTTATTCAGCAATACACTGGCCCTTACCTATATATGACCTCTCTGTCAAGTCATGGACTCAGAAAACTTTAAATGCTGAAATTGTTAAAGAGCTCATATTTGTAAAATCATATAATGGATTTGGTTCATATTTGGTTAGATGATAGATAAACGTCTAAAGTTTTATTCAGCATTCCCGCGCCCATGCCCATGACCTCAAGCTCAAGGTCACGGACTCAGAATTTTCGATGTCAACGTTTTAAATAAGCGCTCTAATCCCTAAACCCATATAATGGATTTAGGTCGTATTTGGAATGATGAAAGATACAGGTGGTTTCTCCGGCTAATCCGTTCAGTTTTCGCCCACATCTAAATTTCAGAGCAGAACTATGACAAATATGGTTTACCCCTGTAAACCCCATTTTAACGAGTACCATATAAAAATGGAGTTCAAGGGGGTCGAAATTATATAAGCGTGATTTCGTGATGTTAATACGTAATTTCAGAGATCAGTGTACCAGAAAGATATACATTAAACTCTCACCAATTTCCGAGTTTGTACAGCAGACGTTCTGATGACGACGTGCTAATGACTGAAAGTGAATATATCTGATTGGATACCTCCACACTTGGTTGTGTCATAATTAGGGGATAGCTGTATTCAAAATTGTGATTTGGGGAGGTAAATCGGAGGTTTTACGGTCGAAAATTTCGATTTACAGCGACGCGTCAGCGGAGCCGTAAAAGGTAATGTGCGATCGTAAAACCGACGAGCGACCGAAATAATATGTTGAGCGCTCGATGAATTATTTCGAGCGCTAGAGATAATATATCGAGCGCTCAAGATAACATGTTGATCGCTCGAGATATAATGTCGAGCGCACGAGATAGTATGTCGCGCGCGCGAAATGATATGTCGAGCGCTCGAGATAATATGTCGAGTGCTCGAGATAATATGTCGTGCGCTCGTTATAATGTTTTCCAAAATATTACATTGAATATCCTAAATATACCACCCTATCCAAAAAAAACTACAAAGAGTGTCCTTGGAAAACACGTGCAACAACATAGTGCATTCTTTCATGTCTCCAAAACGATTACTTTTTCGGATGAAAAATTGATATGTTTCCTATTTATTCCCACAAAATAGGTCCTGGTCGCACGTACTTTTTAGAACCGCCTCTGTGTTAGAACCGCCTCAGACACGTACTTGTTAGAACCGCCTCTGTGTTAGAACCGCCTCTGAGGCGGTTCTAACACAGAGGCGGTTCTAACAAGTACCCGCAGCAATGAAAAAAAAAGCAGTGAACTTTATAAAGTGGGATTTACTGGGATGTTCATTTTACCGTTCATATTCATTTTTCCTTGCCCTCACTTCTTCTTTACGTACAGACCTGTAAAGCAATTTTTCCCTTCATTTAGTAATCATGGTAACATATATAGAACAGTGTCACGGAATATTTGCATATATACTTCGATGGGATTCAGCTTGCGCTTTCTCCTTTCATCGATTCTGAAATTAATCACAGACGTCATTACATCAAAATATCCTTCATTAATAAGGGTTTGGATTTATAGATTTACCTAGTATCTTCCGGGACAGTTCAGTGATTTCATCCATTCCTGCTTACTTTGCGCACCCCTTGTTGCTGATCTGTTTTTGTTTTGTTAAGAGAGATACTGCATGATATCCCTTTCTGCTGAAAACCAATATACAAGCATTTAAGCTTTTAGCTCGATGGATAATTTATCAAATATTGACAAAACCTATTTCGATGGTTTGGTCAGTCAAATTTACCTCTCCCCCGCCAACCCCAGAACTTCAGTTCAATAAAGAAAATTATTGTGATACCGAGGCCCCGTTTTTGGATTTACGTCTATCTATTATAGGTGGGTTTGTTTCTTGCAAAATTTATGATAAATGCGATGATTTTGATTTTGAGATTGTAAATTTTCCTTTTTTGGATGTTGATGTTCCTCGTGCGCGTTTATATTTTGCAATTACTTCCAGAGTGTGTAGTCATGTAACTGACTTCAATACTCGTAATCAATTGTTAACTGCTAAACTTCTTAGTCAGGGTTATCGGTACCATAAACTATGCAAAGCCTTTACAACATTTTATAGACGTCATTCTGATTTAATTTCAAAATTCAATATTGGACTTAAATCTCCGCTGCAACAAGATCTATCGGGACCCGAATTTTATGGTGACTAAGTAAATCAATTCGGAAAAATATATAACCGCAATGACTTCAGCACCCAATTTCGTGAAATCACTCTTCGATATAAAAAGATTGGGTACAACATAAATGTCATACGACAGGCTGCATGCATGGTAGTTAACCAAATCATGGCTGACAGCTTTGCTGCCCTCTTTAATTGCACGCCCGTGGGTCGGGTCTGACATTCTATGACGGTTCCAGCGTATCGGCTTACTGAGAGTTACTTCTATTTAGTAGGAATGTAATTCTATGTAATGTTGGTTGGTATTTGGTGCTCTGTCTCTGTTTGGGCCCATCGGAGTCTAACTGTTGGTTTTCTTTTTCTCCAACATTTCAGTGGTTTTTTGCTGTCCTCACCCTTGTTTCATCTCTGTGGTTGTTTGATTTTTTTTTGTGTTCACAGAGTTGTTGTAATGATGCGATAGGAGTCCTTCATGTGAAATGATAAAAATTATTTGTCTGAATTGCGACGGAAGTAAGGGCGAGGATTGGGGCCACGTAAATTCGATTTAAGCCCCACGGTGGAGTTCGTTTCGCTGACCGTTCCAAGGCGGTTCGTTTGTCGCGGTTTATTTTGAGATGGTTTGTCTTTGAGTGTTTGTGTCGCTTATATTATTTTGTTTTTGTATAGCCAGTTGGCCATTTTGTGGGAAAGTAACTGTCCTTTTGGCTTTCCGCTGTTGATGCTTCCATTAGGGTCTGTTGTTTCATGTTTGTGTGTCTTTCCCTTTAGTGTCTCTGATGGGAGCTGTGGGTTAATTGAACCGATTCCTGATCATTGCCTTCACTTCTATTTTGCCCCGAGAAGTATGTCTTGGAAGCAAGGAATACACCACAAAACTGAAATTATGGAGTGTGCATGTTTCTGGGCCAGACTATCTAGTTTCTGCCAATTAGGCCTCATCAGTGACCCTCAAATATTTACAAATTCCACAATGGAATCAATGATCCCAAAGGACAAGAAAATACAAACTACATGTACTAACAAGACTATGATGACTAAGACTGAATTCATAAATATTTCTGGAACTACATTTTAGTTTCTCACATTTTTGCTGAAAAGGAACCAAACACAGCGTTCATACAATGAGAATAAAACACTTTTTTTCTGTCTGTGATAAAGGAAAAACACAGGACTGCAGATGCGGATGATATAAGAAAAATGGATACTCTGTGTTCTCCTGTGGTCAAGCATATACATGATACTGAGTATACTGTCATCAAAACTAGAAAGTGCCATTCAAAGAATACCCACTACATCTTTAAAATAAAATATTGACAAAAATGCTGCCGCGCATTGCTGCTTGTCAGGGGCTCCTAACAATGAATTGCCTGTATCCTCAGTGATGTGTTTCGTTGTTTTAATCAAAACAAATTTCACCCAAAATCGGATTTGACATATTCGTAGTATATGGTATTTAGTTATACAACACTTGCACCCATAGTTAACCATAGTTAACCTACTGGCCTAAGCCCCGCCTACCACACTTGGTCTTCAAAAGCAAGTTATTGAAAATAACCACTAGACATTTCAAAGGAAAAACGAAGGTCATGATACAAGTGGGATTTATTAGGACAACCCTTTCTAAAACATATTTAACGTCACTATAGCTGTTGTCTGGGAATGTGTGGTGGCCGTAAAAAGTCTCCCTGCCCTACATCATAATGTAGTTTATATTTTCTTGTCCTTTGGGATCATTTATTCCATTGCGGAATTTTGAAAATGTTTAAGGGTCACTGATGAGGCCTAAATAGCCGATACAACCTAGTCTGGCCCAGAAGGCATGTGCACTCCGTGTTTTCCGGTTCTGTGGTGTATTCCTAGCTACCAAAGGATAACCCTTTCTACAACATATTTATATTTCACGAACTTCTTAATAATTATGTAATTCTGCCATATGTTTCTTTCGCATGACAGCATTATTTGGCTGATAGTAATGAGCTCGATCCATTTTAGCACATGCTTAAAGACAAATGTTATACGGGCCTCCGTGGCCTAGTGGATAAGAGCGCTGACTCTAAGTCATTAGGTCTCTCACCGCCGTAGGTTCGAGCCTCGCTCGGGCCACGTGTGAGACGCCAAGTTCTGCAACGGAAGGTCAGGTGGTTTTTCTCCGGGTACTCCGGTTTTCGCCCACCTCTGATTAACGATCGGCTCGATATGAGTGAAATAATCTTGAAAGGGCCGTAAAACCAAAACCAAAAAAAAAAAAAGACAAATGTTTTGTTCCTACTTGTATATACAACGATATATTCGACATTTATACAGGCCACAGATGTTGCTTCTTCAAGTATTGGTAACTATGTAAGTGCTCGACAAAGCCTACAATAAGATTGGTGTGACCAGCGACGTCTCAAATCAGCCTGCAAATAAGGGTCTTTGTTGATCACATTGGCCGGAACCTCTGGGATATCCAAGGACAGTTTAACAAAGTGCAGTGTCTTATTTGGTTGATGCTTAAAGGCATTATCGTCATTACAGGCAACAAAGGTCCTATTGTATAATGCGCTAGCTCATTTGCATAATTATGTTCTGCTGCGACACATGGTGATTAAGTCAGATATACTCGTAGACACTTATTGTAAATGTGAATAACACCTTTCGACCCTGCGCTTGACAAACTCTATAGCAAGGCATATGCGACTAGCAAAGACACAGATATGCTTGCATGTCTACCCACAAAGGCAATATACATCTATTGCAATCAGGGAAGATGTACCATACTGCGGGGATTTGCAGGCTTATTTCAATCCCCACTAATCAAATAGACATTGTCGTTGACTGTCACAGGTCTGAATTCATGTTATACATATACCTTTGATAATCTTGCAACTAAAGATACGTAAAGGTCGATTGAGTATCTTAATCCAAACCTGTTTTGACCGTTGCTTACCCTGCAGGTTTATGGAAACAAAGAAACGTCGCATCAACGTCATTACAAATCTCTACGTTAAATCGACGTTGATTTGAAATTGCAAACACGTTTGGCGCCAGCTGGTAAGCGATCAAAGGTCATGTTCCTAGCTCTGTTCACTGTGTTCCGAGGTCCCGTCTCCGTATGACCTCAGCTGTTGGTGGGACGTAAAACTGAAACACTCACTCACTCACTCTGTTCACTGTGTTTTGCCTTGTTGTTGTGCTCTTTCATTGCAATAACAAACATTTATAAGATAATGATAATAGTTCGTCTGTCATCACTCACAATGGCCAATCACAATTTTAAGATGGATGAAGAGACTAGTCTTAGCTGTAAACTGTCTGATACATTGAGATGGTCGTGGAGGAAAAACTCTTTTTTTTTGTTGTCTTTGCGCTCGCTTTTCTATGTTCGATTTTCCGTCTGTTATTCATCAGCATTCTTTCTGAAAATACTTCGCCACTTTGCTATGTCTTTTACAATCTCTTCCGTCTGAGGTTCAAACGGTGTCCTTGTCTCGTTTTATGGTCGCCACGGAAACGTTTTTCCACCTGTAAATCCCCATGGAGGATTTTAGGCGGCAAACGTTAATTAGACATTCTGGAAACATAGCCTGTCCACTCAAGGTGAGCCAGTTTCAGAAGAGTATGTAAACAACTTTCCTGCCCTTTTTGGGACCTATGTTTTGGAATCCTGTCTTGCCAGTTAATCTTTATACGTTTCAATACAGCTTATATTGAAGCGGTTCAGTCGTTTGGCATATTTTCAAGAGTTTTGCGACCTGATATTTCAATTCTAGGATTGCAAGAGCTTGTGCAGCATTTGGCCAACTTCGTGGAAGTGTGTGAGATCGAGGTGGAATCAAACTTGCCACAAGTGCACAATAGAAGTGAAGGCAATGCTCAGGAATTGATACAATCAACCCACAGCTCCCATCAGAGACACCAAAGGGAAAGAAACACAAACATGAAACAACAGACCCTAATGGACAAATCAATAGCGGAAGGCAGAACGGACAATCTGCGGTCTTTCAATATCATTATAAGCATGCGAAACTTTTGATAGTTATTCAACAACATCCCAAAAGACTGACACTTTTCAATACAAGCTGCCTTAGAATAGAAGTGGAGGCAATGATCAGGTATGGATAAATTAACCCTAGCTTACATTAGAGACACCAAAGGGACAAAAAACACAAACATGAAACAACAGACCCTAATGGAAACATCAATAGCGGAAAGCCAAAATGACAGTTACTTTCCCACAAAATGGCCAATAGGCTATCCAAAATAAAATAATATAAGCGACACAAACACCCAAAGACAAACCATAAAAAAAATAAACCGCGACAGAAGAACCTCCTTGGAACGGTCAGCGGAAACGAATTCCACAGGGCGTGGGGGTGGGGGCTTAAATCGATTTTACGCCCTTAATTCCATCGCGATTTAGACAAATGATTTGTTCAATCCGCATGAAGGCCTCCAAACTCATCAGTGCAACATCTCCTTATGACAATATATCCGTGGGGTTCCAGAGCCATGCATTTTTTTTTCTTATTTCTGTTCCAAGACATAGAGGATGGCTTCCAACAAACACCGACGATTTATATTTTGAGTAGAAGTAAGAAAATAAAATATCAGAAAATGGAGATATGGAATATGTTCTAGAAAGGGTTATCCTTTGGAAGCAAGAAATACACCACATAACTTATAAATATGGAATGTATATGTTTTCTGGGCCTGACTAGCTAGTTTCGGCAAATTAGGCCTAATCAGTGACCAGCATATGTTTTCAAAATTCCACAATGGAATCAATGATCCCGAAGGACAAGAAAATATAGACTACACTATGATGTAGGACAGGGAGACATTTTACGGCCGTCACACATTGAATAATGGAATATGTCGTATGGATGTGTTCTCGTAATGCATTTATAACTCACGTACAATAAAACGTCTTTCGTTGGTTCCTATGGAATGCTTCCCAGAGGTTCAGATAACCCCAGAAAGCAAATATTTAATAACACTAACATTTAGCCCGTGTACTCCGTGTTATTATAATGTGGACACACAACATATCATTATCTAACAGGTATCTTTCACTTTTAATATTATGCCTCCTGGATGGCGCTATGTATCACGAAAACATGCCTGTACAATTTATGACTGCATTAAAACCTATTTTTATATAGTAAAACTGAGGTTTACATTGGTATACATTATTTTTTATCAGGATTTGTATCTGGAAAATAATGGTGGTAATATTTTACCAATATATTTCATTAGGCGTGTTTTCGTAATGAAAAAACGCTCAGTTTTTGGCACCTATGTTTTGTTATTAAGTGTGTAGTCATTATAACGAATTTTGGTTCAACAATAGGCATACTAGATATGTGCACAATGTTACATGTACATCTAATAAAGCTATTCCCTGAAAAATAAATAAAAACAATATTTATATATCTCCAATTTAAACACATACGAGCAAACCAAAAATAAATTCATAATATTCAGCCACAAACAAACGCACATTGGTCCATATCGTACTCACAACCATATACATTTATGCTTCATTTAAATATATATGTTTACTCAAGTAAGAATAAATCATTATTTTGGCCAAAAATTAGGAATTAAATTTCACATTATAGGAACTGGATCCTTATCTGATACGGAAATAAACAAATCGCTTACCAACTATGCGGGCATTAATGCATCGAAATCCTTGAGCAATTTCATCTGCGACTAATGATGTTTAAACTGGTCGTTAACGTAATATAAAGTGACAATACCGCAACGTAAAAACGTTAACGTAACATAGCGTGAAAGGCTCAAATTGGCGGTTAAACAATGAATGCCATTATCGTTACCTTTATCTTTCAGTTCTTCTACCGATACATGGCTTGATAAATTTAATTAAAGGATATTTAAGACTGGCTACAGTTCTTACAGTCCCCACCATGAAATTACCCAAATTACATCAATTTTAGGTTAAGATACGCATTTAAATATTAAACCATAAACGACAGTTTCATCAATTAGTGTTTTCAAGCAGGCACAGTTTAGGTACTGGTCGTAATATCTGCGATGCACGCATTCTAATCACACAGCTATGGACATGCGCATCGCGACCCACATTTACGCCAATAACTCTGCCTATCGGCCATTGTCCTCTTGGGGTGTTTACCTCGACCACAAGCACAATGTGTCCTTTGCGATGGTCTGTTGTGGTTCTCATCCATTTCTGTCTAGCTTGCAGGGCAGGCAAATACCCGCGAATCCATCTTCTCCAAAAGACAGAGGCAAGATACTGTACCTGTCTCCACCATCGTTTGGCGTAAACGTCCTCTTTTACAAACACACCGGAGGGAATACAGGAGTTATATTGCATTAGTAACAGCATGTTGGGTGTCAGAGCCAGTGGATCCTTAGGGTCGCTGCTCATTGGCGTTATTGGTCTGCCATTCATAATTCTCTCCCCATCAACCATTAGCATCTGTAGCTGTTCATCAGTAAGTAGATGTTCCCTGGCAAGCGCTTAAAGAATAGTACGTGTAGATCGAATCATTCGTTCCCATACTCCACCCATATGGCTTGCAGCTAATGGTGGATTAAAATGCCATTCAATTTCTCTTTGTATCATATGTCGTTCTATTTTTTATTTATTCCATTCTTGTAAGGATTTACGCAGCTCTTGGTCGCCCTTGACTGTCAGAGAAAACTGTTTCCGGATCTCCTCGTCGGCTTGTCGCGACGGAAGTAAGGGCGAGGATTGTGGCCACGTAAAATCGATTTAAGCCCCCCAGTGGAAATCTTTCGGTGACCGTTCCAAGGCGGTTCTTCTGTGGTGGTTTATTTATGTTGTTGTTTGTTAGTTACTGTGTGTATCACTTGTGTCTTTTTGTTTTGGATGGTCATATGGCCATTTTGTGGGAAAGTAACTGTCCTTATGGCCTTCCTTTGTTTAGGTTTCAATTATGATCTGGTCGCTTAATGATTGTGTTTCTTTCCCTTTGGTGTCTTTGATGGGTGGAGTAAGTTAATTGTATCGATTCCTGATCTTTGTTTTACTTCTACTTTGTAAAGCGATGAAAAGCAGAGATGAAAGAAACGGCTGTCAAACAATGAGCAAATTCCAGATAGACTGTTCTGGTCGTTAAACATAATGTTTCAACTGGTCGTTAACGTAATATAATGTATTTGTATGTTATGGTAGCGTTATATTACATGTTTTTTGTTCGTGCATTCAAGGGTATTTTTTTTTCCATTTCGAATCCATCATGTGCAACAAACGTAATTGTTTTTTCATAACGAAAACATGCCTATTCAAATACATTGTAAACTTGAACGCCAAAAAAAAACGAAAATTTTAAGATTAAAAATTGATATTTTTATTATATCTGCTCAAAATATAGATTGTGGGTACTCGTTAGAACCACCATGATGAGACTGTTCTATATTTAAGAGCAGAAATAAGAAAAATAAGGTATATCCCTGTTAACACCAGTTTTACTAAATAAAAGTGGGGTTCAATAGGGCCAAAACTATATAGGCATGTTTGCGTGATGGTTAAAAGCAAGTATTGGTATAATTTGAATCGATTCAGAAGTATGGCGATTGCATAATAAATATAACGGAATAGATTATCTTTGAGCATTGTGTGACGATGAAATGAACTTTGTTAATGTTTGCCTGTTGCTAAAACGACACTTTCGGGATCACACAATTTGAGAAATAGGCTTTTATTGAGTCTAAATATTACCGTGGAACGCTGTCATATAAGAAGCGTCAACAATTGATGGCAAGCGATAAATCAGTCTGAATATGACATTTTATCAATCATATACGATAAAGAATTACTAAAATAGGTAGCATTGTTTAACAGAACGTTATTGTCCAATATAGGTTTATCATTCTGACAACTGAATAGTTGATTTGGCTTGTTATAGCGAGAGATACGGCTGCGGCTCGCAAAAATTGCTTTTTTTTTGTTGACACACAAGACCCATTGATTAACCGTTTCTGTACGAAACGGAATCTTCCTCCTTAAATGTAGCAGGAGTTCATATCAAAATTAAGGTTGATAGGATGTTTTATCTTTAACATTTATTCGGCAAATATATGGGCTCTTTGCAGTGGAGATACTGGTCAGACGCCGTCTGATCTGGGCCTGTAATGTTTACCAGAATCAATTTTGAGGTCTGTCTCTGGTTGGGCTCATCGGAGTCTAACTGTTGGTTTTCTTTTGCTCCAGCATTTCAGTGGTTTCTTGATGTCGAGTCCTCACCGTTGTCTCTGAATGTCTCACCTCTGTGGTTCTTTGATTTTTGTGTTCACGGAGATGTTGCACTGATGAGTTAGGAGGCCTTCATGCGGACTTAAAAAATTGTTTGTCTAAATCGTGGCGGAAGTAAGGGCGAGGATTGTGGCCACGTAAAATCGATTTAAGCCCCCCAGTGGAGGTCTTCCGCTGACCGTTCCGAGGCGGCTCTTCTGTGGCGATTTATTTATGTTGTTGTTTGTTGCTTACTGTGTGTATCACTTGTGTCTTTTAATTTTGGATGGCGATATCGCCATTTTGTGGGAAAGTAACTGTCCTTATGGCCTTCCTTTGTTTGGGTTTCCATTATGGTCTGGTCGCTTAATGTTTGTATTTCTTTCCCTTTGGTGTCTTTTATGGGTGGAGTAAGTTAATTGTATCAATTCCTGATCTTTGTTTTACTTCTACTTTCCTGTAAAAATTGGGTTAATGGCGCACTTTTCTCTTTGCGTAATGAAAAAAAATAATTTATTGAAGTACATCATAGATACCATTTGCCCTATGATAACACATCCGGTTGTTTGGAGGGGTAGATATGTCCAAGAAATTCTACCCCTTCAAACAACCGGATAGCTAGAAATGCTTTGTTTTGTTTTGTTTGATTTGAGGTTTAACGTCCCCGTCAACACTGTAGAAGTCATTTTCGAGACGTTGCTTCCAATTTTGTGGGACTTTTACCCGACATTGAGATGAAAAGACTTCTCAAGAACTGTTGCCCAATGAAACCAATAGGGTTTATTAGCATGGACGGTCCGCCTCGCACCTCGGTTCCTGGACAGGCTTAGATCCTCTAAGCGGTTTAGCAGTACTAGTGTGCGGGCCGGATTCAGCTCTGCGTGGAAGCATCATGCAGCCCATATATTTCTTCAAGCCCCTATGGGCGGGGGCCGAGCCAGAAATGCTCCAACACAGAAAGTACGCAGTGGGTACATTATAACGAAAATCGTTGTTAACATATTAGCGAAGCAACAGAAAATGTCAATAAGTAATGGCAGTCAAATTATAGAGGCGTGTTTTTATCATGATAAGTCCGTGAAATGAACACCCCTCTCAACAGCAGTTAATATAGAGAAAGCTGGGGTTGACAGGGAATACATTATTTCGCTTATTTCTGCTCCTAGACATAGGTTGTGGGTACTCGCTAGTAGCGCCTCAATGAGGTACTCAATAGAACCGCCTCAATGAGGTACTCACTAGGACCGCCTCAATGAGGTACTCGCTATGACCGCCTCAATGAGGTACTTACTAGGACCGCCTCAATGAGGTACTCACTAGGACCGCCTCAATGAGGTACTCACTGGGACCGCCTCGATGAGGTACTCGCTAGAACCGCCTCAATTAGGTATGCACTAGAAACGCCTCAATGAGGTACTCGCTAGGAGAGCCTCAACGAGGTACTCACTAGGACCACCTCAATGAGGTACTGCATATGACCGCCTCAATGAGGTACTCAACATGACCGCCTCAATGAGGTACTCGCTATGACCGCCTTAATGAAGTACTAGGACCGCCTCAATGAGGTACTCAAAAGGGCCGCCTCAACGAGGTACTCACTATGACCGCCGCAATGAGGTACTCACTAGGACCGTTTAAATTAGGTACTCGCTTTGACCGCCTCAATGAGGTAATCACTAGGACCGCCTCAATGAGGTACTCACTAGGACCGCCTCAACAATGTACTCACTAAGACCGTCTCAATGAGGTACTCGCTATGACTGTCTCAATGAGGTACTCACTAGGACCGCCTCAATGAGGTACTCGCTAGGACCGCCTCAATGAGGTACTCGCTATGACCGCCTCAATGAGGTACTCGCTAGGACCGCCTCAATGAGGTACTTGCTAGGACCGCCTCAATGAGGTACTAGCTAGGACCGCTTCAATGAGGTACCCCCTAGGGACATCATTTTCCCCTAGGGAAATACTATTTGAACGCAAATCTATTATCTACTCGATTTTTTGCTATATGGCTATGATTGTGGACGGTATCTTCACATTGCCACGATTTTAGGGAGCTAACAAGAGTATGCATGATTTTCCGGTAGTATTCATAGGTATAATACCCTGAAAAACGAACACTATTCAGCAGCAGGTCAAGTGCGAATAATTGCACACAACATAGTGGCGGGACAGAGAATGAATATAGAACGGTATGTTAAATCTATGTTTAGTATTATTTTATATGAACATGCTTGTATGTTTTGGAGGGGTTTACTTCTAGTATACCCCAACTTTCTGAAGCCTATTCTGGATTCACTTTTGAAGCCTCTGTGGTGTAGTGATTAGGCTACTCGCTTTGCCAGCTAGAGGTCGCAGAATCGATTCCAGGCTTCTCCAGAAGTAGATGAGCCTTTCAAGCGAGGTCCTGTCTCATTCTGACCCTAGATGTTGGTGAGACGTAAAGTTTGGACACCCGCTCATTCTAGATTCATTTAGGCTTTTATATATTTAACTTCACTACAGCTGGTGTGTGGGAATGTGTGGCGGCGGTAAAACGTCTCCCTGCCCTACATCATTGTGTAGATTATATTTTCTTGCCTATGAGATCATTGATTCAATTGTGGAATTTTGAAAATATCTGAGGGTCACTGATGAGGACTAATTGTCCGAAACTAGCTAGTCTGGCCCAGAAAACATGTACACTCCATATTTTTAGTTCTTTGGTGTATTCCTTGCTTCCAAAGGATAACCCTTCTATGGAACATATTTAACTTCACTACAGCTGGTGTGTGGGAATGTGTGGCGGTGGTAAAACGTCTCCCTGCCCTACATCATAGTGTAGATTATATTTTCTTGTCCTTTGGGATCATTGATTCCATTGTGGAATTTTGAAAATATCTAAGGGTCACTGATGAGGCCTAATTGGCCGAAACTAGCTAGTCTGGCCCAGAAAACATGTACACTCCATATTTTTAGTTCTTTGGTGTATTCCTTGCTTCCAAAGGATAACCCTTTTATAGAACATATTTAACTTCACTACAGCTGGTGTGTGGGAATGTGTGGCGGCGGTAAAACGTCTCCCTGCCCTACATCATAGTGTAGATTATATTTTCTTGTCCTTTGGGATCATTGATTACATTGTGGAATTTTGAAAATATCTGAGGGTCACTGATGAGGCCTAATTGGCCGAAACTAGCTAGTCTGGCCCAGAAAACATGTGCACTCCATATTTTTAGTTCTTTGGTGTATTCCTTGCTTCCAAAGGATATCCCTTTTATAGAACATATTTTAGACCCCCTATTGTAGAATATAATTAATAAACGCCGGGCCACTTGTTTGATCCATAACTTTTGACTAGCAGTGGTTAGAAAACCGTGGTCCCATCTCTATATGATATTAGGTGTAGAGGGGACGTAAAATTAAGACGGGTTTAACCATATCTTCCTAATCAGGGCAAACACTTACAAGAGCCTGTCGGGTTATCCGTGATGATGAACCGTGAGGAATTTGATTTTACAAGCATGTTCATGTTGAGTAGAAATAATTTTGTTCAAGAAGAATTACGAGTTCACTTTGTAATGATGCCGTTTTTGTTTGAGAACTCGGTTCTTACATGTATGTACATAAAAGGATTGTGATAATGATAAGTGAGAGTGTTTGGTCGTCACACGTTATAACGGCCTGAGCGGCGTGGATGATGTCAGCTGCGTCACCAGCGTCACGAGGACGGTTGTGACATGGTGCCTACCAAATACAGAAAGAATTTACGGCAAACAGTGTTGGTCCTTATGAGACAGTAACAAATGTTGTGGAGAATAGATGAGACACTAACAAATGTTGTGGAGAATAGATGAAAAACTTTCTGTTTGTAGTTTTAGTTGTTGTTGATGTAATGAATTTGTGAATAGCTATATTTGTGAGCCGTGTCGCGGAGAAGGATATGAAATAGTTTGTTATGTTTCCTGTAATTGGCGGGTGACCAGGTAGCGCAAAGGCGTGGTCAGTTCAATTGCCTCTTACCTGTGATAATGTAGTGAGCACGAATTTGATGGATATTATGCTCAGTAGTAGTGAGCATTAACTGATTTCTGTAGAGCTCTCTAAGGAAACATAAACTTTGAGTATTCTTGTGTCAAGCGATGGGTGCTGATAATTTGATGCGCAGTCAAGTTGAGTTCTGCTGTGCAGTTATTTGTCGCATGCACTGATCAGCCTGTATGTCTGGTCGGCGCATGCGCAATAACGGTATATGCATGAACATATTCTTACTTCTCCGGAAGGGGGCTCATGATATAGCATGTATGTTTTGTGAACTGTATCTCAGTCGAATTATCGTAATTTGCAGGCACAACAATGTGTGGTGACCTGCTGCTCCCTGCCAGATAGGAGCAGGTACTGGTACGACGCCGTCTGTTCAGTGTCAAAAACAAGGGCGGACAGACCCAATAACAGACCGTCGAGACCATAATAAACAGGTCGTAGAAGACAACCTGAGACCATTTTACACAGGTTGTGGAAAACAACCTGGAGTCGATTCCCGGGACTTCAAGTTCGTATGAATACGAATCGATAAATAATATAAATCAACTCGTGGTCGACAACAAGGTCGACAAACTAGTTTACAGCAGTGCGCGAGAAGTGGTTCACCCTAAGTGAACGTTTAATCTGGCCAGTCGCGTTTTGTGTTTCTTTTGCTTATTTTATTGTTGTTTTTGTTAGATGCTTCTGTAGACATTCACGTCACCCCGTTCCGAGCACAGAACATTGTTTTGCCTTCGGGGCGGACGTCGTGAGTGGGCTGCAGAAGCAAATAAATGTGATGTTTTGTGTTAGTATTGTTGTATATAGGTACTGTAAATAATTCATGTCATTCATTTGATATCTTTCTTGTGCTTTACCCCACAGCTGCCCGTATACCTGTCAGAGATCACGCTCGGTTGTCTTGTCAGCATGGGGGTTTGCGGGACGCCGTAAACCCACATGTAACAATGCGGGGCAGTCATCCCGTGGGACGGATTTTTCTATCCAATCCCTCACACCCATAGAGGATTCTTTTTTCTTGCATACCTTACATTTCTTAGCGCGGATTTTTAATGCTGCAGTCACTTCGGTTACTGACGCCCGCCATATTGTGATGACACTACAGGGATGTTGATTGACGTCACGAAACGTGCTGTGACGTCATCCTTAACAGCGGCGCATATGAGGTCATATTCAACCACTGAAGTTATCAAACACGCGAGAATATTCGATTTTGGGTAAGAACACCAGGGTTACGACAGAATTTCTATATCAAGCTAAAAATATGGTTTTCCTTGTCTGGTGTGCAAGAAATTATTTTCCATAAATGACTCCTTCAAAAATATAGACTGTAGGAACTTGTTTGATCCGCCTCATTGAGGGTCCTTAGGAGCATCCACGAGCTCTGTTAAGGCTAAAATAAGAATTCTAACACAGCGCATTTGGAAGGAACTGTGCAACAAATCACGGGGCGGAAGAGCATGCCGAGTGACGTCATTAAAAGCTGTTAATTTATGACATCACTGGTAGATTCCTTGACGTTAGAAGGTATAACGTCACTTTCTCGGATCAAAAACGTTACATAAGAACATAAGTCATGTATTACAGTCAATTATTTTGCGGGATTTCTTTTCACAATGGTGACAGGTTGTCAGAATTTGAAGGAAACAGCATGTTTGAACCTGTGGCGATTTATTTATGTTGTTTTTGTTACTTACTGTGTGTATCACTTGTGTCTTTTTATTTTGGATGGCCATATGGCCATTTTGTTGGAAAGTAACTGTCCTTATGGCCTTCCTTTGTTTAGGTTTCCATTATGGTCTGGTCGCTTAATGTTTGTGTTTCTTTCCCTTTGGTGTTTTTGATGGGTGGAGTAAGTTAATTGTATCGATTCCTGATATTTGCTTTACTTCTACTTTTTATGTAAGCTGAACTGGCTTTTTCTCCCGCGAAAATAATTGAATAACAGCACATGTTACTTGCGTAATACATAATTGAAAATGTCAAAGTAAATGTCAGTAAGTTTTGTTCATATTCCAAAGTAAACACCTCAATGTATAGTGAATTTTAGATAATATCGAAAGACTGGATTAAAATATATGCAAGGTAAAAACGTTTCAATTTTCTATCGGTAAAAGTTTAAAATGTTTCATATACCCATCAACATAATCCCAAATACATTTATTACCCATTCAACAGCATATTGGTCATATAAAGTTCTCACTACTCATCAACGTTGTTTCAACCATTCATGTAACATGCCTGTGTAACAAAAGTGCATCTTTTACAATACGTTAACACTATTTGGGTCATTAAGATCACACGCCTATGTAACTACGTTACAGCATTGGCCGCATTAGGTTTTGGGCCGGTTTTGATCAGAACTGTGGTTGCCATGGAAACAAAAACCTTCCATAGAAGTTTTTAATAAATTGAAATCCAGGCGTTTTCGTGCTTCAAGTCTGTCTACTTATGATTTTTCACCGTTTACACTACACTGCCTAATAATCTTATAAAAGAACACCTTAATTATTTAACTGAATGGTCATTTCATAGGGAAGACTCCATATATCTTGCATGTAAGGTAAGAAATGTTTTTTTTTTTCACTTATGAAGTGCATAAAACTTATACTTTATGGTCATTACATGGGATTTGGTATTATGTTATTTAGACACGTTGTGGGTATTCCGATGGGTACTAATTTCGCACCACATGTGGCTGATCTGTTTTTGTTCTGTTATGAGAGACCATTCATTTTTATTTCCCTTTGGTGTCTCTGATGGGAGCTGTGGGTTAATTGTATCGATTCCTGATCATTGCCTCCGCCTTCTATTTTTCATAATGTCCCTTTCTGCTGAAATCTTGTCTAAAATCCGATCTGATCCGATCTTTATAAAATATTCAAATAACCAGTACAGGCATACAGTCTATGTCCCGTCGGAATTTGGGCCTCACAGGACCGACGGCTTTGGAGTTACCTGCCTTTGAGCATAAAAATAAGCGAAAAATAGTATCTCCACTTTTTCTCAGCTATTACTGGTATGATCTTTGTGTAACTTTTAGTAAAAAAGGGCAAGCATCATATCTCAGACGAGTTCGAATTTGGCTCGAATCTGACAACCGGATTTGCAGTTACGTTACCTGTAACGTTAAAAATTCTTCTTTGTCATTTCTGTTCCGATTTTTATTAAACCTACAGATATCCAGGAGAGGCACACTGTCTACGTCCAGTTCGAATTTGGACCTTGCAGGACTAAGGGCTTTGGAGTTTCCTGCCCTTGAGTATAAATATGAGCGAAAAATCGTGTCTCCCCTTTTTCTCAGCTGTTTTTTATCTGATAATTTTGAAACTTGAACTAATCAAGGACAAGCATAATATCTCAGACGAGTTCGAAATTTAGCTCGAATCTGACAATCAGTTGAGCGTGAACATAGGCTTACAATGGAAAAACGACGTCTCCAACTTTAATGAGCCATTTTTGATCTGACCCTTATCAAACTGGCAGATAACCAGGAGAGACATACAGTCTACGTCGAGTTCGAATTTGGGCCTGGTTTTGGAGTTACCTGCCCTTGAACATAAAAAAAAAGCGAAAAAGGGCGTCTCCACTTTTTCTCAGCTGTTTTCGATAGGATCTTTTTGAAACCTTTAGAAAACAAGGACAAGCATAATATTTCAGACGAGTTCGAATTTGGTTCGATCTGACAACCTGTTTCGCATTTACGTTCCCTTGAGCGAGAAAAATTTTACCATAGGCTTACAATGAAAAAAAAAAACATATCCAACTTTTCTCAGCCATTTGTGATCTGATCTTTTTCAAACTTGGATATAACCAGGAGAGGCATACAGTCTATGTCAAGTTCGAATTTGGGCCTAGCAGGACTAATAACTTTGGAGTTACCTGCCCTTGGGCGAAAAATGGCGTCCACTTTTTCTCAGCTGTTTTCGATCTGATCTTTTTGAAACTTTGAGTAAACAAAGACAAGCGTAATACCTCAGATGAGTTCGAATTTGCCTTGAATCTGACAACCTGTGCTATTTCACAGGTGACCGATCGTTGCCCGCTGGGCGACTTCTTTTATTTCCAGTCCCAATAGAGATTGTGGATGCTCGTTATAACCGAGGCGGGTTCTTACGAGTACCAACACTCCATTACGAAAACACGCCTATATCATTACATTGTAAATTTTACCTCCAAAAATGAAAATTTTAAGATGAAAAATTGCGATATTTTTCTTATTTCTGCTCAAAATATAGAATGTGGGTACACGTAATTGGAGTTCAAGAGGGTCAAAATTATATAGGCATGTTTCGTGATGTAAGTTTTTGAGCAAAAATAAGGGAAATAATGTATACCCCTGCTGACACCCACTTTTCTCTTTTTAAGTAGGGTTATAGGCGTGTTCATTACTCGAACTTGTTAAAATGACTACCTTAATCGAATTACACATGAAGGCGGTGTGTGCTTTGCAAATGGTACATGTACATGTAAGTGTTGGATGTGAGGAAAAAGTAATAATAATGTTCTAGACCCGTTTTTATTTTATTAGAATAAATTATTTGTCGGGCAAATATACAACAGATCAAAATAAACATTTAACAAATACATGTATATCTAAAATGTGCCATAACCATACTGTCTTAGAGCAGTGGATTGTTGGAATTAGTATATTGTACCCATGTAAGATAATGTTTTCTTTCATCGACGTATAATATTTTATATCTTATTAACAAGCACGTGAAATGAAGACCACTGTAGACCACTCTTCATATACCGAAATTGGGGCATCACATCACGAAAACATGTCGATATAATTTTGACCCCCTTGAACCCCACTTTTACATAGTAAAACTGGGGTTAACACGGGTAAACCTTATGTTTCTTATTTCTGCTATAAAATATAGATTGTGGGTACTCATAAGAACCGCCTCGATGAGGCGGTTCTAACGTGTACCCACAATCTATATTTTGAGCAGAAATAAGAAAAATATCACAATTTTTCGTCTAAAATTTTCGATTTTTAGGTGGTAAAATTTACAATGTATTTGTAAAGGCGTGTTTTCGTAATGAGAAGTACACATTATCATTATTATTATTATTATTATAAGTAGTAGTAGTAGTAGTAGTAGGAGTAGTAGTATTGGTCCAAAGCGTATATTATCATGGTTGTGGGTTACCGTGAGCCGCCTCATTAAGGCGGCTCTAACGAGCACCTACAATCTATGTTGAGATCAGATTTAAGAAAAAAAACATTTCATTTCTACGGAACCCGGGAAGGGACATGATTTTTTTTTATTTTATAAGTTGTGCGCACAAGATAATATCTTGTGCGGACAAGATATTATCTTGTTCGGACAACATATTATCTTGTGCGCACAAGATATTATCTTGTGCGCACAAGATATTATCTTGTGCGGACAACATATTATCTTGTGCAGACAAGATATTATCTTGTCCGCACAAGATATTAAGTTGTGCGAACAAGATATTATCTTGTTCGCACAACTTATTATCTTGTCCGCACAAGATATTATCTTGTCCGCACAAGATAATATCTTGTGCGCACAAGATAATATGTTGTCCGAACAAGATAATATCTTGTCCGCACAAGATAATATCTTGTTCGCACAACTTCCCAAGATCTATGTTGTGCAAACAAGATAATATGTTGTGCGGACAAGATATTATCTTG
Source organism: Lucinisca nassula (assembly GCA_963580285.1). Lineage (NCBI taxonomy): Eukaryota > Metazoa > Mollusca > Bivalvia > Lucinida > Lucinidae > Lucinisca > Lucinisca nassula. The sequence goes on along the minus strand of OY757019.1, from coordinate 81,275,589 downwards.
TGCAAACAAGATAATATCTTGTCCGCACAAGATAATATGTTGTCCGAACAAGATAATATCTTGTCCGCTCAAGATATTATCTTGTTCGCACAACATAATAAAAATAAAAAATCATGTCCCTTCCCGGGTTCCGTACATTTCTTGTTTTTTTTTTTTGTTTTTTTTTCTTCAGAAAAGCAGATATGAAAGAATGAATTAAAACAATATAAAAATATTTTTCTACGTTTCTACTCCATTATGAAAACATGTCCGTAAGAAATAATGGCGTCCAACATGGTGTCAGAAAATGATAAATATTCGGTAGAAAAGTGATAACATCTTTATTATTTCTGCTTTCAACATAGATTGTGGGTGCTCGTTAGAACCGCCTCAATGAGGCGGTTCTAACGAGTACCCACAATCTATGTTTTTGAGTAAAAATAAGGCAGCTAATGTATACCCCCGTAAACCCCAATTTTCTCTATATAAAGTGGGGTTTAGGGGGGTCTTCGTTTCACGGACTTGTTATCGTGATGCCAAGTATGGATGGTGTCGAGAGCAAACGAATGGAGAAGATGCATTACGATAACAAACCCGTGCGACATAGTGCATTTTTTCACATCTCAAAAATGGCTCCATTTCTGACGAAAATCGATGATATTTTCCTTATTTATAAAGCCAACATAGGTTGTGGGTGCTAGTTAGAACGGCCTCATATACTGCTGCTCTAAAATACAGATTGTGGGTACTCGTTAGGTACGAGTGCCCACATTCTATATTTTGAGCAGAATTAAGAAAAATATCGCAATTTTTCATCTTAAAATTTTCGTTTTTTCGGCGATAAAGTTTACAATGTATTTGTATAGGCGTGTAATTCAAATTCGTAATGCACAATTCAAATTCTCGTTCATTATGTATATTTCGAACGATTTAATCCGTTGAAATTCGATAAATTCAACGAGCAAAAATCTAAGAATTATTTCACACGACGACTGGTAGTAATATAACGTGACGTCAAACAGCACGTTTAGAACCCGTGCGTTACGTCGTTGTATATGAAGTGTCGTCAACAGCACTCCGTTAAAAGAAAACGTAAATGTTAGAAGACAAATAAAAGACGTGATGTTTTTCTTCGCTTGGGTTTCTTTCAACGATGACAGTTTCTAATAGAGTAATCATTACGATAACACACCCGTGTGATATAGTGCATTTTTCAAACCTCAAAAGAGGTATTTTTTTCTGATGAAAATTTGTGATATTTTCCTTATTTCTGCTCCAAACATAGGTTTTGGGTACTCGTTAGAACCGCCTCATTGAGGCGGTTCTAACGAGTACCCACAACCTATGTTTTGGAACAGAAATAAGGAAAATGATGTTTACCCCCTAAACCCCAGTTTTCTCTATATAAAGTGGGGTTTAGAGGGGTCTTTATTTCACGGACTTGTTCACGTGATGAATTCCGCCGTGGCCATTGGCAAGTGCATTCTTCCGCTTTCGAAACAATTCCTAAAATTAGCATCTTGGTGGTCATCATGAAAATACGTCTATATAATTCCTACCCCCTTGAACTTCACATTTATATAGGAAAACTGGGGTTTACAGGGGTAAACCTTATTTTTCTTATTTATGCTTTAACATATAGATTGTGGGTACACGTTAGAACCGCCTCATCAACACTGACTGTTTGGGGGGGGGGGGGGGCTGTGACCTTGAATAAAGGTCAAGGTCACCAAAACCTAATTAAATCTGCGGTATGTTGTATTGATATATTGTACCAAGTTTGAGTAAAATTAATCAATTCGTTAATGAGATATAGTGCAGACAAGCCATTTCTGTCCCAAAACTGTCTGTTTTGGGGGACATGTGAAGTTAACTGGAACCCCCCCCCCCCCCCTGTGCAGGGAGAACCTTCCACGGTGCAGGTTAAAGATCCCTACCGTAATAACATGATTACTGTGTAGACTTCAATCCTGCAAACCTTGAGTTGATGTAAAGTACACCTGCACGTAATACCCGTGAGGGGGGTTTGCAGATTAGAAAGAAAGAATGAAAAGTAGGTATGTTGTTATGATATTTCGTACCAAGTTTGACTAATATTAATAAATTAAATAAATAAATTAACATAAATAAATTGGGGCGGGGTGTGTGTGTGTGTGTGGGGGGGGGGTGCTGTTTATGTTTATGACTGTTTTATGGGGGCCTCTGACCTAGAAAAAAAATCAATGTCATTTAATGTATTCAAATCTGCGGTATGTTGTAATGATATATTTTACCAACTTTGACTAAAATGAAACAATTCGTTTATGAGTTAGAGTGCAGGCAAGAAAATTTTGGCCCCAAAATGACTGTTTTGGGGGGCCTGTGACCTAGACTAGAAAATGATGTCAAGGTCATCATAACATAATGACTGTTTTCGCATATCCTAATGATGTAACTAAGCAAGTTTGGCCAAAAGCCATTTATAGGTTCAGGAGATAAAGTGCTTCAAACAGGCTATGCCCACGCCGACGCTGACGCTGACGCCGAGGCCGACGAAAATGGACCCGCACCAAAAACAATATGTCTCCCTCCCCTATGGTGGGAGACTTAATATCGTAGATTTTCATCGAAAAAGGAGCCATTTTGGATACGTGAAAAAAAAACCCTCACGGTTATGCTACCGTGATGCAACCTAAGACCCCTTCTTCTAACGAGCACCAACAATGTATATCTTGGTTCAGAGTACCAAATAAATGAAAAAAATGAAAGTTAAATTATCTCGTATAGTAAACTTCATCCCAATAATACATGTACAGGGAGGGGTTTATCAACGGATGTATGTCATGAACTTGTACAAACAATGAAATAATGCTATCTCCGTATATGTTTCATACTTTATTGTCGTAGACATTATAGACGCAGGGTGAAGTACAGCCATTAGTCGCTAGCCTTTATATTATGCAACAACAAGTATACGTTTTTCAAAAAAAAAAAAAAAAAAAAAAAGAGGCCCATAACAAGTATAAGCTTTATACAAAAAGAAGCCCACGAGCAGAACTCTGGCACAGAGTTGCTGCCACATTTGTACAAGCCCATATTTTCTGTCGTATTTGTAGAAAATAATACAAAATATACCCCTAACAAACGCTCGACCACGAAGGACCATCGCCAATCCTATAAGCTCCTCAGGAGCTTCGACTGTGGTGAGATGAAAAATAAAATTAACAACTGAAAAAAAAACTTTCCACGCCGTTAGAAAATTTTTTGATCAATCTTCAATTAGTCTTATATTAAGTGTAGGAAAGTTGTATAGTTAACATCTCCAACAGTTTTCAAGCATTCCATTTGATAAGATGTTACACGCATATTGAACTGCCCTTTTTAAAGATGAAAAAGTACTTTTTGACAAAATTACAGCATTTGCAACTTTGACATTTCAAACATTATACTACAGTCTTTGGCGCAGACTGACAATACGAATATTGCCAAAGAAAACCAAATTTCTGGTATATAACTCCAGACATTCACAGTCAATATGTGCTAAGCGTAGACCTAGCTTTTTTTTTTGTAAAAGCTATACTTGTCGGGTCCCACCCATCGGGGCTTGAAGAAATAGATGGGCTGCATGATGCTTCCACGCACCGAACACGAGCACTGGCATATGTAAACCGCTAAGAGGATCTAAGCCTGTCCAGGCACAGCTGTGCGATTCGGACCGGCGATGCTTATAAACCCTATTAGTTTCATTGGGCGACATGGCTTGAGATGTCATTTCATCTCAATGTCGAGTGAAAGTCCCACAAAGTTGAAAGCAACGTCTCCAAATTGACCTATACAGTATGGACGGGGACGTTACACCTCAAATCAAACAAAACCAAGCAAACAAAGCGACCATACTTGTGGTTTACCTCTTATGGTCTAGTCGTGCAACCCTGAAAATCAAACACAATTTTTGCTTGAAGCTATCTATAGCAAATATAGCACCACTTTCGAATAAGCAACATACAACTCACGAAGCATGTACCAGCGTATACCCTTGAGGCTTGATCGGCAATAAGATAACGCCCCGGATCAGTTTAAACTTCATCAGTCTCTGAAAAATAACTTTTTTATGTCTTGTTAAAGCCTGTAACATTCTTCATATTTCTTCCATAAACATAGAGTGTGTGCTGAGGCGGTTCTAATGTTTACCTTCAATCCTTTTGGTTTTACGCCCTTTTCAAAAGTATTTTACTGATTTCGAGCCTGTGTAATCCGAGGATGGCAAAACCGGAGTACCCGGAGAAAAACCACCAGTCGTATCGTGTTTTCCAAGTTGGAGAACTTGGTGTATCGCATCCGACCCGTGCAAGGCTCAACCCACAGCAATGACAGACTCACTAAGCCACGGGGACCCGTGAAAATGTATTCGGATCGAAGTAAATTGGATTCAGTCTCTAGTGTGAATATTACCTCATTTTTCTGTTCTTTGTGCTTAGGATAATCTGCTGACAAATTCTGAGGTAGTAAAACTTTTTATAGGTGACAACTATAAATATGTCAGTTTTCTTTTTCTTCTCCAAACAGAGATTGTGTGTACTCGTTTCATGTAATTCGAATTCGCTCTTGGGTTCCTTGCAATCTTTTTCAATACGTCCGGATATCCATATATATGTATATAGCTATTTAAATGAGATTTCCAAAATATGCTGTGTGTACTCATTAGAATTGCCTCAAAGCGGCGATTCCTTTCAGGCGGTTGTAATGAGTACATATAGCATACCTTTATTTTACATGAGATCGTGTGTGTGTGTTTGTTTGTTTGTTTGTGTTTGTGTGTGTGTGTGTGTGTGTGTGTGTGTGTGTGTGTGTGTGTGTGTGTGTGTGTGTGTGTGTGTGTGTGTGTGTGTGTGTGTGTGTGTGTGTGAATTCGGTCGCTTTCAACATTTTTTCAGTCATATCACGACGGTGTCTGGTTGCGACAGGGAGCTCAATGCTCACTTTTATAGTGCTGCCTCACTGAAGAATCATGTCCCAGACACATTACATAATACCACACCCAGTCACATTATCCTGACACTGGGTCGACCAGTCTTAGCTCTACCCCGTAAATCTGAGTGCCAAGCGAGGAGCAGCTAGTACCATTTTTCAGGAATTTGGTATGTCGAGGCCCGGGATCGAACCCGTGATCTCCCGTTCCCCGGAGCGGACATTCTTGCACACCAGACAAGGAAATCCGCGATTTTACCCTGGGATAGAAATTTATGTTCTGACCCTGGTGTTCCGATCCCCCATCGAATATAATCGCGTGTTTGATAAATGTACTGGTTGATTACAACCTCATGCGCGGCGTCGTCATGCGTGACGTCACTTAACATTCCTGTTGTGTCATCACAAAATGGCGGACGTCGGTAACCGAAGTGACAGCAGCATTAAAAATTCGCAATAGAAATGGAAGGTATGCAAGAAAAAGAATCATATATGGGTGTGAGGGGTGGATAGAAAAATCCGTCCCTCGGGATCACTGTCCGGCATCACTCGGCAAGCCTCGTGATGCCGGACAGTGACCCTCGGGACGGATTTTTCCATCCACCCCTCACACCCATATAAGATTCTTATATTCTACCAACTGAGCTATCGGGGCCTGTACATGAGATCGTAAATATATGCCTCATGACCTGGCCTGATTAAACTTCGGTAGTTCGAATGGACCCTATATCAAACAATTTTTATGGTCCCAAAGGTAATCGAGTTTTTGAAGTTCCACTGTAGTTTAACTCATCACTTTAACAAGTCCGTGAAATTAACACCTCCTAAACCCCACTTGATACAGACAAATCTGGGGTATACGGGGATATGCATTATGTTTCTCATTACGATAACACACCCGTGCGCCATAGTGCATTTTATCACATCTCCAAAATGGCTACGTTTTGATGAAAATCCGTGACATTTTTCTTATTTTTACTGCAAACATAGGTTATGGGTGCTCGTTAGAACCGCCTCATTGAGGCGGTTCTAACGAGTACCCACAACCTATGTCTTGCAGTAAAAATAAGAAAAATAATGTTTACCCCTGTAAACCCCAGTTTTCTATATACAAAGTGGGGTGTAAGGGGGTGTTCGTTTCACGGACTTGTTCACGTGATGTTATTTTCTGCTCAAAGACATAGGTTGTGTGTACTCCTTAGAGGCGGTTCTAATGAGTACCAACAATCTATATTTTAGCGCACCCCAGTTTCACTATATAAAATGGGGTTGAAGGAGTTCGTAATTCTATAGAGGTATTTTCGTGATGGACAAGAATATTATAACAAAAATTAGAAGGACTCAACCACGTTCTAATCACAGTATGTTGAATAACAATTTGACAAATCAAGATGCACTACAGAAACATCAAGTTAAGCGTGTCTTTTCTACGAAAGACAATATTTCTTTAGCAAAGCCACAAAACGAGCATTCGAGCATGTGAATACGTAGAAGACAATTTCAGCCTGCGCTAAAAACAAAAACAAAAATCAAACCATAGCCCAGTCAAAGGTTTAGTTTATTTAAGGTCGATATTTTTTTATCTTTTTTGCCGCATTTGTTCGGTGATAACTTTTTTCATTAACACGTCCAGCGGAAAAAGTTGTAACCCTAATGTCTCTTAGCTGAGCTGTACATGTCATCGGATGGAGATTTCTGCAATCTCAAGTCTCTTCGAAGTTTTCTGTTTCCATAAGTCCCGCCTTCACAGCGTGGTTTGGTGATCTGTCTTCTGTTCAGTGCATGACTGAAGGATAATTAAGAGGGTCATTCATATATTCTCCATATTTGCAATGTGCACATTCAAGAGTCAAACAGAAATTCGCTAGCTTGTGTAGTATTTTTGAGATATAATCAATATAGATCAAAGGCTTATGATCTATTATGTCTGTACTAAGGGTTTTTATTGACTGAAACTACATATTTTCATGATTTTGAATGTCTACACAATAATGTTTTGTACAACGTACCTTCAGTTGTACGCTGCGTTTGTTGCACGGGATTTATCCATCTATAGATGCCATTTCAAATAGACTGGTCCTTTGTTTACTTGTGACAGAATTGGACTTAGCTTTTATAAAAAAAATGAAAACTTGTAAAACGTCCATCTGATTAGAGAAAAGGGTATCCAATTCTGGAGGCTGAATCCTTCACAGCTTCTCCTCTACAACTTTCTCGCTGGACAAATTAAAAAAAAAGTTATCGCCGTAAAACGCAGCAAAAAGATAAACAAATCAACTTTAGTTGTGTGTGTGTGGTGGGGGTGGGAAAGGGAATGTTAGTACTTTAAAGCAAGGTTCGAGCAAATCGTTAATCAGATGGAGGCGAAAACCGGAGTCCCCGGAGAAAACCTATTTGACCTTCCGTTAACTTGGTAGGCTCGAACTAACAACGCTCTTATACACTAGTACACGGAGGCCTATGTCCATGGACTATCTAGATTGTGCAGACTGATATGTGTCTTAACTGGGTGCACACTGCCGAAGACCCCTTTTCATCACGAAAACATACCTATATAATTCTGACCCCCTTGAATCCCACTTTTATATAGTAAAACTGGGTTTACAGGGGTAAACCTTATTTTTCTTATTTCTGCTCTATAATATAGATTGTGGGTACTCGTGAGAACCGCCTCATCGGGGCGGTTCTAACGTGTGCCCATATAGATTGTGGGTACTCGTTAGAAATGCCTCATCGAGGCGGTTCTAACGTGTGCCCACAATCTATATTTAGAGCAGAAATAAAAAAAAATATCACATTTTTTCTTTTGAAAATTGTCGTTTTTCTTCGGTAAAATTTACAATGTATTTGAATAGGTGTGTTTTCGTAAAGTTGATTTGGCGCTTTCATGCATGCGCTATATTTCTGTGCATTTTTCTTCTCTGAACGAGTGACTTCGCCTTCGATATGTGACGCCCCTAGGAGACTTTACACCAAGCATAGAAACATGTCTTGTTGTATCTTCTATTCCTGTCCTACTGCTACAGTGGAAACAAAATATTCTTCTAAACTGACACCAAAATATTGTGTTAAATATACAATATATTACAAAATTAGTCCCAGCATTTATTAGTAGAAGTAGGTCCGTAATTTCTCGAATTCCGCGGGCTAAGTAGTCCTCTTCTGAATAACCTAATCCAAAGAATGTCGACATTATCGTATCTGGTGTGATACAGACAAGAAAGACGAGTATTACTGTTATCAACATAGTGGTGATTCGATGTTTCTTGGGCGACTTTGAGCGTAGTAATCTACAACGCCTTAATCCATATAGAATACACGCATTTAATATTATTAATATCACAAGTGGTATGATTGATCGCATGAGATTTTGAATCCATGTGTATGTACTTGTAAATAAACGATTTTGCCACAATTCCGAGACTTCCACGTTGTATTCTATTGCACCTGTGGAATTATTTACTTTCTGGACAGTTTTATACCGCATAGCATATGGGATTGCCAATACACTCATGACAATAAAGACGGAAAAAGAAATAGTTCTGGCACGATGAATATTACAATGATGCTTAACTTTTGTAGGATGACATACGTAGATATATCTTTCAATCGCGACGGACACTGTCAACCATGCACTTATACACAATGACGTATTGAATATATAATGTGCGTAGGGATACAAAAATCCGTACGCCCTATTTCCTGTAACAGGGTTGATTTGGAATAAAAGAATTACCATAAAATAAAGAAAGTCACAGAAAAGCTTGATTAAGTCAGATATTGCTAAGGCAAATAAGTATGTATTCGTTGATGACCTCATCTGCTTTTGTGACATCACAATAATACTCATTACGTTTCCAGTTAATCCGAAAATGCAGATAATTGGGTAAAACACCAGACCGGTTATGAATCTCGCTCGCAGGTAGAATTCTTTATAGTCTTCTGAGTACATGGCTGGTTGAAAGGGACTGTCTTTTACGCTTCCTGTGAGTGATGAAGCGGCACAATATGAGCAATTGCCAGTAGCTGACACTGAATCTAGCGAGTATACATCAATGCTGTCTAATGTCATTGTATCACTAGTTACCTGAAAGAGAAACCAGGTATACATTAATCAATATCTAAATGCGATCTTTTTCGAATTTAATGTAACATGTCGCCCGTTAAATTAGTGGAAAACTGTACTCAAATTTTCCTTTGGTAGGTATAAATCGACGGTTTTACGGTCGCAAATTTTGTTTTCCGGCGATGAGTCAGTGAAGCCATAAAACGTAATTTATGACCGATTTACTCATCACGTTGACAAGCCCGTGAAATAAACACCACATAAACCCCATTTTATATAGAGAAAACTTAGGTTTACGGGGTATACATTATTTTTTTCTGTTCCAAGACATCTGTGGGATTACTGTATTCAATATTATCAACTGTATATAAATGTACTCAAAATTAATATTTCGGGAGGTAAACCTGCGGTTTACGGTTTGAAATTTTGTTTTACGACGAAGCGTCAGCGGAGCCAAACATCACGTTAACATGTCCGTGATATGAACAACCCCGTAAACCCCATTTTATATAGTAAATAATGGGTTCACAGGGGTATACATTTCTTCTCATAGACATAGGTTGTGGGTACTTGTTAGAACGGCGGTTCTAACAAGCATCTAGACTAAAATAAGAAAAACATCACAAATTTTCATCAGAAAAAAGTTACCTTTTTGTTTTTTTTTTTTTTTAGGTATGAAAGAAAGGTCTATATGTGTTATCTTAATGAAACGGAATTTGCGATCGTGAAACCAACTATTTACATCACGAAAACATGTCTATATAGTTTTGCCGCCCTTGAACCCCATTTTAATATAGTAAAATTGGGGTTTACAGATGTGAACCTTATTTTTCTTATTTCTGCTCTAAAATATAGATTGTTGATACTCGTTAGAGCCGCCTCATCAAGGCGGTTCTAACGAGTACCCACAATCTACATTTTGAGCAGAAATAAGAACAATATTACATTTTTTTATCTTGACATTTTCGTTTTTACGGCGGTAAAATTTGCAATATAATTGGCGTGTTTCGTAATGCCTCCCAAAATGTCAAAAATTTGGCTATTAACGTGGATGCAGTTATCCCCATTGTAATGCACGTATTCTGTTGTTTTGTTAAAAACTGTACTATTTATGCTAAAATGTAAAGCACAATGCGCTGCGTAAAAGCAAATGCTAACCAATGAAGATGATGCCGGGTTTTCGACAGTATATCGGAGTGTATACTGTAGCAAACATTTTGACGTTATCCAATCAGACGTTAAGTTACATACGCAAGTGCATTAGAATGTCATATTCAACGTTGTCATCTATCGAATTCGACAAACCAGTTTAGTTGAATAAACCCTATCAGCGCGGACGTTCTCACGAATGTATACTCAGGTTATTCTGTCGCGGTTTATTTTTGTTATGGTTTGTCTTTGGGCGTTTGTGTCACGTATATTATTTTATTTTGGCTAGCTATTGGCCATTACTGTCCTTTTGACTTTCAGCTGTTGGTGTTTCCATTAGGGTCTGTTGTCTCATGTTTGTGTTTCTTTCCCTTCGGTGTCTCTGATAGGAGCTGTGGGTTAATTTTATCGATTCCTGATCATTGACTCCACTTCTGTTAGGTGGCTAGGCATCGGCATATGGACTACTTAAGCGAGCGGTAAATTCTATTAAGCGGCAAGCCACGTAAGAGCCAATTTTTGCCACTTAAGTACAAAAATTACGGAATAAATATGGATGGACTTACGAATGACTACTTAAGTGTCAAAATGTCCATTTTCCTTGCCCCCTAAATGCCATTTCGTTGGTGCGATCAGTATTATCAAAATGAACACTATAGAGATAATAGGTTTTATGTATAAGAATTTTCTTTTCTGATCCTCACTTTCAGCCCAGTGAACATTTTATTTCCACATTTTCTATATTGTGAGGGAATGTTCTGGAATGCTGAGTCAGAGAATAATTGTTGATAATCAATTTGTTTACAAGAAAACGTATTAAAGAAATATCTAGAAAATTCCAGATCACATTATTTTAGCTTATGAGCTATTTGTTTTTCAACAGTCTTCCAGAATCTTCGATGACATTATATAAGGTGAGAAAAGTTACCTTTAATTTCAGTTTTGGTATTTTAAGAAAATTTCATTCTATGTTTTGGGTTGGATTACTTGTGTATTATTATTCATTTAGGACTTAGTGTACAATCCGTGGGATCAGACAAAATAATTTCACTACAGTAATAACAATGGTTTAAGAACAGTTTGTAAATACGTTTTGTTAATTTATTTCTGTTGCAGAAACATTACGAAAACACGCCTATTCAAATATATTGGTAAACTTTTACCACCAAACAATGACATTTTTCAGATAAGAATCCTGATGTTTTTCACATTTCTGCTCAAAACATTGATTGTGAGTACTCGTTAGAACCGCCTCGACGAGGCGGTTCCAACGAGTACCCACAATCTATGTTTTTTAGCAGAAATAAGATAAATAATTGACACCCCTGTAAACCCCAGTTTTACTATATAAAAGTGGGGTTGAAGGGGGTCGAAATTATATAGGTGTGTTCTCGTGATGGAAAAAGAAAACAACCTTTTTAGAAAAAAAGAAAAGAAAAGAAGAACAAATATATCAAAAATTATTTACAAATTATCTTACACATTCTTATACATAACAATAGAACACGGCCAATCCACAACAACAGGTAGAAGCTGGCAAGTGCCATTACGAAAACATGTCCATTCAAATACATTGTAAATTTTACTGCAGAAAAAACGAACATTTTCAGATAAAAACTTGAGATATTTTTTCTTATTCCTGCATTAAATATCGATTGTGGGTACCCGTTAGAACCACCTCATCGAGACGGTTCTAACAGAACCCACAGTCTATATTTTAGAGCAGATATAAGAAAAATAAGGGTTGTCCCTGTAAACCCCTGTTTTACTACATAAAAGTGGGGTTCAACTGGGGTCAAAATTATAGAGGCGTGTTTTCGTGATGTGATTTGCACATAAAACTATTAACATGATGAAATGCGAACGTTGCTGGCTTTGAACACAGATTGAACCGCTTACTTGAGAACGGTCCTAAGTAAGTACGATAAACGGGTATACAGTAAAATTCCTGTATGACCACTTTTGAACAGTCGCAAAGATGGTCTCTGACCAGAGAACACTGTATTCAGAATACGCAAAGAAAGAATAACTGTAGCCTACTAAATAAGCTCTGTGAAGCAGGAGTAGTCTTAATTTTATTACGTGGTCTTACATGTAATAGCGGAATTTTACTGTACATGTATATGTAATACAACTCATTACGATAACACACCCGTGCAACATAGTGCATTTTTCACATCTCCCAAATGGCTACTTTTCTGGTGAAAATCTGTGATAATTTTCTTATTTATATTGCAAACATAGTTTGTGGTTGCTCGTTAGAACCGCCTCATTGACGCGGTTCTAACGAGTACCCACAACCTATGTTTTGGAGCAGAAATAAAGAAAATAATGTTTACCCCCGTAAACCCCAGTTTCCTCTATATAAAGTGGGGTTTAGGGGGTTCTTTATTTCACGGACTTGTTCACGTGATGTGAAAGACAACCTTCAGAATAGCTATGGTTTAAACTTTCCAAAAACACAGTAACATTCTTCTATGAAGACCGTCCGGTCGCTTTATAACAGCCCCCAAAAGGTAGCCTTTTCCTTGAGGATGCTGGGTGTAGAAAACACACACAAAAAAAAGGCTGAACTCTTTTAAACATATTTTTAAAGAAGACTTAGTCTTGGTTTCAGTTAGTATTATTGCAGAATTATTTCATAGTACATGTATGTATGTGTGTTTGATACACACATCACGAAAACACGCCTATATAATTCTGACCCCATTGAACCCCATTTTTATGTAGTAAAAACTGGGGTTTACAGGGGTAAACCTTATTTTTCTAATTTATGCTCTAAAATATAGATTGGCGGTTCTAACGCGTACCCACAAACTATATTTTGAGCAAAAATAAGAAAAAATAATACAAATTTTCTTCTTCAAATTTTCATTTTTTTTTCGGCGATTAAGGATACAATGTATTTGTATAGGCGTGTTTCGTAATCTAAAACTCCGAAAAATGGGCCATAAAACCTTTTTGCTCAGCCCAGTTGAGCGTAAAGTTTGCCCAACTCATTTATGTTATCCCAATGAAATATAAATTAATAGTTCGTCTATCAATACTGACAATGACCAATCTTAATCATATTTGAGAAATGTTACTATTTGTGTGTTCTAAGATGGCTAATGAGACCGATTCGAGCTCTGAACTGTCTGTTGCATATGGAACAATAGAGGCTAGAGGAAGACAGATCTGTTGGTGATGCCTTAGCTCTGGCTTTGCGCTGTGTGCGCGCTTCTGCACAGCTGCCTCATATTCATTCTTTAAACGAGACCTCGCCACTTTGTTCTGTCCTGTGCAATCTGTTCCCATAACTGTGTTGGAATGTTGAAGTACCTGGGGGAGACTTTGACTGTTTTCACGTTTAACTGTCATCAAAAACATTTGATTAAATATTGCAACAAAGTCATTGAAAGATCAGGGAGATATCTGTTTTGGTCTATAAAAAAATCCTAATGAAGTTTTAAATAAATTGAAATCCAGACGTTTTCGTGCTTCAAGTCTGTTCACTTATGATTTTTCCACCCTTTACACTACACTTCCTCATAAAAGAAAAACTTAAGGATTTCACTGAATGGACATTACGCTTTTTCACTTCTGAAGTGCATAAAAATTATACTTTATTGTCATGTAGGAAAGTGTATAAGGCTCTTACCTTTCTATCTGACTATTTATTTACATAAGATTTGGTACGAAGTTATTTAGACAAGCTATGGATATTCCGAGTGGTACAAATTGCGCACCCCTTGTGGCTGATCTGTTCCGGTTTTGTTATGAAAGAGATTTATGATGTCCCTTTCCGTTGGAAAAACAATCTGAAATCATTGAAGCCTTTAGCTCGACTTCTAGACATTTGAACCATTCATTAAATATTGACAATACTTAATTCGATGGTTTGATCAGTCAGATTTAACCCCCGCCTCGAACTCCAGTTAAATAAAGCAAATTCTTCTGATACCGATGTCCTTTTTTAAGTTACTTCTATCTATTGTGGATGGGTTTGTTTCTTGCAGGGTTTATGCATTGATGAGTTAGGAGGCCTTCATGCGGACTGAACAAATTAATGGTCTTAATCGCGAAGGAAGTAAGGGCGAGGATTGTGGCCACGTTAAATCTATTTAAGCCCCCCCCCCCCCCCCCGAGTGGATTTCATTTCACTGACCGTTTCAAGGCGGTTCTTCTGTTACGGTTTATTTTTGTTATGGTTTGTCTTTGAGTGTTTGTATCGCTTATATTGTTTTGTTTTGGATAGCCAATTGGCCATTTTGTGGGAAAGTAACTGTCCTTTCGGCTTTCCGCTATTGATGTTTTCATTAGGGTCTGTTGTTTCATGTTTGTGTTTCTTTCCCTTCGGTGTCTCTAATGGGAGCTGCGTGTTAATTGTATCGATATCTGATCATTGCCTTCACTTTTAATTTTATTTATGATAAACGCGATGACTTTGAGATTGTAAATTTTCCTTTCTTGGATGATGGTGTTCCTCGTTCGGCGTCCTGTGGCGTTTGTGTTTCTCAATTGGTTCGGTTCGCCAGAATATGACGCACGGGCGTGTTATCATAATTACGTCTCAAACATTTGGATGCCATATCATTACGATAACACACCCGTGTGACATAGTGCATTTTTCACATCTCCAAAATGGCCATTTTCCTGATGAAAATCCTTAATATTTTTTTATAAATACTACAAACATAGGTTGTGGGTGCTCGTTAGAACCGCCTCATTGAGGCGGTTCTAACGAGTACCCACAACCTATGTCTTGGATCAAAAATAAGAAAAATAATGTATACCCCCGTAAACCCCAGTTTTCACTATATAAAGTGGGGTTTAGGGGGGTCTTCGTTTCACGGACTTGTTATCGTGATGTTTAGGCCATATTGAACTGTTGAAAAGCACGTAAAGACTAGTGTTCATATAACACAGAGAAAGATAAAAATTGAAAAAAAGAGCTGTAATACATAAGTACAGTTCTACATGTATTAAGCAAGCACACAAGATATATTGAAAATTCGCGTGCTTAAGACAAGTGCTTGCTTTAAAATGATGTTATAACTGCATTTGCCATTTCCGGGAACAGAATTCAAGCTTGCTTAAAACCGGTTTCTTGCTTTAATACACTTCAAAAGATGTGTTATTGTATTAGTTTATGTCCTATATCCTGGACATTTATATGGTTGGTAGTGTATGCATGCTCACTGACCACCACGCTATTTTGCATTAACAAAGTATCGAATCGAAATATTCTAAAGAAAAGTTGTTTGCATTCTAATATTATATATTATATGCGCAGGACATTTGTAATTTTCTGTTGATTTACTCTTAAACATTATCGTGTATAAAAATATGCTAAACGGAGCTGAGCACAACAGTATTTGTAGCCTCAGAGCCAATGGGATTCCTTGTATTCCCGAGACTTACCCCAAAAGATATATTCAAATCCATTATTTTTATCGTCGCTGAAAAAAGTCTATTATTTTACTTTCGAATCGAGAAAAGCAACCGTTGAAATAAGGTAGGTATTTTGTGATAATTGAAGGATAAATTTCCTTATTTGTATGGAGAACTGACAAAAACTATCCTTCAATTAGCACAAAATATCCACCTTATTATAAAGCCATAGTTTGCGGATATACGATTTGCCAGGCCGAGTATAAATGTGTCTTTAGACGTGCGCAGTGCACTACAGTAAAAATCCTATATTAAGACCACCTTTGGAACTGTTCAAAAGTGGTCTTTAAGACCACTTTTAAACAGTCCCAAATTTGGTTTCTGACCAGAGGACACTGTATGCAAAAACACAAAGAAAGAAGAACTGCAACTACTAAGTAAGCCTTTTAAACAAGAATTAGTCTTAATTTTAGGTGGTCTTAATAGCGGAATTCCACTGTATGTGGACGGAAATTGGTCTCAACTTTCTTCAGCCCGACTGGGAAGACCGTCTTCTAAGTACTTATGTATTTATCAGGCTGCTTTTATAAGTCCGTTTGAAAAAAAAAAAAAAAAAAAAAAAAAAAAAAAAAAACGTACGTTTTATATAATACTCCCTGGCGTCCGTCCATTCGTCTGTAAACTTTTTGTTTCCGGATAACTCCTCCTGCATTTTACATCCGATCAAGCTGAAACTTCGTATATGCTTAAATCATGATTTGGGGCAGCGCATATTGTTTCGAGGTTACGGTCCACTAAATAACAGAGTTATGCCCCTTTGAAAAATTCTGTAAACATTTTGTTTCCGGATAACTCCTCCTACACATACATCCGATTAAGCTGAAACTTTATATACAGTAAGACCATGATGTGGAACAGCGCATATTATTTCAAGGTTACAGTCCACCACTTATTGCCGAAATTATGCCAATATATACTATGCTCGTGATCGAAAAGAAATAAATAAATAAATAAATAAATAAATAAATAAATAAATAAATAAATAAATAAATAAATAAATAAATAAAATAAACCTTTGCACAGGCTTGGGTATGTTTCCCTGGTGACGGGAGGAAAAACCATTCCTTTCCTAGTAATGTTCCTTCAGAGCTATTTACAGTATTCTGAGTTAGTGATCAACGTACAATTGAGATAAAAAATCTATCAGCAAATAGAGGTAGCAATGAATAGTCTCTCAACGCTGTGTTTCAAACGTAACCGGGCAACATGTGAGACGCTAAGTTCTGTAACGGAAGGCCTGGTGTTTTTTGCCGGATTCTCCGGTGTTCGCCCACCTCTGATTAGCGATCGGCTAGAAATATATGAAATAAATCTTGAAAGGGCTGTAAGAGAACAATTTTCAGGTGGTGGGGATGTCAACTTTTATTTTTATTTACTAAAACATGGGATGAAACTCGAACAGTCAAAAAATCAAATGCCATTTCGCCGTATGTAATGTGAATTGTCAGTCCAATTAAGACTCGGCGTAATCGAATTATCAGAATCAGTTACGACGTTAACGTGAACATAATTTTCAAACGTCATTTACGCTAAATGACGTAACTTCCCAGAAGGTCCCTTTTCGCGTGACGGGTCACATATATGAAATAAATCTTGGAAGGGCCGTAAACCAAAACCAAAACAATAATAATGTTAACAAAAATCTGTAATGGAGGCCGCGAAAAGCACGAGGGCGTATTCGATCATCATACTGTGCGCTAGTGGAAGACTCAGGTCAGCCTGTGCATTCGTGCAATCTGATCAGAGTCCTCGTTATGTGCTATAAGGATGAACATCGACACTCAAAATCCCTACATGGAGTCCGAGTGAATGTTGTGTTCCGACATTGTGCATGCAAAAATATACCAAGCTACGGAACCCGGGAAGGGACATATTTTTTTTAATATTTTGTGCGAACAAGATATTAAGTTGTGCGAACAAGATAATATGTTGTGCGGACAAGATATTATCTTGTGCGGGCAACATAATTTATGTTGTGCGGACAACATATTATCTTGTGTGGACAAGATAATTTCTCGTTTGCACAACTTAATATCTTGTGCAGACAAAATATTATCTTGTTCGCACAACATATCATCTTGTTTGCACAAAATAGATCTTGGGAAGTTTTGCGAACAAGATATGATCTTGTGCGGACAAGATATTATCTTGTTTGCACAACATATTATTTTGTGCAGACAAGATATTATGTTCTGCGAACAAGATAATATCTTGTGCGGACAAGATATTATCTTGTGCGCACAAGATATTATCTTGTCCGCACAAGATCTATGTTGTGCGGACAAGATATTATCTTGTGCAGACAAGATAATATCTTGTGCAGACAGTTAATATCTTGTTCGCACAACTTAATATCCTGTGCGCACAAGATAATATGGTGTGCAAATTATTTTTTCTTATTTTTGCTCAAAATATAGTTTGTGGGTACGCGTTAAACCCCTGTCACACCAGGGCTGCGTTCTCACGGCGTCCAAGAAAAATGCAGAACGCCGAGGGGCGCGCAATACGATCGCAAACATCGCCTTAGCAACGCAGTGGCGTCACCAGTAGATATTATCTTGTTCGCACAACATATTATTTTGTGCAGACAAGATATTAAGTTGTGCGAACAAGATTATATTTTGTGCGGATAAGATATTATCTTGTGCGCACAAGATATTATCTTGTCCGCACAAGATCTTTGTTGTGCGGACAAAATATTATCTTGTGCAGACAAGATAATATCTGTTCGCACAACTTAATATCCTGTGCGCACAAGATAATATGTTGTGCAAACAAGATATTATGTTGTCCGCACAAGATAATATCTTGTCTGCACAAGATAATATCTTGTCCAAACAAGATAATATCTTGTCCGCTCAAGACATTATCTTGTTCGCACAACATAATAAAAATAAAAAATCATGTCCCTTCCCTGGTTCCGTACCAAGCCGCTTGTTAAGGGTTTTTTTTTTTTGCGTCACTGGAGCGGGCGTCCATATTGATATTGGTTACAGCTTGGCAAGGCCTTCTGTCCTTGCAGCAGGTAAGGGTAGATGTGTATGTTGGTATTTCTTCAGTTTCAATACTTCATTCATTTTCTCTTTTCCCCTGGCATTTTGGTTTCATTTCCTCAACTTTCTCCTTTACATCACGAAAACACGCCTATATAATTTTGACCCCCTTGAACCCCACTTTTATATAGTAAAACTTGGGTTTACGGGGGTATACCGTATTTTTTCTATAAAATATAGATTTTGGGTACTCGTTAGAACCGCCTCGATGAGGCGGTTCTAACGAGTGCCCACAATCTATATTTGGAGCAGAAATAAGAAAAATATCACATTTTTTCATCATGAAATTTTCATTTTTTTTCAGCGATAAAGGTGGCAATGTATTGTATAGGCGTGTTTGCGTAATGATCTCTTTTATCCCATTGTCTGGGAGCCATCACGAAAACATGCCTATACAAATACATTGTAAACTTTACCGCCAAAAAAAAAATCTAAATTTTTAAATGAAAAAATTGAGATATTTTTCTTATTTCTGCCCAAAATATAGATTGTGAGTACCCGTTAGAACCGCCTCATCGAGACCCATAAGGGTTGATGTGTCGCTAAACCCCAACATAATTGGCGACAAATACGTCTCCTGTTTATAGAAGACCAAGTATGTGTAAGTCAATAATATATAGCTCTGACATAACACCCCCACCACCCCATCCCCAACCCCCAACCATTTTTTACAGAAACACGAGGACGTGAAATGTAAATGCAAAACAAATAAAACAGAGTAAAAAATAAGCATATGAAAAGGAAGTGTGTGTGTGTGAATTCGGATTTAACGTCGCTTTCAACAATTTGTCAGTCATATCACGACGGTGTCTGGTTGCGACAGGGAGCTCATTGCTCACTTTTATAGTGCTGCCTCACTGAAGTATCATGCCCCAGACACATTACATGATACCACACCCAGTCACATTATCCTGACACTGGGTCGACCAGTCCTAGCTCTACCCCGTAAATCTGAGTGCCAAGCGAGGAGCAGCTAGTACCAGTTTTAACGACTTTGGTATGTCGCGGCCCAGGATCGAACCCGTGACCTCCCGTCCCCGGAGCGAAGAAAAGGAAGAAAACAATAGCTGTAACTCCGGAAACACCATGGAAATACGCCTATATTATTTTGACCCCATGAAACCCCACTTTTATATGATGAGACTGGGGGTTACAGGGGTATACATAAATTTTCATATTTCTGCTCAAAAACATAGACTGCTGGTATTCGGAGGCGGTTATAACGAGTTTCCACAATCTATATTTTCAGCAGAAATTTGAAAACTATCGGAAGTTTTAATCTAAAACTTTTAATTTTTATTTATTTATTTATTTTATTTTTTTTTTTTTTTTTATCTTTTTTTGTGGTAAAAGTTTCAATATATGAATAGGTTAGCCACAATCGACGAATAAAGTCATCTCAAGCCATTGTAATGTTTTTGTTTGTTTGATTTGAGGTTTAACGTCCCCGTCAACACTGTAAAGGTCATTTTGAAGACGTTGCTTCCAATTATGTGGGACTTTTACCCGACATTGAGATGAAATGACATCTCAAGCCCTGTCGCCCAATGAAACCAATAGGGTTTATTAGCATGGACGGTTCGCCTCGCACCGCGGTTCCTAGACAGGCTTAGATCCTCTAAGCGGTTTAAAAGTACTAGTGTGCGGGCTGGATTCAGCTCTGCGTGGAAGCATCATGCAGCCCATATATTTCTTCAAGCCCCTATGGGCGGGGTCGATTGTAAGGTTAGAACTGCTTAGTGGTGTTAATGGCAGAAACGCACATATACCATTGCAAAATAACACATTAACTTATTTTTTTCTGTTTTGTGTAATTTTGGACCGCAGCAGACCGGATATTGTTAATGTAGAAACTACTGGTATTGCACTATTCAAGCAGCATGTACGTTGGCTGATCTACGCAGGCTGGTGTGCATCTCCCCAGACCGCAAAATGCAACAATATTTTTCTTATGACGTTAGAGACATGTTAGCATCACGAAAACACGCCTATATAAAACTGATCCCTTTGAACCTCACTTTTATAAAGTAAAACTGGGATTTACAGGGGTAAACCTTATTTTTCTTCTTTCTGCTCTAAAATATAGATTGTGGGTATTCGTTAGAACCGCCTCATCGAGGCGGTTCTAACGTGTACACTCAATCTATATTTTGAGCAGAAATAAGAAAAAACAAATCACAATTTTTCATCTGGAAATGTCCAGTGTTTCGTCGAAAAAAATTACAATGTATTTGAATAGGCATGTTTTCGTATTGGTAGACGCCTCCGTTGTGTAGTGATGACGCTACTCGCCTTGTAAACCAGGGATCACAGGATCGTTCCCGGGCTTCTCCAGACTTTCGGATGAGTCTTTAAACCGAGGTTCCGTCTCCGTATGACCTTAGCATATGGTGATACGTAAAACTTATCGTAATGGTGACATTTCGTTATAGCTAATACAGCTTTGTCTGTAATTCTTATCTCCTGCTATATTTAGTACTCCTGCTATATTTAGTAATGTGCGTGTTATTTTTTATCAGAACATGCATGCAATCATCTTACATTTTCATATCTACTAATATTGCCCTATTTAACCTTCTAGAGTATTTAGCCACACCCATTTCTGGCCTTCAGCCAATCAAAATACTTAATATAATGTATCCATTCAAATTTGCAAACTAAATGAACAAAATGAAGATCCTGATCTACATGTAAATCTACATTGTTTGCAAAGGTTGGGGCTGTCGTGTTCAGCGGGATAAAGGTTTTGACAATCCTCAAGTCCTTATAAGGGACCTATCGCTTTTAAACTAACTACATGTATTGAGATACTTTAAAGCCCCCGCCCATAGGGGTTTGAAGAAATATATGGGCTGCATGATGCTTCCACGCAGAGCTGAATCCGGCCCGCACACTAGTACTGGTAAACCGCTTAGAGGACCTGAGCCTGTCCAGGAACCGCGGTGCTAGGCGGACCGTCCATGCTAATAAGCCCTTTTGGTTTCATTGGGTGACAGGGCTTGAGATGTCATTTCATCTCAATGTCGGGTAAAAGTCCCACAAAATTGGAAGCAACGTCTCCAAAATGACCTTTACTGTGTTGACGGGGATGTTAAACCTAAAATCAAACAATTCAGAGACTTTAAAACCATACCTGAGTCTTATAAAATCATATTTGATTAATCATATATTTTGGCAGCAAGGGCTTTTTCTTAGTGGCAAACAGTGTATACCCTGATAGGTCTGTTCCTTCAGGGGAAGTCTGATCAGGTTCACACTGTTGGCTCAGGCTTATATGCTGTAAAACATACAAAAAATCGAATACCTTTCGTACCATGCAGTTTCGTTCGAGATACTTGAGTTCGAAGTACTGAGTGTTATTCATAATTCCAGGCCATGAGCCATTATGAGGATGGCTTAAGGACACCTTTTTTGAAAGGAATGTTGTATGTACTCATTAGAATCGCCGCGTTGAGGCGATTCTAATGTGTTGTGTAAACACAACATGCTGTATATTTTTTTTTTTTTTTGGGCGTGGGGGGGGGGGGGGGTTGGCTTTACGGCCTTTTCAAGATTATTTCATTCATCGTCAATCAGGGCGGGCACAACATACCTTTATAAGAGAAAATCAGTAGAAAAGTCCATAAATTGTCAAAATTGTAATGTAAACCTAGAGTTTTGCGAAAATTTCTCTTGGGTTTCTAGAACAATTTCGAAAAAATCGTGGTGAACGAGCCATCCATGTTCGAGTCATCGAAATTTCACTATATATGACTTTTTTAGTATCGATTATTAAGGGTAAGGTATGGCAGATCCTTAATCAATGTTAACGACTCGAGATCGTAACCTTGAACCTTCCATTCATGAAACACAAGGGAACGAAAAACAAGCAACGGCACCATTTTTTTGTTTGTTTGATTTTAGGTTTAACGTCCCCGTCAACACTGTGTAGGTCATTTTGGAGACGTTGTTTCCAATTATGTGGGACTTTTACCCGACATTGAGATGAAATGACATCTCAAGCCCTGTTTCCAAATGAAACCAATAGGGTTTATAAGCATGGACTGTCCGACTCGCACCGCTTAGCCGGGACAGGCTAAGATCCTCTAATCGGTTTACCAATACTCGTGTGCGGCCGGTTTCAGCTATGCGTGGAAGCATCATGCAGTCCATCTATTTTTTAAAGCCCCGATGGGCGGAGGTTATGGGTATCGGTATTTTAGTGTTGGGTTTGAGGTGGTTTTCATTTCGCGGATTTCTCAACTTGATGAACACGAAAGGCCAGGACCGGGGGTTAAATCTCAGTGTTTTTTTTTTTTTTTTTTTTTTTTTGGTTTGGGTTTTACGGCCCTTTCATGATTATTTCACTCATCTCAGTGGTTGGTAGGAGCCAGAGCTAAGAGCAAATAAATCGGTGGTTCTTTGTCGATAAAGTTGGCTGACACTAAAGGCCAGAGATGATCCCCAACAGACAGGCGTCGCGAGGGCAACGTCAAATCAACGTCGGTGCAACGTCACGACGTTGTGCCGACGTTGATGTGACGTTGCATGTCTTGACGTTGCACGGACGTTGCTATGACGTCATAATTACGCCATTTGCCTGCTCGGGAGCCCATATGATTGACGGTAGGGTGTACAAGGATAGTCATTGCCGATCAGCTTTATGTGATGTTATCTAGGACTCATTTGCATGACTGGGAAAAATGCAGACATAGTATGACAGATTGCGTGTCTTCTAAGAATTTATTCTGTAACAAAAGATTACAATATGGAGCTGTCAAGACCATTGTAATTTCATATGTTTCCCCGATAGACAGACATATCGATTTAACAGAAATTTCCTATTTAAATCAAATTACCCGGGTGAAAATGGAAACACTTATGGAGAGATAAATATAAACTGTGACAATTGTTTCTTTTATAATTAACAAAATCGTCAGCCACAAGCCAAACATTAAATCAAGAAACTGACAGCACTGTCTGGTCGATTACATTTGCCTGTGACTGTATGCTGGATACAATTGTCCTGAGCGGGGACATAGATTGTAATTTAACTCTTAACCCATTGTATACTAGTGGTCTCTTCCATTGCTATATGTTGGACAAGTCCATTTGTCATATAAGGGGTGTCAGGTTTATTTTTCCGTTTTCATTCTGTCTTTAACGGAAAATACTGTTAGCAAATAGTGCAAGCCCTGATCCGATGCCGCGTTCTGGGTTTCCCGCATGCAATGGATTAAATTCCTGTTATATTTGCAAACAGTTCTGATCATGATCAGCCGCCGCGTTCTGCGACGTCCTATCTGGGTCTTATTTCCGTGCCAATATCTCAGCACATGCGCATAGTAAATGTTATACATGTACATGTGCAATACGCTTATTTTTATGCAGCACTCTGACGTAACATTGATAAGAATAGCGATGCTATTTTCATTCATTATTTTTTTATAAATGACCGTTCCCAGGATTTCCTACAAATCAATGATGGTCACGTGGACGCGAAGACTGAAGCGCTTCTTTGAATAGTAACTTTGGGTCTACTGACAAAACAATCACAGGAAACACAATATATACAAGCATTTTTTACGCTGCAAATGTCAGTGTCAAGCCATTGTATTCATATTCTCTTTGCATTTACAGCGTAAATAACGCTAAATCATTACGATAACACACCCGTGCATCATAATAAATTTTAACATCTCCAAAACGGTCAAATTTCTGATGAAAATTTGTGATAGTATTCTTATTTATATTCAAAACATAGATTGTGGGTGCTCGTTAGAACCGCCTCATTGAGGCGGTTCTAACGAGTACCCACAACCTATGTCTATGAGCAGAAATAAGGAAAATAATGTATACCCCCCCCCCCACCAACCCCAGTTTTCTCTGTTTAAAGTGGGGTGCAAGGGAATGTTCATTTCACGAACTTGTTAGCGTGATGTGCTGTACAGAGATCATAAACCAGTATCCGTGCATTTACGAGGAATAATAATAATAATAATAATAGTAATAATAATAATAATTTTGTTTGTTTGTTTTTTGATATGAGATTGTACGTCCCCGTCAACACTGTATATGCCTTTTTAGAGACGTTGCTTCCAATTCTGGGGAGTTTTACCCGACATTGAGATGAAATGACATCTCAAGCTCTGCCACCCAATGAAACCTATAGGGTTTATATGCATGGACAGTCCGAGTAGCACCACCTTTTCTAGGCAGGCTTAGAACCTCTAAGCGGTATACCAGTACCCATGTGTGGTCGGTTTCACCTCTGTGTGGAAGCATCACACAGCCCTATCAATCTATCTTTTGAACAAAAAGAAGAAAAATATCGCAATTATTCATCTTTGATTTTTTCCGTGGTAAAATTTACACTGTACTTGTATAGGCGTGTTTTCGTAATAAATAATAATAATAATATACAAGTGGTTACATGTATGTAACTAGGTTAAGGCAGGAAACGTTGTTCATATTCAATGAATATATTTACAAACGCGACGCCACATTAACATTCAGTAACGTCGAAATGAACCATTTATAATATGATAAGACATTTGTGGACGTCTTACATTGTTGACGCTGTTCTGCTGTTAATGTAACAACAGTATATAATTTTTGTTGTTGCAATTTTAGGCTCCATTTTGGAAGTTTGAAAATATTTTGAGGGTCACTGATGAGGCCTAATTGGCCGAAACTGGCTAGTCTGGCCCAGAAAACATGTTCACTCCAAATTTTCCAGTTCTGTGGTGTATTCCTTGCTTCCAAAGTGTAACCCTTCATTATGAAAACACGCCTATACAAATACATTGTAACCTTTATCGCTGAAAAAATGAAAGCTTTTAGAAGAAAAATTGTGACATTTTTCTTATTTCGCTCAAAATAAAGATCAGAATCAGAATCAGAATTGTTACTGGTGACACGTCAAATGACATTCATACACCAGGACCTGTCAGATTGTGGGTACTCGTTAGAACCGCCTCATCGAGGCGGTTCTAACGGGTACCCACAATGTATATGTTAGAGTAGAAATAAGAAAAATAAGGTTTACCCCTGCTAACCCCAGTTTCACTATATAAAAGTGGGGTTCAAGGGGGGGGGGGTCAAAATTATATAGGCGTGTTTTCGTGATGTCTAGAACATATTTAACGTCACTAAAGCTGATGTATGGGAATGTGTGGCGGCCGTAAAAAGTCTCCCTACCCTACAGTATAGTGTAGTTTGTATTTTCTTGTCCTTTGGGACCATTGATTCCATTGTGGAATTTTGAAACTATTTTGAGGGTCACTGATGAGCCCTAATTGGCCGAAGCTTGCTAGTCTGGTCCAGAAAACATGTTCACTCCAAGTTTTCCAGTTCTGTGGTGTATTCCTTGCTTCCAAAGGATAACCCTTTCTAGAACATATTTCACACCACTTTCGTAAAAATTAAATGCCAAACACAATTAGATGCATGTGTAAATTTTTGGTTGACACTGCCCAGGCTTTTATTTTTGCTATAGTTCGTCTTTGAATCAGTTATCGCAATTTTGTGGGAAAGTAACTGTCTTTTTGGCTTTTCGCTATTGGCGTTTCCATTACAGTCTAGTTATTTCATGTTTGTGGAGTCTCGGAAGTGAGCTGTGGATTAATTCTATTGATTCCTAGTCATTGCCTTCACTTCTATTGAGATACTTTCGGAGATCGTTGGTGCTGAGTATAGTGCTTTAAAAGAATGAAAATTTAAACATTATAAAGTAATTGATTAACGTGTCGTATTTTATTCTGTTATCGCCCAAAACTAAATCTACGTTTCGCCATTTGACGAATGGTATTCAAACAATCTCATGGGGAGTAAGTTTTGGTTCCAGCAGATTCAGCTGTTAATAATATCGTTGTTGTTTATGAACACTTTAAAACACGCACTTAATGGTACCAATGCCTACGAACAGACAAAATAAGACAAAAATCAACTGTTATTGGCCACATTAACAAACTACCCAAAGATCGCCAGGATAAGATTCCTACGATGTATTGGTTACCAAATCATACATGACCATGTGTATATGTTCTTTAACGGGATATCTTTTGAAAGCAAGGCATTCTCCACAGAAGTGACGAGCATGGAGTGTATATGTTTTTATGGGCCAGACTAGCTAGTTTCGGCCAATTAGGCTTCATCGGTTACCATCAAATCTTTTCAGAATACCACAATGGAATCATACGATGAAGTGTAGAGAGACTTTTTAAAGCCCGTTTTATTGCTATATCTAGCTCTTGAACGTACTACTACTGAACTTTCTAAATTATCATCGTGTCTTACCGCTAATAAGAATCACATTATTTGTATTGTGAAGCTGTTTATGAAAGGTTAGAAAACATTTTGTGTCGCTTAAGAATTCTAGTGAGATACTAAATGAATCAAATTGAAGAGATTTTCGCGCGTCAAGTTTGTCTACATATGATTTTTTAACTCTTGACACTACTTTGCCTCATAATTTGATTCCGGAAAAACTTACAGAGTGAATGTATGTTTCTCAAAGAGAAAATGCCACTTACTTTGTATGCAATGACAAACGTGCTTTCTTTACCTCAGGCACAAATCTGAAAGCGTATACATTGTGGTTTTGTCAAACTATGTGTGACGCTATAAAGTATCTTTTAGACAGTATTTACATTAGATTTTGTACAAAGCTGGACATTCAAATCGTAGGTGTTCCAAAGGGTACGAACTGTGCTCCCCTTGTAGCTGATTTAGTTTTGTTTTGTTATGACCAGAATCAAGCATTTAACTCAATCTCAAGATATTTCAATGATCTTTTACAGATTGACAATCCTTACTTTGAAGGAATGGCCAATTGAATTTATCCATCTGACCTACAGTCAAAAAAGCTAATTCGGATGTCGAAGCCCCAATTTTGGATGTGCAATTGAACAATTAAATAGTTTGGTTTCAATTACAATTTATGGCGCGATGATTTCGATTTTAATGTAGCCAACTTTACATATTATAATAAGATGGTGATCTGTCTCGTTCGCCATGTTACGGCGTTTATATTTCGCAACGTATTCGCTTTGCAAGGGCATCACGTCAAGTCACTGATTTTAACAGTCGTAATGATATTTTAACATCAGAGATATCGGTATCATAAACTTCGGTAAGCTTTTACTAAGTTTTATCGCCGACACTATGAATTAGTTTCTAAATGTAAGGTTGGGTTGCGTGGACTTTTGCTGCAGGAGGTGTCACAGCCTGAAATTTTTATCACATTATATATAGATTAAGAAACATTACAGGCAAACCAAACTTATCGGAAAAATTCCAGTACATTATCAGACGTAACAAGCACATGGGTTACAACATAAATGCTATGAAATCAAAAATGTATTGAAAAACTTCACTGCCGTGCAACTAGTGCCAGAAATTAAAAAAAAAAACATCATATGAAGAAAGATTAGTACACACGTACTACGTGAAATGAACCAACCGACACAGGAAATTCGTCGGAGAAGGAGAGGTCTCATTCCAATGATCAAGATGTTCCGTGGCATTTGCGACAGTTACTGTTCTTAATTTGTAACACTCACTTTGACCAAATACGTGAAATCTTTAAGACATCAAGATGCGTTGGCGACTGGAATTCTTTATTATGACTTACTATACGCAGAGCAGCTGGATGCGCTAAAAAATCGACAAAATAGTTTCTGGCGAGATAAACGGGTTGACTAAAGTGATATAGACGCGCCCATGCTTATGTTTCCATTAGGTCTGTTGTTTCATGTTTGTGTTTCTTTCCCTTTGGTGTCTCTGATGGGAGCTGTGGGTTGATTGTATCGATTCACGATCATTACCTCCACTTCTATTCTATACTAAACTGTAGTGTCAACAAATACTACAGTTCTACAACAGTAAAGTGCAGCACACTAAAGGAAAAGAGCTTCCGATTATCAAAATATTGAAGTAAGCCTTGAAGCAAGTAATTAAATTATAGTTACCGATGAACCCATCCCGGCTTCATTTATTTTTCATGCAACACAGTGCTGTCCTCAGACATAGCAGTGACGTCTTATGTGGCGTAAAATTCATACGATGATAGTCCCATGTCTTCGGAAATGTAAGAAGCATTTATGCACTGCAAAGATTCTTACCACCCTACGCATCTGCATATGCTGATCAGTCTCCGCTACAGGCTGTGTATAGGCTCCGTTGATCAAAAGCTTATTTTTGTAGAACAAACTGTGTCGATTCACAGGCTTATTTGAACCTACTGTTTGCGCACGTCCGGTGAAACATTTTACCGATGCCGCGGCTCACATGATAAAAGCCATTCTCCAGCATACTATTAACCCTTGTCCTGCTGAATATTCAAATATGACACGCCCACTACTGATTATCAACCAATCAATTAACTTGATGCAAATTATTGCAACAAAATCATAAACTGAATGGCAAACAATGTAAAGCCTGATCAGATGGCTTCTTCAGAAGCCATCTGATCTGGATCTACATTGTTTGAAAGATAAGACATATCCGGGCTCAGCAGGACAAGGGTTAAGAATATAATGGTCATGTCCATATTGTTGATTTTGTTTGTTTGATTTGAGGTTTAACGTCCCCGTCAACACTGTTAAGGTCATTTTGGAGACGTTGCTTCCAATTTTGCGGACTTTCACCCGACATTGAGATGAAATGATATCTCAAGCCCTGTCGCCCAATGAAACCAATAGGGTTTATTAGCATGGACGGTCCGCCTCGCACCGCGGTTCCTGGACAGGCTTAAATCCTCTTAGCGGTTTACCAGTACTAGTGTGCGAGCCGGATTCAGCTCTGCGTGGAAGCATCATACAGCCCATATATTTCTTCAAGCCCCTATGGGCGGGGGCTGTCCATATTGTTGAAAGTACCAGAGATAGGTGTATAGAAATCGATTAACAAGCAGGGTTATGAAATGTAATATCATCGTTGGAAGTTCGCACAATTTGATCAGGTATGAAATACGTGACTTATTAGACTTCTCAATGATTGTCCATAATTTGTTTTCGCCAACTGATAATTATTATCCATGAACGTCAGTCAGGATTTTGTTTCATAAAACTTTATTAATATGTACAAAACATGCTTAGTTTTTTCTAATTTTAAGACCTGGGCCAAGATTTTCAAAGCATCGTTAGCTTAACATATTTGTAAGTGGTCAAATGTAACCTGTTCTTGCAAGTGCATAATGTCTAATATTCTGGAATTTTTGTTCGAAACATCCTGTTAACAAATTAGAATTCGATGTATGATCAGGAATCGATACAGTTAACCCACAGCTAGGGTTAGCTGACCCTAAGTTCTTGAAATAAATGCCCCTCTAAATGCCACTTTATATAGAGTAAAACGGGGTTTACAGTGGTATACATTATTTTGCTTAGTTCTGATCATAGACATGGGTTATGGGCTCGTTAGCAATTTCAGAGAAAAATGAGAATGCACTGTCTCACACGGGTGTGTGATTGAAATGAATGGGACTAGATTTTGCTACCCACAATTCTTTAACAAAAGAATGAGCATATTTGCTATAAAGCAGATCGATGTTTTGACGATACGCTACACACGAGTACTGGTAAACCGCTTCATCACGAAAACGCGCCTTTATAATTTTGACCCCTTGAACCCCACTTTTATATAGTAAAACTGGGGTTTACATGGGTAAACCTTAATTTTCTTATTTGTGCTCTAAAATATAGATTGTGGGTACTCGTTAGAACCGCCTCGATGAGGCGGTTCTAATGGGTACGCACAATCTATATTTTGAGCAGAAATAAGAAAAAATATCACATTTTTCATCTCAAAATTTACGTTTTTTTCGGTGGTAAAGTTGTCCATGTATTTGTATTGGCGTGTTTTCGTAATGTAGAGGATCTAAGCTTGCCCAGGCAAAGCTGTGCTAGTCTGGCCGCCAATGCTTGTAAACCCTATTGGTTTCATTAGGCGATAGGGCTTTGGATGTCATTTCATCTCAATGTCGGGTAAAAGTCCCACAAAGTCGGAAGCAACGTCTTCAAAATGACCTATACAGTGTTGAGGGGGACGTTAAACCTAACATCAATCAAACAAACTTATACATGTCTGCGATTAGGAAATGTTTTAGGTTGACTGCGCTTATGTGCAGGTTCGTATGAGCCTTTGCAGGGCGCCTATGCGGTATATGTACCTATATTCCATAGGGTAACAATCTTTATCATATGACGTCGTTGATAAGCAGTGAATAACGTCGTTTAATAAAAATCGTATGATCACACGTGTGTGTGTCCCAGACACATTACATGATACCACACCCAGTCACATTATCCTGACACTGGGTCGACCAGTCCTAGCTCTACCCCGTAAATCTGAGTGCCAAGCGAGGAGCAGCTAGTACCACTCTTAACGACTTTGGTATGTCGCGGCCCGGAATCGAACCCGTGACCTCCCGTTCCCCGGAGCGGACACTCTACCAATTGAGCTATCGGAGCCGGTATATGATCACACGTGTACTAACACTTTGACGGCGTCCATGTCAACCATGCATTTTTTTATTTATTTTTTTTAAATTTAAAGGGGCGATGAAATTCAATTTGTAGTGGCCTTATGATAAACGGAACAGAATCTTACACTCGTGGTCATTTTATATGAGATTAATGAAACTCGCCGAAGGCTCGTTTCATAAATTCCATATGAACTGACCACTCGTATAAGATCCTCTATTTATCATATGACGTTGCGTCTGAGTGTGTAATAACGCCATGTTATTCGAAAATCCACTAGTAGATTAAATATGCAAATTAGCTGGATACGTCCCGAAACGTTACACGTACGATGACCATAACAAAGTCGCGTTTACTAATGGCGGAATATTGATATTTTTGTAAAACAGTCGTGAATAAAATGCGTTTTAAATGTCATATGATAAATAGAATCTTGCATCTGTGCTCATGTATTATTGCATTTATTAAACGCGTTGAGGAAAAGGCATAAAATTCTTGGCAAAGCCTAGCATTTTATTCCTTTTCCTCGACTCGTCTAATAAATTCGATAATTTAGTAACAATCGTGTTAGATCCTTTATGTATATGTGCAATTAGTTAGCCAGGGTTGTAAAGCATTTGCGAAAATAATGTTGCAGATAAGCCTGCGACCAGCAAATGCTTAAATTTATTCAATGTTGTTATCGTGGGCGTGCGTGTGTGTGCGGGGGGGGGGGGGGGAGTCATTACGACAACAAGCCTATACAAATACAATGTAACCTTTACCGCCAAAAAAAATGAGAATTTTACGGCGAAAAATTGTGATATTTTTCTTAATTCTGCTCAAAATATAGATTGTGGGTACCCTTTAGAACCGCTTCATCAAGGAGGTCCTTACGAGTACCACAATCTATATTTTAGAGCAGAAATAAGAAAAAAATAATGTTTATTCTTGTAAACCCAAGTTTTACTATATGGTGGGGCTCAACATCACGTGAACAAGTCCGTGAAATGAACACTCCCTTAAACCCCACTTTATATAGAGAAAACTGGGGTTTAGGGGGTAAACATTATTTTTCTTATTTCTGCTCCAAAACATAGGTTGTGGGTACTTGTTAGAACCGCCTCAATGAGGCGGTTCTAACGAGCACCCACAACCTATGTTTGCAGTATAAATTAGAAAAATATCACGGATTTTCGCCTGAAAAGTAGCCATTTTGGAGATAAGAAAAATGCACTATGTCGCACGGGTGTGTTATCGTAATGATGGGTCAGATTAATATGGGTGAGTTTTCGCGATGTGAGTCTTGGTATTTACCATTTAATGTGTTTTTCAAGGTAAATACAAATGTACCAGTTTTCCATATTGAAAAAAAAAAAAAAAAAAAAAAAAAAAAAAACATGCACGATCGTGTGATAAATTAAATACAATCCTGAATCTTTCGGTTGAAAATTGTAAGACAAACATCGCTGGTGAAATTTAAGACAAAAACGAGTATGCTTTCTTACGAATTGGAGAAAATTACATGCGATGTAAGCCTGTTATAGTCTGGACGTGACTGCACGTTTAATTTTGGACTAGTCCGTGTTTTAGGTAAGTCGCCTTCAGTTGGGATTTTACATTGGGAGATATAGTTTTACTGAGACTCGTACTGCATTATACTAACCACTTGGCCACGACTTTTACATAATGGCATTATCAAAAACCTTATTTATAATTTTAAAATCCTGTGATAAAAAAACTCCGAAACCTGCTTCCCCTAAAACATGGAATAGTCTTGCCACGCGTGAACGTTGAACTCTCAAAGGTCGTTTTTTGTTTGTTTGATTTGAGGTTTAACGTCCCCGTCAACACTTTAAAGGCCATTTTGGAGACGTTGCTTCCAATTGTGTGGGACTTTTACCCGAAATTGAGATGAAATGACATCTCAAGCCCTGTCGCCCAATGAAACCAATAGGGTTTATTAGCATGGGCGGTCCTCCTCGCACCGCGGTTCCTGGACAGGCTTAGATCCTCTAAGCGGTTTACCAGTACTAGTGTGCGGGCCGGAATCAGCTCTGCGTGGAAGCATCATGCAGCCCATATATTTCTCCAAGCCCCTATGGGCGGGGGCCGTCTCAAAGGTCGTTGATAAAGTATACTGTTCACGCATTACGATAACACATCCGTGCCACACAGTGGATTTTTCTCATCTCTTAAGTGGCTAGATTCCTGATGAAAATCCGTGACAGTTTTCTTATTTATACTGCAAACATAGGTCGTGGATGCTCGTAAGAACCGCCTAATTGAGGCGGTTCTAATGAGTACCCACAACCTTTGTCTTGGAGCAGGAATAAGAAAATTAATGTACACCCCTTAAACCCCAGTTTTCTCTATGTAAAGTGGGGTTTAGTGGGGTGTTCATTCACGGACTTGTTCACGTGAGGGAATCGCATAGTAATACAATACGAGAACACGCCTATATAATTCGGACCCCCTCATACCCCACTTTTATATAGTAAAACTGGGGTTTAAGGGGGAATACATTATTTTTCTTATTTCTGCTCAAAAACATAGATTGTGGGTACTCGTCAGAACCGCCTCGTCGAGGCGGTTCTATCGAGTTCCCGTAATCTATGTTTAGGGCCGAAATAATAAAAATATCACTCTTTATCATATTAAATTTTCTATTTTTTTTTTTTTTGCCAAACAAAATGGCAATATATTTGTATAGGCGTGTTTTCGTAATGATCTATCCTGCGCAGGAAAGTGATGCGTCATTTGAGAAAGACCAACGTTCGCAGAAAATGACATGCGCAGACAATGAAGTTTATTGGATTTATATGTGTTAATGGTGCAAGTCTCATTTTGTGCTTTTGCGTAAGCGTCGACATAAAATGTAATTTGCCATCATAACACAGACGAGATACCTCCCCAGATGGCAATTTATGCATCCCTATTCTGAGGTTCGGATTCACTCGGTTTGTTTTAAACTGAACAACAGTCGAACTAGATTGAACATTTTTGGGACCATCATCAGGAAAACACACCTCTACATGTATAAG
This sequence comes from Lucinisca nassula, assembly GCA_963580285.1. Classification (NCBI taxonomy): domain Eukaryota; kingdom Metazoa; phylum Mollusca; class Bivalvia; order Lucinida; family Lucinidae; genus Lucinisca; species Lucinisca nassula. The sequence goes on along the minus strand of OY757019.1, from coordinate 81,241,475 downwards.
TTTGACCCACTTGGACCTCATTTTTATATAGTGAAACTGGGATAAACCTTATTTTCCTTATTTCTGCTCTAAAATATAGATTGTTGATACTCTTTAGAACCGCCTCGATGTACCCACAATTTATATTTTGAGCATAGATAAGAAAAATATAAAAAAAAAATCGTTCTAAAAGTGTCTGTTTTTTTGTTGTTTTTATTTATTTATTTATTTATTTATTTATTTATTTATTTTTTGCGTTAACTTTTACAATGCAATTGTATGGGAGTGTTTTCGTAATGTTGACAATTTGTTCAAGATGGGAGAATTTCGAACTGCTGAGAATTAATCGCAGGCCACCAGATCATATCACATGGCTTTTGGGATACATTTAAGCAATGAAATTAATTTTTCTGCAGTTCATGGAAGTATGAACGCAGTGGGTCGCGTGCAAAGTAAATGAACCCCGAAGGGGTTCATTTAAACTTTGCTAGCGACCCACTGTCGTTCATACTTTCATGAAAAGCAGAAAAATTAAGTTTATTTTTTATATTTACATTATTTGCCCCTCATCACTGGGCGAAAAAATGCTTGTAGGGCAAACTTTTAAAGCTGAAAAACATTTACACGCTGTTTTTCTACAAAGAGCGGAGCAGCGTTGACGTCATCAACGCCCGTAGAGAACAATGGTTTAGAATGACGTCACTTAACGTCACTGAAAATCATGTGATTCGATGCGTTCATGGAAGTATGAACGCAGTTGTTTTCTATAGGTTTACATTAGACGTTACACTGGAAATGTAAATATTACGATAACACACCCGTGCGTCATAGGCATTTTTCACATCTCCTGATGAAAATCCGTGATATTTTTATAATTTATACTGGAAACATAGGTTTTGGGTGCTCGTTAGAACCGCCTCATTGAGGCGGTTCTAATGAGTACCCTCAACCTATGTCTTGGAGCAGAAATAAGAAATACGGTGCCAGAAATACAGTGTATACATACCCTGTAAACCCCAGTTTATATAAAGTGGGGCGTATGGGGTGTTCATTTCACGTACTGGTTCACGTGATGACTTATCGATATTTTATAAAATAACTAGATGATTAGTGTACACATTAGAAATTTCCCCCCAATGTGTACACACAACGTACCTTTTCGATATAATATGAGAGAAAAAAAAAACGCTTCATAATCTTGAATATATGGATACCCGGATCTAATGAGTACACACACCATAAACTGTAAGTGAAATCTGTTTGAAGTATTCCTATCTTTTAGCTACATGTACTGGAAGAATTTCGAAACTTCAAATGAAGCACAGCACATGTAGCCGATGCATGGTAGTTCGAGCCATTCACAGCTCAACAACAAGCCCGTTTGATGAACGCCCCTCTAAATCCCAATTTTTAGAGTGAAAACATGAGTTTACAAAGTAATAATGAGCCAACGCACGACAAATTCTACAATAAGACGTGCGCAGTCTGATCAGAGTATTCGATGTGTGCTTTAAGGATAGGCAAGGCCTCAATGCTCCTTCATTCAGCAAGAGAAGTCCCTGGTCAGATTACATTGATGTGCAGGCTGATCTGATTCTTCGCTAGGCGCACATGTAAATTGTAGGAAATGCTGTGCCCCGGCTCGAACACATTATTGTCCTTATTTTGCTCAAAACATAGATTCTGGGTACACGTTAGAACCACCTCATAGGGGTGGGCGCTCTGACGAGCACCTACAATCTATACTTTGACCAGAAATAAGAAAGAAATAACAAATAGTTACATCTGAAAAAGAAATATTTAGTTCTAGATATAAAGATTGATGCCATTTTCGCGTACGGGTGTACGTGTTTTCGTAATGAGTCATTACGATAACACACCCGTGCGAGATAGTGCATTTTTTTCCCATCTCCAAAATGGTTATTTTTTTATGAAAACCCGTGATATTTTTCTTATAAATACTGCAAATATAGGTTGTGGGTGCTCGTTAGAACCGCCTCATTGAGGCGGTTCTAACGAGTACCCACAACCTATGTCTTGGAGAAAAAATAAGAAAAATAATGTTTACCCCTGTAAACCCCAGTTTTCTCTATATAAAGTGGGGTATAGGGGGGTCTTCATTTCACGGGCTTGTTCACGTGATGGTTTGTTTGATTTGAGGTTTAACGTCCCCGTCAACACTATGTAGGTTATTTTGGAGACGCGCTGCTTCCAATTTTGTGGGACTTTTATCCGACGCTGAGATGAAATGACAGCTCAGTCCCACCAACAGGATTTATATGCATGAACTCACGCCACCTTGGCTGGGCATGCTTTAGACCTTCGAAGCGGTTTACCAGTAATCGTGTGCGGTCGGATTCGGATCTGCGTGGAAGCATCAGGCAGCCCAATCTATTTCTCAAAGTCCCAATGGGCGGGGCCGGCTGATACGAAATGAAGCCCAGCAGGCACACGTCGCTATGGCAGCGTCAAATCAGCGTCGACTGACGTAGATGTGACTTTGCATAAACGTCATGACGTTGTACCGACGTTGATTTGACGTCACAATTACGTCATGTGCCTGCTCAGATTGTGCATGTAGCAGCCAAAATGAAATTAATACGAAACATGATGACGTCGATTTTCCGGAAGTTAATCGAGAGATTCCGGATTCGAGTTACCCGCCAGTCATCATGCGTTGTGTCCCTGAGCAAGACACTTGTTACCCGCCAGGCATCATGCGTTGTGTCCCTGAGCAAGACACTTTATCAGTTTTGCTGAGTCGAATTAACTGAGGTAATGATCATATTTGACAAACTCAGTATTCAGATCTATTAACATGATTAAACGCAACAACCCTTTGGGTATTACTGCTTTTGATTTAATAACAGCCTTCTCCTTAAGATGCCCGGTTTACCGCAATTTTCTCCTCAATATATTCTGTTAACTAGTAATTAGTTCATACTTTTCGCAATTTTCCCCGGTCTCATAGTAATCTGGTCAGTAGTATCTTATGAATCTTGCCCACGAGTTTTCGAGACATAACTTCTTAAGGGGAAAGGGAACACATGTTAGATTTTTCCGCCATTTTTTCAAAGGGAGACAACTTTCGGGACTTCCTGATCGCATTTCTATAAGCCCTATCCCTCTGAGAAAGGGGTCTTCTCTTAAAGGAAAGAATTTGCTCCTCAGGAGCGAGGAGCAAATTCTTTCCTTTAAGAGTTGACCCCTATTGACATGGGAGACAAAAATACTTTTGCAGGAGTTACCTCCCCTGAAGGTGTTCCCATACCCCTGAAACGACATATAAAGAGCATGGCCTTAAGGTCCTTTGGGAACTAGGAATATACATTACGTAAACACGCCTTTACAAATATATTGTAAATTTTATCGCCAAAAAGGTGGACGTTTTAAGCTGATAAATATTATATTTTTATTTTTCTTGCTCAAAAAAAAGATTGTGGGTACACGTTAGAACCGCCACATCGAGATGTGAGATCCATTGATAGGTCTTTGCTAAATTGTATGTAATGTTATGCCACTTTTAGTTATATTTTGAATTTTGCAAGTCTCGCTACTTTGGACATCTCCTTCCTGATGCCCGGGACTTCCGTGGAGTGTGGGCCATGTGTGCTGACGTTGGCTCGGTGGGGGACGCCTGAGGTTGATACTGCGGCGTTGACGTCAGTATTAAGGTACTGATTTAAATAACTATATTATATCCTTAATTTTTACAGTATAAAATTCTATTTTTTCTAAAACTAAGACTGACTTGTCAGGTGGACATGTATCTTAGCGGATGTGGTTGCCACTTTTAGTTATATTTTGGATTTTGCAAGTCTCGCTACTTTGGACATCTCCTTCCTGATGCCCGGGACTTCCGTGGAGTGTGGGCCATGTGTGCTGACGTTGGCTCGGTGGGGGACGCCTGTAAGTCCGCGGGTGGGCGTCTCTTGCCTGATGCCTCCAGTTTACCTGTCTCATGGGCTACGTCGGTCGGTGTGTTCTCGGAGGGGGATGTGCTGTGTTTGCCAGGTCTTGTCTATCATCCGTTTCGGTTTCAGAACTTTGGGGTTGAGACACACTGATGAAGATTAAATATCAGAAAGGCCTCTGTGTCACTAAAGTTGGTATAGTTACGCCTAAATTAAAAAGGCATGCCATGATCAAGATCAAACTACAACTCTTGGTGCCATGGTGGTTTGTAATATACTTGTCAACGCTCTAGCACCTACATTTAATGATGGATTTTAATATAACTTCATGAAAATACCTAATTGACCGAAACTAGCTAGTCTGGCCAAAAAAGCATGTACACTCCATATTTTCCAGTTCTGTGGTGTATTCCTTGCTTCCAAATGATAACCCTTTCTAGAACATAATTAACGTCACTAAAGGGTGTCTGTGAATGAGTGGCGGCCGTAAAAAGTCTCCCTGCCCTACATCATAGTGTAGTTTATATTTTGTTGCCCTTTGGGATCATTGATTCCATTGTTGAATTGTGAAAATATCTGAGGGTCACTGATGAGGCCTTATTGGTCGAAACTAGCTATTCTGGCCCAGAAAACATGTAAACTCCATATTTTCCAGTTCTGTTGTGTATTCCTTGCTTCCAAAGGATAACCCTTTCTAGAACATAATTAACGACACTACAGCTGATGTCTGGGAATGTGTGGCGGCCGTAAAAAGTTTCCCTGCCCTACATCATAGTGTAGTTTATGTTTTCTTGTCCTTTGGGATCATTGATTCCATTGTTCCACTGTCTGAGGGTCACTGATGAGGCCTAAGTGGCCGAAATTAGCTAGTCTGACCCAGCAAACATGTATACTCCATATTTTCCAGTTCTGTGGTGTATTCCTTGCTTCCAAAAATAACCCTTTCTAGAACATAATTGGTATGATAATATTTCAAGCTAATTTGATTTTCAGCATCCTGGGCCCAAGGTCAAGGTCACTGGCTACTCTAGCACCTGCATTTATTGATGGATTTAAAATAAACCACACAAAAAGTTATGTTGGGTTTGATAATATTTCGTGCGAGTTCAACTTTCAGGGTCCTGCGGTCAAGCGCAGTGTGGCTATTTTTAGGAAAACTTTTCCTACATTTAATGATGGATTTTAATATAACTTGAACCATATAACTTCACACAAGCCTTGGGTATATGATAATATCTTGAGCAAGTTTGACTAAGGTTAAGATCACTGTGGCTATTTTTAGAAAAATATCACGATTCTAGGACATGGATGGATTTTAATATAGCTGTATACAAATGTTGGGTATTGATAATATCTCATCACGTGAACAAGTCCGTGATATAAAGACCCCCCTAAACACCACTTCATATAGAGAAAACTGGGGTTTACGGGGGTAAACATTATTTTCCTTATTTCTGCTCCAAGACATAGGTTGTGGGTACTCGTTAGAACCGGCTCGATGAGGCGGTTCTAACGAGCACCCAAAACCTATGTTTGGGGTATAAATAAGAAAAATGTCACAAATTTTCATCAGAAAAATGGCCTTTTTGAGGTTTGAAAAATGTACTATATCACACGGATGTGTTATCGTAATGTTGATTAAGTTTACATTTTTGAGGTCCTGTGCTCAAGGGTGAGGTCACTGTGGCTATTTTAGAATAGTCCTCGCTTTAGCGCCTTCATGTTTCAATGGATTTTAATGTAACTTCAGACAAATGTTTGGTATGATACTATCTCAAGCAAGATCAACATTTAGGGTCCTTGGCTTAAGTAATGTAAAGCTCACAATGGCTGTTTATTAGAAAAAGATCGTCATCCCTCTAGCACCAACATTCATCTAAAATTGTGATTTTACTTAAGACCCAGGCTCTCAGGGCTGGAAATTCTTCAAAATGTCACTCGTTCTGTATAAATAAGGCCATATAGATTTTGGTAAAATTCCCAGGTTAAGACAAAAGTTTTACTCATCCTTCAAATATTTTATTCCATTACGAAAACACGCCTATATAATTTTGACCCCCTTGGATCCCACTTTTATACAGTAAAACTGGGGTTTACAGTTCTGCTCTAAAACATAGATTGTGGGTACTCGTTAGAACCGCCTCATCGGTTCTAACGAGTGCCCACAATCTGTGTTTTGAGCAGAAATAAGAAAAATATCACAATTTTTATCTTAAAATTTTCACTTTTTCGGCGATAAAGTTTACAATTATTCGTATAGGCTTGTTTTCGCCATGGTCATGGCTAGCGTATGAGTGGTATTTTCCAGCCCTGGTCCTTCAAGATTTTTCTTTGGTGACCCTTAATGGGCCTCCGTGGCCTAGTGGTTAAGAGCGCTGATCTTGATCATTAGGTCCCTCACCGCTGTGGTTCGAGCCTCGCTCGGGTCATATGCGAGACGCCAAATTCTGCAACGGAAGGTCAGGTGGTTTTTTCTCCGGGTACTCCGGTTTTCGCCAACCTCTGATTAACGATCGGCTCGATATGAGTGAAATAATCTTGAAAGGGCAGTAAAACCAAAACCCAAGAAATATAAAGTTTCCTTTTAAAAGGAAGGCTTCCCCAGTTTGTAAAGTTGAAAATCCGCCATTTTTGCTCTCCTTGGAGCTATTGTCATACCCCCGGCGTCCGTCGTCGGCGTAAGCATCGGCGTCCGCATTTGTTGAAGTTTACCTGCAAGCAATCATTTGTGCTGTTTTACAAATTTATTTTCAAGTAAAGTTATCAACTGGTAAAAAAAGAAAAACAATATTTTTCACATTCTTTTGCACTCGATTTCCCAGGTTTTGGGGCTTAAAAAGTTAATCCTTTCCTCTGTGTTACCTCCCTTATAATCATACATTTTGTCAAATGCATGTGCGCAGCCAGCTAAAACGCATCTTCTCTTTTACATATCCGAGAGCAGCAAAGGCTCTGGTAAGGCTGCGCGTACTCGAAGACTCGCCTGAGTCAGTGCTGGTGACGTCGCCCTAAATAAGCACCTGGTAAGACTTTTGCGGAAACTGTTTCAGTGTTAGCCATTGAAAGGAGGACAATGTACGTAGAAACATATTCACGGACCCGGCGAGGAGCGAAACCGCAACGTCGGTGCGCATCTAACTGTAATGGTTAAAAAATGGCATTTATGAACAGCGAAGGCTGAATGAGGCGAGCTGCTCACTCGCACAAGTTTTATGCTGGTGGAAAATTTGTCAGAAAAGACAGAACCATGTTAAGCTTTTAAATTACTCGTATGACACGCAATTTGATTTCAGAGATGAACAATGGCATATTTTGTAAGTAGGATATGAGGTCTCTTTCTGCCTGAGTTCGAGGCACGATCGAGAAAGTTCTGCAATGGTTTAAAACTGTCTTTCTCTTCACCCACCGCTTATAAAGGAACGGTTAATAGTGTTCCTAAATAAATGAAGAAAAAATGACATGTCACTTTCATAGAGACCACCCTACAACAAGCACACTTGATAGATTTACTTCGGAAAAATTGTTTAACACAATAAGTTATCAGCTAGTTAGACTGTCTGCCTGTAACTGGACTCTGCAAAAATAATTTTTACTGATATCTACTGCCAAACTCTCTTCGTAATTCTGTTCGACCATGAAAAGTTTGAGACTCCGAGAGAAGTGTGACCCAAGTGACAGAATTAGCTTTTGTAATCTATAGCCTAGGCATTTGTTTTTTTTTTTTCTTTTTCTTTGTTTTTTTTTTTTACAAATCCTTAAGAAAAGAAAAGCATTACATCAACAAGTCCGTGCACTGAACAACGATGATCTCGTTTTTAAGGTAACCGGACACTAGAAGCACATTGAGGCCTACCCATTTTTTTCTGAACAACCCTTGAAACCCAACTTTATATAGAGAAAATTGAGTGTACAAGGGTACATTTTTTTCCTTTTTTAGGGGGTTCAGAAAACCGAACACCGACAATCTATATTTGGACTAGAACAAAGAATGTTGTTTTTTTTTTCACATCACGAAAACACGCCTGCCTAATTTTGACCCTAGACAGTGGGTAGTCGTTAGAACCGCGTCATCGAGGCGGTTCTAACCAGTACCCACAATCTATGTTTTGAGCAGAAAAATGAAAAAAAAATATAATCTGAATTTTTTATCGGACAATTTTCATTTGGGTGGCAAAATTCTGTATATATTATCGTAATGAACTGAAAATGCTTATTTTAGCACATAGATCCCAATGCAGAAGACCATATACGATGTAGGGTTAGTTTCGCTTATTACGTCGAAAACGGCAGTTAAGATAAGTTCACTTTTTACACTGACCTTCAATTATTGTAATTAACCCATATATGCCTAGCGGCCCTTTTTGAGACATTGGCAAATAGTGCAGACCCAGATCAGACGCCGCATATGATCAAGATCTAAACTGTTTGCTCAACGTACATGCATTTTTGTAAAACTTATCACAAAAATGACATCCCTATGGTTAGAAATTGACCACTCCAGACTTATAAAGGTGGAATATGTTTTGGCACCTATGGAATAATTATGGGGCGAAAGTGAAAGTAGGATCTGTTTCTACTTGTGGTTTGACTTCTTGGAAACGCTTTATAAATAGATATGTGGAAACGCTTTATAAATAGATATCTGGAAACGCTTTATAAATAGACATCGACGGGCGCTGCATATTCCTGTTTATTCCGAACGAGTTTTCACTGCGTAAATATGTGGAGAGCAGTCTTATCTGTAGGGCTTTCCTAGTTACGTCATAAGACGGTTAGAAATAAACTGGGGTATCACCAATCCAATCTAAATGGCTTCCAATCGAAATTGGAAGCCAAAAAAAAAAAAAAAAAAAAAAAAAATGGTGACCCTTGGTAAACCTGACCTACACATGTATTTATGTTGAGGTCAAAACTACCTCAGCATGACCTGAATAGTTTTGAATTGGCCATTAAACTCCGGAGCAAACAATTAGTGGTTCTTCCGATGATCCACCCTTAAGTAAAAACAACGGTTGAGCAAGTACAGATTACTGCCACATTTAGTCTCAGTATTACCGTAAACAAACCATACTGTTACATACTTTTAAGTGTTTTTTTTTTTTCAGCGCTCTTACTCATTTGGGGTGGGGAAATAGATTGGCTGCATCGTGCTTCAGCACAGAGCTGATACCGCGACCGGCCTCTGTGGCCTAGTGGATGGATAACAGCGGTCACCCTTATCCATTAGGTCTCTCGTCTCTGTGGTTCAAGTCATGCTCAGGTCTCAGTTCTGCAACTGAAGGTCAGGTTGTTTTGCCTGGGTACTTATGTTTGTGCTCACCTGATTTACGATCTGCTCCATATGGGTGAAATAATCTTGAAAAGGTCGTAAAACAAACCAAGAAAAAGGAGCTGAAACTGACCAATCCTGAGTACTGGTCAACAGCAAAGAAGGTCTTAGCAAGCCCGGGGAAAAGTGGTGCGAATCAATCATCTTCTAAGCCCTAGCAGTTTCTTTTGTAGTAGGATTTTAGATATGAACACAAACAAACCTACTTTAATGTATGGGTGGTAAGAAACTGATTACTTTGCTTTGTTGATGATCGGATCCCTGGTATCTGAACCTTCCCACTCCTGGCAAATCGAATTAATTGTAAAAATATAAACGCCATAGGATGCCGCACGAGGAACATCACCATCCAAGAAAGGAAACTGTGCACTCTCAAAATCAAAATCATCGAGTTTTTCTTAATTTTGCAAGAAACAAATCCACCTACAATAGATAGATGGAAATCCAAACACGGGATCTTGGTATCAGATGAATTTGTTTTATTTAACTGAAGGTTTTGGGGGGTGGGCGGGTGAGGTAAATTTGACTGATCAAATCATCGAAATAGGTATTATTAATATCTAATAAATCATCCAAATATCTAGAAGTCGAGCTAAAGGCTTCAATGAGTCAGATTGGTACTTAAGGGAAAGGATCACCATGAAGTCTCATGTCAAAACAAGAACAGATCAGCCACGAGGGTTGCGCAATTTGTACCCATCAGAATACCCACCACTTGTAAGGCCGTAAAACAAACCAAGGAAAAAGGAGCCGAAACTGACCAATCTTAAGTACTGGTCAACAGCAAAGAAGGTCTTAACCAGCCCAAGAAAAGTGGTACGAGTCAATCACCTTCTAAGCCCTAGCAGTTTCTTTGGCTAGTAGGATTTTTTGATATGAACACAAACAAACCTAATTTAAGTATGTGTGGTAAGAAACTGGTTACATTGCTTTGTTGATGATCGGATCCCTGGTATCTGAACCTTCCCGCTCTGGCAAATCGAATTAATTGTAAAAATATAAACGCCATAGGATGCCGCACGAGGAACATCACCATCCAAGAAAGGAAAATGTACACTTTCAAAATCAAAATCATCGTGTTTATCTTAAATTTTGCAAGAAACAAATCCATCTACAATAGATAGATGAAAAATCCAAAAACGGGGTCTTGGTATCAGAAGAGTTTGTTTTATTTAACTGAAGTTTTGGGGTCGGGGGGGGGGGGGGGGGTAAATTTGACTAATCAAATCATCGAAATAGGTATTATTAATATTTAATAAATCATCCAAATATATAGAAGCCGAGCTAAAGGCTTCAATGATTTCAGATTGGTTACTTAACGGAAAGGGTCACCATGCAGTCTCATAACAAAACAAGAACACATCAGCCACGAGGGGTGCGCAATTTATACCATCAGAATACCCACCACTAGTACCAAATCTTATGTAAATTATAAACAAAGCCTTACATTTCGTTTCGGAAAGGCCTTGGATGATCGGGGGTAATTTTTATTGACTAATAGATGCTTGGTTGACGGTTTTCTGTTTTGAATTTCATCTTTATCAAGGCTGTTTATCGTTATCACCAGCAGAAAACTTCATAATAAAGTATTAATCAGATAACGCTGGTTTAAGACATGCGAAGAATAACTGGCAATAACCATGGAGGTTGCTGGCGACACAGTTACTGGGTATCCGACGCCTCCATACAACATTTCCATCATTGAAACCATTCACGGACTTGTTAAAGTGATGTGCGTGAAATCGTGACAACTTGTGTTCGATTCGTAGACTAAGTGTGGAATTTCATCACTTCACCCATATTTGACATTTTTTTGCTAGTACCTAACAGAATAAAGGTCCATTTTCAATTTTAGAGAATAGAAGTGGAAGCAATGATCAAGAATCGATAAAATAAAAAACCCACAGCTCCCATCAGAGACACCAAACACCCAAAGACAAACCATAACAAAAATAAACCGCGACAGAAGAACTGCCTTGGAACGGTCATATATAAATTAGTTCTGAATAGTTAGATCCTTTGGAAGCAAAGAATACACAAAATAAACGAAAATAGCAGACACGGTTTTATTGAGTCTGTTCATGACCAGTATTGAGATGTGCTACACTGGCCACGCCCCCTAGCAACGGCGTAACGGCTAGGGGGGGCCTTTGATAAGGTCCCCCATTTACATCTTTTAAAGAAAGTCTTTGCATATGGTATTCAAGGCAAAGTATATGGCTGGATAAAAGATTTTTTGACAAACAGGGTCCAAAGGGTGGTTGTAAATGGTACTGAGTCCGATTGGTCAGACTTTACTAGTGGAATCCCTCAAGGTAGTGTGCTAGGACCTATTCTGTTTCTAATCTATATTAATGATCTACCAGATACTGTGGAGGTGCTCATGAAACTCTTTGCAGATGATGCTAAATTATATCATACTGTAACTAACAACAGAGAAAATGAATTACAACTAAATCTCGATAGAACAGTGAAATGGGCCAAAGATTGGGAAATGTTCTATAATACTGAAAAATGTCACCAACTACATATTGGTAAACAAGATACAGATTTTAGGTATACCATGCAAACCAGAAATCAACGTACGCAAATTGATAAGGTAGACAAAGAGAAAGATTTAGGGGTGATAGTTACGAAAGCCGGGTAGGGCCATTTCTTATTTCTAACTTCTAACTTCTTACTTCTAACTTCTTACTTCTAACTTCTAACTTCTTACTTCTAACTTCTAACTTCCATGTTGTATATTGTTGTTTTTAATATATTTTTGGGGGAGGGGGGAGGGGGGGGGGGGCGGGTTGATTTTACGGCCCTTTACACTCATATCGAGCCGACCGTTGATCAGAGGTGAACATTTCTTATTTCTAACATCTTATTTCTAACTTCTAACTTCTTACTTCTAACTTCTAACTTCTAATTTCTAACTTCTAACTTTTTACTTCTAACTTCTAAATTCTAATTTCTAACTTCTTACTTCTAACTTCTACTTTCTAACTTCTAACTTGTTACTTCTTACTTCTAACTTCTAATTTCTATCTTCTTACTTCTAACTTCTTTACTTCTAACTTCTAACTTCCATGTTGTATATTGTTGTTTTTAATATTTTTTTTTGGGGGGGGGGGGGGGGGGGGTGGGGAGGGCGGGGGGGATTTTACGGCACTTTCAAGATTTTTACACTCATATCGAGCCGATCGTTAATCAGAGGTAAGCGAAATCCGAAGTATTTTTCTTTCTTTTTTTCTTTTTTCTGGGAGGCGGGGGGGGGATTTTACGGCTCTTCAAGGTTTTTACACTCATATCGAGCCGATCGTTAATCAGAGGTAAGCATAATCCGAAGTACCCGGAGAACAGCCATCTGGCCTTCCGTTGCAGAACTTGGCGTTTCACACTGGTAAACATGTGTTGGCGTGTGTGTGTGGGGGGGTCGGGGGGTGGGGGGTTGTGGTGCGTGCGTTCGTAAGAAGTTAGAAGTTAGTGTGTGTGTATACCTTTGTGAACATTTCTTATTTCTAACTTCTTATTTCTAACTTCTAGCTTCTTACTTCTAACTTCTAACTTCTTACTTCTAACTTCTAACTTCTAACTTCTTACTTCTAACTTCTTACTTCTAACTTCTAACTTCCATGTTGTATATTGTTGTTTTTAATTTTTTTTTGGGGGGGGGGTGGGGAGGGCGGGGGTGATATTACGGCCCTTTCAAGATTTTTACACTCATATCGAGCCGATCGTTAATCAGAGGTAAGCGAAATCCGAAGTATTTTTCTTTCTATTTTTTTTTTTTTTTTTGGGAGGCGGGGGGGGGGGGGGTGATTTTACGGCTCTTCAAGGTTTTCACACTCATATCGAGCCGATCGTTAATCAGAGGTAAGCATAATCCGAAGTACCCGGAGAACAGCCATCTGGCCTTCCGTTGCAGAACTTGGCGTTTCACACTGGCAAACATGTGTTGGCGTGTGTGTGTGTGTGTTGGGGGGGGGGGGGGTTGTGGTGCGTGCGTTCGTGCGTGCGTGCATGTGTGTGTGTATACCTTTGTGAACATTTCTTATTTCTAACTTCTTATTTCTAACTTCTAACTTCTTACTTCTAACTTCTTACTTCTAACTTCTAACTTCTTACTTCTAACTTCTTACTTCTAACTTCTAACTTCTAACTTCTAACTTCTTACTTCTAACTTCTTACTTCTAACTTCTAACTTCTTACTTCTAACTTCTAACTTCTTACTTCTAACTTCTAACTTCCATGTTGTATATTGTTGTTTTTATTTTTTTTGGGGGGTTGAGGGGGGCGGGGGCTTCTTGATTTTACGGCCCTTTCAAGATTTTTACACTCATATCGAGCCGATCGTTGAACAGAGGTAAGCGAAATCCGAAGTACCCGGAGAAAAGCCATCTGGCCTTCCTTTGCAGAACTTAGCGTTTCACTGGCAAATCTGTGTTGGCGTGTGTGTGTGGGGGGGGGGGGAGATGCGTGCGTGCGTTCGAATGTGCGTGCGTACGTGCGTGTGTGTGAAGAAGTTAGAAGTAAGAAGTTAGAAGTTAGAAATAAGAAGTTAGAAATAAGAAATGTTCACACAGGTATACACACACACACATACGCATGCACGCACGCACGAACGCACGCACGCACCACCCCCCCCCCACCAACACACACACACACACACACGCCAACACAGGTGTGCCAGTGTGAAACGCCAAGTTCTGCAACGGAAGGCCAAATGGCTTTTCTCCGGGTACTTCGGATTTTGTTACCTCTGATCAACGGTCGGCTCGATATGAGTGTAAAAAAAGTTGAAAGGGCCGTAAAATCACCCCGCCCCCCCCCCCCCAAAAAAAAAAATATATTAAAAACAACAATATACAACATGGAAGTTAGAAGTTAGAAGTTAGAAGTAAGAAGTTAGAAGTAAGAAGTTAGAAATTAGAAGTTAGAAGTAAGAAGTAAGAAGTTAGAAGTTAGAAATTAGAAGTTAGAAGTTAGAAGTAAGAAGTTAGAAATTAGAAGTTAGAAGTTAGAAGTTAGAAATTAGAAGTTAGAAGTTAGAAATAAGATGTTAGAAATAAGGAATGTTCACACAGGTATACACACACATGCACGCACGCAGGCACGCACGCACGCACGAACGCACGCACCACACCCTCCCACCCACCCACACACACACACACACACACACACACACACACACACACACACACACACACACACACACACGCCAACACAGGTTTGCCAGTGTGAAACGCCAAGTTCTGCAACGGAAGGCAAGATGGCTTTTCTCCGGGTACTTCGGATTTCGCTTACCTCTGATCAACGGTCGGCTCGATATGAGTGTAAAAATCTTGAAATGGCCGTAAAATCCCCCCGCCCCCCCCCCCTCCCTCCCCCCAAAAATATATTAAAAACAACAATATACAACATGGGAGTTAAAAGTTAGAAGTAAGAAGTTAGAAGTAAGAAGTTAGAAGTTAGAAGTAAGAAGTTAGAAGTTAGAAGTAAGAAGTTAGAAGTAAGAAGTTAGAAGTTAGAAATAAGAAATGGCCCTACCCGGCTTTCGTAGATAGTAGATAGTAAATTAAATTTCAGAGATCATATAAATACTAAAGTAAATCTGGCAAACCGAAATCTGGGGATAATATTCAGGACATTTACATATCTTGATCAAAAATATTCTTGAATTTGTTTAAATCCCTTGTCAGACCACACTTAGAGTTTTGTACACTTGTCTGGTCACCCTGCTATAAAAAGGATAAAATTATCCTAGAAAATGTGCAGAGAAGAGCCACGAAATTGGTTGCTTCGTGTAGAAACCTGCCCTACCCAGAACGTTTAAGAAAATTAGGTTTACCAACACTTGAATATCGAAGAGAAAGAGCTGACCTTATACAAGTTTTCAAAATCTTAAATGGTATTGACTGTATTGAAAAAGATAAGCTATTCACCTCAGCGCAATATACAGCAACTAGAGGCCATGCTTTTAAGCTATATAAAAAAGGGCAAGATTGAATTTACGTGCAAATAGTTTCTCAAACAGGGTAATCAACTCCTGGAATAGTTTACCAGGAACTGTAGTAGAAGCACTCTCCCTCAACGCGTTCAAAAGTCGCTTGAACAACCATTGGAAGAATCACCCTACCAAGTTTGAAGCTGCATGCTATCGAGCAGGTCCATCTGAAGGACAATATCGAAATGCGCCTCAAGAAGTCGGAGAGACTTATATTGGTGTCGACAACAGGTAAAACAGGTAAAAGGTAAACAGAACTCTATTTTCAAAATAATTTTAAATGAACCCAATGTTCCCAAAGGACCAGAAAATATAATCTGCACTATGATGGATGTAGGGGGAGACTTTTTACGGCCGCCACACGGCACAGCACCAGCTGCAGTGAAGATAAGTTCTGAATAGTTAGATCCTTTGGAAGCAAAGAATACACAGAATAAACGAAAATAGCAGACTCGGTTTTATTGAGTCTGTTCATGACCAGTATTGAAATGTGCTACACCGGCCACGCCCCCTAGCACCGGCTTAGGCAGAACTCTATTAAAAGTAGAAGTAAAGCAAAGATCAGGAATTGATACAATTAACTTACTCCACCCAACAAAGACATCAACGGGAAAGAAACACAAACAGTAAGCGACCAGACCATAATGGAAATCTAAACAAAGGAAGGCCATAAGGACAGTTACTTTCCCACAAAATGGCCATATGGCCATCCAAAATAAAAAGACACAAGTGATACACACAGTAAGTAACAAACAACAACATAAATAAATCGCCACAGAAGAACCGCCTTGGAACGGTCAGTGGAAAGATTTCCACTGGGGGGCTTAAATCGATTTTACGTGGCCACAATCCTCGCCCTTACTTCCGCCGCGATTTAGACAAATAATTTGTTCAGTCCGCATGAAGGCCTCCTAACTCATCAGTGCAACATCTCCGTGAACACAAATAATCAAAGAACCCAAGAGGTGAGACAACGGTGAGGACTCGACAGCAAGAAACCACTGATATGCTGGAGCAAAAGAAAACCAACAATTAGACTCCGATAAAGTCTGATATATTTTGGTTTATTTTGTAAAGCTTTACAACAACAAAAACTGTATTTCAAGCCCACAGGGAATGCATTAATCAGACGCTGCGGCGTTTGGTACACATGTAATTCGATGAGACCAGTATTGTATCATAAAAAATTTTCCCTTGGTGTCTCTGATGGGGGCTGTGGGTTAATTATATCGATTCCAGGTCATTGCCTTCACTTCTATTTTACATGCTTATGTTCTCTGTTTACTAGATTCGACATGTCGATGTACACGTATGCCTAAGTTACTATTTAATGTAATCCGCTCTATACTCTATTTACAGAGAAGAAATAAGAGCAACTGTCACAATTTTAATCAAACGTATATAGCCTTCTTCGTGCAGCTATACACCATTCAATCAATCATTTTCCCAGACACAAATGCTTATGAGACCGAGCCATCCCAGTGTTTGCTCGATGGGGGCAAGATCTGTCCCACATGGGCACACATTCCGGAAGTCTAAACGCAACTTTTGGCGCCGCGACGTGTTAGCTGGTAAAACAGCATTTCAGAAGTTTAAATGTCTTTAACTTCTGAACCAAACCTCAAGTATCCGTATTCGTGGTTTTCAATTTAACAAAAAACTAAAAATTATCGACTTTGTTAAAAACCTTTTTGGTTGCCTCTTTTTCGTAAGCTTTCACAAAGGAAAACAAGTACTGCAAGCAAAGCATTATGTTCCGATTGCGCGCTAGAAAAAAAAAATCTTCGTTTCTGACGTGACCGCTGAACTCTCGGGTTGGGATTTCTCTGTACGTACTTAATAATAATATAATGTTATTAATCAAGTAATTTCATATTGGCCCAGTAACAGGTCAGAGGTCTGCTGTATTGGCCTGAGGCCGAAGGTCGAGGCCAATACAGCTGACTGAGGTTCTGTAACTTGGCCAATAAGAAAATACTTGATTAATGGCAATTTTATTAATTGACACAATTAAAAATAAGCATGTTTATTGATTTTTGACCTCAGTGTTAATACGGGTGACCTCCGAACAATACAGAATAGTCAATTAATAATGATAAATATTATTATCTTAGACGATCGTTCTTTTTTTTATATTTAATCTACAAGTGGACGCGACGTCATATGATAATGATAGATATTATTTATTCACACGATTGTTCCTTATTCAAGAACATTAGAATATTTTTCATTTCAACAGGTCCGTGTAATGAACACCCCTCTAAACCCCGCTCTATATACAGAAAACTAGGTTTTACGGGGGCATTCATTATTTTCCTTATTTTTGTACAAATTAAAACATAAATTGTGGGAACTCATCGAAGCTGTTCTAACATCATGAAATTACACCTATATGATTTTGACCCCCTTGAGCACCACTTTTATATAGTAAAACTGGGGTTTAAGGGGATATAAATTATTTTTTTTTTCTGCTTTAACACATAGATTGTTGGTACTCGTTAGAACCGCCTCGCCGAGGCGGTTCTAACGGCTACCCACAATCTATTTTTTGAGCAGAAATAAGAAAAATATCACAATTTTTCATCTTAAAGTATTCATTTTTGCGGCGGTCATGTCATTCCCTTCCCTTCTATTTTACAGTATGTTTGTATTGGCGTGTTTTCGTAATGACAAGCACCCACACTCTATATTTGAAGGGGAAATATACAAACATCATAGAGAAAATGCACCTTTTTCAGAATGATATGAAAGTCGCTATTGTTGCACACGGACGTGTTTTCGCATCACGAAAACAGGCCTATTCAAATACATTGTAAACTTTACTTACGAAAAATCATTTTATTAGATGAAAAAATGTGATATTTTCCTTATTTGTCCTCACAATATAGATTGTGGGTACATGCTAGAACCCCCTCATCGAGGCGGTTCTAACAAGTACCAACAATCTATATTTTAGAGCACAAATAAGAAAAACTGAGAAAAATAATGTTTACCCCTGTAAACCCCAGTTTTCCTATATAACAGTGGGGTTGAAGGCGGTCAGAATTATATAGGCGTGTTTTTGTGATGGTAATGAAACCTAAAACATCACTCATATATGGGAAATATGGCGAATTCTGATCATGGTTGCCTATGTCCAGTGTTTGAGACCTTATCCATATTTGTACGTGGGATGAGTGAGGTCAAATGGTGTACATTTTTAGACAAACGCAAACTATTTTGTAGGTTTATTGGCGCTTGAATCAATCGAGCAGTATTTAATGTACATGGCTTGTAATGTGATAGCTCAATATCAAGTATACTTACGTTTCCAGAAAATATTTCATGAAGTAATGAACCATTAAATCCAGGATTCTGTTTTGTAGAAAACATAAATGATACCAAACTTCAACGCTCAGCTGCAAATACCGCTCATTGGTACAAAGCTCTGCATTTCTCAATCCTGGTGTAAGATACAAAACGTTTTACAGAAACAGACAATATTCTCATGCACTTATTTTGCATGGCCGTTAATGTTGATTAACAGCAACGTCACCTATCATTATTGTTTCAAATTGCAATTATCGCAAAGCGAAGATCTGTTATGTTATCAAACAGTTTATACTCGTAATATACGTATCCATGTTGAATATAAATCCACCTTGATTCCGGAATATGGTGCTGAAAAATTGCCTGCCATAAAATGTTCCCCTGTGAATGATACCTTGTACTTACATTCTAACAAAGATCTACTTTTTGAAAAAAAATATATATTTAAAACAAATGAAGAGCGTTCTGCAATTGACTTATTACAAATGGTGTTGCAGATTGTATCCTTATAATGGATGTCAATTTATATGTGTCATTTTCTTGAACTTTTCGTGAAACAATCTTTCTGAAACAATTTCTTTCTGAAGTTCTGAGGTAATTTCGTATACAAAATGACATTAATAATACATTTCTGACAACAATGATAATTTGTACCAGTTTATCTATAATATGCCACTGTCTATGTATGTCCTGCTCCTAGCAGTGAAAGAAAGCCTCTCTCTGATTACGAATGAGAAATATTGGAAAATGTGTATGCATACTGTGAAAAAGCATTAAAGCCAGCTTACTGACAAACAAAATGGACATTTCGACATATGGTTTCTCAGTGACGGTCTAGTCTGGCTTTCATCATGGTAACAAGTCCGTGAAATATAGACACCCGTAAACCCCACTTTATATGGCGAAAACAGTGGTTTGCAGAGATATACATTATTACTATAATGTTATTAATCAAGTAATTTCGTATTGGCCCAGTTACATGTCCGATGTCTGCTGCATTGGCCCGAGGCCGAAGGCCAAGGCCAATACAGCTGACCGAGGACCTGTAACTGGAACAATACGGAATTACATGATCAATGACAATTTTATTAATTGACATCATTAAAAAACATGATTATTGTTTTCTGACCTCAGTGTTAATACTGATGACCTCCGATCAATACAGGATAGTCAATTAATAAACTCTGATAACACTCTTCTTGAGTTCATGGATGTTGGTCTGAACATTAATATTTGTCATTTGTCTGTGGATTAATGGTTTTGGATTAACGCTTTGGTACTATGACCTAAAAACCTTTCTTACTTCTGCCCCAAAACATAGGCTTTGGGTAGTCGTCAGAACTGCCGAAATGTGAAAAATATAACACATTTTCATCAGAAAATTAACCGTTGTGAAGATCTGAAAGAGCGCACTGTGCTGCACGAATGACATCACGAAAACACGCCTATATAATGTTGACCCCCTTGAACCCCACTCTTATATGAGCCCCGCCAAGCGAATTTGTGTCTTCGAGCATTCCGTCATGACAAATTTTAACTGCGCATGCCCAGCCATTCAGAGGGGCCAGGGATATGGCTTTCTGTCTGAAGGTTCCTCTTGATTCACTGCTTGTATGAGCGAGCAGCGAAGGTTCTGGCGAGACTGCGCGGATGCGCAGGCTCGCCTCAACCTTCGCTGTTCGCATAGGCGATAAGTACCAAAATCGCTTGACGGGACCCATATAATAAAACTGGGGTTTACAGGGATAATCCTTATTTTTCTTATTTCTGCTCTAAAAATACAGACTGTGAGTACTCGTTTGAACCGCCTCGATATATATAATTCAGACCCTTTGAATCCCACTTTTATACAGAAAAACTGGTACTAACGTGGTTCCACAATCTATATTTTGAGCAGAAACTAGAAAAAATCACAACTTTTTCATCTGAAAAGTTTCGATTTTTCGGCCGTAAAATTTACTATGTATTTGTATAGTCGTGTTTTCGTAATGGAAGTGTCCACATGCTCATTTGTGGACGGATTCGCCACTGTCACTAGAGGCCCAAGTGGGCCAAAATCGCTCAAATTGGATCCCCATGTCACCGTTTTGCTTCGTGAAATAGTCCGACTCAATTCGACTGAAAATTTTGCAGCAAATTAGGCTTGAGAATTTTAAAGATAGCTACCGTGGCGGCCATCTTGGATATCAGAAAGGAACAATTTTAGCAATGCTGAATATTCATTGTTTCCCGGATGTCTTGCACGATGTTGTTTGAAGAGTTTCAAGATAGCCGCTGATGGCCATCTTGGATATTTTACAACGCTAAACGTTCATGTCGCCCCTATGCTTCCCGCCTAAGGTTCGCGGGGATATGTCGTTTTATTTTATACATAGCAGTGAAACCAATGCATATCTGAAACAAATAAAAGTGATATTTTCATATTGTGAAATATAAATGATATTTTCACAGTGTGAAAAATAACATGGCCATGTTATTTTCACAGTAGCAGCCCGGACTCCTTTTCTCGCCAGAATTCATGTTATCTATAATATAATTCTGTAAAATACCTTGAAAAAGCATTGTTAGGACTCCAAAAATGCTGTATTAAAAATGGCGATCTGATATGTTGTGCAACTGACAGTTGTGACGTCATAGCCAAGTAAAAAATTGTGACGTAAGATCCGATTGAACAATTACAGTAAGTGTCCTAAAATATTACGAAATAAAAAGAAAATTTACTTTTTTTTTTCGATAAATATCAAAAATATTTCATCTCGTGTGTTGCAAACATCAAAATTTTCACTCGTGCTTTGCACTCGTGAAAATTCTGATATTTTCAACACACTCGATGGAATATTTTTGATATTCATCTCAAAAAAGTAAATATCCTCTATTTATTTTATACTCTGCAGTGAAATCAATGCATATCGTAAACAAATAAAAATGATATTTTCACACTGTGAAAATATATGATATTTTCAAAGTGTGAAAAATAACATGACCTTGTTATTTTCACAGTAGCACCTCAGACTACTTTTTCTCGCCAAAAGTCATCTGTTATCGACAAAATAATTCTGTAAAATACCTTGAAAACTGTATTCAAAATGGCGATCTGTTTATGTTTTGAAACTGAGAGTTATGACGTCATATATGACGAGCCAGTCAAAATTGTAACCAAACATATGATTAATCAATTAGCGTAATTACAAAATAAAAAGAAAGTGCACTTTTATCGGCGGATATTTTTGGTAAATAAATAGCCTCTATATATAAAACATCAAGAACAGTTATTATAGTAATTTATTTCGCTCTACATGTCTTCCTGCTATCGCTTATCGAATATCAGCACAATAAGACGTTTGGTTGAGAAGATGTCCTTTGAAGAGTTAAGGATGACCGCCATGACCGCCTTCTTGGATAATTAAACAGACTGATTTTAACAATTCTAAATCTTTATGCCAGCTGATGCCTCGAATCAAGTTCCAATTTATTGAGATTTTCGGATCGGGGAAGATGTCGTACATATTGCCCTACTACCTCCTGAGTCTGATTTCGATTCGGGAGGAGATTTAATTTGTAGAATTTCCTATGCCTCCCATCAAGTTTTGGCTCAATCCGACTTTCGGTTCGGGAACAGAAGAATTTTTCAGGATGACCACCAAAGCGGCCATTTTTATATTAGAACGAAAGTATTTTCATAATTCTGGATCTCCATATCACCTCGATGCCTCCTGTTAAGTTTTAGTTCAATTTGAATTTCGCTTCGGGAGATGTTGTTGTAAGAACCATAGTGGCCATCTTGGTCATCCAAACTAAAACCTCTCTCCATGTCGCCTCATAGAGGCGGTTCTAACGAGTACCCTCAACCTATGTCTTGGAGCAGAAATAAGAAAAATAATGTATACCCCCTAAACCCCAGTTATCCATTATTTTTCATTTCACAGACTTGTTCAAGTGATGTATATCCCTGTAAACCCCAATTTTCTCTTTCCAAAGTGACGCGACCTGAATTTTATAATGGCTTATTACATGTACATGTATATAAATTTTGAAATATATATACTTGCAATGCTTTCCTTGTCCAATTTCGTAAAGTCATTCTCGTGGTCATAGAGTCTGAGGCCCTATCCGCCGGTGTGTAATTAAAGAGAGAAGCTTTACGCCCCAACGCCGGTGTGTAATTTAAGAGGGAAGCAAATATTCCCTCTTAAATTACACGCCGGCGGGTGGGGCCTCAGACGGCTCCAGCCTAAAGGCTTACTTTAACTTTTTTAACTAATGTCGATTGCTGCTTGATGCTCTGTCTCTGGTCGGGCTCAATAGAGTCCAACTGATGGTTTCCATCTGCTCAAGCATTTCAGTTATTTCATGCTGTCGAGTCATCATCGTTATTTCATCTCTGTATACGTTTGAGAAGTCTCCGTTGTGTATTGGTTACGATACTGGCCTTGTAAACCAGGGGTCGCAGGATCGGTCCCCGGCTTCTCTAGTCTTTCGGATGAGTCTTTAAACCGAGGTCCCGTCTCCGTATGACTTAGCTATTGGTGGGACGTAAAACTCAAACACTCACTCTGTATTCGTCTCGGAGATGTAACACTGATGCATCAGAAATCTTTCATGCAAGCTGATAAACTTGTTTGACTAAACCGCGACATAATTGTGTCCATGTTGTGGGAGGTGTGAGGTTACTCTATTGCTTCAGTTTTATTTTACGTGGATGGTCATTACACGGACTTGTAAACGTAATGGGTGCATGTATGGCGTGGTTTTTGTTTGCATTTCGTATTGCGGTTTTTCCATTTCTTCTTAAGAAGAGACATGAAGGCAATGATCAAGAATCGATACAATTACCCCACAACTCCTACCCCGTAGGGAAAGAAACACGACACAAAATAACTTCACTATGATGAAAACGTCACAAGAAGAAAGCCAAAAAATGGCCACTACGTAAACATGCCTATATAAAAGCATAGTAAACTTTACCGTCGTAAAAAAAAACGAAAATTTTAAGATGAAAATTTATGATATGTTTAAGAAATAGATCAGCTCTAGCTGTGATTTGTTGAGTAATAAATCACAGTTTGGAGGTCAGTTGTAAAGTAGACAAATCACGAGCGCGTAGCGCGCGTGATTTGTCTACTTACAACTGACCGACAAACTGTGATTTATTACCTAACAAATCATTGGCTAGAGCTGATCTATTTCGATTCTAACACGCTGAAACTCGGCAATAATGCTGTTGTTTCCTTCAAATTCTCACTACTTTTCGCCATTGTTGAAACTAATCCCGCTAAAATTATCGACTGAAACACATGCATTTATATCCTTTTCTAACGTTTTCGATGCGAGAAAATGACGTTACACCGTCCAACATCAAGGAAATCGACTAGTGACGTCATAAATTTGCAGTTTATAATGACGCCACTCGTCACGCTCTTCCTTGCCGTGATTTGTTGTAGAATAAAACACAGTTATTTTCCATTGCCTATATAGGCGCGCTGTGTTAGAATTCGTATTTCTGCTCAAAAAAAAGATTGTTGGTACTTGTTAGAACCGCCTCATCGGTTCTATTGAGTACGAGTGAACCCCAGTTTTACAGTATAAATGTGGGTTTCAAGGTAGTCAAAATTATATAGGCGTAATTTCGTGATGAAACGGCTATCCACAGCGACTCATTAAATGCAAAGACTATAACAATAAAAAACTACAGAAGAACCGCCTTGGAATTGTCAGTAAAAAGTTTTTACTGGGGTGCTTAAAGATATTAGGACAGGCATTACCGAAGACACATCTATTCAAATAAATCGAAAATTTTACGACCAAAACTTGAAATCTTTTTTTAAAATAATTCTGATATTTGTTTTAGATTACTGCTCAAAACATAGATTGTGGAACTCATTAGAACCACCTTGCAGGGTCGGTTCTGAAAGATGGTTCTGACGACTACTACATGTGTACCCACATTCTATGATGAGGAAAATATTGTTTTTCTATATTAATTTGGATTTAAGGGGTTCGAAATTATATAGGCATGTTTTCGTAATGTATGTTCGTGACAGAGCCCGAATCTTTTGAACGTATTTGTCTAATGATTTCGTGATACAAACGATTATCTTATTTCTATGAACGAAGAAATATAATTGTCAATGGGCCGGATCAGCTGAACTATAAAACAAATAAATGGGTATTTCTGTTACATAATTCACTGATCATATTCGCATTTCCGCGCCTGTCTAATTTTCTTTAATACTTTTCCTACAACTGTTTGCCTCAAGCGAAGCGCGTGATTTTATTACATCGCGTTCGAGATTGCAAATAAGACGTGTCTAACGATTTTTTTTTTCGGAAAATCCGGCCAGCGAGAACTCAAGTCACGCTGCGTCCTCACTCTGTATGCACTACGTGAACAAGTCCGTAAAATGAACATCCCCCTAAACAACACTTTATATAGAGAAAACTGGGGTTCACGGGGGTATACATTATTTTTCTTATTTCAACCCCAAGACATTGGTTATTGGTTCTAATGAGCACCCACAGTCTATGGATGCAAGATAAATCAGAAAAACACCGATTTTCATCAGAAAAAAAGCTATTTCGGAGATGTGAAAAATGCACTATGTTGTATGGGTATGTTTTCATAATGGATTGGTCTTCCCTGGCTGCACGAAAACCTTTGGAGTCAGCAGACACCCACATGTCCCTTAGCGAAGCTGCGCAGTCTGATACATCACGTGAATAAGTCTGTGAAATGAACACCGCCCTAAATCCCACTTTATATAGAGAAAACTGGAGTTTACGGAGGTTAACATTATTTTTCTTATTTCTGCTCCAACACATAGGTTGTGGGTACTCGTTAGAACCGCCTCAATGAGGCGGTTCTAACGAGCACCCTCAACCTATGTTTGGAGTAATAATAAGAAAAATACCACACATTTTCCTCAGAAAAAGAAAACGCTTTTGAGATATGAGTAAATGAACTATGTAACAGGGGTGTGTTTATCGAACGGAAGAGCCTTTGTTGTCTGCACATACTAGAAGACACAGTGACCATCGCCGCCATTACGACAAGCCACCCGTGCGACATAGTGCATGTTTCACGTCTCCAGGTGTCCATCGCCGCCATTACGATAAGCCACCCGTGCGACATAGTGCATGTTTCACATCTCCAAAATGGCTACTTTTCTGATGAAATTCATTACGCAAACACGCCTATACAAATACATTGCCACCTTTATCGCCGTAATAATGAAAATTTTATGATGAAAAATTGTGATATTTTTCTTATTTCTGCTCTAAAATATAGATTGTGGATACTCGTTAGAACCGCCTCAATTTTCTTATTTCTTAAAATATAGATTGTGGGCACTCGTTAGAACCGCTTCATTGAGGCGGTTCTAACAAGTACCCACAATCTATATTTTAGAGCAGAAATAAGAAAAATAAGGTATACCATCCGGAAACCCCAGTTTTACTATATAAACTATATAGGCGTGTTTACGTGATGCCGTGATATTTTTCTCATAAATACTGCATACATAGGTCGTGGGCGCTCGTTAGAACCGCCTCATGGAGGCAGTTCTAACGAGTACCCACAGCCTATCTTGGAGTTAAAATAAGAAAAATAATGTGTACCCCCGTAAACCCCAGTTTTCCCTATATAAAGTGGTGCATATTCGGGTCTTCATTTCACGGACTTGTTCACGTGATGGCGGCAAATATACTTCAATGGTTTGAAGTGGTGTTTTGCAAGAAAGTTGTTACTAAAATGATGATAATTTTGCCAGGTCCTATAAACATGATACATGTAAATAAACGCCGAAACAAACAAAACAGTCTGGTCAGAAGTGTTTTACTGTCGAACTTTTCTGACTTTAGATCGATTGACGCCTACTTCACTTACGTATTTTCGATGCAAAGACGAAAGAGGCATATTGACTGATGTAAGCCTTCCGTGATTTGTTGCTTCTGCTATTTACGCATGTCCAACCAGCCTCCCACACACACCGCACCAGCCAGACCCCTCACGTGCGCGATTTTTTCCTATAACGGTTATACTGGACTGACTGGCACATCGGTTGACTGAATAATTTTATGGATTCTGAAACTTTGCAGGCCCCATTGGAGCAAGGTTCAAAAGTGAGTTATGAGTGCTGCTCGATGAGGCGGTTCTAACGAGTACCCATAATCTATATTTTGAGCAGAAATAAGAAACATATCGCATTTTTTTTTTTCATCTTATTTTTTTTTTCATTTTGGTGATAAAATTTACACTATATTTGTAAAGGCGTGTTTTCCTAATGCAGTGACTGTTACGGAGCTCAAATGGCCACACTGGAAGAGTGCTTGTTGGAATAAGGGCTCTAAAACAGTCAGTGCTTAAATCGATATTGCGTGACTAAAATCCTTGCCCTTGGTTCTGTCGCGGTTTAAATTGATTGATTCATTACGCAAACACGCCTATACAAATACATTGCAACCTTTATCGCCGAAAAATAAAAATTTTAAGATGAAAAATTGGGATATTTTTCTTATTTCTGCTCAAATATAGATTGTGGGCACTCGTTAGAACCGCCTCATCGAGGCGGTTCTAATGAGTACCCACAATCTATATGTTAGAGCAGAAATAAGAAAAATAAGGTATACCCGCAGAAACTCTAGTTTTACTATATAAAAGTGGGGTTCAAGGGGGTCAAAATTATATAGGCGTGTTTTCGTGATGGATTGTCTTGGGTTTAAGTAAAGTAGAAGTAAAACAAAGATCAGGAATCGATACAATTAACTTACTCCACCCAACAAAGACACCAAAGGGAAAGAAACACAAACATTAAGCGACCAGACCATAATGGAAACCTAAACAAAGGAAGGCCATAAGGACAGTTACTTTCCCACAAAATAGCCATATGGCCATCCAAAATAAAAAGACACAAGTGATACACACAGCAAGTAACAAACAACAACATAAATAAACCGCCACAGAAGAACCGCATTGGAACGGTCAGTGGGTTTTTTGTGTCGTCTTTCAGGGAAATAGAGAAAAGAGATAGAAGAGATAGTAGACGAGATGAAAGAGAGAGGGAAAAGAATGAAAGTGTAGAAACAGAAGAAATACATGTAACAACATTCCTCCCACTTCACTTACATGCTGCAAGGACATCTGGCTCTCAAACAGCCAATGCTTAGCGTATATAATCCTAACGTCTCATAACCGGGGGGGGGGGGGATAGTCAAACAGTGTAGACCCACTAAGACGAGGTAAAACGCGGCGACTGATTCGGGTCTACATCATTTGCTTAAAGAGCATAAATTTGTTCGTAAAACCTAAAACACATTTAACAAACCTGACACCCCAATAATCTAAAACGACTGAGTTAGTGTTTGTGTTTTACATCCCACCAACAGCTAAGGTCATACGGAGACGGGACCTCGGTTTACAGACTCATCCGAAAGCCTGGAGAAGCCCGGGATCGATCCTGCGACCCCTGGTTTAAATTTAAAACGAACCACTCCAAACTTATTAAGTTCACGATTTTCATATATTGATGAATTTGTTTGTATAGGTCCACGAAATGAGTGAGTGAGTGTTTGGGTTTTACGTCCCACCAACAGCTAAGGTCATACAGAAACGGGACCTCGGTTTAAAGACTCATCCGAAAGTCTGAAGAAGCCCAGGATCGATCCTGTGACCCCTGGTTTACAAGGCGAGTAGCATACCCATGACATGAATACCCAACTAAACCAATTAAATCCAATGGTATATCGAGAATACTTTGTTTTGCACTTTTCGATATCGTTGACATGTATGTATTCCTTTCGAAATACATAGGTTTCAGGTACTAGGTAGAATCGCTGTAAAGACATCAAGAAAACACGCCTTATAAGTTTGACCCCTTAAACCCCACTTTTATATAGTAAAACTGGGGTTTACAGGGGTATTCATCACTCTTATTATTTCTGCTCAAACACAGATTGTGGTTACTCGTCAGAGTTCCAAAAATATATGTTTTGAGCAAAAATATAAAAATTATCAGAACTTTTATTCTGAAATTGTTCATTTTTTATTTATTTATTTATTTATTTTGGTAGTAACATTTTAAATATATTTGAATAGGTGTGTTTTGAAATGAGGCAGCTCTAACGAGCACCCGTAGTCTATACAGAAAAATGTCGCAAGTTTTCATCTAAAAATGCAACGTATAGAGCCATTGCAGAAAGTGTTATATCACATGGGTCTGTTGTCTTACACACATATATCTAGCACATGCTGTGACCAGCATTTGATGAAAATATTTTATATCATTACGAAAACGCGCCTATAAATACATTGTACACTTCACCGCCAAAAAAAGAACGAGAATTTTAAGAGGAAAATTGTGATATTTTTCTTATTTCTGCTCAAAATATAGATTGTGGATACTCGTTAGAACCGCCTCATCGAGGCGGTTCTAACGAGTACCCACAATCTTTATTTTAGAGCGATGAGGCAGTTCTAACGAGTATCCATCATCTAGATTTTGAGCAGAAATAAGAAAAATAAGTTTAACTCCTGTAAACCCCATTTTTTACAATGTAAAAGTTGGGTTCAATGGGGTGAAAATTATTTAGGCGTCTTTTCGTGACGACTGCTTGTTGAATCAAACTGGACTTAATCCATAAAGTACAGTTTATATATGTACATTACACAATGAATATCATAAAAATAACAAACACAAAAAAGCCAGCAGCTTTAAAAAAGGAAAGTGCTGACAGTTAAGCGAGACAGACGTTCTAGAATAAAGCCCCATCCAATCGTGGCCCCATGGTTTCTAAGCAGCTTTATTTTTCTATGTATTTGTGTTCTTTTAATGAATATATCTATGAACCTGGGCACAGCATTAAGCAGAATTTACATGTGCGCCCAGCGAAGAATCAGATCAGCCTGCGCATCCATATAGACAGAACAGAGTCTTCTCTTGCTGCATAAAGTAGCATTGGGCCCTTAGCTATACTTAGAACGCACATCGAAGACTCTGCTCAGACTGGGCGGATGAGCAGACTGATCTGTGTATTCGCTGGGCGCACATGTGAATTGTAGGAAATGCTATGCCCTGGCTTATATATCCATTAAATGGGTTCCATTTTGTGTAAGAATTTCATCATAAATGTAACCACCAACACCTGCTTAAAAATAAAAAAAATATATATATATATATATATATATATATATATATATATATATATATATATATATATATATATATATATATATATATTTTTTTTTTTTGCGGTTTAACGCCGCGTCTAAACAATTCATCACGTGAACAAGTCCTTGAAATGAACACCCCATTACACCCCACTTTATATAGAGAAAACTGGGGTTTAGGGGGGTAAACATCATTTTCCTTATTTCTGCTCCAAGACATAGGTTGTGGGTACTCGTTAGAACCGCCTCATTGAGGCGGTTCTAACGAGCACCCAAAACCTATGTTTGGAGTAAAAATAAGAAAAATTTCACAAATTTTCAACAGACAAGATACCATATTTGAGGTATGAAAAATGCACTATGTCACACGGATATGTTATCGTAATGTTAGGTCATTCTGGAGAAGTTGCTTCCCATTTTGTGGGACTTTTACCCGAGACTGAGATGAGTCTCAAGCCCTGCTGCTAAATGAAACCAAAAGGATTTATATGCATGAACTTGCATCAATTTGCCTGGGCGGGCTTAGACCTTCTGGGCGGTTTACCAGTACTTAGGTATGGTCGGTTTCAGCTCTGCGTGGAAACAAAATGCAGTCCAGTCTATTTCTCCTAGCCCCCATGAACGCGGGCCTAAAATGTAATCGCGTTTTTCATAATTGTTTAATACATTTAAACCTTAGATAAAATGCATTGGTGCAAAATGCTTATTCTAAGTCAAATTGTTTGGTATTTGTGTATACCTTTTTAATCCCATCGTAACATCACGAAAACAAGCCTATATAATTTTGACCCCCTTGAACCCCACTTTCATATGGTAAAACTGGGGTGTTCAGGGGTAAACCTTATTTTTCTTATTTCTGCTCTAAAATAAAGACTGTGGGTACTCGTTAGATCCGCCTCATTGAGGCGGTTCAAACGTGTACCCACAATCTATATTTTGAGCAGAAATAAGACAAATATAACAATTTTTTATCGCCGTAAAATTTTCGCTTTTTTGGTGGTAAAGTTTACAGTGCATTTGTATAGGCGTGTTTTCGGAATGAGTTTCTCATAATTCCCAAGGGAATGATTCCAATTTATAATAATAATAATAATAATAATAATAATAATAATAATAATAATAATAGTAAACGTATGAATTGTTTCATTTGTAATTAAAATAGACATATATAGCATTGTTAAATTATAAATTGTTGTTTTTGTTTGCATCGCGGTAATATGCCCGAGCAGTGATCACACTAGAAAAAAAAATAAGGTTTACAGAGGTATACAAATGTTTCCATATTTTGGATCACAAACAAAGATTGTAAAAACTCGTTTCTAACGAGCTACCACGACCTATGTCTGCAGGTGGAATGAGAAACAAGACACTTATTTTATAACAGAAATGAAAGCATGCACTATGTCTCATGACTTTACCCCTCTTAAACTAGTTATTCAAGAATTTCTGACGAAATATTTTTTGGCTCCTGCAGACAAAGCCGTAAACAACTTCGTCGGAGGGCAGATGGCTCCGTCGTGTTAATAATCTTAAGCATTAACTTGGCGGTACAAAGGCCAAGTCAAGCCAAGATTCAACTGCAGCCCTTGACTAAAGTGAAGTTTGTGGTCAATGATCATATCTGCCATTTAGCAAATACGTTTGCAGTTAGTTTTAAGAATGTCAGGATAGGATTCACGTCTATTTTCCTATGTTATATAGTAGAAATGACCATACAAAGCACGGCTTATTGAAAATTCAAGCACTTGTATCACTACTACCTTTTCAAATGTTAACTGCATGCCATAATGCCACCATAAGCAATGTAATTTGATACTACGACAAGGTTTATGAAAGATCAAACAACACTGTTTTAGTCCAATAAAAGTTCAAATGAGGATTAAGCTCTAGACTCAGATCTAGACGTTTCTGTGCATTACATGGAAGTGAAGACTATGATCAGAAATCGATACAATAACCTCACATCTCCCATTCAAGACACAAAAGGGAAAGAAACACCAAAATAAAACAACTTCGCCATAATGAAAACGTCAAAAGCGACAATCCAAAACAACAGTTACTTTCCTACAAAATGGCTATCCAAAATTAAAAGATATTAGCCATACACACATGCAAAGACAAATATAACAATAATAAACCACAACAGAAGAACCGACTTTGAACGGTCAATACATTTTTATAGGGTGTTGTGGATTCTCCACAATTAAAGTATTAGGTTATATTTTTCATGTATTTAATATCGTTATAATAAGCTACATTAGGCACATTAACTTTATAATAGGTTGCATTACAATTGCGGACGCATCGTCGAGACGTTAACGTCGTTGCTAGGGAGTCACGATAGTAACAACCTGGAGTAACAGGAACAAACAATTGAGGAACATTGCAGACAGGACAGAACAATTACAGGTCCAGTTGACAGAAAGGAACATAACAAATATAGGAACAGTACATATAGGAACATAGAAGTTAGGTAAACTGCACACAGAGACTTCAGATAAATATATATATACAGGAATCACAGAAAAACAACCTCACATGGACATAGCAATATTCTAATACAGGACAAGAAAGTATGTGACATTAACATTTTACCACTTAAGATATTTCAGCATTCATCACTATTTTTATGTGGCATTGCTAATATATATGCAACATTCTGTTGTTCTATTAAATTGTGTTTTGCCACAAAATTGGCGCCCAATTGGTGCCGGAATCCGGGAATTGAAATTTAGGGGCTAAATTATTTTCTTCACATGAAAATTGAGGCATCAACAAACACAGTTCTATTAACAACACAGACCTACCGTACTAGTCCTTGCTCGTTCTGCAAAGGCGATCACTTGAATGACTGTTGTACGAAATATAAAACAGCAGAAGCCAGAAGGCAGAAAATTAAAAATACAAATGAAATGCTATATTTGCCTTTTGAAGGGGCACAGGGACTTTGAATGCTTTTCAAAAGAACAATTTAATAGAACAACAGAATGTTACATATATTAATAGTGTTGACTGGGCCGTAAAACTCCAATCCAAACAAACAAACAATATTTATCTGAAGTCTCTGTGTGCTGTTCACCTAACTTCTATGTTCCTATATGTACTGTTTCCTATATTTGTTATGTTCCTTTCTGTCAACTGTTCCTTCTGTATTGTTCCTGTAATTGTTCTGTCCTGTCTGCAATGTCCCTCAATTGTTTATTCCTGTTACTCCCTAGCAACGACGTTAACGTCGCGACGTTACGTCCGTAATTGTAATGCATCCTATTGTAAAGTTAATGTGCCTAATGTAGCGTATTATAACTATTATATTAAATACATGAAAAATATAACCTAATGCTTTTATTTTAATCAATGTTACGTGGCCACAAACCTTGCCAATTGGTTCTGTCATGGTTTAGACAAATAATTGGTCATTCCACATCAGCGCAACATCTCAGAGAACATAAAAATCAAACGAGTACAGAGACGAAACAATGACTAGGACTCGACAGCTGAAATAACTGAACAAAAACCAGCAGTTGGAGTGCGTCTGTCTACGTATGATTTTACGTCACACTACCTTATAATCGCAACAAAGAAAAACTTACTGATTTAGTTGATTTGTTTGATTTGGGGTTTAAAGTCCCCGTCAACACTGTAAAGGTCATTTTGGAGACAGTGCTTCGAATTTTGTGGGACTTTTACTCGACATTGAGATGAAATGACTTCTCAAGCCTGCCGCCCAATGAAATCAATAGGGTTTAAAAGCATCGACGTTAATTGTATCGATTCCTGATCTTTCTTTAACTTCTACTTTTTATAAGCATCGACGGGCCGACTCGCACCGCTTTGCCTGGGCAGGCTTCTGTCGCGGTTTATTTTTGTTATGGTTTGTCTTTGGGTGTTTGTGCCGCTTATATTATTTTATTTTGGATAGCCTTTTGACCATTTTGTGGGAAAGTAACTGTCCTTTTGGCTTTCCATTGTTTGTGTTTCCGTTGGGGTCTGTTACTTCATCTTTGTATTTCTTTCCCTGGGAGCTGTGGGTGAATTGTATCGATTCCTAATCATTGTCTCTACTTCTAGTTTAGATTATATAAGCGGCTTACCAGTACTCGTGTGCCCGGTTTCAGCTCTTCGTGGAAGCATCATGCAGCCCATCTATTTATTCAAGCTCCGATAGGCGGGGGCCGTTGATTTAGTTGAATGGCCATTCCATAGGAAAGGTTCGCCCTATCTTGTATGTGAAAAAATTTAAAGATAATCATAAGACGTAGCCACTCTTTGGCAACACAATGAAAGAAAAACACCAGAGCCACCGCCTTAGAATGATCGGCAGCACAAGCTATTGCGTGGGAAGACATTTTACTGCCGGCAAATCTTTGGAACCCAACAAGGTTATAGCAGCTTTTTTGTTGGTGCCGCCATTGAGCCTGAAGCCTGAACCTCCGTCATGCAGTTAAAGAGTCCAGCATATACATTTTGTTCGCTTCCGAAGAGCAAAGAAATAACGCATTATATTAATGACAAATAATGTGAGAAAGTCCATTTTTATAGGCAATATTTGTATTAATCTTGGCATTTAGTTATTTGGGAAAGTTGTGGGTACAAACTGCTCATCACTTGTGGCTGATATGATGGGAAATAATCGATGTAGTCTCTTTCAGTAGAATAGGACTCTAAAATGTTGAAATTTTCAGCTAAACATCTAGATATTTGTAGCGCATTACGAAAACGCCTATACAAATACATTGTGAACTTTATCACCGAAAAAACTGAACCTATACGTTGAAAAAATGTGACAGTTTTCTTTTTTCTGCTCTAAAATATAGATTGTGGGTACTCGTAAGGTTTACCCTTGTAAACCCCAGTTTGACTATATAAAAGACGGGTTCAAGTGGGTAAGATTATATAGGCGTGTTCTTGTGATGGACAATACCTACTTCGATGGTTTGATCAGTCAAATGTACCCTTCAGAGCTTCAATTAAATTAAGAAAATGCTTCTGATATCAAAGCCCCGTTTTTGGATACACATTTGTAAATTTTAATCGGGTTTATATTAAGCAAAATTCATGATAAATGCGATGATCGTGACTTTGAGATTGTAAGTTTTCCTTCCTTGAACGATGGATGTTCCTCGTGCGGCATCCTACATTGTTCATATTTCAGAACCTAATCGTTTGACAAACAAGAAGTGCGGTAATAATCAGGAATCGTCATAATTATCCTACACATCCGATGTAGTCATGTGTATTCCTTTAACAATGTAAATAATTTATCCACTGCTATACTTCTTCATCCGATTTTTTTTCACTTCTGCAACAGGGACTGTCGTTACCTGAGTGACATGGGGATTTAGTTGTTAAGTTCAGAAGAATACTAAGTAGTGATAATTGTTCTGAAAAAAAAATTGTTGCTAAATTCAAGAAAAGTGGTAATAACATGGATGTTATGCGATACACCGCGTGTGCCATTGGTTCATGTTTCATCTGTTTTTATGTGTGCTTCCGTGTCACTTTCTATAGGTGACTTGAGACGGCTGCGTATTTGGATTTTGGCCTTTCCTGAGTGATCTTTTCTTTCTAGTTTGCTAATATCTTTTTATTTTGGATAGGTGTTTAGCCATTTTATGGGACTGTAAATGTCTTTTTGGCTGCTTCCCGTTTATTAAGTTTTTATTATGGTGAAGTTATATTATGTTTTTGTTTTTTTTCCCTTTGATAGCTTGGATGGGAGGTGTCAGATTATTGTGTTGATTCCTGATCATTGCCTTCACTTCTTCTTTATATCATCAATTTTGCATATATGATCTGTGAAATAATTATCCTTTGTGGGCAAGGAATACACCACATAAATGAAACGAATATAGTATACAAGATTTCTTTTTCGGGGTGGGGGTGTGGGGCAGACTAGCTTATTTCAGCCAGTTAGGCTTTTTCATTGACGCTCAGATATTATCCAAATTCCATAACGAAAAATAGAAGGGAAGGTAATGCTCAGGAATAGATCAATTAATCCTCAACCCCCTCACCCCAACAGAGCCACCAAAGGGAAAAAAAACACAAACATAAAATATTTGGCCCTAATGCACACATCAAGAGCGGGCCAATTGGCTATCCAAAACAAAAAGATTTAACCGATACACACATTCAAAGTTAAACTGTAACAAAATAACCCGCGACAGAAGAACCGCCTTGGAATGGTCAGTGAAAAGTATTCCACTGTGTGTGTGTGGGGGCGGGGGTGGGGGGGAGCTTAAGTCGAATTAACGCGGCCGCCTCTGCTCGGGTACATCGGAGCCTGACTGTTGGTTTTCTTTTGTTCCAGCATTTCAGTATTTTCTTGCTGTCGAGTCCTCACCGTTCTTTCATTTCCGTGGTTGTTTGATTTTTGTGTTCTCGGAGATGTTGCACTGATGAGTTTGGAAGCCTTTGTACAGACTGAACAAATTATTTGTCTAAATCGCGACGGAAATAAGGGCGAGGATTGAGGTCACATAAAATCGATTTAAGACCCCAGGTGTTATTCGTTCTTAGATGGTTCTTCTGTCGCGGTTTCTTTTTGTTATGATTTGTGTTTGAGTGTGTGTATCGCTTATATTATTTTGTTTTGGATAGCCAGTTGGCCATTTAGTGGGAACGTAACTGTCCTTTTGGCTTTCCGCTATTGATGTTTCTATAAGGGTCTAGTTGTTTCATGTTTGTGCGTCTTTCCCTTTGGTGTCTCTGATGGGAGCTGTGGGTTAATTTTATCGATTCCTGATCATTTCCTTCAATTCTCATTTTCATTCAAAATTCTGTGTTGGTTTACTTGTGGATTATTATTCATTTTGGACTAAGTGTGATCAGCCAAAATAATTTTAAGGATATTAAATGACAGAGCTTAGTATTTGTCTCTTACTTACTTTATTTACAGTAATAACAATAAGTTAAATATTTTTGCAAATTAATTTTGTCATACGGGAAAAGTTCGGCCATGTGAAATCAAGGAAAATCAAGGGAAGAAACCTGTACTGGCAATTTTTTCCAGGTAGCCTCCAGAATTACGCTACTTGACACCTGTTTTAAAGCCATTCGGTTATTGCCGGTAGCTTTTGGTGACTATCGGTTGTGACCGTTAATCCTTGTCTCAGACAATAGCATAAGGGTATTACAGTGGCATATTTGTTTTAACTAAATATGATGATTTATTGGTCCACATATAATACGGATAAAATTACTTTTCAAATATTACAGTATTTTAAGGGAAAGTGTTTGTTTTATGCCGCATACAGAAAATACCCTAATGCCACTATTATTTATTTATTTATTTACTTATTTATTTATTTTTAGCAAAGTCGTTAGTTAACGAGTCGTTAAAATTTTGATCATTTTGTACAGCAAAAATGCAAATAAGGTTTGCATCAATTTTGCAAAAAGCTCCTCACATTTTCCAGCAGAAATACAAGAGTATTAGGTACCTATTGAATAGTTAACGTTTTGACCAGTAGCGAGCACATTAACCCATTCAATACACCAGAAACCCCTAAAGGGGTACCTTGGCAAACAGTGCAGACCCAGATCAGATGCCACAGAACGCTGCGTCTGATCTGGGCCTGCACTGTTTGCTAACAGTTCAGTCATTTTCCAAATAGATTTTGATAAAAACACAACCTGACACCCCTACATTTTGAAATGGAGTCCTGCTGCTTATAAGGTTGAAGATTCTATTTGGTACAAAAAGGGGTAACTTACGCTGCTTTGAGCAAAGTAGAAGTAAAACAAAGATCAGGAATCGATACAATTAACCTACTCCACCCATCAAAGACGCCAAAGGGAAAGAAACACAAACATGAAGCTACCAAACCATAATGGAAACCTAAACAAAGGATGGCCATAAGGACAGTTACTTTCCCACAAAATGGCCAAATGGCCATCCAAAATAAAAAGACACAAGTGATACACACAGTGAGTAGTAACAAACAACAACATAAATAAACCGCCACAGAAGAACCGCCTTGGAACGGTCAGTGGACAGAATTCCACTGGGGGGGGGGGGCTTAAATCGATTTTACGTGGCCACAATCCTCGCCCTTACTTCCGTCTCGATTAAGACAAATAATTTGTTCAGTCCGCATGAAGAACTTGGCCTTGATGTTCAATGTGTGTAAAGAAGAAGTGAAACAAAGATCAGGAATCGATACAATTAACTTACTCCACCCATCAAAGACACCAAAGGGAAAGCAACACAAACATGAAGCGACCAGACCATAATGGAAACCTAAACAAAGGAAGGCCATAAGGACAGTTACTTTCCCACAAAATGGCTAAATGGCCATCCAAAATAAAAAGACACAAGTGATACACACAGTAAGTAACAAACAACAACATAAATAAACCGACACAGAAGAACCGCCTTGGAACGGTCAGTGGAAAGAATTCCACTGGGGGGCTTAAATCGACTTTACCTGGCCATAATCCTCTCCAATACCTCTGTCGCGGTATACACTAATTTTGTTTAGTCCGCATGAAGGCTTCCTAACTCATCAGTGTAACATCAAAAAAGCACAGAGATGAAACAAGGTTGAGGACTCGACAGCATACAACAACAGAATTGCTGGAGCAAAAGAAAACCAACAGTTAGACTCCGAAGGGCCCGACCAAAGACGGAGCATCAGGCGCCAATCAACATAAAGAATACTAAAATAAAATAAAATTCCATTTATGCTTTTACGCTGGAACCGTCATATGATCTTAAGCCCGACCCACCGGTGTGCAATCAAAGAGGGAAGCAAAGTTGCCAACCGTGATTGGGTTAACCACCATGCATGCAGTCTGTTTTATAACATTTATGTTGTACCCAATCTTTATATATCGACGAACGATTTTACGAAATTGGGTGCTAAAGTCATTACAGGCATGTATTTTTCTAGATTTATATACTAAGTCACCATAGAATTCGGGCCATGTTGCATAAGTGTTTTAAGTCCTACATTGAATTTTAAAACCAAATCAGAATGACGACTATAGAACTTAGAAAAGGCTTTACGTAGTTTATGATACCGATACCCCTGGTTAAGAAATTAAGCGGTTAATAATTTATTACGAGTGTTGAAGTCGGATACATGACTAGAAACTCTAGCGAATCGAATTAAGTGCGAAATATAAACCCCGTACTATGTCGCACGAGGAATATCACCGTCCAAAAAAGGAAAATTTACAATCTCGAAATCAAAATCATAACGTTTATCATAAATTTTGCAAGAAACAAATCAATCTACAATAGATAAACATAAATCCAAAGGGGGGGCCTCGGTATCAGAGGAATTTGCCTTGTTAAACTGAAGTTCTAGGGGAAAAATCTGACTGATCAAACCATCAGAGTAAGTATTGTCAATATTTAATAAAGCATCTAAATGTCTAGAAGTAGAACTAAAAGCTTCAATGATTTCAGATTGGTTATCAATGGAAAGTGCCAACATTAAAAGTAGAAGTAAAACAAAGATCAGGAATCGATACAATTAACTTACTCCACCCATCAAAGACACCAAAGGGAAAGAAACACAGACATTAAGCGACCAGACCATAATGGAAACCTAAACAAAGGAAGGCCATAAGGACAGTTACTTTCCCACAAAATGGCATATGGCCATCCAAAATAAAAAGACACAAGTGATACACACATTTAAGTAACAAACAACACCATAAATAAATCGCCACAGAAGAACCGCCTTGGAACGGTCAGTGGAATGATTTCCACTGGGGGGCTTAAATCGATTTTACGTGGCCACAATCCTCGCCCTTACTTCCGTCGCGATTTAGACAAATAATTTGTTCAGTCCGCATGAAGGCCTCCTAACGTGAACACAAAAAAATCAAAGAACCACAGAGGTGAGACAACGGTGAGGACTCGACAGCAAGAAACCACTGAAATGCTGGAGCAAAAGAAAACCAACAGTTAGACTCCGATGGGCCCGACCAGAGACAGAGCATTGAATTAGATCTCTCTAATTCTCAATAAGCCTTTACGTTGGAGCCGTCATAAACATAAATAAATCGCCACAGAAGAACCGCCTTGGGACGGTCAGTGGAAAGATTTCCACTGGGGGGGGGGGGGGCTTAAATCGATTTTACGTTGCCACAATCCTCGCCCTTACTTCCGCCGCGATTTAGACAAATAATTTGTTCAGTCCGCATGAAGGCCTCCTAACTCATCAGTGCAACATCTCCGTGAACACAAATAATCAAAGAACCACAGAGGTGAGACAACTGTGAGGACTCGACAGCAAGAAACCAACGAAATGCTGGAGCATCAGAAAACCAACAGTTAGACTCCGATGGGCCCGACCAGAGACAGAGCATCAGGCACCAACCAACATTACCTTGAATTAGATCTCTCTAATTCTCAATAAGCCTTTACGTCGGAACCGTCATAGAATCTGAGGCCTGACCCACCGGCGTGCAATTAAAGAGGGAAGCAAAGTTGCCAACCGTGATTGGGTTAACTACCATGCATGCAGTCTGTCGTATAATATCCATGTTGTACCCAATCTTTTTATATCGAAGAATGATTTTACGAAATTGGGTGCTAAAGTCATTGCGGTTATATATTTTTCTGAATTTATATACTAAGTCATCATAAAATTCGGGTTCCAATAGACCTTGTTGCAGAAGAGATTTAAGTCCAATATTGAATTTTGAAATTAAATCAGAATGGCGTCTATAAAATTTTGAAAAGGCTTTGCGTAGTTTATGGTACCGATAACCCTGATTAAGAAGTTTAGCCGTTAATAATTTATTACGAGTGTTGAAGTCAGTTACATGACTACACACTCTCGCAAATCGAATTAATTGCGAAATATAAACGCCATAGGATGGCGCACGAGGAACATCACCATCCAAAAAAGGAAAATTTACAATCTCAAAATCAAAGTCATCGCGTTTATCATAAAGTTTGCATGAAACAAACCCATTTACAATAGATAGATGTAAATCCAAAAACGGGGCCTCGGTATCAGAAGAATTTGCTTTATTTAACTGAAGTTCTGGGGGGTAAATCTGACTGAGTAAACCATCGAAATAGGTATTATCAATATTTAATAAATCATCTAAATATCTAGAAGTGGAGCTAAAAGCTTCAATAATTTCAGATTGGTTATCAATGGAAAGCGACAACATGAAGTCTCTTTCATAACAATACAAGAACAGATCAGCCACAAGAGGTGCGCAATTCGTACCCATCGGAATGCCCACAATTTGTCTTAATAACTTAGTACCGAATCTAATATAAATATTGTCAAGTAGAAAGGTGAGGGCATCACACACTTTCTGACATGACCAAAGTGTATAATTTTTATGTTCTTTAGAAGTGAAAAAAGCATTTCTGACATTACATGCAAGATAGAGAGAATCTTCTCTGTGAAAAGCCCATTCAATTAAATCATTAAGCTTTTCTTTTATAAGATTATGAGGAAGTGTAGTGTAAAGAGTAGAAAAATCGTAAGTAGACAGACTTGAAGCACGAAAATGTCTGGATTTCAATTTATTTAAAACCTCATTCGAGTTTTTTATAGACCAAAACAGGTTTCTTCCTGATCTTTCAAAGACTTTATCACAATTATATTTAATCACATGCGTTTTAATAACAGTAAGACAGGAAGTTAATAATTTAGAAAGTTCAGTGGTAGTGCAAGAGCTAGAATTTGCAATAAACCGTGCTTTGTAAGGTCTTTTATGAAGTTTTGGTAACCAGTATAGCGTAGGAAGCTTGTCTTGGCCTTCGGTAACACACACAGCAAACTTGGTGGCTGAATGACAAATATGTTTATCTACATAAACCTATTTGGAAAAAACCTGATTTTTTTTTAAACAGCGTAGGCCCAGATCATAGTGCACTGTTTGCCATGATACCCGTGTAGGGGTTTCCAGTCTGAAATGGGTAAATCACGATTAGCAGTGAAATATTTACATATCTGAAACAAATAAGGATGTTATTTTCACACTGCGAAGCCTGTGATAAACAGCTATTTAACTACAGTATACAGACATAGTCGCGTATAAAATGAAAAGATTTCTTTTTTGTCGGAAACAACAACAACAAAAAAAAAAAACAAAAAAACAAAAAAAAAAAAAAAATATTTCATCTCGTGTATTGAAAATAATAAAAAATCACCCATGCTGCATACTCGTGAAAACTAAGACGTTTTCAACGCACTCGTTAGAAAAGTTTCTTTTTTTTTTTTTGCACGAGTGAACAATTTTATGTTTTCAATACACTCGATAAATTTACCTAAAAAAAGTAAATACATACATCAGGTTAACATTTCTGTGACATGAATACCCCATAAACCCCACTTTGTATAGGAGAAAACTTGGGTTTACGGGGTATACACTATCTTTTCGCTCATTGAGGCGGTTCTAACGAACACGTATAACTTATATGTTTCCACTGACCGTTCCAAGGCGGCTCTTCTGTGGCGATTTATTTATGTTGTTGTTTGTTACTTACTGTGTGTATCACTTGTATCTTTTAATTTTGGATGGCCATATGGCCATTTTGTGGGAAAGTAACTGTCCTTATGGCCTTCCTTTGTTTAGGTTTCCATTATTGTCTGATCGCTTAATGTTTGTATTTCTTTCCCTTTGGTGTCTTTTATGGGTGGAGTAAGTTAATTGTATCAATTCCTGATCTTTGATTTACTTCTATTTTAAATAAGAAAATTATCATGGATTTTCATTAGAAAAATAGCTATTTTGGCGATATGAAAAAATGCACATTGACGTGCGAGTGTGTTAATTCTTGCTGTAAAACACCGAATGTGGGTACTCGTTAGGACCGCTGTAAGAGATATATCTTGGAGAACAAAATAGGAAACTTGATAACTAGCGAATAAGATTATATGACAAACCCCAGACCAACCTTGGATCTGCACAATCTGACCAGAGTGTTCATTGTGCGTTATATGGATATATTTTGTTATAATTGAAAGACTTAAATTGTGCTCAACCCTGTTTCTTTCTTTTTTTCTAATTAACAGAAGCTTAGGGGTGAAAGGGAAAGCGTTAACTGGACCGTGTCCATTAACTAGAGAGAACGTTACCTAACATAAGTTTGTCGATATAATGTCAACAATTAATGCTTTCTGGTCATAAAGCGATTAATTTGAATATACACACAGCGCGTGTCAACTCTTAAATTCTATACATGTATTAATTGATGCATATTAATCGATACTTGTTAAATCAGCTTTAATCGTGTGGCGGCCGCAAAACGTCTCCCGGTACATCATCATAATGCAGATTATATTTTCTGGTCCTTTGGGATCATTGAGTTCATTTGGTATCATTTTGAAAATAGAGTTCTGCTTAAGCCGGTGCTAGAGGGTGTGGCCGGTGTTTCAAATTTCAGTACTGGTCATGAATAGACTCAATAAAACCGAGTCTGCTATTTTCGTTCATTTGATGTATTCTTTGCTTCCAAAGGATCTATCTTCAGAACTTATTTGTTGATTACTGGTTATCATTAAAATATATTTCGTTTTGCAACCCTGACAACACATAACAAAACATGCCTGTACAACTACACAGTAAATTTTATTGCCGAAAAAGAGATAATTTTAAGATG
The DNA here is from genome assembly GCA_963580285.1 of Lucinisca nassula. NCBI lineage: Eukaryota > Metazoa > Mollusca > Bivalvia > Lucinida > Lucinidae > Lucinisca > Lucinisca nassula. The sequence goes on along the minus strand of OY757019.1, from coordinate 81,198,206 downwards.
AAAAATTGTGAAATTTTCTGTTGCTCAAAATAAAGATTGTGTAACGACTACCCACATTCTATATATAGAGTAGAAATAAGAAACAAGGTTTACCTCTGTTAACTCCAGTTTTATTATATAAAAGTGGGGTTCAAAGGGTCAAAATTATATAGGCGTGTTTCATGATGGTTATTTTTCTGTGTGTAATTACATGCAATTTATCCAAGAAAACAATATTTGAACCAGGGCACAGCACTCCCTACAATTTACGTGTGCCCAGCAAAGAATCACATCAGCGTGCGCATCCTAGACTTCTTTTGCTGCATGAAGAAGCATTGGATCTTTCGCACAACGTAGACGCTGATCAGAAAAAGTACCTAAGGTGCTTTAAGTAGTATTCACACAACCGGCATGATTGGCGGTAATTAGCAACAATTGCCAATTAAGCATGTGTGTGAAGTACCCGAAAACAAAAAAAGATTTTTCTCCGAAATCAATATATTTTCGCTAGTCCAAAAAATCAATAATTAAAGTTTTTTTTTTTTTTTTTCTTTTTCTTCTTTTGTAAACAATATGAAGTGTTTGTTAATTAAGCATCAGTCACATGCAGAAAAAATATATTAAACAAGAAAAAACAAATCAAAAACAGTAAATATATAAATAAGACGAAATAAAAATAAATTTATTTCAGCATTAAATGTCATTAAAAAAAATGTTTTCAGCAGCTCACTTTGACATTCGTCTTAAACCAGCTAAACCCCGGAAATTTCCGATATAATCCGATAATCGCGTTATATGAGAATCGATAGCTATAAATAGATACAATGAGGAGAGACGGCTCAAAGTACTGGAAATAGCAAGAAAACAACCTGAAAATGACCAACTTTGTTTTTATTTGATCCTCAATTATTTGATACTGTGGGAAAGAAAAAAGCATTTATCTTCTAGAATTTTCAATCACATTTTTAATAACGTATTTTATAATTTAATTATTACAGAAAAAACAGACGCCCTCGTGAGTTTTTGCTAATTTTCTATTGAAGTAAACGAGAGGTTCACGAGACGAAGTGTCCTATTTTCATCTCAAAATTGACCAGTTTAAATTTTATTTAAAAAATATATAATTATAATCAAAATTAAGATAAAAGATTGAATTTTCATAATTTTCAATCACATTTTCGCCATCTAGCCTAGTAGTTTTTCAATCATGTCTTAGATGCACATGCCCTATTAATTTCTATACAATTTGTCGCGCGGTTTAAATCGGACACAGGTATAGGCGGATTACAATTGTCCCACATGTATTTTTTTCCAAAACGCCTCTTTGCTTTTTCTTTATCATTACGAAAACACGCCTATACAAATACATTGTAAATTTTACCATCAAAAAACGAAACTTTTACGATAAAAATTGTGATATTTTTCTTTTTTCTGCTCGAAATAAAGATTATGGGTATCCGTTAGAACCGTCTCATCGAGGCGACTCTAACGAGTACCCTCAATCTATATTTTAGAGTAGAAATAAGAAAAATAAGGTTTACCCCTATAAACCCCAGTTTTACTTTATAAAAGTGGGGTTCAAGGGGGTCAAAATTATATAGGCGTGTTTTCGTGATGTGCTACGCTTGGCTCGTAACACTTGACCTCGGCTTTTTCAGAGTATTTGTGTCATATTCTAATATTGTGATGGTCATTGCACGGGCTTGCAAACATGTTTGAACTCTTTGCATTGCAATGACTCATTGAAGATATCTTGGGAAAACACGACAAATGTGGCAGATCTGATTTCTTTGAGATTGTGCATACGCATTTAATGGCTAATTATTTGTACGGAAAACCGGTATTTTGCATGTTTTGACATCAATCTTTATCTAAATCAAAATTTAAAACGAACCTGGTTTACAGAAATGCACGGAGGCATCCCAAGAATACTGCCTGGAAACTATTGTCGGAGGTTTATCTCACTGCATGCTATTGATTAGTCTGTTCCGCAGTTTATGTAGAGGACACTGAAATGAACTTGTCTTGAACGCAGTGCATTAGGCTAAATGAATTTCAAGTCACGCAATTTTGTTAATCTTTTTTGTGATTATTTTCTAACATTCACGGCTGTTTAATATCCGTTGTAAACAGAAATATCTATCCCCTCAGACACAAAACGTTGACTCAACGTTGAACTAACGTTGAAACAACGTTTTCAACGTTGTTCAACGTTGGGTTCAACGTTGAGTGCCTGCTGGGATGAAGTTCAGAAAGTACGACGAACCTATATGTAAAACGCCCGCGTAATGAACACCTTTTCACAGAGGAAATATGTCCTAGAAGGGGTTATCCTTTGGAAGCAAGGAATACACAACAGAACTGGAAAATATGGAGTGCACATGTAATCGGGCCAGTCCATCTAGTTTTGGCCAATTAGCCCTCATCAGTGACCCTCAAATATCTTCAAAATTCATGTTCTAGAAAGGGTTATCCTTTGGAAGCGAGGAATACACCACAGAATTGGTAAATATGGAGTGTCCATGTTTTCTGGGGAGAAACTTTGGTTTTCGGGGATATTAATTTAATTGTTTCTGCTCCAAGACCTATGTTCCAAGGCGGTTCTTCTGTCGCGGTTTATTTTTGTTATGGTTTGTCTTTGGGTGCTTGTGTCGCTTATATTATTTTATTTTGGAAAGCTTATTGGCCATTTTGTGGAAAAGTAACTGTCCTTTTGCTTTCCGCTATTGATGTTTCCATTAAGATCTGTTGTTCCATGTTTGTGTTTCTTTCCCTTTGGTGTCTCCGATGGAAGCTATGGGTTAATTGTATCGATTCCTGATCATTGCCTTCACTTCTATTATGGTATTCGTTGTGAGCCATACAGCCTTTGTTTAGAGTATACACAATAGAAACACAATGCATTAGAAAAAGTAACTGCTTTGGAGATATAAAAGAATGTACTTTATCAGACCGATGTGTTAATATTATGCACTATCAGAGATAAATATAATTTTTCGTGGCTCTAAGATACATTTTGGTTTTTCAGACGATTCTCATGTTTGTGTTTCTTTCCCTTTGGTGTCTCTGATGGGAGCTATGAGTTAATTGTATCGATTCCTGATCATTGTCTCCACTTCTTTGTTATAACATCATCAAATCTCTATTGAGGGATGGAGCCTGATATTTCCCGGGTTCGACCCTCCGTGATCTAACTGGCGTTTTTCTGCTATGACGTCGGACTGTTGTTGACTCCACATAAATTTAGAATTAGGTGCCCAGGAAAAGCCACAGTCAAAGATTTCAGCCTGCCAATTGAACCAAGAGGAAGAGTTGTGTTTGTTTGATTTGAGGTTTAACGTCCCCGTCAACACTGTAAAGGTCATTTTGGAGAGACGTTGCTTCCAATTTTGTGGGACTTTTACCCGACATTGAGATGAAATGACATCTCAAGCCCTGTCGCCCAATGAAACCAATATGGTTTATTGGCATGGACGGTCCGCCTCACACCGCGGTTCCTGGACAGGCTTAGATCCTCTAAGCGGTTTACCAGTACTAGTGTGCTGGCCAGAATCAGCTCTGCGTGAAAGCATCATGCAGCCCATATATTTCTTCAAGCCCCTATGGGCGGGGGCTAAACCAAGAGGAAGAGTAGCTAACAATGTGGAGAATAATAAAGGCGAAATAAGAATCACAAACAGCATAGCAACCAGCTCTCCCCCCCCCCCCCCCCCCCCCACACACACACACAAGAGGTGATCAAGGTGCAACAGACACGATTGATGAAAATTGAATAAATACATCAAGAAAACAGGCCTATATAATTTTGACTCCCTCGAACCCAACTTTTATACAGAAAAAATGGGGTTTACAGGGGTAAACATTATTTTTTCTTATTTCTGCGCTAAAATATAGATTGTGGGTAATCGTTAGAACCGCCTCATCGAGGCGGTTGGAACGATTACACACAATCTATATTTTTATTTCTGCTCTAAAAATATAGATTGTGGGTAATCGTTAGAACCGCCTCATCGAGGCGGTTTTAACGATTACCCACAATCTTTATTTTAGAGCAGAAATATGATGAGGCGGTTTTAACGATTACCCACAATCTATATTTTAGAGCAGAAATAAGAAAAATAATCTATATTTTAGAGCAGAAATAAAAAAAATATCACATTTTTTCCTTTAAAAATTTATTTATTTTTTTTTCAGCGATAAAATGTACAATGTATTTGTATAGGCATGTTTTCGTAATGATTATACACAACCATAAGCAGAAACAACAGGAAGAGCCCGTCGGAAAATCCGACAAAGCCACAATTAAGATAAACAGCAGTAGAACCACCGCCTTATGACGGTCAGTAGCGGGAACCACTGTAGAGTTTAAATCAGTTCTATGTCCAATCTTCACTCTAGATTAAAATATTATTTACAACATAAAAATGGTTGGTCAGCATGAAGGTGTGTGAGTGAGTGTTCGAGTTATACGTCCCACCAACATGTAAGGTCATACGGAGACGGGACCTCGGTTTCAGACTCATCCGAAAGTCTGGAGAAGCCCGGGATCGATCCCGTGACCCCTGGTTTACAAGGTGAGTAGCGTAACCACTACACCACGGAGGCTTCTTCAGCGGACAACTGACCATCACAGACGGTAATGAATTAAAGATGAGGGCTGATCAATCATTCATGACTGTATTAATCTATACATGATCGTTTTACTCTGTATTTTATTAGTGTGATTATTTTGAACCCCTGTTGAGCTAGAATGCCTCCATGCGGATCAATATGTTATTATTATTATCTTTGATTCTGTACTGGAACTGAGTGCGAGGGTTGAAATTTCATAAACTCTGAAGGTGAAGCGGCCCGGGCAGTTTTTACTACTGACGGTCCCAAGGCGGTCATTCTTTGCAGTATCTTATTTGTTAATTGGCTTTGTGCCGTTGGTTCTTGTTCGTCTGATGTTTTTGTGTGTGCCCCTATGTCACTTACTTTCTTTATGTGACTTGCGATTGCTACGTTCTTTGATTGTGGTCTTTCCTGAGTGACCTTTTCCTACTTGTTTACAGTGGGCGTACGATTCAGCAAATGTAAGACTGAAAATAATTGTCAGATTCCGTCCTGTTGACGCAACGTCAGTGTTAAGGTTTGACCCCACTGGATTTAATCTGTAAGATATTTTTACAGCATGAAAGGGCCACGCAAATTAAGGGGAATGGGAACACCCGTAAGATTTTTAAGCCAACTTACAAAAGGAGACGACTTTCGGGACTTCCTGTTTGCTTTATCATAAGACCTGTCTCACTGAAAAAGGGACTACTCTTAAAAGCATATTCTTTCCGTTAATAGTTGACCACTACTAACATGGGAGACAAAATACTTTTGCAGGAGTTGCCTCCCCTGAAGATGTAGCCGTTCCCCGTAAGCGACACTAGAAATATTTCAGCTACACATGGACTTAACATGACCACATTATTTGTCTAAACCATTACAGAACCACAGGCGAGATTGTGGCCAAGTAAATTCGAATTACCCACCCCCTCCCCCCCTCCCCAAGTAAAATATTTTACTGACCTTTCCACGGGGATTCTTCTGTTCTGGTTTATTGTTTTAGTAGTTCGTCTTTGCAAGGATGCCTTGCTAATAGCTTTTGACGTAGTTTTTTTAATCTCATTTCTGACCTACTCATGTGGAGTTTTATGTTTTATATGTCTGTTCATCAATCGTCCGAAACAAACTTTTGGTGTGGCAAAATCGAAAATTATTTACTGAATCTTTATTTTAGAGCAGGATAAGAAAAATAAGTTTTTTCCCCTATAAACCCCAGTTTTACTAATATATAAAAGTGGGGTTCGAGGGGTCAGAATTATATAGGCGTGTTTTCGTGATGCATGTCGTTCTTGATTTGCTATGTTGGTGTATTCTTTTCATGTAACGTCATTTTAGTTTCATCGAGTCGATTCTAATGAGTACCCACAATCTATATTTTAGAGCAGAGATAAGAAAAATAAGGTTTACCCCTGTAAACCCCAGTTTTATTATATACAAGTGTGGTTCAAGGGGGTCAAAATTATAAAGACGTGTTTTCGTGATGCTTAACTAGGAGTCAACTACAATTAAAAAGGTGTAAGCTTCTAGTGAGCTGTGTAATTAACGATTGTTTATTGAAAGCAGCTCCTTGATAAACTGTTGTTAACTGTGGTGTCTAGACATAGTCTGATCCTAGGTTTTCAGAATGGCGCGAACGCTGCATTTGGTAATATTAGCGATTCTAACAAGCACTGACAATTTTAATGAACCTCACGTATGTGGAACACAGGAATATTTCGTAAATTAAGCCGTCGTAATTGCGAATTTCGAATCAATAATTCCACTGCGCAATTTCGAAGCATCTAAAAGCGCATGAACTCCACGGTGGAATTTTGAAAATATATTTTAGGGTCACTTATGACATCACGAAAACACGCCTATATAATTTTGACCCCCTGAATCCCACTTTTATATAGTAAAACTGGGGTTTACATGGGTATACCTTATTTTTCTTATTTCTGCTCTAAACTAAAGATTGTGGGTACTCGTTAGAATTGCAATGAGGCGGTTCTTACGAGTACCCACAATCTATATTGTGAGCAGAAATAAGAAAGTGTTTCTTCTTAAAATTTTAATTTATTTCGGTGGAAAAGTTTACATTGTATTTGTATAGGCGTGTTTTCTTAATGAGGTCTAATTTGCCGAAACTATCGGACCCTTAACACAGTTTTCTGGTCTTTGTTCAAGTGCTTGCTTCAAAAGGATTTACAATTTTTTTTTTTGAACATATTTAATGTCTATATACATACACACTCATCACGAAAACACGCCTATATAATTTTGACCCCCTCTAACCCCAGTTTTATGTAGTAAAACTGGGGTTTACGGGGATATACCTTATTTTTCTTATTTCTGCTCAAAAATATAGATTGTGGGTACTCGTTAGAACCGCCTCGATGAGGCGGTTCTTACGAGAACCCACAATCTTTATTTTGAGCAAAAATAAGAAATATATCACAATTGTTCATCTAAAAATTTTCATTTTTTCGGCGATTTAGGTAACAATGTATTTGTATAGGCGTGTTTTCATAATGTGAACGTTATTTCTGCAACAAGGAAACAAGGATTGTCTGATCTTAGCTTTTTCGAAGATTTGGTTTGTTTTGTTTGCTTGTTTGTATTGGAGTTTAACGGCCCATTCAACACTATTTAGGTCATTTTTGAGCCGGTCAGATTACCTATCCACACTTTCCTGGGCAGGCTTATACGTAAGCGGTTAAGCAGTACGGTGCACATTCTTTCGCCAGAAACTGCCAACTGCCGTTCTTGCATCAGAGGAAGGGAGAGAATGACACCAGAAAAGATTTAATGATGAAGTTCCACGAAAGGATGTTGCCGACCCCGGCAGGTATCGAATCCGCTTCCTCCTGATCACCAGTCAGACGCACTTCCGACTGAGCTACCGAGGCCGGCTCGAAGATTTGGAGTAATGGAAGAAACGAAATAAAACTAGTTAGAAAATATCACACAGGAAAGGCCATAATCAAAAACGCAGCCATCTCAAGTCAGCTAAAGAAATTAAAGCGACATGAAGGGAAACACAAAGTCATCAGACGGAACATGAACCAAAGGCACAAAGCCAATTACCAAATGAGTCACTGCAGAAGAACGACCGTTTTGGGACGGTCAGTAGTTAAACTACTGGGGGTTTTAACTCTGGAGTATATGAAATTTCAACCATAACGAAAACACGCCTATACAGATTCATTGTAAACTTTACCGCCGAAAAAAACGAAAATTTTGTGATATTTTTCTTATTTCTGCTCAAGATATAGATCGTGGGTACTAGTTAGAACCGCCTCGTCGAGGCGGTTCAAACGAGCTCAAGATATAGATCGTGGGTACTAGTTAGAACCGCCTCGTCGAGGCGGTTCAAACGAGTACCCACACTCTATATTTTAGAGCAGAAATAAGAAAAAAAAGTTTACCCCTCTTAACCCCAGTTTTACAATATAAAAATGGGGTTCAAGGGGGTCCAAATTATATAGGCGTGTTTCCGAGCTGCTTCGCCCTCAGTTCCAGTGCAGTATAACACATTATGACAATAACACCTTGATCCGCATGGAGGCTTCCTAACTCAACAGCGATTCATAATAAAATACATTGTGAAACGATCATGTATTCACCTTATTTGCATTATCTGCTGGTTCCTAGTCTGAAGGTTATCAGTGTTGGAAAAACAGGCAACCAGACCCCCCCCTGACCTTAAAAGGTCAGGGGGTCTGGTTACCTGTTTTTCCAATATTGACAATGTGCAAGCTGGGAGCCAGCAAATAATGCAAATATGGTGAATAGATAACAACAACAATCCGACGTCAGAGCAGAAGAAACTCAATTTCTGAATTTATTGCTCCGTACGAACAAATAGGATGCGCCAAGCAGCATGGCTGATTGCGGCCCTTTACAGTGGAAAAGGGTAAGAGAAAAATCCCATCACGTGAACAAGTCCGTGAAATGAAGGCCCCCGTAAACACCACTTTCTATAGAGAAAACTGGGGTTACAGGGTACATGTACACGTATATATTATTTTGCTTATTTCTGCTCCAATATATAGGTTGTGGATACTCGTTAGAACCACCTCAACGAAGCGGTTCTAACAAGCAAACATAATCTGTATTTGGAGTTTAAGTAAGAAAAATATCACAATTTTTTTTAGAAAAGTAGTCATTTTGGGGATGAATGAATGCATAATGTCACACTGGTGTGTTATCGTAATGCATGGAGAGCCACAATCACAAGGTTTAGCCCGCCCTTGACACAAGCTGGAGAGCAAAAAAAAAAAATCATAGGCATCACGAAAACAAGCCTATTTAATTTTGACCCCTTTGAACCCTTTTTGGTTTGGTTAAATTGGGGTTTACAGGGGTAAACCTTTATTTTCTTATTTCTGCTCTAAAATATAGAGTGTGGGTACTCGTTAGAACTGCCTCGATGATGAGGTTCTAACGAGTATCCACAACCTATATATTGGAGCAGAAATATGAGGCGATTCTAACGAGTACCCACAATCTATTATTTTGAGCAAAAATAAGAAAAATAGAACATTTTTTTCACAATTTTTCATCTTTAAATTTTTGTTTTTAGGCGATAAAGTTTATAATGTATTTGTATAGGCGTGTTTTCGTAATGGAATGAGCACAAGAGCACAAGAACAAGCGCTTAACCCATTGTATGCTGGTGGACTCTTCCATTGCTATATGTTGAACAAGTCCATTTTTTCATATAAGGGGTAGTAGGTTTATGTTTCTCGTTTTTAGTCTATTTTTGGCGGAAAATTCTGTTAGCAAATAGTGCAGGCCCTGACCAGACGCCGCGTTCCGCCTCAAACGGGTGATTTGACTGCCAATAAGCACTTTACAAAAAATGCACAATACAGTACAAACTACACAGTCCATTTATTGAAATACTACTAAGCATCAATGAAAGACCAACACCAGAACGATCGGCAGCTGCCCAAGCTACCAAGCTGGGGAAGGGGCACTTAGAGACATTTCTGACACCATGCTGGAAGGGACGCCATTATTTCACACGGACATCATGCTTTCCTAACGCGGACAGTTTTTTACCCAAAGTGGCGAAACGATTATAAAAGTTGGAATATATTACCATTTTTGTTTCATGCAAAGTCACACAATGACAATAGAACAGATCAGAAAACCGTTCGTTAAAATTTACTGCGTGGCTTACATTAAAGTGCACCAAATGACGGCGAGGCGGGTATATATTGGGGAGTTTCTTATATGTAAATAAGCCTTCTCGTTCATTTTTTCTCTGAGTAATAATGCCATAAAAGGAATGCATTCTTTGTGCATGCATTCCAAGTGTATGTATTCTTTGCTACAAGGTTGCCACTGAAAGCCAAGAAAATGTTCTCAAGGTTGAAAATCAAGACCCAAGATTTGTGTATCAGACCATTTACTTTCGGTCAAATAGGCCGCATCGTTACGATAACACACCCAACAAAGTGCTGTTTTTTGTTTTTTTTTCATATCTCCAAAATGGCTACTTTTCTGATGAAAATTTGTGATATTGTTTCTTATTTATACAGCAAAAATAGGTTGTGGGTGCTCGTTAGAACCGCCTCATCGAGGCGGTTCTAACGAGAACCACAATGTATAATTATATTAAAGCAGAAATAAGAAAAAATAATGTTTACCCCTGTAAAATAGAAGTAAAGGCAATGTAAACCCTGGTTTAAAAGGGGTCAGAATTAAATAGGCCTGTTTTCTTGGTGAGTTTTCGAATCCGGAATGATATTTTTCTATAAGTTTGAAAAAAAAACATGAAAAGCACATTTAAAAAAACAAAAACTATATCCTTCTTGGAGGGATAACATATGACTTTTACATATTTCTTGAGTTACGACTGATATCAGCACCGCAGTCTTCCGTGTCTTGATTAACCCATTTAGTACCAGAAACCCCTAAAGGGGTACCTTGGCAAACAGTACGAGGGTAGGCTGAAAAGTTCTAAGCCTGACCAAGATCCGATGGTTTTATCCATGCTGAAAGTGCCTTATTTTTCAATATAGTCTCCCTTCCTGTCCACACACTTCCTCCAGCGATGCTGGAGTCCTTGGATCCCAGTGGTATAGAAGGTCTAATCTTGGTCCCTGAAAAACTCCTCCACAGCAGCTATCACCTCCTCGTCTGACCGATAATGCTGCCCAGCCAAGTGCGTTTTCATGTTTGGAAACAGGAAATAATCTGATGGAGCTAGATCAGGGGAATACGGAGGGTGATCGACAAGTGTGAAGCCACAGTCATGCACAGCAGCCATTGCGATAACCGATTTATGAGCAGGCGCATTGTCCTGATGGAACAAGACCCCTTTTGTCAATTTAGGGTCGTTTAGCCTTAATTGCTTTTCGCAATTGTTTTAGCAGATCTGCATAATACTCCCCATTAATTGTTCTGCACTTTTGAAGGTATTCTATGAATATTATACCCTTGGCATCCCAGAACACTGATGCCATCACCTTCCCTGCAGAAGAGACGACCTTTGCCTTCTTTGGAGGGGTGAGCCAGGGTGATTCCATTGCATGGATTGTCTTTTGGTCTCTGGCTCAAAGTGATGAACCAAACACTCATCCTGAGCGACAGAACGGTCAAGAAAACCACCTTGGTCTGCTTCAAAAATAGCCAAGTTGACATGTGACAAGTTCGGTCTGGTCAACTTTTGGTCAGGCGTCAAAAACCGTGGCACCCATCTGGCGGAAACCTTCGACATTCCTAAGACACTGTGTAGAATGTTCTCTACTCGTTCACGGGAGATGCCAACAGTGTTAGCTAACTGATTCACAGTTAAACGCCTGTCATCTATCACGGCCCTGTGCACTTGGCTGATGGTTTCCTCAGTTGTTGCCGTTGTGGGTCGTCCACACCGGCCATCATCTTCAAGGCTGTCCTAGCCCATCTTAAAATTTGCTGCCCACCTTTTCACAGTTGCATACGAAGGAGCATCATCCCCTAATAAAGCAACCATATCGGCATGAATGTCCTCAGGAGCTAACCCCTTTTTATGGAGGTACTTGATGACATCACGGTGCCAGATTTTGTCCATTTTCTCAAAAACGTGCTAGTATCAATTTTCAAAGTCTAGAATTTCTACGTTATTGCAGGTAAACTTTAACTCATTTGAGTCAAATCAAGTAATAAAGGTTTGGATTTAATGAATACAAAATTTCATGGCTGTTCGATGCCTGCTTCTTGATCGGGCCCAGAACTTTTCAGCCTACACTTGTACAGGCCCAGATCAGACGCCGCAGAATGCGGCGTATGATCAGGGCCTACACTGTTTGCATAAAGTCAAGCCATTTTCCAAATAAATTCTGAAGAAAACACAACCTGATACTCCTTAATTTTGAAATGAACTCCTGCTATATATAAGGAGGAAGATTCCATTTGATACAAAAAGGGTTAAGCGAGTAATACAGTTACTTAACTAATTATATCTCATATAAATCTGTATGCTGCTTTCCATATTAATACTTCTATACGAGTAACTTCTATTTTAAGTTAAGAAAATCAGAATTTAGAAAAACTAGTTCCGTTGGGTACATACTGCAAACGACAAACAGATGTAACGATAAGTTTGGCGTGCAGTTATGCATATCATTTGATTGATAAGTGGGAAGATTTCTTGAGGGAATACGAAAACGTTTAAGGAAGAATACTGAATGTCTTGCCACGCGTCTCTTAGTCTTAAAACACCGCCATAAATCCTAAAGAGCTACAGACCTTTTACATAATGTTCTGCAATAGAAGCTATTCATTTTCTTGACCACACCAGCTAGTTTCGGCCAATTAGACCTAAAACGTGACACCGAAATATATTTAAAATGCGACAACGGAACCCATGGTTCCAAAAGGAAAGGGAGAAAAAATCTACACTACCATCACGTGAACAAGTCCATGAAATAAACACCACCCTAAACCCGACTTTATACAGAGAAAACTGGGGTTTACGTTGGTATAAATTATTTTTCGTATTTCTGCTCCATGACATAGGTTGTGGGTACACATTAGAACCGCCTCACTAGGAGCACTCACGACCTATGTTTGCAGTAAAAAAAGGCAAATATCATTTTGGAGATGTTAAAAAAGCACATCATCACTTCACGTGAACAAGTTCGTGAAATGAAGACTCCCCCCCCCCCCCCTAAACCCCACTTCATAAGAGAAAAAATGGGATATACATTATTTTTCATATTTCTTCTCCAAGAGATAGGTTGTTGGTACCCATTAGAACCGCCTCAATGAGGCGGTTCTAAAGAGCACCACAACATATATTTTGGGCATTTATAAGAAAAATATCACGGAGTTTCATCAGTAAAGTAGCCATTTTGGAGATGTGAAAAAAAGCTCTGTGTCGCAGGGGCGTGTCATCGTACATATAATGGGTACGGGTCGTGTGATTAATACCTATGTGAAGTAGAAGTGAAAGAAAAACCCGCCTTACAGAAAAACAGGGTATTATGCGACATAGTGCAGTTTTTCACATCTCCAAAATTGTTAATTTCTTTTCTGGTGAAAATCCGTGACATTTTTTCTTATTTATACTGAAAACATAGGTTGTGGGTTCTCGTTGAGGCGGTTCTAACGAGTACTCACAACCTATGTCTTGGAGCAGAAATAAGAAAATAATGTATTCCCCCGTAAACCCCAGTTTTCTCTGTATCAAGTGGTGTTTAGGGGATGTTCATTTCACGGACTTGCACAAAAGTAATCAATGTCTTCCTTATGCTACACCATCTTCGGTGTGCGTTACTTAACGATTTTCTTTCAATTAAGAGTTGAGTTAGCCCCAGTGGTTGGATAAGACAGACACATCACGTGAACATGTCCGTGAAATTAACACCAACTTAAACCCCACTTTATACAGAGAAAACTGGGGTTTACAGGGGTATAGAATATTTTTCTTATTTCTGCTCCAAGATATAGGCTGTGGGAACTCGTTAGAACCGCCTCAATGAGGCGGTTCTAACGACCACCAGGCTGTGGGTACTCGTTAGAACCGCCTCAATGAGGCGGTTCTAACGAGCACCCACAACCTATATTTGCTGTATAAATAAGAAAAAAATTCATGGATTTTCACCAGAAAAGTAGTCATTTTGGAGGTAAGAAAAATGCACTATGCCGCATGTCTTATCGTAATGAGAACTATATAGTAAAATTCCTACATCAAGGAATTCCTATATCAAGACCACCTTTTGAAATGCTCAAAAGTGGTCTTTAAGATCACTTTTGAACAATCCCAAAGGCGGACACTGTATACAGGAAACACAAAGAAATGCTAAATATGCTTTTTAAAGCAGAAGTGGTCTTACATTTAGGTAATTTAACAGCGAAATTTTACTGTATCTCAAGAATTATATTTCTTGAGCATGTACCCTTTCTCCCTAAAACTAACGGAACACGTAAAGGTGAAAATGTATTGACGCTAGTAAAAGCGAAATGTGTCACTTGTTTTCCGTGCCACTTATTTTCCTCCGTAGTACGCAATTTCTTTAACCCATTTGGTACCAATCATTTTGTGATGACAATGGTGTGATTTTAGTTACGTCAAGTAACGTGTTGTGACGTTAATCTTAACGACGGCGCATATGCGGTCGTATTCAACCAGTGCATATGAAATACCTGAAAACAATCGAATTTTACCCCGTCCCTGGGTTAGAACAGCAGGGTAAGAATAGAGTTTCTATCCCAGGCTGAAACTACGGATTTCCTTATCTGGTGTAATTATTTTTCTTATATCTGGTTAAAGACACGGGTTTTTGGTGTTCGTTAGAACCGCCTCAGTAACAGCCCTAATAACCGGGTCCTATATTTGGAATTAAACTTTATTAGCAAAATATCAAATACATTCATCCAAAAACTGGTAGTGTTACGAAAGACGCCATTTAGACGCCATTAAGTCCATCTGTGTGATATAGTGCATTTTTCAAACCTCAAAAAAGTATTTTTTCCTGATAAAAAATGTGATATTGTTCTTATTTATACTCTAAACATAGGTTTTTGGGTGCTCGTTAGAACCGCCTCATTGAGGCGATTCTAACGAGTACCCACAACCTATGTCTTGGAGCAGAAATAAGGAAAATAGTGTTTACACCACGCAAACGCCATTTTTATTATAAAGTGGGGTTTAGGAGGTCTTTTATTCACGGACATGTCACGTGATGATATGGGTGTGTTATCGTAATTTTTTTACGGCCTGAACGTGTATACAGTCTCCTTAAGCACTGGTAGAAACCTGAACTTATAGACGACGGCATCGATTACAGAACAAACTGCGTAATTATCAGTGCTCTTAAAAGAGATATATAACGGTTAAGCCTTTTTTATATGCTTGAAAATTGTTCATTATGAAATTGCGCGAATCTTGTTAAGCTCGAATGCGTCATTTAAAGCAAAGTGCCTTTAATACATCTGGTACCAAAGACGCAACATAAGCAGTGAATGCGTTGGTTTATTCGCGTATTCAATCTTGAAGCAAATATTAGACTTAAATTTCTTCTGCAACAAGCCTATCGGAACCCGAACTTAATGGCGACTTAGTATTTAAATTCAGAAAAACATATAACCGCAATGACTCCAGCACCCAATTTCGTAAAAATCATTCTTCGATATAAAAAGATTGGGTACAACAAAAACGTTATACGACAGACTGCATGCATGGTAGTTAACCCAATCACCGTTGACAATTTTGCTTCCTTCTTTAATTGCACGCTGATTGGTCAGGCCTCATATACTATGACGGTTCCATCGTAAAGGCTTATGTTGGTTGGTGCCTGATGCTCTGTCCCTTGTCGGGCCCATCGGAGTCTAACTGTTGGTTTTCTTTTGCTCCAGGATTTTGGTGGTTTCTTGCTGTCGATTCCTCACAATTGTTTTATCTCTGTGGTTGTTTGATTTTTGTGTTCACGGAGATGTTGCACTGATGAGTTAGGAGGTCTTCATGCGGACTCAACAAATTATTCGTCTTAATCGCGACGAAAGTAAGGGCGAGGATTGTGGCCATGTAAAATCGATATAAGACCCCCCCCCCCCCACTAGTGGAATTCGTTTCCGCTGACCGTTTCAAGGCGGTTCTTCCGTCGCGTTTTATTTTTAGCTCACCAGAGCCCAAGGCTCCGCGGGAGCTTATAGGATAGGCAGTTGTCCGTCGTCGTCTGCGTCTGCGTCGTCTGCGTCAACACTTTCAAACGACATCTCGTCTGAAGCCACTGTGCCGATTGGCCCAAATTTTATCTGTAGCATTCTTGGGCTGGGGATTGAAAGTTTGTGTTTTATTATAAAACTCGGCTCATCAGTTTGGTTGCTATGGCAACTTATAGTTTCCATAGACTTATAATGGGGAAAATTGAAAAAAGAATGGCATTTACTGCCAAGCCTCTGCAGATATTTTGACAAAACTTTCATAGAAATGTTCCTTAGGCAATCTTCTATCTGCCATATGATTTTAGGTCTACTGCTAATTTTTATTGGTTGCCATGGAAACCAAAATGCAAAAACAAATAAAAAAAAATTCTTAAAAAATCATCTCCTGAGAAACCATATGCTCTAGGAGGCAGAGCCTTTATGAAAATATTAACCATATTTGCCTTTACAGGTTTTGTGTTTTTTGTGAAATTCGGCTCTTGAGATTGGTTGCTATGGCAGCTTAGATTTTCCATAGACTTATAATGGTGAAAATTGAAAAATGGCATTTACTGCCAAACCTCTGCAGATATTTTGACAAAACTTTAATAGAAATGATCCTTAGGCAATCTTCTATCTGCCATATGAATTTAGGCCTACTGCTCATTTTAGCTCACCAGAGCCGAAGGCTCCGACTGAGCCGATAGGATAGGCAGTTGTCCGTCGTCTGCGTCTGCGTCGTCTGCGTCTACGTCTGCGTCTGCGTGTGACGTCAACACTTTCAAACGACATCTACCCTGAAACCACTGGGCCGATTGGGCCCAAATTTCATCTGTAGTATCCTTAGGCAGGGGGATTGAAAGTTTGTGTTTTTTATGAAAATCGACTCTTTAATTTGGTTGCTATGGCAACTTAGACTTTCCATATACTTATAACGGGGAAAATTGAAAAATGGCATTTTCTGGCAAGTCATTGCAGATGTTCTGACAAAACTTTATTAGAAATGTTCCTTAGGCGATCTACTCTGCCATATGATTTGAGGCTTACTGCTCATTTATATTGGTTGCCATAGAAACCAGAAGAAAAAAAATAGAAAAAAAAATACTTCAAAAATCATCTCCTCAGAAACCGAATGTTCTATTAGGCTGAGAGTTTTTGAAAATATTCATCATATTTGCCTTTACAGGTTTTGTGTTTTTTATGAAATTTGGCTCTTTAGTTTGGTTGCTATGGCAGCCTCGATAGCGCAGTGGTTAGCGCGTTCGACTCATGATCGAAAGGTTGTGCGTTCGAATCCGGCCACCGGTATCGAGGTGTGTCCTTGGGCAAGACACGTAATGACACTGCCCCACTTCACCCAGGTGTAAATGGGTAGCAGTGGTGTAAAAGCCACTGCCTCTCTCGCGCGTGCGCGTGAAAACACCCGGAATGAGTGTTCGAGAGCGATTCAATAAGCTTGAAGCTTTCATCGCAATCGAACTAAAATAAATTAGTATAAAAACCAAAAAATATGGCAACTTAGATTTTCCATAGACTTATAATGGGGAAAATTGAAAAATGGCATTTGCTGCCAAGATATTGCAGATATTTTGACAAAACTTTTAAAGAAATGTTCCTTGAGTAAATGTCTCTCGGCTATATGCTTTAATGCCAACATGGGGGTCCCCCTGGTTAAGCCGGGCCATGCGCCTCCCCCTCCACTTCATTAAAGGCCATATAACTCGGAAACCATCCAAATTCCCACCCCAAAACCATATATATTCTTGTTCCTTATGATAAGATGAATTCAGTGACACCAACCGTAGGGTCCCCCGGTATGTGCAGGGGTCATACCCCACCCCTCCATTCCATAAAAGGCGAAATATCTTGGAAACATTACAGATCCCCACCCCTAAACCATATATATTCTTGTTCCTTATGAAAATATACATTCACTGACACCAACTTGGGGGTCTCCCGGGTTGCGCCTGGACCTTGCCCCACCCCTTCTTCTTCTTCACAAAAGACCATATATCTCAGAAACCATTTAGATCCCCACCCCAAAACCATATAATATATATTCTTGTTCCTTATGATAAGACGCATTCAGTGACACCAACCTGGGGGTCCCCCGGGTGTGCCGGGGCATGCCCCACCCCCTCCATTTCATAAAAGGCCCGATATCTTTGAAACCTTAAAGATCCCCATCCCCTAAACCCTATGTATTCTTGTTCCCTATGAAGAGACTCATTCATTGGCACCAATTTGAGGGTCTTCCTGTGTGCGCCGGGGCCTTGCCCCACCCCTCCACTTTACAAAAGGCCATCTATCTCAGAAACCATTCAGATCCCCGCCCCAAAACCTTATATATTCTTGTTTTTTATGATATGACACATTCATTGACACTTACCTGAGGGTCCCCCAGGATGTGCCGGAGACGTGCCCCACCCCTTCATTTCATTAAAGACCCAATATCTTGGAAACCTTACAGATCCCCACCTCTAACCATATATATTGTTGTTCCTTATGATAAGACACATTCATTGACGTCAACCTTGAGGTCTCCCGGGTCAAGTTAGGGCCTTGCCCCACCCACCACTTCACAAAAGGCTATATATCTCAGAAACTGTTTAGAGCCCCACCCCTAAACCATATATAATTAGCTTCTTTGTGATAAGACACATTCACATAACACTAGCTTGGGAGTCATCCGGACTGCCTGGGTCATGCCCCACTGCTTTACTTCATTAAAAGCCATATATCTCAATAATCATTCAGATCCCCGCCCATAAACTATAATATTCTTGTTCCTTTGATAAGACTCATTCAGTCACACCAACCTGGGGGTCACTTTGCGCTAGGGCAATGCCCCCCCCCGCCCCTCCACTTTAAAAGGCCATATATTTCAGAAACCATTCAAATCCCCACCCCATAATCATATATGCTCTTGTTCCTTATCAATAGCACACACACTTGGGGGTCACAGGGCCATTCCTCGCCTCTCCACGTCATCGAAGGGCCTCATATATCAGAAACCATTCAGATTCCCACCCATATATATATATTCTTGGTCCTTATAGGGACAACACTCATAGGCTTTCCTGGGATCGACAGGACATTCCCCAACCCCTCCACCGCTTAAGAGGCCTTATAACTCAGGTTTACAGATCCATACTGCTACATATATATTCTTATTCCTTATGATAAGATGCATTTAGAGATACCAACCAGGGCTCCATTGGGTCCATACCCTACACCCTCTACTTAATAAAAGGCCTAATGTTTTAGATACTGAGTCCAGATGGATACTCATTTGAATATAGGGGTTCATTTGGGAGACTTTATAATTGATAGATTAAAATGATATCATGTTAAAATACATGGCTGTCATTAGGCAGTGCCCGCCTGAGCTTTGGTGAGCATAGTGGCCCATGGGCCTCTTGTTTTATGGTTTGTCTTTGGGTGTTTGTGTCGCTTGTATTATTTTATTTTGGATAGCCTATTGGCAATTTTGTGGAAAAGTAACCGTCCTTTTGGCTTTCCGCTATTGATGTTTCCATTAAGGTCTGTTGTTTCATGTATATGTTTCTCACCCTTTGATGTCTCTGATGGGAGCTTTGGGTTAATTGTATCGATTCCTGATCATTGCATCCACTTCTATTTTTATCGGTATCATTAACTACGCAAAACCTTTTCAGAATTTTATATACGTCATTCTGATAAATTTTCAAAGTTGACTGTTTGACTTAAATCTCATCTGCAACGGGTCTGTCGGAACCCGAATTTTATAGTGACTTAGTATATAAATTAAGAAAATATATAAATGCAATGACTTCAGTACCAAATTTCGTAAAATGATTGGCCGATATAAAAGGATTGGGTACAACATAAATGCTATACAACAGACTGCATGCATAGTAGTTAATCCAATCACGGTTGACAACTTTGCTTCCCTCTTTAATTGTACGCCCGTGGGTCATGTCTCAGATTCAATGACGGTTAAGAGAAAGAGAGAGAAACTATTTGTTAATGTTGGTGGGTGCCTCATGCTCTGTATCTGGCTGGGCCAATTGGAGTCTAACTGTTGGTTTAATTTTGCTCCACCATTTCAGTGGTTTCTTGCTGTCGAGTCCTCACCGTTGTTTCAACTTTGTGGTTGTTTTTTTTGTGTGTTCTCGGGGATGTTGCACTGTTGAGTAAGGAACCCTTCATGCGGACTGAACAAATTATTTGTCTAACGTGCGATGGAAGCAAGAGCGAGGCTTGTGGCCACGTAAAATCGATTTAAGCCCCCCTCCCCCAACGCACACATATTTTTTTCCTGCTGCATAGTTTGATTAGCCGCACCCACTTCTGATATTCAGCTGGGTGGATTGCTTGATGCTTCACAGGTCCACCGAGATCCAAACAGTGTAGATTTTGATCAGATAAAATGCTGTTTAATTTGAATTTACACTCTTTGCATAAGTAGGGCTGCACAGCCCCCGCCCATCAGGGCTTACAGAAATAGATTGCCTGCATGTTGCTTCCAAGTAGGGCTGAAGCCGACCGCACACGAGTGCTGGTAAACCACTTAGACGATCTAAGCCTGATCAGGCATAGCGTGACGGACACTCTATGATTATTAACCCTATTGGTCTCATTGGACGATAGGGCATGAGAAGTCATCTCATCACAATGTCGGGTAAAGGTCTCATAGAACTAGAAACAACGTCTCCAAAATGACCTATGAAGTGTCAACGGGGGCGTTGGACCTCAAAGCAAACAAACAAATAAGTACGGCTGCTATAAACCAATAATTATTATTTGCATGAGGTTTCCATCGACTTATCTCCCTTATCCATATCTAGTAACCATATAAATACGCCCAAATTTCTCTCACGCTCCTTTTCCCATTATTTAAAACTGTACCTGGCATGCATAACTGTCACATATAACTGTAACTTCTATAACTTACCGATATTTTAAGAAGATAACAGTTTTTCTTCATGAAATGTGACAAGTATTCGCCGCCATGAAGTTGGTGAAGACTTTGGTCTGCCAAAAAGGACGTAACGAACCTACTTTCGCGAAAGGTTTCAATAAGTCATTTCAGGTCTAATGAATCTGTAGCATTCTATATTACTTACATTAAATAAATAAATAAAAAAAAATAATAATAATAATAAAAATAAGTATAATAATAAACTTTTGTTTAAACGATATCTGCTAGGGTAGCCCTACTTCCAAGGTGTTCCAGCAGTTTTAATTCTGACCTAGTGCAAGTGCCGCGCCCTCTCTCTCTCTCTCTCTCTCTCTCTCTCTCTCTCTCTCTCTCTCTCTCTCTCTCTCTCTCTCTCTCTCTCTCTCTCTCTCTCTGTCTCTCTCTCTCTCTCTCTCTCTTAATTGTAATTGTCTGCTCATAAAAGACTGATCATGTTTAGTCATGACAACGTATGGGTAAAATGGCATTCATATTTGTGTCAATAGCTTCAAAGCTGTTCTGATATTTATATATAAGTAATGTTTTTGATTATGAATGTATATCATATATGTACCGGTCATCAAAGAGAGGTATAGGCTGAGCCTACATCCAATCCTTTGATGCATATGTATGTACTTTGTATGTATATATGTTGTCAAGAAATTGATAATAAATAAAACACACACGGATACACACCCAGTGGAATTCGTTTCACTGAAGGCTCCAAGGCGTTTTTACTGTCGAGATTGTGTTTGTTATGGCTTATCTTTGAGTAGGTATCGCTTATATTATTTTGTTTTGGATAGCCAATTCGCCATTTTGTGGGAATTTAACTGTCCGTTTGGCTTTCCGCTATTGATGTTTCCATTAGAGTCTAGTTGTCTCATGTGTCTTTCCCTTTGGTGTCTCTGATGGCAGCTGTGGGTTAATTGTATCGATTCCTGATCATTGCATTTAGTTCTATTTTGAATTTGTTGATTTTTTTAGTATTGTTTACACTTCCAATACTGTAGATATGCTAACAATGTAGCTCCAGCCGAGATGGCTCATATGTCCTCCGGATCTATACTACTTTTAATCCTTTCAATGATAATAGACTAAACCTCCTATACAACAGAATGGACAAGCCGAAATTCAGATATGGAAAATCCATTTCAGAATCCAAAGAGACAAAGAAGTTTGTTTGTTTGTTTGTTTGATTTGGGATTTCACGTCCCCGTCAACACTGTAAAGGTCATTTTGGAGACGCTGCTTCCAATTTTGTGGGACTTTCCAAATTTCAAAGTTCCAAGTTTCCAAATTACAATGCAAGGTCTTTCGCTAATGTCGTCACAGGTGACGAGACGAGATATGAGTTCACTTTTTTGAGCCAAAATGAAAGATTCAGAACAAAATATGGGCAACAAAGTATTGCAAAAGACCATGCATTGCAAAGCGGACCATGAACGTCAAGAAGGTAATGTATGCCATATTCTTTTCAAATCAGGGCCCTGCTATTCAGGTTGCTGTGCCTAAAGGCAAATCTGTAAATGCGAAGTTTTACAAGAAAAAAGTTCTTCGAAAATTGAAGAAATATTTCAAAGAACGAAGACCAACAACTGGTTTGGCCAATGCCAGATTGCTACATGACAATGCGTCATCGCACAAGGCGTTCATTGTGCAAGACTATCTGAAGCAGGAAAAGGTTGTTGAACTCCCCCTCCCGTATTCCCCTGCCCTTGCCCCGTGTGACTTTTTTTTTGTTCCCGCGGCTGAAAAAATACCTTTCTGGTCGAAAATTTGTACAGCGCAAACACCTCGGTTCTGCAATATTCCAGTGCCTTCATAGTATACCTCGAAAAGAGTACCAAAATGCATTCAATGATTGGATCAGAAGACTGAAAGTTTGTATATCTGTTAAAGGGGAATACTTTGAGGGGACATTATAAATATTTCATCGAAATCTATCACGGAATAATTTTTATGTGCTTAGTTGCATTCATATTTGAACAGTCCTCGTACCAACTGGCCTTCCGTTGCAGAACTTGACGTCTCACATGTCACCCTAGCCAGGCCCGAACCGCAGCGGCGAGAGACCTCGCGATTAAGAGTCACTAGGCCACGAAGGCCCGTAATATTGGGTTTACAAGGGCGTTAACTGTACGTACAAAGTAATGTGACCAATACAACTAATATAGAGGATAATTCTGTTTAATTCTGTTTATCATATGACCACTTTAAATTGTGTTTCATCGCCTTTGAATTTGACAATTTTTCCACAAAAATTTGCATGGTTGACATGGACGTCTTCATGACGTTACTTGATCCCGCAAAACTGTTATTACTCGTGTGGTCATACGATTTTTATTACACTACGTTATCCAATGCTTATCAACCACCTAATATGATAGTTTTTACTTGCAATTACAATTTGGCATATATGTATGGTATAGAGCATTCTTTCCAGTCTATAACACTGATATTATTTCGATAAAATTTTGTGATATTGCTCTAATTAATGCCTCAAACATAGGTTGTTGGTGCTCGTTAGAACCACCTCATTGTGGCGGCGACAACCTATGTTTGCCGTATTTGTAAGAAAATATCACGGATTTTCATCAGAAAAGAAGCCATTATGGAGATGTGAAAAAATGCACTATGTCGCAGGGATGTGTTATCGTAATGGGAAAAGTAGCCATGTGGGATAAGTGATAGAATGCACTATGTCGCACAACCTGTGACACGATCTGTTATCGCAATGCCAGTCACGCAAACAAATCTATACGATGAAGACACTTGGGCATACTAAATATACTTATTCAGAGAGAAGTCGGGTTTACGAAGGCAAATAATATTTTACTTATTCTTGCTAAAAGACATAGATACTGGGTATCCATTTCATCCACCTCTTTGAGGTTGAAGCAGAAATACGAAAACCATACATTTTTTGAGGAAAATTTGCCATATGATTCTTAATTAAACTCCAAACATCGATTGCCGGTGTTTCATTACCAAAACACGCCTATACATTCCGAAAAAATGAATATTTTGAGATGCAAAAATCGTGATATATTTTTATTTCTGCTCAAAGAAAAATAAGGTTTACCCTTGTAAACCCCAGTATTGCTGCATTAAATTGGGGTTCAAAGGGGTCAAAATTATACAGGCGTGTTTTCGTGATGGTCATTGAAGCGGTCTTAAGAGATCTCACACTAGGATTTTGAGCAAAGATAAGAAAATTAATAAATAGTAAATACCCAATAAACCCCACTTTTCTCCATATAAAGGGGGGTTTAGAGGGGTCTTCATTAAATGTATTTAATAACCTGGTGATATTGTTTTTAAATAAAAGCCGTGTATGAAGCCTACTCTCACGGTTGTATCATTAAGAAATAAAATCATTGGTCGTCACGAAATATTTGCCTAAATAATTTTGACCCCATTAAACCCCACTGTTTTTATATACTAACACTTGGATTTACAGGGTTATATATATTATTTTTCTTATTTCTGCTCAAAAACCTAGTTTGTGGGTACTCATTAGAATCGGTTCTGACAAGTACCCACAATCTATATTTAGAGCAGAGTAGGAATATTTTTATCTGAAAATGTTCTTTTTTGTCTGCTAAAATTGTCAGTATATTTGAATAAGCGTGTTTTTGTAGTTATTGCTAGATCAGCAACATTTTACGTGGTGGCTGACCATGAATTCTTCTGTCATTCCCTCCCTAACGTTGATTCAAGAAGGTCGGCTGTTTCTGGCAATAATTTGCACCGTACTGGTTAACCGCTTATTTATAAACACTGCTTAGGAAAAGGGTTAATTTGTAAACTAGTCGTTCGATATGACCTGAATAGTGTTAAGACGGCTGTTAAACTCCAAAACAAAGAAAAATGTAAACTCGCGTAACGATTAGCTGGACCCAGAGAGGAGGATGCTGATCAGAGTCTTTGCTAGTCGCCGACCTTCATCACGAGTACATGCCTATATAATTTCGACCCCATTAAGCCACACTTTTAAAGAAAAACTGGGGTTTAGAAGGGTATACAGTATACATTACTTTTCATATTTCTGCTCTAAAACAAAGATTGTGGTTATCTGAAATATTTCATTTTCTGGTTGTAAAACTTTTATTACATTCGTTTAGGTGCGTTTTTATAACTGTTAGCTTAAAATTAATGAACGAAAACTTGCACCTTATTTGTGGTAGCAAAGCGACACTTTGTTCTTTATTCTTGCGTTTCACGCCGAAACAAACAATATGGTATTTCACATCGTCATCATAGGCCGTGACTTGTTTACATAATTTTACATGACGCAACGTGCCCTGAAGCATTTTGTTTATATTACGATAACACGCACATGCAAATACATTGTAAGCTTAACCACAAAAAAATAACGGAAATTTTATGATGAACATTTTCTGCACAAAATATAGATTGTGGGTACTCGTTAGAACCGCCTCATCTAAAGTGTACCCATAGTCTATATTTTAGAGCAGAAATAAGTAAAAATAAAGTTTACCCCTGTAAACTCCAGTTTTACTATATAAAAGTGGGGTTCGAGGTGGGTGTCAAATTATATAGGCGTGTTTTGTTTTATTTTATTTATTTATTTATTTATTTTTGGTTTTGTTTTCTTGTTTTTTATCGTTTACAGATTAGTTTTACAGGCGTTTATAATTGAGTTTTGGAAGGAATCATGCCAGGAAATGCATGTGTCGTGTTAACAAGTCCGTGTTTTGAACACACTGGAAAATCCCACTTTAGAGAAGTTGGGTTTTACATGGACATACATTAATAAGAGTCCGTGAAAGTTTAGAATAAAGTGTCTGCCCGAATCTTTCATTTGTTTTATTTATTTATTTATTTATACAATGTTTAAAGAGGATGACACAATTAGCTATAAAATAACTAGTCTACCTTGTGGTCCTCTAAAATACAAACAAACAATATATATATATACATATTTACAAAGAAAACAATGCGATAAGTTAAAGATATCAACTGTGCATTGTAAAACTGTTTGATTTGAGGTTTAACGCCCCCGTCAACACTGTGAATGTCATTTTGGAGACGTTGTTTCCAATTTTGTGGGACTTTTACCCGACACTGAGATAAAACGACACCTTAAGCCCTTTGGCCCAAAGAAACGAAGAGGGTTTATAAGCATGGACGGGCCGACTCGCACTGCTTTACCTCAGTAGGCTTAAATCTTCTAAGCAGTTTACCAGTACTCGTGTGCGGGTCGGTTTCAGCTCTGCGTGGAAGCATCATGCAGCCCATCTATTTCTTCAAGTCCCGATGGGCGGGGCCACTGCCCGAATCTGGTAAACTGATTTAATACTGCATGAAATTTCAAAATATTTTCAACAGGCCGGACGAATTTTACCAGACTCGGTAAGACGGTTCTGTACGCTTCGTGATTTTTCCTATTTTTTGTCTCAAAACATATCTGGTTGCGACAAGTTAGAACCGCATCAACGAAACCTCACACTCTTTGTTCAGGGTTTGTTTGTTTGATTTGAGGCTTAACGTCCCCGTCAACACACAAAGGTAAAAATAAGAAAACTGTCATCAATTATTATTTACTAAATGACACTTCTTGTTCCACGAAATATTGTATCATTGAATAGGTTTTGTTTCGAATATATCGAATACCGTTTGTTTAATTTATGCAGTACCTGCAGCAAGTGTGTCCCCAGAGGCTACTGTTCATTGCATGACTCAGAGTATTCATACAGTAAACAAAGCATCACGAAAACACACCTATATAAAATTGACCCCCTTAAACCCCACTTTTATATAGTAAAACTGGGGTTTGAAGGGGTATACTATTTTTTCTTATTTCCGCTCAAAAATATAGAATGTAGGTACTCGTTATCACCGCCTCGCACATAGATTGTGGGTACTCGTCTTGTTATTACCGCCTCGCCGAGGCGGTTCTAACGAGTACTCACAATCTATGTTTTGGGCAGAAATAACAAAAAAATAGAAATTTTGTATCTGAAAATTTCCATTTTTCGATGGTTAAAATTTACAATGTGTTTGTATAGGCGTGTTGCCGTAATGGGTACCAATAATTATCCAGGCAATGAAGGGACAGACAATATATTCTTGCACACCAGACAAGGAAATCCGTGATTTTACCCTGGGAAAGAAATTTATGTTCTGACCCTGGTGTTCCCACCCAGCCAACTAACATAAATCATATAGTGCGCTTCAATTCTATTCAACTTCCGGAACTACTTCCGCACTACTTTTATTTTGTAAACAATATACATGTACGAGCTGTCAAAACTAACCGGAGGTGTTGTGCAAGAAAAAGAATCCAATATGGGGTTCTGTTGTAGATGGGCGTTTCCAACCCTCGGGATGACCGTGCTGAGCGGAACCTCGGCGTAGCCTCGGTTCCGCTCAGCACGGTCATCCCTCGGGTTGGAAACGCTCATCTACAACAGAACCCCATATCAGATTCTTATATGGTCACACAGTCGCTCACAACGATTTTACGTTGCGACTTCAACACTACCATCACGAAAACACGCCTATACAAATACCGAAGAAAATAAAAAACTTTAAGATGAAAAATTGTGATTTTTTTTCTTATTTCTGCTCAAAATATAGATTGTCGGTACCCGTTAGAACCGCCTCATCGAGGCGGTTCTAACGGGTACATGTACCCACAATCTATATTTTAGAGCAGAAATAAGAAAAATAAGGTTTACCCCTAAAACCGCAGTTTTACTATATAAAAGTGGGGTTCAAAGGGGGGCAAAATTATATAGGCGTGTTTTCGTGATGGGCAACGAAATTTTGTGACTTTTCATGACGGTACCTATCTTTTTTCAGACATTTGGAACCCCTAAATGGCCAAGAAACCATCAACATTTTAATACTTTCTGAATCCGCTCAGGCCAGTGAAACATAAAACAGAAAATGCTATAGGGCACCCAACGCGTGACGGGTCATATATGCTCGTATACATGTATATGCTTCTTACGGGCTCAATTGATGACAGATAAACATTACGCTGTCACATCTGTGTGACATACTACATCCTTTCGTTTGTCCAAAAAGGTTCTGTTTTCTGTTAAACAATGCTATCTTTCTTAATAATACTCCAAACATAGGTCGTGGGTGCTGGTTAGAACAGACTCACCGAGGCAGTTCTGACTAGGATCTAAACCCTTTGTCTTGGGTAAGAAACAAGAAAAGTGGTGTATATCTCTGTAAACACCAATTTCTCGATACAGCTGTAACAAGATGTTAACATTATGTCTATGCGGTTTACTGGTTAAATTGATTCTTAAGAAAAATCTAATCATGATGAATAAACCTTTATAATGTCAATGATATTAAGTTTTCTAAACACACCCAGGCGGTGTTGGATAACATTAAGATACAATGGGATTGTTCCTACGCAATCTTCTTTTAACCCATTTTGGACCGGAAACCCCAAAACGGGAACCTTGCCAAACAGTGCAGGCCCAGAACGCGGCGTCTGATCAGGGCCTCCACTGTTTGCTAAAGGTTCAGTCATTTTCCAAATAAATTTTGATGAGAAAAACAACCTGACATCCCTAAATTTTGAAATGGAGGAAGATTCCATTTGGTGCAAAAAGGGTTAAGAGTCAATAACCAGAACATGAGAAAACGTAATCATTATGATAAGACACCTGTGCATTTTTTCACATCTCCAAAATGGCTACTTTTCCTATGAAAATCTGTGATATTTTTCTCACATTTACTGCAAACACACGTTGTGTGTGCTCGTTAGAACCGCATTGAGGCGGTCCTAACAGGTACCCACAACCTATGTCTTGGAGAAGAAATAAGAAAAGTAATGTATACCCCCCCCCCCCCCGAGTTTCTCTATTTAAAGTGTGGTTTAGGGGGTGTTCATTGCACGGCCTTGGTACCCGGTCACGTGATGGTTTTGTCATTTGCAAACACCAAGGCACAACTGAAATCTAATAGAACGTAGGATAAAACGTAGCAAAGTATTTTAAGATGTATTTGTTTGATTTAAGGTTTTACGTTCTCACCAATACTGTGAATATCATTTTGGAGACGTTGCTTCCAATTTTGTGGAACTTTTACCCGACAATGAGATGAAATGATATCTCATGCCCTGTCGTCCAATGAAACCAAAAAGGTTTGTAAGCATGGATGGGCCGACTCGCACAGCTTTACCTGGGCAGGCTTAGATCCTCTAAACGGTTTACAAGTACTACTGTGCGGCGGGTTCAGCTCTGCGTGGAAGCATCATGCAGCCCATCTATTTCTTCAAGCCCCGATGGGCGGGGGCGAGCTTATTGTGTTTATTTATTTATTTATTTGCATTTAATGCGATTCGTCTACGTTTACAATCTATGTTTGCTAGGAATATGCTACGTTTATCGAAATGCCATGCATGTTTTGAAAATTTCAAATCAGACGTAGCTGGGTCAAGTATGTAGCCATATATAGCCGCGTGTACTACGTTTTCACTACGTTTAACTAAGTTTATTGCCGTTCTGCTACTTTTACACATAGCTATCAAAACGTGACAGTGAGACTATGGCTTATATAACCGTTTATAGTTGTATGCAATACGTTTTTACCGTTCTGTAGTAACCCCTGACCCTCAATACTTGATAGTGAGAATGGCTTTTGACTCTTGCTAATCTGTGTGTTGCTGCGTAGGTCGGTTTAGGTATTATTTGTTAAAAAAACGGATAAAACTATTCTCATGACACGGCTGGTTTGAACGATATGCAAAGACTTCTCAGTTCGTACCTCAGGCATCAGATACATCGTTGTTGTTGTCTAGATGATCATGCACCGAGGACTCGCTGGCTTACCCTGGTCGCACAAGTTGTTCTGCCTTTTTTTACCCTGTACTGGCCTATAAAGGAAAGAAAAAAAACACTATAACTTTTATGATTGCTGGAAGTTAAAAATTATAACAATATCAGGGTCGGGTTGTGGACGTGGGCTGAACGAATGTCAAGGCCTAGAAAATAAGTGTCTGGATATCATCACGATAACAAGTCCGTGAAACGAAGACCCCCCCCCCAAACCCCACTTTATATAGGGAAAAGTGGGGTTTACGGGGGTATACGTTATCTGCCTTATTTTTGCTCAAAAACATAGATTGTGGGTACTCGTTAGAACCGCCTCATTGAGGCGGTTCTAACGAGCACCCACAATCTATGTTGAAAGCAGAAATAATAAAGATATTATTAGTTTTACCTAATATTTATCATTTTCTGACACCATGTTGGAAGCCATTATTTCTTACGGACATGTTTTCCTAATGATAGGTATTGAAAAAGATATGAAAAAAGAAAGAAACAGGAAAGCTAGCAAGCAGTTTGTTCCCACAAAAAGGCAAATGCATTAAAATTCACCTGTATTAAGCAAGCAGCGAAAATTATTGCTCATACACTGTCATGATAATGTCAGTTAAGAATATGTCATACGTTTGCCACCGCCGCGGTCGTGATTCGATTCCTTTGTCGGAATTTACCAATGTAGCTGTCGCCAGTTGTTTCACTTGGTGGGTTTTGAATCGACTGCCTATTCGAAATTCGCAAAATTGCAGTACGTTTCCTCTGGCTTTCTTTGCCGGATCATTACAGGGTTACTGATGTTTTCGTAATTTTGCAATATGACAAAGTCCTGCATTTGGGAAAGATTGGGTTCAGTTTCTGTGCTCCATATACGAGTAAGTAGTGTAGGAGTCGAATTGGCTCATTGGACTGCTCATGCAGTGTGAACGATAGCACAGAATATGTAAGTGCCCATGTATTATTGAAATTATTAAACGAAGTTAATTACGAAAACACGCATATACAAATACATTGTAAACGTCCGTGCCAAAAAAAAATGCTACAGCCAAAAATGGGTATCTGAAGTGCAATGTATGAGAGTATTATGGCTTGACACACGTTTTTAAACTGAAACTAATGCGTTTCTTAAAAGGAAATTTAACAATATTTTCATGACGGCCATACGTCATTCATAAAAAAATGTAAACAAAATTTTCAGACCCTACTTTAGCTGTCTTTCATTGCAGTGGAATGTATAACGACGTACCGTATTTACAGAAGCATATCCTCTGTATTGCGATTAACACTTAAGCAACGATCACAGCTTGGAGTTATTGTTGGCAAACATTCAAATAGGACCCTGCGACGACTAAAATTTGCAAGTCTCGTCTTGTCAAACTTTTCACGAGGTTTTCGAGGACTAATCACCAGAATATTGCTCCGCCGGCATACAGAGCTGTATGTAAAGATCGGATTTTTTTTTCCATTTTCTTCAAATTTTTGTTTACAAATTATGAACATAAAGTACAATATATTAGAATATGCAACAAATTTTGAAATTCATTTCTTTGCCAGGGAAATAATGAAAAATGCGGGATTTCATTATATCGGCGGCTGCATCGGAAGTTGGGAGTTGTGCGGCACTTCCTGTTGTATTTTCATCTATACAACGTGGGCGAGATAATTTTCGAATAAAATATGTGTTTCCACAACCTGATCGAGGTAAATATTGTTGCTTTTCAAAGACATATTCTTTAAAGTATATCAGGAAAAACTTTCAATAATCTGATCGCCTTCGGAAAGGTAGGTATCTGCATTAAAAACATCTGTTACGCTCGAGTACTTCACACAAAACAAATAACACATGACAGCTGTAAACAAGCACGGTAGATTGGACTACTGGTAAACAAACTGGGCCTGGCAGTGACGTCAAATCAATAACAAAGCTAAAAATAGAAAGGATTTTCCAGTATAAATTTGTGCTAGGGTTTATGATATAAACTGGACAATGTTAATTGATTGTACAGTAGGCACGTTGGCCCAGGTGATGTCAACGCTGCTTGACATTCTTACGGCCGGAGTACGAATCTCACTGATTGTGTTTTTTTTTTTATTTATTTATTTTATCTTTTTATAGTAAATTAAATGTTCATTGTTTCATATTTTTATATTTTAGTTTTTAAAATCTACTTTATATTGTTTTGTATATATATATTTTCTTTTTCACTTTTTTCATCTTTATTTCTCATAAACAAGTTTTATGCAGTCAAGTGTTATGTGTGTGATCACAAATGCCCCCAAACCCACTCAAGCTACAGTCAAGGTCAGTTTTTGTTTGTATTGAAGTTTAACGGCCCAGTCCACACTATTTTAGGTCATTTTTGAGCCGGTAAGTTTACCTATCCACACTTTTCCTGGGCATGTTTGTACGTAAGCGGTTAACCAGTACAGTGCACATTCTTTCGCCAGAAACTGACAACTGACCTTCTTGAATCAGCGGAAGGGAGAGAATGTGGTCAAGGTCAGAACGTCAATGTCAAACTCATATGGTTAGAAAGGGCTTGATGCATGGAAAACGTATGGATAGAATGCACGCCCTATGTCCAATGGGACAAAAGTTTGAGTCAAGATTAAGATTATTTTTTCCACAGACAGGCAGACAGACAGACAAACTAACAGACATGGTAAAAAATATATGCCGCCGAATCAGTGAATAACATATGTGATAAATAGCACTCATGAGACAGATTCAGTCAGTTTCGTTTGCCGTGTCTGTGTCTGAGTAGTCTTCATCGTCACTGCCTGTGTCGGTATCCTCATCGCTGGAGTCGACCGTGATGACCAATTTGTCCAGCAGCTCATCCCTGGCCACGTCGGCCTTCCAAAACTCAGACTCTGTGCTGATTACGTGTCTGCAGCAGGCCTCTCAGTCGCGGGCTGTTACTTTAGGGAAGGCCTCCTCAATCAAAGGCATGGTGTCTGCCGCTCTGAATCTTGTGTTTCTTTTGGCAACGTATCCCTTAACCTGTGACCAAATCATCTCGATCGGGTTTAGCTCTGCATGATATGGAGGCAGACGTAAACTCAAGTGACCATGTTGCTCCAACAAAGCGTCTAGTGTGTACTTTGGTACGGGTCTGTTCAACTTGCAGATATGCAACAATTCTGCCTTCAGCATCCTGTCATTATAAACCAAGGACTGACGATCAAGCCAACGTTTGATGTCATCCTTCCTCGTTGCTGCTGTCGGGCATTTATCTTCCTGGATGTTGTGATACGGAGCTTGGTCGATTACCAGAACTGATGCAGCCGGAAGGTTGGGTATGAGCCTCTGTTTTACCCACTTTAGAAAGTTCTCCGAATTCATTTCGTTGTGATAATCGCCTGTGGTCGACTTCGCCTTAAATACCAGCTCAGCACCCTGAATGAAGCCGGCTTCAGATCCTGCATGAACAATGATGTATCGCGTTCCTTTAGTAAAGGGAACCTTAAGCGCATAGTCGTCACTCTGCCAAGACCTTTTTGCACTGTGTGATGTATGGACAAACGTCTCGTCAGTGTAAACTATGGGTCGTCCCTCCTCTCGGAATCTGCGGATCTGACGCAAAAACTGGATCCGAGCTGCCACCACGTCGGTTCTTTCCATTAGGACACTCCTGTTAGACTGCGTCGGCTTCCATTTGAAACCTAGGGATCTCAAGAGTTTCCGAAGAGTTTCTTTGGAGCCCGTGAAACTGATTCTATCTCGTAGCTCAGAGGAAATGTCTGCAAGTGTGGGCATGATGTTCTTTGTCCGAGCCAGATCAGCCACTGTGCGCCTAACGACAGCCTTGTCAAAGTCGTCAAACTATATCTTGTTTGGATTCGTCTTCCTCAGAACCGTGGGTCCATCTTCCATACGCTGTATTCTGTAAAGCGTTCGTTGCGAAATTCCTGTCAGCATCGCCGCCCTCTCAACAACGTTAGTCAAAGGCAACAGCAGCTCTCCAGCTTCCTTCTCCTGCTTGCATACCTGGAAATAAAATGAAGTACGGTAAAACCTCCAGTAACAGTCACCTCTCAACAACAAACCCTCCCTTTAACAGCCACATTGCATTTTACCTTAAGTCATATTACATTCTTTATAGGCCCCCGCCCATCGGGGCCTGCAGAAATAGATGGGCTGCATGATGCTGCCACGCAGGGCTGAGATCCGACCGCACACGAGTACTAGTAAACCGCTTAGAGGCTGTAAGCCTGCCCAGGCAAAGCGGTGCGAGTCGGCCCATCCATATTTGTTTCATCACTGTTCATTGGGCGACAGGGCCTGGGATATCATTTCATCTCTATGTCGGGTAAAAGTCCCACAAAATTGGAAGCAACGTCTCCAAAATGACCTATTCAGTGCTGACGGGGACGTTAAACCTCAAATCAAACAAACATTCTTTATTGAACCTCTATAAAACAGCCATCTCCTCACAACAGCCAGATCTTTGTCTTCCCGAAGTTGCCATGTTGTAGAGAGGTTGCACTGTATTCGTTTAGTCCATCTGCATTCAAATGTCCATACTTTAGAAGAACGAGGCATATTGAGAAATGCATAGAATTTTACACGTACTTGCAAAACATGCTTTAAAATCTTTATTGATTTGTCACCAAAATCTTCACAAATTGCAGAATCAACTCTGGTGGACATGCTTGAAAATGAACAAGAAATATGTTCTGTACACGTCGTAATTATCCACTTTTAACATGCCACACGGGTAAAGCAGATTTCACATGTCGTGTGTGGGTGAGTATTACGAGGCCAAAAAAAAAAAAAAAAAAAAAAAAAAATTCCAGTCGACTTAGGTGGGCTGCGAACCAGCCACTCCTTAGTCTGTAAAACAACACCTCTACCATCTCGGCCACGAAATTCACAAGGGTTTGGCGGTATGTAAATAATTTTAATCCTAGGTTTCAAGTAAAGGCCTTATCATATGAATATTCGAGTTAACTAATTATGACGTAACTGCCAGGAATTCCTTGTCGGACTATAGTTGTATTTAAAAGCTGACATTGTTTTTTAGTCAAATCTATCTATCTATCTATCTATCTATCTATCTATCTATCTATCTATCTATCTATCTATCTATCTATCTATCTATCTATCTATCTATCTATCTACTTGAACCCCGGTGAACAAGGTAGAAACGAGCCTGATAGTGGAGCATGATAGCTCAGTGGTTAGTGCACTTGCCTCTGATGATAGAGGCCCCTGGTTCAATCCCCGGCAGCGGCGATAATATGTCGGTGTCCGAACACGATCCATTGGCACCATTTGCAAGGATGAATGTCATAAAGTGCACCGTCCTTCGGATCGGGACGTTATCTTGAGCCCCCCCCCCCCCCCCACACACACACACACCCCTTTGCAGGGAGAGTTATGCCCTGTGCAGGTTAAAGACCCCTACCGTAATTACATGATTACTGTGTACTAGTGTGTAGGCTTTCATTCTGCAAACTTGCTGTGTATGTAATGTACACCTGCGTAATGGTCAGATTTAACCGATCGCAGCGTAAGTAGAAAGAAAGAAAGAGCCTCAGTTGTGTTTTGACTATTTATTATGGTAGAAAAAAGGCATCCCTAAAATAAATATAAAACACCATTGTTTACCAAATGTCCTCATATATGAAGACATGTACATGCCACGGGGGAATTAATTAAAGGTGGTTGTGGCCACATGATGATGTTACGACGATGTTGGAGCTTCTCTCGCTTTCTCGAGGGGTCCGGGGTTAATTGATGACAACAATTTTTAGGGTTTCATCTTTTTTCGCTCTGAGAACCTTCTCTCTCTCTCTCTCTCTCTCTCTCTCTCTCTCTCTCTCTCTCTCTCTCTCTCTCTCGTCATTCTGAATAAATAATATAGATATCATAAGTAAGTAGGGAATAACTATATAAATTGTATCCTTCAGGTGGTCGTAAGACCTACCCTTGCCAGGAACAAAGAAAGACTGACCCGAGGTCGAGAGATCGGAATAAAACGATATGAATATTCATGAAATAATGACAATTATGATAATCTCCAAATGTTCAACACTGTGGCTTGCAGGGTATACATTATTTTTCTTATTTTTGCTCAAAAACATAGATTGGTTTACGGTATATACAAATGTCAACCTGACACGTGAGCTAAAATTTACGGTTGTTCAGAATGTCGACAAGTTTCTATAAAAGCAGCCCATAATGTTCCAAATTATATGAAAAATCATAAAATACGCTTATTTTAAAGTGTATTTATGTTGTTAGAAGAAAAAATAATAAATTACTTCCTTAGAAAATTTCCTTTCAAAATGGTCAATTTTTGAACATCTGTTTCTCCATTGTCCTTCCCCGGAAACGTTCAGTTTTTACAACCATCACGAAAACACGCCTATATGATTTCGACCCCTTTGAACCCCAATTTTATATAGTAAAACTGGGGTTTACATGGGAAGACTTAATTTTTCTAATTTCTGCTCTAAATTATAGATCGTGGGTACTCGTTAGAACCGCCTCGATGAGGCGGTTCTAACGAATACCCACAATCTATATGTTGAGCAGAAATAAGGAAAATATCACAATTTTTCACCTTAAAATATTCATTTTTTGGCGGTAAACATGACAATGTATTTGTATAGGCATGTTTTCATAATGAACCTAAAGTATATTCCGTGTCCTAGCAACGCCGAGAAGAATTTTTTTCCAAAAAATGCCATAATAACAGTATATCCATCCTTTTAAACATCCACCGAACGGTCATTTTGACAGCAATTACTGTATACATGGTGCAGGATCGATCCCGGGCTTCCCCAGACTTTCGGATGAGTCTTTAAACCGAGGTCCCGTCTCCGTATGACCTTAGCTGTTCGTGAGACGTAAAACTCAAACACTCACTGTATGCATGGTCGGTAAATTCTCCAGGTAAATCAGGGGTATATACATGCTAATCGTGGGTAAAAATATCCTGCAAAACATCATAGTGTAGATTATATTTTCTTGTCCTTTGGGATCATAGATTCCATTGTGGAATTTTGAAAATATCTGAGGGTCACTGATGAAGCCTTATTGGCGAAACTAGCTAGTCTGGCCCAGAAAACATGTACACTCCATATATTTCAGTTTGGTGGTGTATTCCATGCTTCCAAAGGATAACCCTTTTATAGAACGTATTTATTCTAAATATTTTTTATGCCCAGATCATGCTTTCCTTTATTCTTCCGTTAATTTGGTAAATATTATTATACATAGAATAGATACAAGAGGGGAAAATTGTTTGTTTTGTCCAAAAGCCATAATTACGATTTGACAGAATTTTTATTATCGCTACGCTTATTTACCCCAGTGCTAAATTTATAGATATAATGTAATTATGGCAGTTTTTGGAAAAACTACTTCTCGTCGTTGCGTGGGCATGGAATATACTTTAGGCTGATGTAAAAACTGAATGTTTCCGAGGAAGGACAATGGAGAAATGGATGTTCAAAAATTGACCATTTTGAAGGGTAATTTTCTAATAGTTTAAATTTATTGAATTTTCTTCTAACAACAGAAATACACTTTTAAATAAGCATATTTTATGATTATTCATATAATTTGGGACATTATGGATTGTTTTTCTAAAAATCTGTCTACAATCTGAACAACCGCAAATTTCAGCTCACGTGACAGGTTGACATTTGTACACACCTTAAGTGATTTTTTATTTGTATCACAACATATATAACATGCAAAGAGATTACAAGCAATGTATCATTGATACAAACATAGATTGCGGGTACCCTGGGTTTTTCTTTTAAATTTCTGTCAGATCGGGTCACTGGGGCGTTCAACTGATATTGGCTTACAAATGGGCAAGGCATGTTGTCCACAGGTAACGGTAGATGAGAAGTGTTGGTATTTCTTCTGTTTCTACACTTGCATTCATCTTCCTCTTTTTCCACTGTCCTTGAAGCCTCCGTGGTGCAGTGGTTACGCTACTCGCCTTGTAAACCAGGGATCGCAGGATCGATCCCGGGCTTCTCCAGACTTTCGGATGAGTCTTTAAACCGAGGTCCCGTCTCCGTATGACCTTAGCTTTTGGTGGGACGTAAAACTAAAAAACTCACTATCTTTCCATTGTCCTTACTTTCTTCTCCTATATATTTTCTCCATTTATCTGGGAGACGACACAAAATGACCCAAAAGGGTTGACTTGTCGTTAAACCGAAAACAATCTGATCGGGTAAACGTCAAAACGTTTTTGATATTGCCGATATGTACTCTGTAAATTTATCCACACTGATTGCGTGCAGTGTGACCCAGATATGCCCGTAGCACAAGTAGAATACATGTTGACTCTATTCTGATTGCTCGCGTCAGGAGTAAACGAATTCGGAATAGAAGTGGAGGCAATGATCAGGAATCGATACAATCAACCCACAGCTCCCATCAGAGACACCAAAGGGAAAGAAAAACAAACACGAAACAACAGACCTAATGGAAACATCAATAGCGGAAAGCCAAAAGGACAGTTACTTTCCCACAAAATGACCAATAGGCTATCCAAAATAAAACTAATATAAGCGACACAAACACCCAAAGACAAACCATAACAAAAATAAACCGCGACAGAAGAACCGCCTTGGAACGGTCAGCGGAAACGAATTCCACTGGGGTCTTAAATCGATTTTACGTGGCCACAATCCTCTAGTTGCAAATTTTAAGTTGTACAGGACTAGTTGCAAATATTCTTGTATATTATTTTTATTATTATCATTTTTATTATTATTATTATTATTATTATTATTATTATTATTGTACATAGTGCCCAACGAATTAAAAGAAATTCCATATCAACATAGTTTTAAATTTTAGGTGGAACATATCAAATATTACAAACTGTGCGTTATTTTTTAAGTTCAGTGTTAAAGTCTCTCAATATTAAAAGTAGAAGTAAAACAAAGATCAGGAATCGATACAATTAACTTACTCCACCCATCAAAGACACCAAAGGGAAAGCAACACAAACATGAAGCGATCAGACCATAATGAAAACCTAAACAAAGGAAGGCCATAAGGACAGTTACTTTCCCACAAAATGGTAAAATGGCCATCCAAAATAAAAAGACACCGGTGATACACACAGTAAGTAACAAACAACAACATAAATAAACCGCCACAGAAGAACCGCCTTGGGACGGTCAGTGGAAAGAATTCCACTGGGTGGGGTGGGGGGTGGGGGCTTAAATCGATTTTACATGGCCATAATCCTCGCCCTTACCTCTGTCGCGGTATACACTAATTTTGTTTAGTCCGCATGAAGTCTTCCTAACTCAACAGTGTAACATCTCCGAGAACATACAAATAAAAAACTACAGAGATGAAACAAGGTTGAGGACTCGACAGCATACAACAACAGAATTGCTGGAGCAAAAGAAAACCAACAGTAAGACTCCGAGGGACCCGACCAAAGACGGAGCATCAGGCGCCAACCAACATAAAGAATACTAAAATAAAATAAAATTCCATTTATGCTTTTACGCTGGAACCGTCATATAATCTAAAGCCCGACCCACCGGTGTGCAATCAAAGAGGGAAGCAAAATTGCCAACCGTGATTGGGTTAACCACCATGCATGCATGCAGTCTGTTTTATAACATTTATGTTGTACCCAATCTTTATATATCGACGAGCGATTTTACGAAATTGGGTACTGAAGTCATTATAGGCATGTACTTTTCTAAATTTATATACTAAGTCACCATAGAATTCGGGTTCCGATAGGCCATGTTGCAGAAGTGATTTAAGTCCAACATTGAATTTTTAAACCAAATCAGAATGACGTCTATAAAACTTAGAAAAGACTTTACGTAGTTTATGATACCGATCCCCCTGATTAAGAAGTTTAGCGGTTAATAATTTATTACGAGTGTTGAAAAGTAGAAGTAAAACACAGATCAGGAATCGATACAATTAACTTACTCCACCCATCAAAGACACCAAAGGGAAAGAAACACAAACACGAACCACCAGACCACAACGGAAACCCATACAAAGGAAGGCCATATGGAGAGTCACTTTCCCACAAAATGGCCAAACGGCCATCCAAAATAAAAAGACACTAGCGACACACACAGGAAGCAACAAACAGCAACACAAACAAACCGCTACAGAAGAACGGCAAGTTGAAAGAACCCCACCGGGGCCCCAAATCGATTCCACATGGCCATAATCCTCGCCCCCATCCCCGCTGCGGCAAACACCAACCCTGCCTAGCCCGCATGAATGCCTCCCAACTCATCAGCGCAACATCTCCGAGAACATACAAATCGGATACATGACTAGACAAGTCGGATACATGACTAGACACTCTTACTCTTAAATGTATATAGTAAAACTGAGGTTTACAGTGGTATACATTATTTTTCTTATTTCTGCTGAAAACATTTCTTGTGGATACTCGTCAGAACCGCCTCCGCGAACCGGTACTAAAGAGTTCCACACTCTCTGTTTTGAGCAGAAACATGACAAATATCAGACTTTTGATCTGGAAAGTTTTAAATTTTTGATGGTAAAATTTTCAATGTATTTGCATATGCGTCTTTTTGTAATGGTTTGGCTATAATTTAGGCCCTCTGGCATTCTGGCAACTTGCGGGTACTTGTTAGAGCCGGTTATAACAAGCAATATATTGGCTCCCGCCCATCGGGGCTTAAGAAATAGATCGGCTGCATGATGCTTCCACGCAGAGCTGAAACCGACCTGCACACGAGTACTGGTAAACAGCTTAAAGGATCTAAGCCTGCCCAAGCAAAGCAGTGCGAGTCGGACCCGTCCATGCTTATAAACCGTATTGGTTCCGTAGGGCGGCAGGGCTTGAGATGGAATTTCATCTCAGTGTCGGGTAAAAGTCCCACAACTTTGGAAGCGACGTCTCCAAAATGACCTTTACAGTGTTGACGGGGACGTTAAACCTCAAATCAAACAAACAAACAAGCAATATATAATGCAAATAGCCGCGTTATAAATGGCGTTCTTTAACCAGTGGTACGATAAATGTTTTCTTCCATAGGGACTGACCGTAGTTAAAAGTAGAAGTTGAGGCAATGATCAGGAATCGATACAATTAACCCACAGCTCCCATCAGAGACAACAAAGGGAAAGAAACACAAACATGAAAAAAAGACCCCAATGGAAACATTAGTTGCGGAAAGCCAAAAGGACAGTTACTGTCCCACAAAATGGCCAATAGGCTATCCAAAATAAAATAATATAAGCGACACAAAGACCGCTAGTCAAATCATAACAAAAATAAACCGCGACAGAAGAACCGCATCGGAACGGTCAGCGGAATCGAATTCCCCTGGGGGGAGGGGGGGGGGGCTTAAATCGATTTTACGTGGCCACAATCCTCGCTGTTACTTCTGTCGCGATTTGTTCAGTCCGCATGAAGGCCTCAAAAATCATCAGTGAGAAGTTCTATGACCAGCCGTACGATAAATGTTTGCTTCCACTGGGACTGACCTAACTAGTAATAAAACCTGTGTTTCGGAGCGAAATTCGGAAGAGAAATAGTCCCCATGTAAACCTGACTTCGCTCTATATATTGATGATTACGAAAACATGCCTATACAAATGCATTGCAAATTTTACCACCGAAAAATAAAAATTTTCAGATGAAAAATTGTGATATTTTTTCTCATTTCTGCTCAAAATATAGATTGTGGGTACTCCTTAGGCGGTTCTAACGAGTACCCACAATCTTTATTTTTGAGCAGAAATAAGAAAATAAAGTTTACCCCAGTAAACCCCAGTTTTGCTACATAAAAGTGGGGTTCAAGGGGGTCAAAAATGTATAGGTGTGTTTTCGTGATGTGAATTTACAAGCCTAGGCCCTAGGCAATGATCATGCGGACTTGTTAACGAAACAGCGTTTCATCTCTTATTTCAAGAAGACTTCTAAGTAGAAAACAAACATGGCTAATTGCTCATTACAGAACAGTTTTCTTAATGCAGTGTGTACTTTAAACATAAACGTGACAAAACGAGCGGTAGGGCTCTAACACAAGAAATTCAGCCGGATAAATGATTGACAATGACGAAAGGGCAAGCGTGTGTTTGGCAGTCTGTAACACGGTGTTA
Organism: Lucinisca nassula; assembly: GCA_963580285.1. Lineage (NCBI taxonomy): Eukaryota > Metazoa > Mollusca > Bivalvia > Lucinida > Lucinidae > Lucinisca > Lucinisca nassula. Next base: position 81,156,652 of record OY757019.1, on the reverse strand, counting down.
ATTAATAGAAGCAGCCACCAAGTATGTGTCTACTTATGTTTGATATGGTATCCTTGTTTGATTAAAGTACCTTTGGCAGGCTAGTAGGGAAATACGTATATATCGAATGAAGGCAATAACATCCTTGTCGGTTCACTGTTGTCAGGTGTAATTTCTAATATGTCTCTTCCAACATGTTTTTTCGGGCTTTTAGTTTCAATTATTTTATCTTAATTGTGTTCGCTTTTTGTGGACGATTTTCTTCTTGCAAGCTGCTGACTTGCGATTTTGAATCCTACGGTAAAACCTCACTTTTTGTCTCGCGGAGAAACAGGCGAACGCAAAATCGGCCATTTTCTCCGCAAGGCCGCGAGAAAAAAATGAAATGAACGCAAAATTTCTTGCGGAATCTCCCGGGGTCGCGGATTAAAACCACATAGATTCTCCGCGAAAATTTGACCGATTGCTAGCATCGAAAATGAATTTACCCGAGTTTCGCGGAAAAAAGGTGTGTGTGTGTGGCGTGTGTGGGGGGGGGGGGGGGGTAACAGGTCACTTCGGCCCCAAAACCACCTCGGCCCCTAGACACTTCGGCCCCTAGACACCTTGGCCCCAAAACCACCTCGGCCCCACATAAAATTGAAACCCTAGACGGGTCGGCCCCTGGACACCTCGGCCCCTAGACACCTCGGCCCCATATACCTAGACACTTCGGTCCCACTTTGCTTTTCATGGGGCTTCCACTGAAATAAGAGATCGTGTTGGATGCCCGATGATTTTTTTTTTTTTTTTTTTATATGCTGATTGGAGTATTTTGATAGTGAGCCTCGAATATTTGAACCTATAATAGATATATTTATTATATATTATAACGTTACTAAATAGAATATCTATATGCTAATTTAAGGAGAATGGAAGATACATTTGAAAAATCCCCTCTTTTATTTCAATGTATAATTCTAATTGCATTCCGGCATGCTTTAGAGCAGGCTCTTTTTTTCTACTTTTCTGCTCTTTTGATCATCTATAGGCTTTTTCTATTAACCGAAATAATTCCACACCACTAAAATACTTTTTAAATTAATTTCAATAAGTTATCCTTACTAATTGGATGGAAATCTGGATGGATCGGTGGATGGGGCCGTAACCCCCCCCCCCACCACCACCCTCCTCAAAAAAAAAAAAAAAAAAAAATATAATCATTCCTTGGTTTCGCCAACCATGGTGATGATGAGGGATAATCTTATATTTGTTAAAATATTTATTTATTTATTTATTTATTTATTTATTTATTTATTTATTTATTTATTTATTTATTGATTTATTTATTTATCCTGCCTCGGTAGCTAAGTCGGATGCGCGTATGACTGGTGATCAGGAGGACGCGGGTTCGATACCTACCGGGGTCGGCAACTTTCTTTCGTGGAGATTGATTATGAAATATTTTCTTTGGTCATTCTCTCCCTTCTGCTGATTCAAGAAGGGCAGTTGTCACTTTCCGGCGAAAAAAATTAGCGCTGTAATGGTTAACCGTTTACGTATAAGCCTGCCCAGGTTAAGTGTGGATGGGTAAACTGACCGGCTCGAAAATGAGCTAAAATAGTGTTGACTGGGCCGCTAAACTCCAATACAAACAAACAATTTATTTATTTATTTATTAATTCATTAGTTGTTCAGGTTCGCTGAACTAGAATTATCCTCGTTAGTAAACCAATTAATATAATGTATGCATGCAATTCAAAAACTGCATGAAAAACGGCGTAGATCCGGTTCAGAGGGGAGAAGCAATCTGATCAGGAACTACACTGTTTGCAAAGATAAGGATTATCGTGTTCAGCGGGGTAAGGATTAATGAATTTCAGGTTAGTACACTATCAAGCAAAAAGTTTTACAAGAACAATTAAACACTTAGATTAGTAAAGTGTGAAGCTCAATAAACAACCAGGCGTTACTAATCCCTTTACCCCAATAAAGAGATCCTTGATGATAAACAGATCATTGTTATCAATTTTCACACATTTGATTGTCATTCTAGCTCTTATTAAAGACAGTAACGAGTATATTGTATACTTTATTTATTTATTTATTTATTTATTAGTCACATTTCTGACTATCAGCTACTCAAATTACTTGATACATGTGTACTATATGTATATATTAGTGGCAAACAGTGTAGATCTGGATGTGCACTGTATGCAAAGTCTTCACTGCTCGTATTTTTGTAGGAATTGCTCAGTATGTTTCCATTGTTATCAATTTTCACACATTTAGAAATTCCTATTTGATTGTCATATCAGCTCATATTTAAAGATGGACAGTAACAAGTATACTGTATAATTTATTTAATTTATTTATTAGTCACATTTCTGACTATCAGACCCTCAAATTACTTGATACATGTATATTGTATTCATTTAAATTTCGCAAACTGAATGATGAGTGTAGATCCAGATCAGATGGATCTGGATGTGCACTGAGTGCAAAGTCTTCATGGCCCTATATATTCTTTTAGAACAGGCTCCTTGACAATCAGTATAAAATATTCACAATTCGAACAACCCGCTAAACCCCACTTTTCGTGATGCTGAAGGCGGCGGGGGATTAGCTGTCCTTAAGAGTGTAGTCCAAGTTTACCTGAAAATGTCGTGTATGCTTTGTTATATTTATTATAAACGTCTCATTGGTTATTTGTTATTTTTATATGAAATAAAAAAGCAATAAATTAATTTGATCTTGTTTCCTAACAACTTAATAGAAGAATTCGTAAAACCAAAGTTATATAACACATAACCTGTATCTTGGAGCAGAAATAAGAATTACGAAAACATGCCTGTATAAATGCATTGTAAACTTCACCGCCGTAAAAGCTTCATTATAAGAGTAAGAATTGTGGTATTATTATCATTTCTGCTCAAATAAGAAAAATAAGGTTTACCCCTGTAAACCCCAATTTTACTATATAAAAAGGGGGTTCAAGGGAGTCAAAATTATAAATGCGTGTCTTCGTGATGTAAATAATGTATGCCCCTATGAGCCCCAGTTTTCCCCATATAAACTGGAGTTTAGCGGGGACTCCATTACACGGGCTTGTTAACATGATGTTTTGTTTGTTAGATTTGACGTTTAACGCTCCAATCAACACTGAATCGGTCATTTTGGAGACGTTGCCTCCAATTTTGTGGGAATTTTACTCGGCATTGAGATGAAATGACATCTCAAGCCCTGCAGCCCATTGAAACCAATAGGGTTTATAAGTATGAACGGTCCGACTCGCACCGCTTTTCCTGGCCAGGCTTAGAACCTCTAAGCGATTTACCAGTACTGATGCCACAGGCTGTCGGTTTCTTGAAGTCTCGATGGGCGGGGCCGATTTAACATGATATAAATGCTCATACCCTAACAGATATCAAAAGTGGGGCCGAGGTGTCTTTGGGGCCGAGATATCTAGGGGCCGAGGTGACAGTGGGGCCGAGGTGTCTAGGGCCGAGGTGACTAGGGCCGAGGTGTCTAGGGCCGACTTGGTTATGGGCCGACCTGTCTAGGGGCCGAGGTGGTAGTGGGACCGAAGAGTCTGGAAATCGGGGTGGGGGGGTGAAAGCGGCTGACGGGAAGTTAAATGTCATTTTAATGATGGACTTTTTATATATAAACGTACCTGATTTTCTGCTCATTATTATTTCTATGTTTGTTGTTGTTGATTAAACGAATTCAAATGGTAGCGATCGTTACATTGTAACCAAATATTCTTTCATGTCACAATATTACAGAATAGTAATTATCTCTCGATAAAAAATCTCGATTTCTCGATGTTATAATAACTTACGAGATGTTATAATAACTTTTGCAAAGTCGTACATGTACGTAATACACACACTTACCATGTGCAAAATTGGTCAAAGACTCACTTTCGCATTACAGAGCGTTTGATTGGCACAGCAAGCGGTGCTTTTAGTGTATTTATGAACGTTGCACTATGCGCTATCAGGTCCTCAATCACCCCTTGCTCACTATCTAAATAACGGTTTCTACATAAATTGTGTTGCTGCAAGCTTGTCGGAAATTAGAATGACCCTTTTTGTCAGGGTTGATAAATAGGCACAATATCGGCAAACAGATGCATCGCCATGTAAACAAGCCCATGTAATGAACACCCCTAAATAACCTAATTTAAATAACGAAAAGGGTATACATTATTTTTCTTATTTCTGTTTCTAGACATAGGCTGACAAATTTTATTGAGCAGCCTGAACATACATATATATTTGAAGACAAAAATCAGGTGAACAAGTTCGTGAAATAAAGACCCCCTCAACCCCACTTTATATAGAGAAAACTGGGGTTTACGGGGGTAAACATTATTTACCTCATTTCTGCTCCAAGAGATAGGTTGTAGGTGCTCGTTAGAACCGCCTCAATGAGGCGGTCCTAACGAGCACCCAAAACCGATGTTTGGCGTATAAATAAGAAAAATATCACACATTTTCATCAGTTGAGGTTTGAAAAATGTACTATATCACACGGATGTGTTATCGTAATGTATCACAAATTTACATCAGGAAATAACACATTTTGAGATATGAACAAAATGCATATGACCCTCCCTCCCCCACCCCTGTGTTACCATTATGTGTACAAAGAATGTCCTGTCTTAACATAACACACTATAACGAAACCATACCCATGCGATATGGTAAATTTTTCACATCTCCAAAATGGCTACTTTTCTGGGGCCAGTTTTTGAAAGCCTTGTCACCTTAACGAGCTCGTTAATGGTCATATTGTTAACTGTTCTAGCTAGTTAATACTTAAAATGTTGGTATTTTTGCTGAAAAAATGTGAGCAGATTTTGCATTTGCAATTTGCAAAAGCTGCTCGCACTTTTTCAGCAAAACTATTAGCCTATTAGCCATAATAAATGAGCAAAGTTTTAACGATATGTCAACTAACGACGTCGTTAGCTTGGAATAACTGGCCCCTGAAACAAAATTTGATTTGTTTTGTTTAAATGACAAATATTTCCAAGACAAAAATCCCAATTGTTTTTGTTTACTTAAACTCGTCATTGCTGGCTATTGTCTTGAAACACCCAAGGGGTCACTGTGTTGCATTTCATTAGATACCATGAGATTTTGTATATTAGTTCTGTCTGGTAACAGAAACAGGCGATCACCTATGGGTCTCCGATTCTTTGAAGTTGTGTGCAAACTGCTGCTTTCAGATTTAACGCCATAGAAAATTGGAATTGGTAGTGCTACATGCTACATGATTTATGATTTATTTTGCATTATTTTTAATCATTGTTGACAGTAATGGTGGTAACCATCAGGTCAACAAGTCCGTGGCTAAGATTCACTCACGGGCAACGAAATGGCTTGTTTCTTTTAATCCTGCAAAATCCGAGTCTATGATTTTTTCGCGAAAAATAAATAAACCCTATCATCCTCCTATATCAATGAACCAGCAACATATTAACGAAGTACATTCTTACAAGCCGCCCCGGGGAACGGGAGGTCACGGGTTCGATCCCGGGCCGCGACATTCCAAAGTCGTTAAGAATGGTACTAGCTGACCTCGCTTGGCACTCAGATTTACGGGGTAGAGCTAGGACTGGTCGACCCAGTGTCAGGATAATGTGACTGGGTGTGGTATCATGTAATGTGTCTGGGACATGATACTTCAGCGAGCCAGCACTATAAAAGTGAGCATTGAGCTCCCTGTCGCAACCAGACACCGTCGTGATATGACTGAAAATTTGTTGAAAGCGACGTTGAACCCGAATTCACACGCACTCGCACACATTCTCACAAGCATTTAGGTCTTATTTTTTCGACCGATTGCACCTGGCATGACCACATAGACAACATCAAAACGAAAGCATGGGTTCGGATTAATATAATGCGCAAACTTAAATTCACACTCGATAGAAAATCCCTACAAACAATGTATACTTCTTTTATAAGGCCACTTCTTGAATATGCCGATGTTGTCTGGAATAACTGCATTCGATACGAGGCGAAAGAATAAGAAAAAAAAATCCAAAATGAAGCCGCACGAATCGTTACTGGGGCAACAAAGCTAGTATCAATCAACTCTCTTCTCTATGATCTTGGATAGGAATCTCTGGAAGCTCGGAGACAAAAACACAAACTTGTACTCCATTACAAAATGCAGAATTTTCTCACACCTGAATACCTATCTTCATTAGTACCCCTCACGGTAGGCAGTAGCACAGCTTACGAATTACGAAACAATGCCAATTTACAGACCGCCCGAGCTAACTCGCAGCTTTATTATACATCATTTCTCCCGTCGGCGACTTGCAACTGGAACGATTTGACAGATGACAAGGAAAATGCACCGTCATTAGCAGCTTTTAAGCACAAACTACAGTCTAACGAAAGAAAACCACCGTCATATTTTTGTGCAGGTATAAGATTTGGGCAAGTTCATCATGCCAGACTAAGACTTAATTGCAGCTCGTTACACGATCATCTCTTTCAAAAACAAAAGCATATTCCAAAAAGCTCCTTATGTGCTTGTGGAGCGGTTGAGGACACGAATCATTATCTCATGGCCTGTGAACAGTACACTGACATAAGACAGGACATGTTAAACATTGTCACAGCTATTTGCCAACCTGCTTTAAATTAAACATCCTTCTATACGGCAGTACTGATCTCTCTGTGAATGATAACATACAAATATTCTTAGCAGTACAAGATTTTATTTTTAAGTTCAAAAGATTTTGTACTTCACATTTATAATCACAGATTTCAAATGTCTTACTGGTGCTTATCACAGATGTATAAATATGTGTTGTTTTTCTACATGGGCGCACATACATATATCTATACACGTAAATATATACATTCGTGTTCATACCAGAAAAAAGTTTGTAAAACACATCTACTAACTCGAGTTAAACAGCTACAGCGTCCAACCGAACGGATCTTCAGCCTCTGTCTCACATCACGATTCGAAGAGCGCAACTGAGTTTCTACATTGTATTGTTTCTCTTGAGACAGACCAAAATCACAAGCCCAAGACTTGATTCTTCAGTGTTAATGAAACAATAATCACCTTAAAATCCATTCCCCGTGGAGCCAGATATCTATGCTTTATTTCACTACTATTCATTTTGTAACCCAAATGAAATTCACTTGCAATATTTTCACAATATCTTGCAAATGCGAACAAACTTGACAATCACAACTATAATTAGTACATTGATATTGTAATCGAGGGATACAGATTTGAATAAGTCATTTGACTTTCTTCTGAATCCCTTTGTATGAGCCTTGTATTCTTGGTTAACATTATCTTTGTAAAAGATGTATTTATTATACAAAGAAATAAAGTTTGAACCATGTCCGTGAGATGAAGATCCCACTAAACCCCAATTTATATGAGAACACTGGGGTTTACGGTGGTATACATTATTTTTTGTGCTCCAAGACATAGGTTCTGGGTACTCGTTATAACCGCCTCAATGAGGCGGTTCTAACGAGCACCCGCAACCTATATTTTAAGTAAAAATAAGAAAAATATCACGGAAATTAACAGCTTTGGAGATATGAAAGAATGCACTGTGTCGCACGGACATGTTATCGTAATGAAAACAGAAGTGAAAACAATGATCTGGAATCGATTCAAGTACCCAACACCTCCCATCAGAGACACCAAAGAGAAAAAACACGAATATGACCAAGATGTGTTTGTGAAACCGTGTCTGATGCCTCCGGACAGCGCATGTTAAATATAAAAGCCGCATCACTAAGCAATCGAAAGGTATGGCCAATGTTCAAGTCTTAAAAAAGTAGGTCAAGGTCACAAGGTCAAAAACTATGGGATCGTTGGAAAGGCAATGTGACATACACATGTGAAATATGAAAGCCCTATCACTTACCAATCGAAAGTTATGGCCAATGTTATAAAGTTTTTAAATAGCAGGTCAAACGTCAAGGTCAAGGTCACGAGGTAAAAAATATGATACCACTGGAAAGGTCTTGTGACAAGGAATGCACATGTGAAATATGAAAGCCAAACCACTTACCAATCGAAAGTTATGGCCAACGTAAACGTTTTTAAAAAGTAGGTCAAATGTCAAGGTTAAGGTCACGAGGTCACAAATTATCATACCACTAGAAAGTTCTTGTAAAAAAGAATGCACATGTGAAATATGAAAGCCCTATCACTTACCAATAGCAAGTTATGGACTATGTTAAAGTTTTTAAAAAAGTATTTCAAACGTTAAGGTCATGGCGACGAGGTAAAAAAAATTATGGTACCATTAGAAAGGTCTTGTGACAAAGAATGCACATGTGTAATATGAAAGCCCTACCACTTACCAATCGAAAGTTATGGCCAATGTTAACGTTTTTAAAAAGTAGGTCAAAAGTCAAGGTCACGGAGTCAAAAAAACAAAAAATTATGGTACCACTAGAAAGGTCTTGTGACGAGGAATGCACATGTGAAATATGAAAGCCCTATCACATATCAATCCATTACGATAACACACCCGTGCGACATAGTGCATTTTTCACATCACCAAATTGGCTACTTTTCTGATGAAAATCTGTCATATTTTTCTTATAAATGCTCAAAACATAGGTTGTGTGTGCTCGTTAGAACCGCCTCATTGAGGCGGTTCTAACGAGTACCCACAACCTATGTATTGGAGCAGAAATAAGAAAAATAATGAAGACCCCCGTAAACCCCAGTTTTATCTATATAAAGTGGGGTTAAGGGGGGTCTTCATTTCACGGACTTGTTCACGTGATGGAAAGTTATGGCCAATGTTAAAGTTTAAAAAATATGAAAAAGTAGGTCAAAGGTCAAGGTCACGAGATCAAAAGTTATGGTACCATTGGAAAGGCCTTGTGATAAGGTATACACCTGTGAAATATGAATGCTCTATCTATTACCATTTAAAAGTTATGCCAAATATTAAGGTTTTTGTAGACCGACAAACGGACAAACAGACAGACAGACCAAAAACTATATGCCCCCGAATCTCGATTCCTGGGGCATGAAAACTAAACCCTGATGAAAACATCACAAGCGGAAAAAATAAGGGTTGACGTGTCGTTAAACCTCAATCTATCTATCTATATATCTATCTATCTATCTATCTATCTATCTATCTATCTATCTATCTATCTATCTATCTATCTATCTATCTATCTATCTATCTATGAACAAAATGTATCATATTGTTTTGAAAATTTGCTCTTGGAAAAAATGTACTTAAAATCTGTAAGACCATGTCCCTGGTTTGAGGCCATAGGCATGCATGGGGTTATTGTTGGAAAAAAGTTTGGGCCTTTATTTATCGTCTTATCAAAATGAATTAACTCCATAAAATGATTTGGAAAATATGAGCTCCTAAAACTTTAACATAAAATTTCTGAGTCTGTGACCTTGCACTTGAGGTCATGGTTATGGGCGGGGGTATCGTTGAATTAAAACTTTGGATCTTATGCGCTAAATCCGTTATATGGTTCGGAAAGCATTAGTTTTAATACCTTAAACATCACAAATTCTAAGTCCGTGACCTTGACCTTGAGGTCATGGGTATCGGCGGCGGTATTACTGAATAAAACCTTGGACCAAAGATGAGCTTTAACGTAAATGTGGACTGAAAATCAATTTGCGAAATTGGGCATGTCTGAATTCCAACATAGAAAGAGCAAAATTAAGAAACCACGGGTGAAATTGTTATAAAGTATAGAAGCTGATTAGAAACCATATGTGATTGATTGATTGATTTTTAGGTTTAACGACATGTCAACGCTCAACACTTGTGGGCCGTTTGTGTCGACTCATAGAGAAACAGTGAAAAGAGATAGAAGATATAGTAGAGGAGATGAAAGTGAGGGACATTAGAGACAGAGGAAAATGTCCAGGCAAAGCGATGCGAGTCGGACCGTCCATGCTTACATGAATAAACGCTATACTTTTCATTGGGCGACAGGCTTGAGATGTCATTTCATCTCAATGTAGGGTAAAAGTCCCACAAAAGTGGAAACAACGTCTCCAAAATGACCTATACAGTGTTGACGGGGACGTTAAACCTCAAATCAAAGAAAACAAACAAAGGTTTTTTTTTTTTTTTTTTTTTTTTTTTTTTTCATCTAATCACAGATTGCTTGCACTCTTCTAATCGCCACAAAACATGTTCAGAAACAAGAATAAAAGTACGGAGAAAAAAAAACGAGCCTCATCCCTCTCTGGGGTTTGCATCACGAAAACAGGCCAATATAATATTGACCCCCCCCCCCCCCCAACCCTAATTTTATATTGTAAAACGGGAGTTTACAGAGGAACATTTTTCTTATTTCTGCTCAAAACACATGTTGTTGGAACTCGTAAGAACCGCCCCTGGGTTCTAACGAGTTCCCACAGCCGGTGCATTAGGTCATAAAAGAATCAAACATACTGCAATCTGTCTCAGAAATGTGGCTCTTTCTTTAAATAACTCGACACAAGCTAATTTTGCAATGATGTCGGAACTCCCATTGTTTGTAGCGCCTAATCAAATCTTGTGGTGAAGCTATCGAAACCTTTTAAATGTTTCTAGATAAAATTAGCTCACCGATGGGATGCAAATATTGTTCGTTACCAGCTGAAGTATGCTTCCTGAAGATTCGCAATGTCTATCTAGTGTACATATCTAGTTTGAAGCATTTTATCCACCCTATTTACACCAATATGGCCGCTACTGAAATGGGTACGACATCTCTGCTATGACGTTGGTTGTCACCCTTGGATTAGACTGCCCGGATATGGAGGGTGATCTGCACTGGGGCTTTTCGCAAGTGGTAAAATGCAGTTTTTTTTTTGTTGTTTGTTTTTTATATCATGACTTGGGTCACATACATACACCCTTATAAGCCACACGTTTCTCTATAATATAAAGTGAACTCGCCAAAGGCATTCTAAACGGATTTGTTGATCCTCACTTTAATATTATAAACTGGGATTTACAGGGGTATATTTTTTTCTATTTCTGCTCAAAACATAGATTGTGGGAACTCGTTAGAACCGCCTCGCCAAGCGTGATCTGCATTGTTGTTGATCGGAAGTGGTAAAATGCAGTTTGTTTTTATCTGTGGTGACTTGGGTCACATGCACCCTTAAAACCATACGTTTCTCTAAACCACACGTTTCTCTATGATATAAAGCGAAATCGACAAAGGCCATTTGACATAATGTCCAAAAGGCATAGCCATTAAAGCATGCGACCATTCCATTGACGTATGGATATTATTTTTCTCGTTACAATTTAATAAAACCCACACTTCTATTTTAACGATTGAAAGCCACGATTGAGCGTTAGCTCAATTTTTCAACAGTTCGTCTTTCTAAAAAAAACTGGCCAGATGTGTACCACGTCATGCAAAAATTCTGAGTCATATAATAAAGCAGGTATTTTGTTGATGTTGTTGTTTTCACAGAGGATCCTTGTTATTGGTTCCTTAACATTTTTCTGTCATAGATGACCACACAAACATGGGTTAACAGAACTGAAAATCGTAGAGTGTGGACCAAACTAGAGATTGAGCTTAACAGTCATCCTCAAATCTTTTTTTTTTAATTCCACAAAAGAATCAATTATCCCAAAGGACTAACGAATATAATGTTCACACCTATGAAGTACAGGGAGCCTTGTAACGGCCGCTACAATCCCCTAATCAAGAGCTGAAGCGAATTTTATTTCGGAGATGACTGTATTCAGAATTTCATTTGGGGAGGTAAATCGGCGGTTTTACGGTCGAAAATGACGCGGAGCCGTTAAACGGACTTTGCGATCGTGAAACCGACGATTTGCTTCCACAAATGTCAATTTTCAATACAGTTATCCCCATTCCAATGCATTTATTTAGTTCTTTTTAATTGTACTACATGACGGGCCTCCGTGGCCTAGTGGTTAAGTGCGCTGACTCTTGATCATTAGGTCTCTCACCGCTGTGGTTCGAGCCTCGCTCGGGTCACATGTGAGACGCCAAGTTCTGCAAAGGAAGGTCAGGTGGTTTTTCTCCGGGTAATCCGGTTTTCGCCCACCTCTGATTAACGATCGGCTCGATATGAGTGAAATAATCTTGAAAGGGCCGTAAAACCAAAACCAAAAAAAAAAAAATGTACTACATGTATTTTTGCTCAAAGCTGCAAACGATGTGAGCTGCGTAAAACCAAATGCTACCCAATCAAAGCGATGCTACATAATGAAGTCGGGTTTCCGATAGTATATTGCAGGATTTTGACGTTATCCAATCAGACGTCGCGTTACATACGCAAGTGCTTTAGATTATGTTTTAAAAAGGCAATCTCTTGGAAGCAAGAATAACAACAGAATTGAACAAGATTTTTTCTGGGTCAGACTAGCTTAAGAATTTAACGCTTTAGGAAAAATCCAAACAAAGCTTCGACATTTCCATTACGAAAACACGCCTATACAAATGCATTATAAAAACTTTACCACCGAAAAGATGTTTAGATGAAAATTTGTAATATTTTTCTTATTTATGCCCCAAATATAGATTGTGGGTACTCATTAGAACCGCATCATCGAGGCGGTTCTATCGAGTACCTACAATCTTTATTTAAGAACAGAATTTTTCTTATTTCTGCTCAAAATATAGATTGTGGGTACTCATTAGAACCGCATCATCGAGGCGGCTCTAACGAGTACCCACAGTCTATATTTAAGAACATTATTTTTTCTTATTTCTGCTCAAAATATAGACTGTGGGTACTCATTAGGACCACCTCATCGAGGCGATTCTAACGAGTACCCACAATCTTTAGTTAAGAGCAGAAATAAGAAAAATAACGTTTACTCCTGTAAACCCCATTTTACTATATAGAAGTTGGGTTCAAGGGGGTCAAAAGTATATAGACGTGTTTTCGTGATGGTGATCTATCTGCTCTGACGTCGGATTGTTGTTGAGTCCTCAACCCCAGTTCATGATTGTTTTAATATATAGAAGCCTCCGTGGTGCAGTGGTTACGCTACTCGCCTTGTAATCCAGGGTTCGAAGGATCGATCCCGGGCTTCTCCAGACTTTCGGATGAGTCTTGAAACCGAGGTCCCGTCTCCGTATGACCTTAGCTGTTAGTGGGACGTAAAACAAAAACTCATTCATTCATTGAATTAATATATACATGATCGTGTCACTATGTATTTGATTATGAATCACTGTTGAACTAAGAAGCCATCATGCGTATCAATTTGTTATTGTTAATATGTTCGATACTGCACTGGAACTGAGGGCGAGGGTTGAAATTTGCACCATTACGATAACACATCCGTGAGACATAGTACATTTGTCACATCTCCAAAATGGCTACTTTCCTGATGAAAATCCGAGATATTGTTCTTATCAATACTGCAAAAATAGGTTGTTGGTGCTCGTTAGAACCGCCTCATTGAGGCGGTTCTAACGAGTACCCAAAACCTATGTTTTGGAGCAGAAATAACAAAAATATGGTATACCCCCGTAAACCCCAGTTTTCTCTATATAAAGTGGGGTTTAGTGGGTGGCCATTTCATAGACTTGTTCACTTGATGTCCTTGCAATTCGTTTCATATAAAATGTAGGTACCAACAGTTTTCATTACACATTACGAAAACACGCCTATACAAATACATTGCCACCTTTATCGCCAAAAAAATGAAAAATTTATGATGAAATGTTGTGATATTTTTCTTATTTCTGCTCAAAATATAGATTGTGGGCACACGTTAGAACCGCCTCATCGAGGCGGTTCTAACGAGTACCCACAATCTATATGTTAGAGCAGAAATAAGAAAAATAAGGTATACCCCCGGAAACCCCAGTTTTACTATATAAAAGTGGGGTTCAAGGTGGTCAAACTATATAGGCATGTTTTCTTGATGATATAGGTGTTAACAAGATGCCTAAAATTATTGTCGTCTACGTATACAATCAAGATCCTTATTTTATCTCAATAACTCATGCATGAGAACATTGCTGCACAATTTAATCTCGTCTGGCTAGCAGTTTTGCCAATAAGTTCAATTCAAAAGCTTCCTCTTGGGACAAAGCATATATATGCTGCACATACGTCAACAGACTAAATATTCATTTAACAAAGCAATAACCACATGGTCGTAATACGATCTATAGACACTGGCATTTTGTCTCCTAATTTTTTAAACTGTCGCTTAACCCATTGTATGTGGAAACCCCTAAAGCGGTACCTTGGCAAACAGCGCAGGCCCAGATCAGACGCCGCAGAACGCGGCGTCTGATCAGGGCCTTCACTATTTGCTTACAGAATTTTCCGTCAAAAATTGAATAAAACCGAAAAAGTATGCCTGACATCCCTTATATGACAAATGAACTTGTCCAACATATAAAAATGGAAGAGTCCACTAGCATACAATGGGTTACAGTCTGTCAGGGTACTGGTTAATCACCTTGATTGTCTAAGCCTTTCCCAGACAAAGTGATGCGAGTCGGACCGTCTCTTAACCCTTTTAGTACCAAATGGAATCTTCCACCTTATATATAGCAGGAATCCATTTCAAGATTTATGTCAGGTTGTGTTTTCTTCAAAATCTATTTGGAAATTGCCTGAAAGTTGTGCAAACAGTGCAGGCCCTGATCAGACGCCGCGTTCTGCGTCTGATCTGGGCTTGCACTGTTTGCCAAGTACCCGTTTGGGGTTTCCGGTACTGAATGGGTTAAACCCTAGCCGTTTCTTATAGGCGGAAGGGCTTGAGATGTCATTTCATCTCAATGTCCGGTAAAATAAGAGAACTCCCACAAAATCGGAAGCAACGTCTCCAAAATGACATTAACTGTGTTGATGGGGACGTAACAAACTTGTCCGTTATAATATACCGCGTTATCCAGAATACTGGGGCCTACATATTGCAAACAGTGGCGAGCCAGATCAGACTGCTTCCCACTATGAAAATATACCTTTTCAAATGTATTGGTACAATTTTACCCCCAAATAATGAAATTGTTTAGATAAAAAACCTGATATTTTTCATATGTCTGCTCAAAACATAGATTGTACCGCCTTGGCGAGGCGGTTCTAACGAGTACCAACAATGTCTGTGTTTGTTTTGTTTGTTTGATTTGAGGTTTAACGTCCCCGTCAACACTGTATAGGTCATTTTGGAGACGTTGCTTCCAATTTTGTGGGACTTTTACCCGACATTGAGACGAAATGACATCTCAAGCCCTGTCACCCAATAAAACCAATAGGGTTTATTTGCATGGACGGTCCACCTCGCACCGCGGTTCCTGGACAGGCTAAGATCCACTAAGCGGTTTACCAGTACTAGTGTGCGGGCCGGATTCAGCTCTGCGTGGAAGCAATGCAGCCCATATATTTCTTCAAGCCCCTATAGGCGGGGGCCGCAACAATGTCTGTGTTGAGCAGAAATAAGAAAATAAGAAAAAAATAAAGTATGCCCATGTAAACCCCAGTTTCACTGTATAAAGTGGGATTTAAGGGGGTCAAAATTATATAGGCATGTTGGGGTGATGTGAAAAACAAGTCTAATCAGTGTTTATACTGTTTGCCGCACAGTCTGTGCCTTGAGGATACTTGCTGGAGTATAAAACAAACATGCTTTTTTATTATTTAAATTTATATATTTATTGAGAATTACAGCAATTTTTACGGTATCATCACGAAAACAAGATTTTGTCCCATTTTTTATATTGAAAAACTGGGGTTTACAGGGGTAAACCTTATTTGTCTTATTTCTGGTCTACAATACAGCTTGTGAGTACTCATTAGAACCGCCCCAGGCGGTTCTAACATGTACTTACAATTTATATTTTGAGCTGAAATAAGAAAAATATCACAACTTTTCATCTTAAAAATTTCGTTTTTCGGCGGTTAAGTTTATAATATATTTGTTTCGGTGTGTTTTCGTAATGTACAGTGACTGCTTAAAGGCTCGAACATCACTGGGACCATGCGAAAATGGTTGGTTACGTCCATACAATAAATAAAGTCATATGGTCACTACTGTGTAGTTTGTTTGTCATATAAAATAAAAAGAAATGCTTAATATCAATATACATGTGAGGATCGAATGTGTTAAAAACATATTTCACTTAGTGTGTTGAAAATACCCATCACGACAACACGCCTATATAATTTTGACTCCCTTCAACCCCACTTTTATATAGTAAAACTAGGGTTTCAGGGGGTATACCTTATTTTTCTTATGTTTGCTCTAAAATATAGATTGTGGGTACTCGTTAGAACCGCCTCGATGAGGCGGTTCTAACGAGTGCTCACAATCTATATTTTGAGCATACAATATCACAATTTTTCATCTTAAAATGTTCATTTTTTCGGCGATAAAAGTGGCAATGTGTTTGTATAGGCGTGTTTGCTTAATGAGAAATTTTCACGAGTGCGAAGCATGTTACGAAGACCTGTGCAATTAAAGTATACATAGCCACAGTCACGTATAAAATAAAAGAAAATGTCCTTTTTTTTTTTTTTTGTTATAAATACCAAAAATATTTTACTTCGTGAGTTGAAAACATCAGAATTTTGACTCATGCTTCGCACTCGTGAAATAACAATAATCATTTCATCTCGTATGTTGAAAACCGAGGCGGTTCTAACGAGTTCTGACAGTCTATGTTTTGCGAAGAAATAACAAAAAAATATAAGAACTTTTTATTTGAAAAATTTCATCTTTTGGAAGTAAAATTTTCAATATATGTGAAAAGGCTTTTTTCGTAATAAAATGAAATCCTATAAGTGATCATTAACTTGTAAAAACAATGTGTACAAACATTCGACAGAGTAATGATGTCATTATAAACCACATAAAGGCGATGATTGTGGCCGCGTGGGGTCAGTTTGCGCCCTCCCCCCCCCCATACCACCACACACACACCCTCCCCCTCCAAGTGGAGTTCGTTTCACTGACCGTTCCAAGGCGGATCTTCTGTCGCGGTTTATTTTTGTTATGGTTTGTCTTAGAGTATTTGTATCGCTTATATTAATTTGTTTTGGATAGTAAATTGGCCATTTTTTGTGGGAAAGTAACTTTCCTTTTGGCTTTCCGCTATTGATGTTTCCAATATGGTCTATTTCTTCATGTTTTCGTGTTTCTTTCCAATTGGTGTCTCTGATGGGAGCTATGGGTTAATTGTATCGAATCCTGATCATTTCCTTCCTTTCCATTCTAGAACAAGAACTTGCGGGTACAAAGGCCTGTGAACTGACTGAAGAGAGGTCTGTGGTAAATGATAGCCATCAAGTTTGCTGTCTGTGTTAAAGAGATCAAGATAGGCATCCCGCGCTTCTGATTGGTTACCTGTACTTTACAAAATGATTTATTGCAAATTTTAGTTCTTGTACCCTTACTGAACTTTCTAAATCATTAACGTCATGTCCCACTGCCATAAAAAAGCATGTGATTAATTATTGCGTCTATGAAAGATCAGGGAGAAATCTATTTTGGTCTATCAAACGTTCGAATGGGCTTTCAGCTATTGATGTTTCCATTGGGGTCTGTTGTTTCATGTTTGTGTTTCCCTTTGGTGTCTCTGATGGGAGCATTGGGTTAATTGTATCGATTCCTAATCATTGCCTCCACGTCTTTTTAAATAAACCGACATCCAGACATTTTCGTGCATTTAGTATCTATACGTACGATTTTACCTCGCTCTACACTACACTAACTCATAATTTCATAAAAGAAAAAAACTTAATTATTTAATTGGCCATTTTGCGGGAAAGTAACTGTCCTTTTGGCTTTCCGCTATTGATGTTTCCATTAGAATCTAGTTGTTTAATGTTTGTGCTTCTTTTCTTTTGGGGTCTCTGATGGGAGCTGTGGGTTAATTGTATCGATTCCTAATCGTTGCCGTCTCTTCTATTTTATTAATAGAATGACAGAACCAAAGTCGATGATTGTGGCCAGGTAAAATCGATTTTAAGTCCCACAACACACACACACCCAGTAAAAACATTTTTACTGATTATTCGAGGGCAGTACTCCTGTCGTGGTCTATTATTTTATAGTTCATGCGTGTATTGCTAACAGCTTATTATTTAGGATAGCCATTTGGCCATTTTGTGGGAAAGTAATTGTCATTTTGGCTTTCCTCATGAGACGTTTTCATTATTGTGATGTTAATCTATGAACCTGTTTTACCCCCTTTGATATATTGGATAGGAGATGTGAGGTACAGTAATTGCATCGATCCGAGATCATTGCCTTCGCATCATCAGACATAGAAACGATGACAAAATCATCACGAAAACACGTCTATATAATTTTGACCCCCTTGAACCCCACTTTTATTTAGTAAAACTGGGGTTTCCGGGGGTATACCTAATTTTTCTTATTTCTGCTCTAAAATATAGATTGTGGGTACTTGTTAGAGTCCACAATCTATATTTTGAGCAGAAATAAGAAAAATATCACAATTTTTCATCTTAAAATTTATTTTTTTCGGCGATAAAGGTGGCAATGTAATTGTATATGCGTGTTTGCGTAATGAAATGCATAAAGGCTTTCAATTCCACATCAGCAGGCATATAACGATGATACATTACGAATGCAATGACCAGGAATCGACATAATTAAACCATAGCTCCCATCAGAGACACCGATTGGAAAGAAACACAAACATGGAACAACAGACCCTATTGGAATCATCAATAGCGAAAATCCAAAAGGACAGTTACGATCCCACAAAATGGCCAACTGGCTATCCAAAACAAAATAATATAAGCGACAAAAACACTCATACACAAACCATAACAAAAATAAACCGCGACAGAAGAACCGCCTTGGAACGGTCAGTGACACGAATTCCACTTGAGGGCTTAAATCGATTTTACACGGCCACAATCCTCGCCCTTACTTCCGTCGCGATTTAGACAAAAATCTGTTCAGTCCGCATGAAGGCCTCCTAACTCATCAGTGCAACATCTCCGTGAAAACAAAAAAAAAAAAAATCAAATATCAAATAACCACAGAGATGAACAACGGTGAGGACTCGATAGCCAGAAACCACTGAAATGCATGAGCAAAAGAAAACCAACAGACTGCGATGAAAAATGAAAAAAAAATCAGATGAAAAAATGCGATATATTTCTTATTTTTGCTCAAAATATAGATTGTGGTATAAAAGTGGGGTTCAATGGCGTCTGAATTATAAAGGCGTGTTTTCGTGATGAAAACAAACACAAAGGCTTCATAGGTCCCATAATCAGTCATAGTAACGATGATAAAATAAACCACATACTCGAGATTTCATTGATTAACAACGAGCCACGAAAGCAAACGAAGTATGTAACAAGGCATCGCATGTGATACAAATCCCCTCGCACAAGACAACTTCGTGTGTGGAAAACACTGAACTGGCAAAAGTCCAACTTGCTTGAGATATTATCATTTGCAACATTTGTGTAAAGCTTGTTATAGTTTATACTAATTTATTTTAGTTCGATTGCTATGAAAGCTTCAAGCTTATTGAATCGCTCTCGAACACTCATTCCGGGTGTTTTCACGCGCGCGCGAGAGAGAGAGGCAGTGACTTTTACACCACTGCTACCCATTTCACCTGGGTGGAGTGGGGCAGTGTCATTACGTGTCTTGCCCAAGGACACACCTAAATACCGGTGGCCGGATTCGAACACACAACCTCCATCAATAAATTTAGGTTCTAGAGTGATGACAATGTTTCTCTAAAATAGCCATAGTGACCTTCACTTGAAGCCATGACCTTGAAAGTTGATCTTGCTCGAGATATTATCATAAACATCTTTTGTGTCAAGTTATATTAAAATCCTACAATAAATAAATGTAGGCGGTAGAGCGATTACAAAGTTTTTCTAAAAATAGCCATAGTGACCTTGACCTTGATGCCAGGACCTTGAAAGTCGAACTCGCTCGAGATATTATAATAAGCAACATTTATGTGAAGTTATATTAAAATTGTAGGCGCTAAAGTGATATGTGGTTTTCTAAAACAGTGACCTTGAACTTGAGACCATGACCTTGAAAGTCAAAGCAACTCGAGATAGTATCATAAGAAACATCTGTGTGAAGTTCTATTAAAATCCATCAATAAATGTAGGCGCTAGAGTGATGAAACGTTTTTTCTAAAAACAGCTTTGAAAATGACCTTGAAAGTCGATCTCTCTCGAGATATAGTAATAAGGAACACTTGTGTGAAGTCATATTGACATTGGCCAATAAATGTAGGCGCCAGAGCAATGGCAATGTTTTTTCTAAAAAAGCCACTGTGACTTTGACCTTGATGAGTCGAACAAGCTCGAGATATTGTCATAAAGAACATTTGTGTGAAATTATACTGAACTCGGTGGAGAAATATAGGCGCTAAAGTGATGACAAAGTTTTTCTAAAAATAGCCACAGTGACCCTGACCTTAAGACCATGACCTTGGCAGTCAAACTCGCTCGAGATATTGTCATGAGGAACATTTGTGTGAAGTTATGTTGAAATCAGTGAAGAAATGCAGTTGCTAGAGCGATGACAAAGATTTTCTAAAAATAGCCATAGTGACATTGAACTTGAGGCCACAACCTTGAAAGTCGAACTCGCTCGAGATATTGTTATAAGGAACATCTGTGTGAAGTTGTATTGAAATGGGTGGAGACATGAAGGCGCTAGGACAAGACAATTTTTTTTCTAAAATTAGCCATAGTGACCCTGACCTTGAGGCCATGTTCTTGAAAGTCGACAAAGTTTTTCTAACAATAGCAACAGTGACCTTGACCTTGAGGACATGGCCTTGAAAGTCGAACTCGCTCGAGATATTGTCATTTGGAACATTTGTGTGAAGTTACATTAAAACTGGTCGAGAAATGTTGACGCTAGAGCGATAACAAAAGTATGTACGTACGTATGACACACGTACGTACGTAAGGGACAAACGCTATATCCCCCCTCACAAGTATGTTGTGCGAGGGGATAATAAGACAATCATGACCCAGTTTGCGGTCTCAGCAACAGTGTGGTGCTAAAGCAGCTGAAACCATTACGCAAAGGCGGTTCCAACACCCCCGCATTTTTATAAATACATACTGTTGGCACCAGGTAGTTGAACTACCTCACAGAGGCGGTTATAACTTTTAGTGCAGAAATACGAAATCTTTTTGGAAATTTTACCAGGGCATTCTAGTTTTGGAGTAAGTGAAAATAAGAATGCACTTTGTCAGATTGATCTGTTACACATGTCCCAATGCTATCAGTACGCATTTAAAGACTTAATTGCACTTGCATTCTTCGTATAGAAATAAACTCTCAGTAGTCCATTTAGATGTCGCAATATCGCACGGTAAATGTAATCTCTCATCATTAATCTCAGAAAATTCTAAGGACCCATCTAATTTCCGTTGTTATAAAACAAACTGATGCAAGTTCTTGACATGATTAATGAGTATTCTTCAATTAAAGATATTCAGGCAGTTTCAAGATGTGTTTAAGTATTGAAAGTCAAGGCCGAGCCATTGTTCGCACATGTTATTCTCTAAAAGAGGCACCATATATCTTGCGACACTGAGGCGTACAACAAATATTGGCTTACCGTATTTCAAGGCCTGCATTCCTTTCCGTTTATACAGCCATATTTTCGCAAAATGTCAAAGCCATGGTCATCTACAATGACCACTCTAGTGCACTGCGTGCATAAATATCCTGCAAATTTGAATTCGGTCTAGATTCTTCATGCATGTTTGAAAAATGCACGAAACCGTCGAAACTATTACGCAATACGGCTATTATAAATACTTCCCAAAATGACCTTTGTAAAGTGAAGGTTAAAAGGATGTAAATTACACGGACTTTGTAACAAGATTAGTCTAAACCATTTAGAAATCGAACTTGGCAAAGCTACATCGACCCGAACACCGATGGCCTGGCCTATTTACTGTGGCTGATTTGAACATCCAAATTTACCGATAGGTCCTGATATCAATTATTTCCAAATCATTCGGGAATATTTTTTTCTCATTTTGTCATGAAAACTTCTTTTGTTTATGTGTTTGAACTGAGGTTTGAATTCCCCGTTAACTCTCTTCATTGACATTGAGACGAATTGACACCTTAAGCCCTACCTTTCAAACAAACCAATAGGATTTATAAGCAGGGCCGGTCAGACTCGCCCCACTTGGCCTGTGCCGAATAGAGCTGAAACTTTATGGGGGGCATGTGAGCGACCTGGAGATTCAGATTTGTTATAAACGTTCGGTTCTGATATCCAAGATGACCGCCGTGGAGTTATCTTGAATTTCTTCGAACGACATCTCCTCACGAACGAAATGTCGGATCGAGGTGAAACTTGATAGGTGGTATCGAAGTGACATGGCGATTCAGATGTGGTTAAATCGTTAGATTCCAATTTCCAAAATAAAAGTGAAGGCAATCCAAAACAAAATAATATAAGCGATACAAACACGCAAAGGCATACCATAACAAAAACAAACCGCGATAGAATAACCGCCTTGGACCGTCAGTGAAACGAATTCCACCGGGTTTGGGGGGGGGGGGGTGCTTAAATCGATTTTACGTGGCCACAATCCTCGCCTAAACTTCCGTCGCGATTTGGACAAATAATTTGTTCAGTCCGCGTGAAGGCCTCCTAACTCACCAGTGCAACATCTCCGTGAACACAAATAATCAAACAACCACAGAGATGAGACAACGATGAGGACTCGACAGCTAGAAAACACTGAAATGCTGGAGCAAACGAAAACCAACAGTTAGACTCCGATACCTTCCATGATGGTCATCTTGAAATTCTTTTAACCGAACCAAACGTTGGATCGAAATGAAACTTGACAGGAGGCATCAGGGCGACTGGAGACTTAGATTTGCTAAAATTATTCCGTTCCTATATCCAAGATTGTCACCGTGGCTGCTATCTTCAAATTCTGCCACAAATATATCTCGAACAAAAGATCGAATTGAGCGAAAACTTGATGTCGTAGGAGAGGGTAAGGGCGGCTGGGTATCGGGGCGTCATTGAGATGCAGAACTGCTATGACCATTCCGTTTCGATATCAAAGATGGCTATCATGGCGGCCAGCTTGAAATTCTTTAAATTTCAGATGAAAAGAATATTTTTTACCTACATACGTCAATGAAAGTAATGAGCTTGTTTCAAATAATATTACGATAACACATCCGTGTGATATAGTGCATTTTTCAAACCTCAGAAAAGATAATTATTCTGATGAAAATTTGTGATATTTTTCTTATTTATACTCCAAACATAGGTTTTGGGTGCTCCTTAGAACCGCCTCATTGAGGCGGTTCTAACGAGTACCCACAACCTATGTCTTGGAGCAGAAATAAGGAAAATAATATTTACCCCAGTAAACCCAGTTTGCTCCATATACAGTGGGGTTAAGTGGGGTCTTTATTTCACGGGCTTGTTCACGTGATGTGCGATACTGAAAACCGCGTTGAAAATCATTCAAACACTTCCAAACATAAAAAAGTTTTTAAAATGTCTTTTGTCATCAATTACCCAAAAAGGTGTTGCATTGCTCATTAATATTCATGAGGGATTTTATGACAGCATACGAGTCTTTTGAAACAGTTAACAATTGTTTCATTTCTAAAACTCTTAAATTCTACTTTGAAAGCATATACTGAAATATTCTAATGCCATCAGTTTTTAATTACCGTCTTTAAGAATGATGTAATAATGGCATAAAATAAGAAAGTAAACTTCAAAATGTGTTGATTATGATTATTTTGGTAATTTAAATTCCACTCTGTAAAAATTCAAATTTCATTTTGTGGCATAAGTTTACATTTTTATTCAGATTTCGTTTTGGCTTGTTATTCACATAAGAAATCAAG
The DNA here is from genome assembly GCA_963580285.1 of Lucinisca nassula. NCBI lineage: Eukaryota > Metazoa > Mollusca > Bivalvia > Lucinida > Lucinidae > Lucinisca > Lucinisca nassula. Next base: position 81,132,813 of record OY757019.1, on the reverse strand, counting down.
TAATGTTTTATCATTTCATGACAAGTTATTATTTCCTATTTTTTTAAATTGATTTAACTTGGTTTTTTATTTAAATTTAAATGGCTATATTTTGGTTAAACTTGCAATTGGACGACATTTATTTACTCTAAATATTAGTGCTCATCAGGTTAACTAATTCATGAATTAAAGACCCCTATAAACCCCACATTATATAGAGAAAACTGGGGTTTACAGGGTATATACTATTTTGCTTATTTCGGCTCCAAGACATAGGTTGTGGATACTCGTTAGAACCGCATCAGTGAGGCGGTTCTAACAAGCACAACCTATTTTTCGAATATAAATTAGAAAATATCACAAATTTTCATCAGAAAAGTAGCCATTTTGGCAATAAGTAAGAATGTACTATGTCAAACGGATGTGCTATGGTAAGGGTATATCAATTAAATTCACATAATCATAAAGATGAATTTTAAAGTAAACATTTAAACTCCATATGACTTTGCAAAACAGTGCATTGTGAGATAGAAATGTATTTGCAAAATAGAAGTGGAGGCAATGATCAGGAATCGATACAATTAACCCACAGCTCCCACCAGAGACACCAAAGGGATAGAAACACAAACATGAAACAACAGACCCCAATGGAAACATCAACAGCGGAAAGCCAAAAGGATAGTTACTTTCCAATAAAATGGCAAATAGGCTATCCAAAATAAAATAATATTATAAGCGACACAAACAGCCAAAGACAAACCATAACAAAAATAAACCGCGACAGAACAACCGCCTCGGAACGGTCAGCGGAAACGAATTCCACTGGGGGGGGGGGGGGGGGGCTTCAATCGATTTTACGCGGCCACAATTCTCGCCCTCACTTCCGTCGTGATTTAGACAAACAACCCGCCCAGCCCGCAGTAACAAATACTTTTCTGAAATCAAAATAATAATGATCGAGTTATAACAGTCATAACTCCTGAACAAAATGTATTTTTGGCGCGGTTTTCAACACATTTGCAAGTGGTTTAAGATTTAAAAGTAAATATCGTATACATAAAAAGTATAATTTTCATTTCAGTTACCTATAGAGGACATCTCCTCCTGTACCGAAGGTCAGATTCATCACGTGAACAAGTCCGTGAAATAAAGACCCCCGCCTAAACCCCACATCATACAGAGAAAACTGGGGTTTTCGGGGGTAAACATTATTTTCCTTATTTCTGCTCCAAGACATAGGTTGTGAGTACTCGTTAGAACCGCCTAAATGAGGCGGTTCTAACGAGTACCCACAACCTTTGTCTTGGAGGAGAAAAAAGGAAAACATCACAAATTTTCGTTAGAAAAAATACCTTTTTTTTTAGGTTGAAAATTTACTATATCACACGGATGTGTTATCGTAATGGATCTTAAACTTGACATGGTGATTCAGAATTACTAGACCCATTCTATTCCGATATATACATTTGTAAGATGGCTTCCATGACAATCATCCTAAAATTCTTCAAACAACATATCCTCCCGAACCGAAAAACTGATTGAGCTGAAACTTGATGGGGGCTATCAGGGCAAAATGGAGATGCAGAATTGCTAAAAATTATTCTGTCCCGTTATCCAAAATGGCTGTCATTGTGGTAAACTTGAATTTTTTCAAACCACATCACCGAAGTCGAATTGAGCCGAAACTTGATTGGAGACATTGGGGCGACATGGAGATTCAGATATGTTAGAAACATTTTGTGCTATATCACAGATGGATGCCACAGTGGCGATCTTGAAAATCATATCCTATTGGTCAGTCACGTGACATCACGTGAACAAGTCTCTGAAATGAAGACTCCCTAAACCCCACTTTATATAGAGAAAACTTGGGTTTACTGAAGTAAACATTATTTTTTCTTATTTCTGCTCCGATACAAAGGTTGTGGGTACTCGTTAGAACCGCCTCAATGAGGGGTTCTAACGAGCACCCACAACCTATGTTTGCAGTATAAATAAGAAAAACATCAAGGATTTTCATCAGAAAAGTAGCCAGTTTGGAGATGTAAAAATGCACTTTGTCGTACGGGTATGTTATCGTAATAAGTTGAAATTTGGTGGGAGATTCAGAACTGCTACAATTGTTGCATTTCAATATCCAAGATGGCATTCTTCAAAATACATGTACAGTATTCGCAGATAAGATTGACTATGTGGTGTATTTCAGATGTTGTTAATATAAATGCATGTCAACAAGAAGATTTCGCATGCTTTTTGCTAGCGGCCATATACACTGTAGGTCTGTTTGTGTCGCAGGTGAATTCACATGATCGGGTGACTTGGTTTACTTGTTTGTTAAGAGAGTATTCCAAAGGCAGCTCTTCCCCACCAAACTATACACCCAAACTCAACATCAACAGATCTCGTATCGAATCTTAATCAGAATGAGCTGTTCAGAAACTTAATCCTCCGAGGAATCAAGGCGACATGCAGCTTCAGAAATGCTAAAGGAAATGCGATTTGATAGACAAGCTGGCCACCGTAATATATCATACAAGAATCTTATATGGGTGTGAGGGGTGGATGGAAAAATCCGTCCCAAGGGTCACTGTCCGGTATCACGAGGCTTGCCGAGTGATGCCGGACAGTGATCCCGAGGGACGGATTTTTCTATCCACCCCTCACATCCATATTGGATTCTTTTTCTTGCATACCTTCCATTTCTTAGCGCGGAATTTCAATGCTGCAGTCACTTCGGTTACCAACGTCCGCCATATTGTGTTGACACTGCAGGAATGTAAAGTGACGTCACGGATCGTGCATGACGTCAACCTTAACGACGGCGCACACAAGGTCGTAATCAACCAGTGCATTTATCAAACACGCGATTATATTCGATTTGGGGTCGGAACTCCCGGGTCAGAACATAAATTTCTATCCCAGGGTAAAATCGCGGATTTCCTTGTCTGGTGTGCAAGAATGACCAGTCTCATCTAGGTGAGTGATTTCTGGCCCACAAGTGGTTTAAGGGGCGCCCTTCCCTCGTCTTGGTATCTTCGGTGGGAGGTGTAAGATAATATATTGATACCAGAACGTTGCCCTCTCTTCTTTTTTCATTTGTGTTCCTAAAATAGCTTATGAAACCCAATCTTAATTATAGTTTATTCATTGATGATATATTTTCTTGATGTGTATAGATACAATATCTTGAAAAAGGGGATATTAAAAATGGATTTGTTCATTTTGAACCGGTGTACAGTTCAAGATACAAAATGCCATTTCAGATCATTCATCTATCACAATACTCGCAAGTCGAATGAGGTACATGAAGCTATGGAGAGTGAATCATATATTTTGCGATAAGTGCTGACTGATCAATGTGCAAGAATAGTCAGTCTGATCTGTTCGTGTCTACCAACCAGCGACCCTGTAGCTTTATGTACACTAAGTCATTTACAAAAAGAACAGCAAAATCAGAAAAAGGATGGTTTGGTATTTGAGGTGCGAAATGCGAATATGTGTCTTCGCATCAGTGCGAAAATGAAAGCCAGCATTTAGCATGCGCATCCACTAAGTCAGAGTAGATACTGCGATGGCGACATAATTCCAAGCACTGGGGGTACTCATCATGAAAACACGCCTATCAAAATACACAGTAAATTTTATCGCTTTTTAAATGAAAAATTTTGATATTTTTTCTTATTTCTGCTCAAAATATAGAGTGTGAGTACCCAGAAATAAGAAAAATAAGGTTTACCCCTGTAAGCCCCAATTGTACTATATAAAGATGGGGTTCAAGGGGGTCAGAATTATATAGGCGTGTTTTCGTGATGGGTGGGTCGATTGTCTCTGAGTGTAGACTGAACTAAGACTTAAACTGTTTAGTTTGACCCTTAAATTCCACTTCGAAGTAAACCGTGTAGGCCCTGATCAGACGCCGTCTGATCTGGGTTAACACTGTTTGCCAAGCCCAATTAATGATTCCAGTCCAGATTCTATAGATATCCTCTTACGCATGGATAAGAACAGCGCGTCTATATAAATATAAAACCGTTACCGGGCAGTGATATTTATTTTTTAGCTCCCCTGAGCATTGAAAAGTTAAGGCGCTTTATAATTTTTGATCGATTAACAACCAATCGGCCCTTAACTTTGAGGACAATAGCCACCAAATACTAACAGTTAAGTCATTGAACAGGTTGCGCAGTTCTGATCAGAGTCGTTGCTCAGTGCGCATGTCCGTAGGCGCAACTTTGCTGTCGCTACTTATTTTGTCTAGAATGCAAAACTATAGAGTTCTTAGTTTCTTAATATAAGATATATCGAAATAAACTGATATCCTAAAATACATTCTGTGTGAGCTTCTACCTTATATAATATTTTCTTGTTTGTTTGAATTGAAGTTTAACGTCCCCGTCAGCACTATTTATGTCATTTAGGAGACGTTGCTTCCAATTTGTGCGACTTTTACCACACATTGAGAAGAAATCTCAAGCCCAGTCGCTCACTGAAACAAAAAGGGTTTTACTCGCACCACTTTGCCTGGGCAGGCTTAGACCTCTAAGCCGTTTACCAGTACGCATGTGCAGTCGGTTTCAGCTCTGCGTGGAAGCCCCATGCAGCCCAATCTGTTTATTCAAGCCCCTATGGGCGGAGCCGAATAACATACGCTTTATATGAATTTAACTCTTGCTGCAGAACGACATCCCTACCGATATGATCGCAAGGCTCTTATCTGCCAAAACGTAGCAACACAGGTCTGCACTGTATGCCAATCTGTCTGGACCTTCTGAATGAGGGGACAAGCTTGGGCAAGTTTTGGGAAAATTCAGCAAGTGCTCGGTCTGGTGGGCGGTACAGACACAGACCCAGACAGCTCCGTGAAGCAGCCTTGTAGGCGTCTGCAATGCTTGCCATTCTGTCCCATTGCTGAATGAAGGGACAAACACCAGTAAGTTCTCAACGTGTCCAGATTTTTTGTCTGGTATATTGTATAATATTGGCACCCTATATTTAACCCATTTAGTACCAGAAGCCCCAAAACGGGTAGCCTGGGAAGATCAGACGCCTAATCAGAGCCCCCACTGTTTGCGAAACGTTTAGCCATTTTCCAAATAAATTTTGAATAAAAAACAACCTGAAACCCCTAAAGTTTGAATTGAACTCCTGCTATATATAAGGAGAAAGATTCCATTTGGTACAAAAAGGGATAATACTTTGGAATATAGACCTGTCTGTCCAATGATCAAGATGATTGCACCTTTATTATTGTTAACCATTGTCCTGCCGAATAATTAATTTGGCTGCACCCGCTGCTGGTGGCGGGTCGAATTTCATGACAAAAAGTTCTCGTTCAAGTTTTCGGACCGCTTGTCAGGCCGTGTGGATTCTGATCAGATGGCTTCCTCGGAAGCCGTCTAATCTGGATCTATTCTGTTTGCAAAGATCGGGGTTGTCGTGAACAGCGGGATAAGGACTGGGGTTGTAAGGGAAATCTAACAATATGCAAGTTTATTGTTAAGGTAAGGGAAATTTAAGTTTTAAGTACCTTAATGGTCCTGGGTTTTTGGGCAGCCTGATCGGGCTCTACACTGTTTGCAATCCCGTCTGCACCTATTTGTACACATAACTGGTTGAAGGAACACGTTTAAGCTCTCGGGTAAGTGCTCAATGAGTATTCTTGTGGTATATTGTATAATGGTAATTCCAAAGTGGCACCCTATTTTTTCGTAATATTCCGGAATCTTTCTATGCTATTGTCTTTAGAAACTAGATATTATATGGAAAGTCAACACTATGAATGTAAGTTTTGAGCACCATAGTAATCCTGACAATTGAGAATTGGGACAGGTGGGCCTTGGCAGGCAGTGCAGGCTCCAGTAACTGTCTGTCGGAGTCTTCACTGTTTGCCGTTCAGATTATACTGAATCAAGGAACACGTTTGTTTAAGTTTCTACCGCAGGTTCTCAATAAGTCCAAATTTTTTAGGATTTTTATGTCTTTTACTTAATTTTTACTTTTTTATGCCCCCCCCCCCACACACCATTTTAAAATTGGGGGGGGGATATAGTGTCACCGCTGTCCGTACGTACGTACCTCCCGTACAATGGGTTCCTTGCGATATTTTTAGAAAAAAAAAATGGTAGATTGGATTCAAATTTCATACACAGGTATATAATCATAAAATACAGGTCAAGTTCTATTTCAGGTACATGTAAAATCCGCAAATTATTTATTTTCAACTTAATTTTAACATTTTATACACCGGTATATAATCATAAAATCCAGGTCAAGTTCGATTTCGGGCAAAATCCGCCAATTATTATGATGAGAGTTATGGCTCTTTTTCAACTTTATTTTTTACTTGAAAAAGTTTCCGTGTGATATCTTTTGAAAACCTCAGTGGATTGGATTCAAATTTCATACCCATGTATATTATCATAAAATGCAGGTCAAGTTCGATTTCGGGTATATTCGACAATTAATATGAGGGTATGACCCTTTTTATCGCCTCGCATAACGAAGTTGTAAAGGGGATATAGCATTCGTCCTGTTCGTGCGTACTTTTGTAATCGCTCTGTACCTACATTTTTCGACGAATTTAAATATAACTATATTCAAATGTTGCGCATGATAATATTTCGAGCGACTTCGACTTTCATCGTCATCGCCTTAAGGTCAAGGTCACTGTGGCTACTTATAGAAAAACTTTGTCATCGCTCTAGTGCCAACATATATGGACGGATATTAATATAACTTCACACAAATGTTGCTTATAATAATACCTCGACCGAGTTCGACTTTCAGAATCATGCCATCAAGGTCTAGGTCACTGTGGCTATTTTTAGAAGAAAAAAAAACATCGCCATCGCTCTAGTGCCTACATTTATGGACAGATATTAATATAACTTCACACAAATGATGCTCATGATTATATCTCGAGTGAGTTTGACATTCAAGGTCACGGCCTGAAGGTCAAGGACACTGTGGCTATTTTTAGAAAAACTTTGTAATCACTCTAGCGGCTACATTTATTAATGGCGAGTTTGATTTTTAAGATTCTGACCTCAAGGTCACGATCACTGTATCAATTTTTAGAAAACAAAATCTTTGTTATCACTCTAGCGCCTACATTTATTGCTAGAATTTAATATAACTTCACACAAACGTTAAGTATGATGATATCTGGAACAAGTTTTGACTTTCAGGGTCTGGGGGTCAAGGTCAAGGTCGTTCTGGCTATTTTTAGAAAAAAAAGAACTTTGTCATCTCTCTAGCTTCTTTATTTTTGAAGTATTTTTATATAACTTCACACAAATGTTGGATACGATGATACCTCGAATGAGTTTGACTTTCAGAGTCCTGGGCTCAAGGTCAAGGTCATCGGCTGGAAACGAATTCGACTGGGAGTGGGGGGGTGCTTAAATCGATTTTACGTGGCCACAATCATCGCCCTTACTTCCGTCGCGATTTAAACAAATAATTTGTTCAGTCCGCATGAAGGCAAGTCACATGGAGACGAACTCTGGGTTTAAAGACTAATTCGAAAGTCTGGAGAAGCCGGAAATCGAAGCAGCAATCCCTGTTTTTTAAGGCGCTTGGCTTAACTGCTACACTGCGGAAACCCCTATATGCCACTTAGTACTTTCTGCTATGCATTGGTTCATCTAGAAGCTATAATATCGTCTACAGATTTTCATATCCTGTTAAGCGATATACTTTAGAATTAACATTAGTTTTGTCGGCTTTGCAGATAGAGACCTCTTGGGAAAAGAACTTTAAGTGTTTAGATGCTCCAATTTACCATATATAAGGGATAGAACATCATCAGTACATATCGGCTACACTGCATGAACATATGTACTTTAAATACTTTTTTTTCTAAACAGGGGTAGTTAACCCTTTTTGTACAAAATGGAATCTTCAACCTTATATATAGCAGGAGTCCATTTCAAAATTTAGGGGTAGCAGGTAGTGTTTTCTTCAAAACCGATTTGAAAAGTAGTCGAAAACATCGCAAGCAGTGTAGGTCCTGATCAGACGCCGCGTTTTGGGGTTTTGGGTACCAAATGGATTAAAGCCGTTGCCGATCTATCACTGACAGTGCCATTTCGGGAGGCAAACTAGGGATAACCTAAAGATATACAAGATCTTACACGAGTGGTCATTTCAAGCTTCCAGAATTTCATATGTAATGGCCACGACTGTAAGATTCTGTTTATCATAAACGGATGCTATCGCTGGAGAAGTAAAGACGAAAACATAGGCTTGTCTAAATCACGACAGAAGTAAGGGCGAGGGTCGTGGCCAAGTAAAATCGATTTAAGACTGCTTACCCCCCACCCCCACCCCCACCCCCGACTGACCGTTCCGCCTTGCAAGGCGGTTTTTCTGTCGCGGTTTATGTTTGTTATGGTTTGTCTTTGAGTCTGTGTATCGCTAATATTATTTGGTTTTGGATGGCCAATTGGACATTTTGTGGGAAAAGAACTGTCCTTTTGGCTTTCCGCTATTGATGTTTCCATTGGGGTATAGTTGTTTCATGTTTGTGTTTCTTTCCCTTTGGTGTCTCTGAAGGGAGCTGTGGGTTAATTGTATCGATTCATGATCATTGGCTTCACTGCTTTTTCCCTTCTATTTTAGTATCAATATCAAGATCAGAAACAAGTTTATTGAAATTAAAAAATGATAGATCTAACAGGATTATTGTACTTATAGCAAATTATGGGTGTTTCATTATTTGGAAAACAAGGCGACAATATCAATTGCCTCTTACACGATACAAGTCTTCATGATCGCATAATAGTCCAAGTTTAAGGGACCTAGATTTTATGGTTTATGAGAAATCTTTGACGAACAAATGTAATGTATTGGCGAGCGGACGGACTGACTGACGGACGGGAGGACGAAATGACAGATGTAAACCAGTAAATCCCCACTTTATCAAAACGGGGGTAAATAATGCGTAACAATTGGTGTAATTAAGGGGATATTTTTTACTGTATTTCCATATTTTGCTGGCCTGGAAAAAGTCAAGGAAGAGGCATTGCACTACCACCGGCGTTGGCGTATGCTTTAGCGTTAGCGTTGACGTTGGCTTTGGCATTGGAGCCGGCGTAAATTAACTGTTAAAGAGCTTATATTTTCCAAACAAGATGATGAATTTGGTACTATTACGATATCACACCCGTGCATCATAATGGATTTTTTTTAAATATCCGAAACGGTCAATTTTTTTATGAAAATTTGTGATAATATTTTTATTTATCCTCAAAACATAGATTGTGGGTACTTGATAGAACCGCCTCATTGAGGCGAACCGCCTCATTCAACCGGTTCTAACGAGTACCCACAACTTATGTAATGAGCAGATATAAGGAAGATAATTTATACCCTCCTAAACCCCAGTTTTCTCTATATAAAGTGGGGTGTAAGGGGGAGTTCATTTAGCGTGATGATATTTGGTATGCTGATAGATATAGGCCCAACGTATTTTTCAGCAATAACCCCGCACATTCCGTGAAGGACAAGGTCACGAACCTGGAAATTGTTATGTTAAAGTTCTTTAACACCTCATACTTTCCAAACGGTAGGATTGATTTGGTTCATATTTGATATGGCGATGGAATATCAAGGTCACAGACAGCATTGGTGTATGTTCAAGTTGTTTAGTTTTCTATACCATATGACTGATTTGGTTCATAATTGGTATTATGTCAGATATAGGTCCAAAGATTCACACAGCAGTACTCTGCCAATTGCCATGACCTCAATGCCAAGGTCACGGGCTTAGAAAGTGTATGTTAAATGTTTTATAGCTCATATTTTCCAGCCATACGATGGATTTTGGTCATATTTGACATGATGATAGATAAAGGTCCGAAGGTTTATTACCTCCACTATTGCCCATGGCCTCAAAATAGAAGTGAAGGCAATAATAAGAAAAATAGATACAATTAATCAACGACACACTTCCAGGTAAGTTACACTGTCTAATGACAGTTCTTATTGTGGTGATTCAATAGTGGCAATTACTGTGTCACTCAACTTACAATGATGTACACTGGCGTTCTAACTGTTGGTTTTCTTTTCCACAGAATTTCAGTTATCCCATGCAGTCCTCATCGTTGTTTCATCTCTGTAGTTTTTGTTTTTCATGTACTCTGAGATGTAGCTCTGATAAGTTAGAACGCCCTAATGCGGACTGAAAAAAATATTTGTCTAGATCGCGAAAGAACACTAAGGGGCGAGGACTGTGGCCACATAAAATCGTTTGAAGCTCCTCAGTGAAATACCTTTACTGACCTTCCAAGGCGGTTTTCTGTAACGGTTCATTTTATTTCATATTTTTTTTTTTTTTTTTTTTTTTTTTTTTTGTCTTTGAGTGTTTGTATCGCTTATATTATTTTGTTTTGGATAGCCAATTGGCCATTTTGTGGGACAGTAACTGTCATTTTGGCTTTCTGCTATTGATGTTTCCATTATGATATAGTTGTTTCATGTTTGTGTTTCTTTCCCTTTGGTGTCTCTGATGGGAGCTGTGGGTTAATTGTATCGATTCCTGATCATTGCCTTCACTTCTATTATGTGGGCCCCGTCAAGCGATTTTGGTACTTATCGCCTATGCGAGCAGCGAAGGTTCAGGCGAGCCTGCGCATCCGCGCAGTCTCGCAAGAACCTTCGCTGCTCGCTCATACAAGCAGTGAATCAAGAGGAACCTTCAGACAGAAAGCTATATCCCTGGCCCCTCTGAATGGCTGGGCATGCGCAGTTAAAATTTGTCATGAAAGAATGCTCGAAGACACAAATTCGCTTGGCGGGGCTCATGTATTACATTTCATTCCGCCTGTGATATTTTGATTAGGGTTTAGTTATTTCATGGCCGTGTTTCTTTCCCTTTGATGTCTCTGATGAAAAGTGTTTCGTAGGTGTAGCCTGATCATTCTTGATCATTGCCTTTACTTCTATTTTACAATTTCTATGATTTGACACATAATTTCATTGATTTATTATTCGTGCCACAAGCCAAACAGTACCTTCATATTTTTTATTCAGTATCCTGCATTGACTAATATTTGATGAATGGTGTTGTACTAGGACAATGGTGCGGCGTTTTATGCCCTGGGAATCAAAGATTCGGGGGGTCGCATACAGTTTTGGTCTGTCTGATTGTCTGTCTGTCGGTTGGTTTGTCCTCAAAAACTTTAACATCGAGCATTACTTTTTACATGGTTACTGACAGGGCTCACCGTCGTTTCATCTCTGTGGTTGTTTGATGTTTTGTGTTCACGGAGCTGTTGCACTGATGAGTTGGGTTGCCATCATGCGGACTGAACAAATTATTTGTTTAAATCTCGACGGAAATAAGGGCGAGGATTGTGGCCTCGTAAAATCGATTTAAGCAGCACCCCCCCCCCCCCCCCCCACAGAGGAATTCGTTTCCGCTGACCGTTCCTAGGCGGTTCCTCTGTCGCGGTTTGTTTTTGTTATTTTTTGCCTTTGGGTGTTTGTGTCGCTTATATTATATTTTATTTTGGATAGCCTACTGGCCATTTTGTTGGAAAGTAACTGTCCTTTTGGCTTTCCGCTGTTGAGGTTTCCGTTGGGATCTGTTCTTTTATGTTTGTGTTTCTTTCCATTTAGTGTCTCTGATAGGAGCTGTTGGCTAATTGTATCGATTCCTAACCATTGCCTCCACTTCTATTTTTTATACTTCTATCTATCCATATCCATATACTGAGTCGGTCATACTTTGCCATTACCTCAGTTGGGTGGGGTGCCCATAAGTTTTATAAAAGGGTTATCCTTTGGAAGCAAGGAATACACCACAGAACTAGAATATATTAAGTGTACATTTTTTCTGGGCCAGACTAGCTAGTTTCGGCCAATTAGGCCTCATCAGTGACCCTCAAATATTTTCAAAATCCCAGAATGGAATCAATGATCCCAAAGGACAAGAAAATACAATAAGGTCCTTTTCCTGCCCTGGAACAAAAGTCTTCATTTTTTCCTGATATATTGCCTATAGTGTCCCATTTACTAAAATAGAAGGGTTGTCTGACCTTGACCTTATCTTGAAGGTCACATGGTCTGTGAGATTTTCAAAATTGAAAAGCATATTCGTCTTTATTTTGGGAATTATTAAATTCAAATACTGTGACATTTCATTGATTTTCCCAGAGATCTATATTATTGGAACTTGCCTTTGAGCTTAGATTTTGGTGACCTTGCCCCCATTTTCAAGGTCAAGACAAGCCTGATATCTACAATTGCACTCATATTACTCTTTAGTCGAACTGTCACTTAAATTATGCAGCATTACTCCAGACTTGGCTGGATGTAGCATCTGGATATGTCTTTGAGTTGGTTAGATGTTCAGTGAACTTGGCCTTATTTTAAAGGGCCTTGTTTTCAAGGTCACCACAGAACAAAAAAGGTCAAAATTTTAAGCTCCGAGTATAGTTTCTTTGTAACTCCTGACTTGATGATTAGAAACTGGCTTAGATGAATTATTGGGTCATGATTTCAAGTTGGTTAACATTAACCTCATTTCAAGATCATCAAATGTCAATGTAGATTGAAGTTTAGTACACTTAAGCTTGTTTGCATAGTTTGTTGGATCAAATGAGTGGAATGGATGCTAGTTTAACTGGCAGACACATCGGGACAGAACAAGAGGCTGAATAAGTAATGATAAACAAGTAGTTTAGGTCGTAGTACCAAAGCGTTAATCCAAAATCGTTAATCCATAGACAAAATGGCAAATATCAATGTTCGGATCAACAGACATGGACTCCAGAAGAGTGTAATCAGGCGTCCGCGGAAAATTAAGCATTACTTGGTAAGCAAGCTTTGCCCACCATGCCCATCGACCCAAACGAAGAAAAGGTGTTAATACCGGGTTGGGTATGTCCGAGATTTTGGAAGTCTTCCTATGGCTTTCCATTGACAAACATATCAGAAATAATTCTGGAAATGGCCACATTGTACGGATCCACAAGATCATGGTGCCTCCCATAAAACTTCTTTAGTGTTGATACCAGTTTGGTTTTTTTGATACCCCTGGCATAACAACCTGGTAGTGAGCACCTTCCCACGTTCCATAAAGTCCTGATACTTTGAACAGGCTCTAGCATAACGGATTAACTGTGAAACGAAAACTCCATATGCTGGTGCAGACGGGATATCACTGCTCAGGAAGGGAAAGTTAACAATGGGTAAATTGAAGTCATCTCGTTTATCGTACAGCCTAGTAGTAAGCTTCCCGTTGTCAATATAGAGATAACAATCCAAGTATGAGGAGGAGGTTGCAGTCTCTGTTGTTTCCTTAATTTCAAGTTCATGTGGATAGATGAATTCCAAGTACTCTGCAAATTTAGCATTTTTCAGAGATAATAAATCATCTAAATATCTGTAGGTAAAATTGAATTGTTGTGCAAGGCGTTTCTTGCCTGCTTTGAGGAGACTATGTACAAACTCCATCTCATACGAGTACAAGAACAAGTCGGCAAGCAACGGTGCACAATTAGTACCCATTGGTGTGTCAATTATTTGCTGAAATAATAGGCCACTGAACTCCACGAAAATATTGTCAATTAGATATTCCAGCATCCTTATGACATCTGCATCAGTGTACTTTTGTGGTGCATCAGAGTGATCTCGAACGAAGTATGTGTCTTTGAAGCCAAGGACAACATACTGGTAGCGACGGTTACCATTATTGTGGAAAAAATATTGATTTGTGTATTGTATTGTATTTAAACAAACAATATTAGGCTTATTAGGCTTTGGTGACCTTGTTTTCAAGGTCACAACACAATTAACATTGTCCAATTTAAGTCTGACCATAAAATAAGGTCAGCATCACCAAAACCTAATCAACTGTGTGCACTCACAATTATATCTACATACACGTTTCAAAAGAATTCAAACACATATTTGAGAGGTAAACAAAGATTCTGCAACTTCCAAGACTTAAAATAAGCAAAATGCACATTGTCATGTAATAAAGCTGCAGTCCTTATATTTTCCTCAGAAGGGAAAAATAATATGACAAGACTATGCTCTTGAGTAAATGAAGATCTGTTGTGATTGGGAGAGCGGGACTGGGACGGCGATTGGTGGGGTCGGCAGAATATGACCTTATTGTTCCTGTCTGATAATTGCAAAGACCATGTAACCATGTTGATAAAGTCAAGGTCACCATAACCTAGGCAGCATTTTGTTTTCTCCAAATATTGTCTTCAGATTTATTTCAATGGAATCTTTCATTTAATTCCAGAAAAAAAATATTGTTTTATTGAATTCCAAGATGCAAAAGTTTCAGAAATAGAAGGTTTTCATAAAAGAGTTGCTGCAGATGGCTACTTAATTTTAGAGGAAGAAAACTAGGCAGGATGTTGCCTAAGGCAAACAAACAAACAGAGGAAGTTGTGACTGCGTTTGCTATATTTTAAAAGAGATGTGGTGCATAAACACAATACCACAGCATCATATCGAATTACCCAAACAAGTTTCATGATCATTTAACTCCAAAACTAGGGCTTACTTTGCAAAACCTAGACTGTCTTAGTAAAAGGAATTCTTTAGGCAATGCATAAGGAGAATTTGAATTTTTTTGTTGAGGAACAGAAAAATTGCCAAAATGGTATCCCCTCATTTTGACATTTTACCAGCCCAAGTGACCTTGAATACTAGGCAAAGGTCACCATAACCTAATCAACACTTTCTACTCTTCCACTGTAAATTCAAGTAAGTTTGAAAATAACTTGCCATTTAGTTTCGGAGATAGGTTAGGATTTATTGAATTCGAAGATGCAAAATTAACAAAAAATGACAATGTTCATAAAATAGTTGCTGCAGGTGTAGTATTTTACTTTAGAGGAAGAAATTTTAAGTAGGAATTTACCCAATACACTTGTCTAACAAACGGAGAAAATAATGAGTAGGTGTGATATATTTTAAAAAGAAATGATGCATAAAACATGATACCTCTGAATTACCCCACCCACTTTCATTATCATGTTTCTCAATAGCTAGGGCTTACGTTACAAAACCAATACTATTTTAGTAAATGGGATACTATAGGCAATATATATATATATATATATCAGGAGAAAATAAAGACTTTTGTTCCAGGGCAAGAAAAGGGCCTTATGGGCACCCCCTCCCCCCGAATTTAGCAAAAACAAACTCACTGGATGAGTTTTTAAAACTATTTACAATCTGCTTTCAGAGGTGTACTAAAACGCATACCTCTGGGTCCCAAACTACATCATGCGGGCATTTAACTCCTCTGCAGTTTTGGCATTTACCACAGAGGAGGGAAGACCATTCCACCGAGGATTAGTTCTAGGGAAGAAAGAATTATTCAGGGCATCACTATAGACCTGGTACCTACGATATTGACTGTTGTTTAATTTTGATGCCCTTGTTTGAGTTGAAGTAATCACAAGGGTCAAGTATTTATCTTTATTAGGAGACACTGTGTCAGAGAGTATCTTATAAAAGACGGTTAAAGATTTCACATCTGTATGCCTTGTTACAAGACCATTCAAGTCGTACCATAATCTTTTACCTTTTGACCTTGATCTTGACGTTGACCTACTTTTCAAAAACTTTAACATTGGCCATAACTTTCGATTTGTAAGTGATAAGGTTTTTATTTTTAACATGTACCTTTCTTGTTACAAGACCTTTCCAGTGGTACCAAGGCCGTTGACCTTGTGACATTGACCTTAACGTTTGACCTACTGTTTTAAAACTTTTAACATTGGCCATAACTTTTGATTCGTAAGTGATTGGGCTTGCATGTTTCGAATGTACATTCCTTGTCACACGACATTTCCAGTGGTAACAATTTTTGACCTTGTGACCTTGACCTACATTTTAAAAACTCGATTATGGACAGTAACGTATTGAATGGCTCGTGATGTGGCTTTCGTATTTCATATGTGCATTTATCATATGACGTCGCGTCTGAGAGTGTAACAACGCCATGTATTATTTTTAATAACCCACTAGTGGATTAAACATGCAAATTAGCTAGATACGCCGCATACCGTTACATGTACGACGTCGCATTTACTAACAGTGGAATATTGACATTTTTGTTAACAGTCGTGAATAAAATGCGCTTTAAATGTCATATGATAAATAGAATCTTTCATTCGTGCTCATGTATTATTGAATTTATTAAACTTGTTGAGGAAAAGGGATAAAATGCTCGGCACAGCCTCGCATTTTATCCCTTTTCCTCAACTCGCTTAATAAATTAAATAATACATGAACACTCATTTAAGATCCTCTATTTCTTGTGAAAAGACCGTTCAATAGGTACCATTATTTTTGTCCTAATGGCCTTGACATTGACACTGTCCGGGGGCATTCGAGTTTCAGGAACATATAGATGGTCTTACATGAGTGTTCATTTATTATTGAATTTATTAAACGAGTTGAGGAAAAGGGTTAAAATGCAAGGCTATGCCGAGCATTTTATCCCTTTCCCTCAATGAGGTTAATAAATTCAATAATACTTGAGCACGAATGCAATATTCTATTCATCATATGACATTTAAAACGCATTTTATTCACGAATGTATACAAACATGTTAATATTCCGCCGTAAGTATACGCGACTACGTTAAGGACGGCGTACATGTAACGTTACGGGACGTATCTGGCTAATTTGCTTTTTTAATCCACCAGTGGATTATCGAAAATATTACATGGCGTTATTACACTTTCAGACACAACGTCATATGATAAATCCTGTTAAATTATAAGCAAAGAAATCAACTTCATTTTCTCCGACAAGATGATGACAATGCTCTAGAGGAAATACCAATGATGACAAAGTATCGAACAGGATCTGTGTAACAACGGACCATATTGTATTAGCAACACAAGAACCACTGCCGTGATGCCCCCCCCCCCCCGCCCATCGGGGCTTGAAGAAATATATGGGCTGCATGATGCTTCCACGCAGAGCTGAATCCGACCTGCACACGAGTACTGGTAAACCACTTAGAGGATCTAAGCCTGTCCAGGAACCACGGTGCGAGGCGGACTGTCCATGCTAATAAACCCTAAACCCTATTGGTTTCATTGGGCGACAGGGCTTGAGATGTCATTTCATCTCAATGTCGGGGAAAAGTCCCACAAAATTGGAAGGAACGTCTCCAAAATGACATTTACAGTGTTGACGGGGACGTTAAACCTCAAATCAAACAAACAACACTGTCGTGAAAAATAATTAGCGTCGATATTCACTTAGAATTAGATCAGCTCTAGCATTGGATTGTTGAGTAATAAATCACAGTTTGTAGGTCAGTTGTAAAGTCCATCAACTGATTAGCGCACAGTGTGAGTGGTTTGGCTACTCACCTCATGCTCCCTCTCTGGTTGTGCTCTTTGGAGTCTAACTGTTGGTTTTCTTTTGCTCCAGCATTTTAGTTTCTTGCTGTCGAGTCCTCACTGTTGTTTCATATCTGTGTTTGTTTGAGTTTTATATTCTCGGAGATGTTGCTCTGATGAATTAAGAAGCCTTCATGCAGGCTGAGCAAAATATGATTTGCATTATCTGCTGGTTCCTAGTCTGAAGGTTATCAGTGTTGGAAAAACAGGTAACCAGACCCTCCTGACCTTTCAATGTCAGGGGGGGGGCTGGTTACCTGTTTTTCCAATATTGACAATGTGCTAGCTGGGAGCCAGCAAATAATGCAAATACGGTGAATAAAATCGATTTAAGCGCCCCACCCCAGTGAAAATCTTTCTCTTTACTGACCGTCCCAAGGCGGGTCTTCTGTCACGGTTTATTTTAGTTATAGTTTGTCATTTCTGAGCTTTGATTTACTTCCATTGCCGACGTCCATCGTATTGTGATAGTAATAGTTGTCGTTAAGTGTCGTCACGTTACATGCAGTGACTTCATTCTTAACGACGATGTACATGACGCCGCCCATAAGTTCGGAGCAGAAGATTAATATGTGACTCACAAAAGAAACAGGATAAATAGCGTGCGTGAGAACATGCGTGTGGGAATGAATGTTTACTACTTTATCATTTAGAAATTCATTATACTTAGGAAGCCTTCATGCGGACTAAACAAAATTATTGTATACCGCGACAGCGGTAAGGGCGAAGATTATGGCCATGTAAAATCGATTGAAGCCCCCCCCCCCCCCCAGTGGAATTCTTTCCACTGACCGTTCCAAGGCGGTTCTTCTGTGGCGGTTTATTTATGTTGTTGTTTGTTACTAGTCACTGTGTGTATCACTTGTGTTTTTTTTTAATTTTGGATGGCCATTTGGCCATTTTGTGGGAAAGTAACTGTCCTTATGGCCACCCTTTGTTTAGGTTTCAATTATGGTCTAGTCGCTTCATGTTTGTGTTTCTTTCCCTTTGGTGTCTTTGATGGGTGGAGTAAGTTAATTGTATCGGTTCCTGATCTTTGTTTTACTTATACTTTATCATGATGATAGGCTATTTTTAACCCATTTACTACCAGAAACCCCTAAACTGGTACCCTGGCAAACAGTGCCGGTCCAGATCAGCCGCCTCAAAACGCGACGTCTGATCAGGGCATCCACTGTTTGCTAAACGTTCAGTCATTTTCCAAATAAATTTTGATGAAAACACAACCTGACACCCCTAAATTTTGAAATGGACTCCTACTATATATAAGGAGGAAGATTCCATTTGGTACAACAACGGTTATGCACATGAGAAGACGCGTAATTCATTATGCAATAGTCATTAACTCAATTGCAAGTCTACACAGCATTACAGAATACTTAAGCATTTCTTACAGCTGTCTGTTCAGTTTTGCAAATAATTGTTCCCTGACATAAATAGAAAACTGTACATCTAAATTAAATGAAATTGTGACGAGGGTCCTCTGACTCACACTGACTCTTGATTAGTTTAGTAATATTCTCTGTTGCAAGGGACGTCAAAAAGGAAATGGTTGATAGTCTGAGGGGGGCTGATGTTTTTGTTTTTATTTTATTTCTTTCTACTCTCAAAATACGAACTTATTCCCTCCTGAATCTAAGCCGTCTTTACGTCACCTTAAACTAGGTATTCAAGAATTTCATATGAAGTTTTTTGGCTCCAGCAGATAAGGTCGCTGACAATATCGTCGTTGTTTGACGGCTCCGCACTATGTTAACATTCTTGAGCAAGAGCTTGGGGGTACTAACTACTAAGGGCAATGAACTGCAGCCTTCGGCTGTAGAGACGGCTGTAGTCGATGACCACATTTGTCATTCAGCCACCAAATTTGATGAATGTGCTACAGAAGGCCAAGACAGGGTTAATTGTATCGATTCCTGAGAATTGCCTTCATTTCTATTTTCGCTTAAACTAGGTTTTCAAGAATTTCGTAAGAAGTTTGTTTTGGCTCCCGAATACAAGGCCGCTTACAAGGTGGTCGTTGTTTGACGGCTCAACCATGTTAACACTCTTCAACAAGAACTTGGTGGTACTAAGGTATATGAACTGCAGCCTTTGATTGCGTTTATTGCAAATTCAAGCTCTTGTACCATCATAGGAATTTCTACAATATTGACTGCATGGTTTACTGTCATCAAAAACCATGTGATTACATATTGCGACAAAGTCTTTGAAAGATCAGGGAGAAATCTGTTTTGGTCTATAAAAATTCTAATGAAGTTAAAATGCTTTAATAAATTGAAATCCAGACGTGTTCGAGCTTCAAGTCTGTCTTGAATTTCTCTCTCTCTCTCTCTCTCTCTCTCTCTCTCTCTCTCTCTCTCTCTCTCTCTGAGCTCACAGAACGATTTCGTTTTATATTGATGTCACTATTTAACCATTATTCGAATACACTGTATACAATACTTGAACCTAGGAAATGACTTTCATATAGGCACTATGCTTACCATCAGATCCTGTGTCATTTTGCGTGTATGTATCTATGCATATCTTTGTTATTTATTTGCAAATAAATATTGTTTAAACCAAAGTAGAAGTAAAACAAAGATCAGGAATTGATACAATTAACTTACTCCACCCATAAAAGACACCAACGGGAAAGAAATACAAACATTAAGCGACCAGACCATAATGGAAACCTAAACAAAGGAAGGCCATAAGGACAGTTACTTTCCCACAAAATGGCCATATGGCCATCCAAAATTAAAAGACACAAGTGATACACACAGTAAGTAACAGACAACAACATAAATAAATCGCCACAGAAGAGCCGCCTTGGAACGGTCAGTGGAAGATTTCCACTGGGGGGCTTAAATCGATTTTACGTGGCCACAATCCTCGCCCTTACTTCCGTCGCGATTTAGACAAATAATTGGTTCAGTCCGCATGAAGGCCTCCTAACTCATCAGTGCAACATCTCCGTGAACACAAAAATCAAAGAACCACAGAGGTGAGACAACGGTGAGGACTCGACAGCAAGAAACCACTGAAATGCTGGAGCAAAAGAAAACCAACAGTTAGACTCCGATGAGCCCGACCAGAGACAGAGCATCAGGCACCAACCAACATTATCTCTCTAATTCTCGATAAGCCTTTACGTTGGAGCCGTCATAGAATCTGAGGCCTGACCCACCGGCGTGCAATTAAAGAGGGAAGCAAAGTTGCCAACCGTGATTGGGTAAACTACCATGCATGCAGTCTGTCGTATAATATCCATGTTGTACCCAATCTTTTTATATCGAAGAATGATTTTACGAAATTGGGTGCTGAAGTCATTGCGGTTATATATTTTTCTGAATTTATATACCAAGTCACCATAACATTCGGGTTCCGATAGACCTTGTTGCAGAAGAGATTTAAGTCCAATATTGAATTTTGAAATTAAATCAGAATGGCGTCTATAAAATTTTGAAAAGGCTTTGCGTAGTTTATGGTACCGATAACCCTGATTATAAGTTTGTCTACTTATGATTATCTTATCGATTTAATTGAATGGACATTTCATAGGGAAGAGTCCCTGTTCTTCACTTCTGAAGAGCTAAAAATTATACTCTATGGTCAAGACAGAAAGTGTGTGAAGCTCTCACCTTTCTACATGACAATTTTTAGATAAGATTTTGTACCAAGTTATTTCGACAAATTGTGGGTATTCCGATGAGTACGGCTTACACACCCCTTGTAGCTGTTCTGTTCTTATTTTGTTATGAAAGAGACTACATGATGTCCTTTTCCGTTGAAATCCAATCGGAAATCATTGAAGCCTTTCGCTCGACTTCTTGATATTTGGATGATTTATTAAATATTGACAACACATATTCCGATGGTTTGATCAGTCAAATTTACCCTCAGAACTTCAGTTAAATAAAGCGAATTCTTCTGATACCGAGGCCCCGTTTTAGGATTTACATCTATCTATTGTAGACGGGGTTGTTTTCTGCAAAATTTTTGATAAACGTGATGATTTTGATTTTGAGATTGTAAATTTTCCCTTCTTGGATGGTGATGTTCCTCGTGCGGCATCCTATGGCGTTTCTATTTCGCAGTTAATTCGATTTGCCAGAGTATTTAGTCATGTTACTGACTTCAACACTCGTAATAAATTGTCACCTACTAAACTTCTTAATTAGGGTTATCGGTATCATAAACGACGTCATTCCGATTTAATTTCAAAATTTAATGTTGGACTTAAATCTCTTCTGCGACAACGACTATTGGAACCCGAATTTCATGGTGACTTGGAATATAAATTCAGAAATAATATATTATTGCAATGACTTCAGCACCAAAATTCGTAAAATCATTCTTCGATATAAAAATATTGGGTACAACATTAATTTTATAAGACAGACACCATGTATAGTAGTTAACCTAATCACGGTTGATAACTTCCCTCTTTAATTGCACGCCGCAGGGTCGGGCCTCAGATTATTTGACGGTTCCAGTTCAAAGGCTTACTTACGTTATATTGGTTGGTATCTGATGATCTGTATCTAATTAGGCCAATCGGAGTCTGACAGTTGGTTTTCTATTGGTCGTGCATTTCAGTGGCTTGTTGCTGTCGAGTCCTGACCGTTGTTTTATATCTGTGGTTGTTTAAGTTTTGTGTTCTCGGAGATATTGCACTAATGAGTTAGGAAACCTGATTGCCGACTACAAATTATTTGCCTAAATAACGACGGAATCATGGGCGGGGATTGCGGCGCAAAATCGATTTAAGCTTCCCCCCTCACTCACACACACACACACACACACACAACGAGTGAAACTGCTTTTCACTGACCGTTTCTATGCGGTTCTTCTGTCGCGGTTTATTTTTATTATGGTTTGTCTTTGGGTGTGTGCATCGCTTATCTTTTTGTTTTGGATGGCCAATTGGCCATTTTTTGGACAGTAACTGACCTTTGGCTTTCCGCTATTGACGTTTCCATAAGGATCTAGTTATTTAATGTTTTATTTCTTTCGTTTTGGTGTCTCTGATGGGAGGTGTGGGTTAATTTCATCGATTCCTGGTCATTGCCTTCACTTCTATATTTATATGGTCAACATTTCTTTCATTCTTCACTCTATCCATAACTGGGCCAGTGTTAAAATTGTGCGTCAAAGATTTCTTAGGAATTGTAAAAGCTAGAAAACAGGAATGAAGGCAACGACCAGGAATCGATATAATTACCTCACACCTACCATCCAACACATTAAATGGAAATAAGCACAAACATACAACTTCACCATAATGAAACCGTCAGAGGCAGAGGCCCAAACGACAATTACTTTCCCACAAAATGGTTTACCGCCTATCCATAATAAAAAAAAAAATATTGACAATACATACATACAAAGAGGAACTATACCATCACTAAACCACTGCTGAAGTACCGCCTTGGAACGGTCAGGAATAAGTTATTTACTTGCGGGGGCGGTTCTTAATCAATTTTTACGTGGCCACAATCCTCGCCATTGATTCTGTCGGGACGTGATAATCAACTCTAAAATCGAAAATAATAAGAAGAAACAACAACGATAGACCATTTTTTTCTGACAAATAGTCCCTTAACACCCGCTGCAGTTAATGTATTGAATTAAACAGTGTAAAGGACTAGTCTCCATAAGGGGGTTTTCCTGGTACCTAAATTTTCCAATAATATTTTGGGAAAATATAGCCACAGAGAGGGGACATTCATCCCTGGTAAGTTTGAATCAAACATAACTCTAGTTTTGTGATAAGGGTTTATCAAAAGTGGGTGGGGTAATTCCATATCAGTTCTACCAACGACAATTAATCAGCAATTAACTATATTCAAATAGCACACTGACAAATCTTTTTGCCATGTAATGCATAGACTGTGGGTACATATTAATGTGAAATAGGGTGATTGTATATTTTATTGAAATTTGCTAAAATATAATAATTTATTTGCACTTTGCGGATTTTCATTATTTTTTCATCTACCAACTTTGCCAAAAAGTTGAACATTTCTCTATTAAGCCACACATTATTACCTCATTTCTAGACAATACTTACCAATGCTTGGCCATTGTAGAATTATAAGGATTTTTTTATAAATGGTCTGTGACATGAGTTATGTGCCCTTGAAAAGAGAAAATTGCACTGAAATGCAATGAAGTTATCAAAACTTTGTTTTGCCTTTTTGCTATTAGTTTACTGGCGAGAAATGCTTAGAGGAGTTAAATTCTAATGTATTTATCGTGTAAAAGGGTTGTACTATTGTAGCAGAGACTAAATTGGTATCAGTTAGGGTCAAAATTACTTTTAGAGGTTTTAAGATTTGGATATAATTGACACACATTTGCTCATCTCATTCCGTACCACTTTATTCTGAGGAGTCGCTGTTGGTATCCCAAACTTCAGCTGCAGCATCTGTAAGAAAATCCATGTATCTATTATGTATCTTAGGCCCTTTTAGTTTATACTAATTTATTTTAGTTCGATTGCGATGAAAGCTTTTAAGCTTATTGAATCGCTCTCGAACACTCATTCCGGGTGTTTTCACGCGCGCGAGAGAGAGGCAGTGGCTTTTAGACCACTGCTACCCATTTACACCTGGGTGGAGTGGGGCAGTGTCATTACGTGTCTTGCCCAAGGACACACCTCGATACCGGTGGCGGATTCGAACGCACAACCTCTCGATTATGAGTCGAACGCGCTAACCACTGCGCTATCGAGGCTGACATAGCCCTTTTAGGCCCTTTTGTTGCTGGCTGGTGTCGCTCAAATCCCAAATACCATAAGACTGATGCAATATGGGCACAGCAGCCCACATCTCTAGCCCCTGATTTGATTGTGCAAAATCAACCGACGATAGGTGATAAGCCTGTGCTGTATTCAATCCATAAATTATAAGTCTTGCTACTGGTATGCCTTGAACGTATAAGGGACTTGAGGACACCTTCTTGCTCTTTGTTTATAAGGATTTCATATTTGCCGTCATCTGTTTAGTGTTCTTTCGTATAGGATTTGGCCTGGCGAATCTGATAGACTCCCATTGTCAGGTCTCTTAATTCTGCTTCGTACAGTTCGGGGAAATCTGGCATTTCAGATGCATCCATACTTTTCCAAATTGTGCGCCGTTTGTCCCACTTATTATCAGTCACCTTTTGTTGAAGTTTATTAGGTGACTTTGCTAAGGCCATCATTCGTTTGGCCATGACAACATCTGATTCCAAACTAGTCACCAAGAGTGGCCTGAAAGGGAGCAAACAATTCGCACATAATCGCCAGCAAACGGGATTTGAGAATTGGGAAGCACATTACTTAAAGCTTTCCATTGCTTTATACGCCCATTTGCTGACTCAACAACCCATCTCACTTTGGTGACCAGTCTGGATTCAAACTTGACATTCCTGCAGCACAGTCTTCCTCTGTGAAATGTATTATTTGTCAGAAAAGTAGGCGTCGAAGTAGCTCTGTTAACTTGACAAACCTATCTCCGAAACAGAGGGCTAACATATTTATCCAAACAAGGGTAATAGTTACTGAGGGGGCGAGAGCTTGCGCCTCTCATATTGATGGCAATAGTCTGACGGATAAATGTTATGGCAAAGTAACTTCTGTTTCAGATTCAGTAAAAGTTTTAATTTACGACATTGCTCAATTACTAAATGAGTTGCGCGAAACGGCAAACAGGAAAGCTAATGCACTGAATTTTGACAACGTTGATGAAATGTCAGTTGAAGACTATTTCAGACTGACAGGCATAAAAAAAGGATCAGTCCAATGATGTACATGAATCGCTCTCCTCGTTGCGTTCTACATCAACAAGGAGCACTCGTACAGCCCATGCCATGTTGCTTGTAAAACTTAGGACTGGTCTGTTCTTGGCTGTTCTTTCAACATTGTTTGGTGTGAAGAAAACTACTTGCAGTAAGGCAATCCATTCAGCCAGAGTAAGTCTAATGTCCAATATCGTTCCAAAATATCTTGGCCTGCCATATATAGAACGAAATCAAGTAATTGAAGATCACACTACAGAATTTGCAAGGGTGCTGTTTGCTAATTCACACAAAGATGTTGCTATTGCTGTTGCTGATGGTACCTATGTGTACATAGAGAAAAGCGGTGACTATTCATTCCAAAGGCGTTCTTATTCTGTCCATAAAGGTCGCCCATTGCTTAAACCGATGGCTTGTAGCAATATTGTAGCAGAGACTAAATTGGTATCAGTTAGGGTCAAAATTACTTTTAGAGGTTTTAAGAGTTAGTTATAATTGACACACATTTGCTCATCTCATTCCGTACCACTTTATTCTGAGGAGTCGCTGTTGGTATCCCAAACTTCAGCTGCAGCATCTGTAAGAAAATCCATGTAGCTATTATGTATCTTAGGCCCTTTTGTTGCTGGCTGGTGTCGCTCAAATCCCAAATACCATAAGACTGATGCAATATGGGCACAGCAGCCCACACCTCTAGCCCCTGATTTGCATGTGCAAAACCAACCGACGATAGGTGATAAGCCTGTGCTGTATTCAATCCATAAATTATAGGTCTTGCTACTGGTATGCCTTGAACGTATTAGGGACTTGAGGACACCTTGCTCTTTGTTTATAAGGATTTCATATTTGCCGTCATCTGTTTGGAGTTCTTTCGTGTAGGATTTGGCCTGTCGAGTCTGATACACTCCCATTGTCAGGTCTCTTAATTCTGCTTCGTTCAGTTTGGGGAAATCTGGCATTTCAGATGCATCCATACTAAATTGTGCGCCGTTTGTCACACTTATCATCAGTCACCTTTTGTTGAAGTTTATTCGGTGACTTTCCTAAGGCCATCATTCGTTTGGCCATGACAACATCTGATTCCAAACTAGTCACCAAGGGTGGCCAGAAAGCGTTGCAAAGGGAGCAAACAATTCGCACATAATCGCCAGCAAACGGGATTTGAGAGTTGGGAAGCACATTACTTAAAGCTTTCCATTGCTTTATACGCCCATTTGTTGACTCAACAACCCATCTCAATTTGGTGACAAGTCTGGATTCATTTGCTTCCTCAGTGCTATGCTGTTTCTCTTTTTTCTTCAAGAAATGAGGCATTTCAGTATTGATCCCACAATCATTAATTAAGTCTGTTACATCCCTAAACCCCCTATCAACAATGAGAACATCCCCTTCATTGAACCAATTTCTAATATCCTCACTGTTGCTCTTCAGCATATGCTCTGTTATCTTGGCATCTGAGTTTTTACCATCAGCCAGGTAAGGTCAGAAAAGTAGGCGTCGAAGTAGCTCTGTTAACTTGACAAACCTATCTCCGAAACAGAGGGCTAACATATTTATCCAAACAAGGGTAATAGTTACTGAGGGGGCGAGAGCTTGCGCCTCTCATATTGATGGCAATAGTCTGACGGATAAATGTTATGGCAAAGTAACTTCTGTTTCAGATTCAGTAAAAGTTTTAATTTACGACATTGCTCAATTACTAAATGAGTTGCGCGAAACGGCAAACAGGAAAGCTAATGCACTGAATTTTGACAACGTTGATGAAATGTCAGTTGAAGACTATTTCAGACTGACAGGCATAAAAAAAGGATCAGTCCAATGATGTACATGAATCGCTCTCCTCGTTGCGTTCTACATCAACAAGGAGCACTCGTACAGCCCATGCCATGTTGCTTGTAAAACTTAGGACTGGTCTGTTCTTGGCTGTTCTTTCAACATTGTTTGGTGTGAAGAAAACTACTTGCAGTAAGGCAATCCATTCAGCCAGAGTAAGTCTTCATTTGCTTCCTCAGTGCTATGCTGTTTCTCTTTTTTCTTCAAGAAATGAGGCATTTCAGTATTGATCCCACAATCATTAATTAAGTCTGTTACATCCCTAAACCCCCTATCAACAATGAGAACATCCCCTTCATTGAACCAATTTCTAATATCCTCACTGTTGCTCTTCAGCATATGCTCTGTTATCTTGGCATCTGAGTTTTTACCATCAGCCAGGTAAGGTCCAAGCACTGTAAGTATGTAGCCGTCAGTTGCTACAAGCCATCGGTTTAAGCAATGGGCGACCTTTATGGACAGAATAAGAACGCCTTTGGAATGAATAGTCACCGCTTTTCTCTATGTACACATAGGTACCATCAGCAACAGCAATAGCAACATCTTTGTGTGAATTAGCAAACAGCACCCTTGCAAATTCTGTAGTGTGATCTTCAATTACTTGATTTCGTTCTATATATGGCAGGCCAAGATATTTTGGAACGATATTGGACATTAGACTTACTCTGGCTGAATGGATTGCCTTACTGCAAGTAGTTTTCTTCACACCAAACAATGTTGAAAGAACAGCCAAGAACAGACCAGTCCTAAGTTTTACAAGCAACATGGCATGGGCTGTACGAGTGCTCCTTGTTGATGTAGAACGCAACGAGGAGAGCGATTCATGTACATCATTGGACTGATCCTTTTTTTATGCCTGTCAGTCTGAAATAGTCTTCAACTGACATTTCATCAACGTTGTCAAAATTCAGTGCATTAGCTTTCCTGTTTGCCGTTTCGCGCAACTCATTTAGTAATTGAGCAATGTCGTAAATTAAAACTTTTACTGAATCTGAAACAGAAGTTACTTTGCCATAACATTTATCCGTCAGACTATTGCCATCAATATGAGAGGCGCAAGCTCTCGCCCCCTCAGTAACTATTACCCTTGTTTGGATAAATATGTTAGCCCTCTGTTTCGGAGATAGGTTTGTCAAGTTAACAGAGCTACTTCGACGCCTACTTTTCTGACAAATAATACATTTCACAGAGGAAGACTGTGCTGCAGGAATGTCAAGTTTGAATCCAGACTGGTCACCAAAGTGAGATGGGTTGTTGAGTCAGCAAATGGGCGTATAAAGCAATGGAAAGCTTTAAGTAATGTGCTTCCCAATTCTCAAATCCCGTTTGCTGGCGATTATGTGCGAATTGTTTTGCTCCCTTTCAGGCCACTCTTGGTGACTAGTTTGGAATCAGATGTTGTCATGGCCAAACGAATGATGGCCTCAGCAAAGTCACCTAATAAACTTCAACAAAAGGTGACTGATAATAAGTGGGACAAACGGCGCACAATTTGGAAAAGTATGGATGCATCTGAAATGCCAGATTTCCCCGAACTGTACGAAGCAGAATTAAGAGACCTGACAATGGGAGTCTATCAGATTCGCCAGGCCAAATCCTATACGAAAGAACACTAAACAGATGACGGCAAATATGAAATCCTTATAAACAAAGAGCAAGAAGGTGTCCTCAAGTCCCTTATACGTTCAAGGCATACCAGTAGCAAGACTTATAATTTATGGATTGAATACAGCACAGGCTTATCACCTATCGTCGGTTGATTTTGCACAATCAAATCAGGGGCTAGAGATGTGGGCTGCTGTGCCCATATTGCATCAGTCTTATGGTATTTGGGATTTGAGCGACACCAGCCAGCAACAAAAGGGCCTAAGATACATAATAGATACATGGATTTTCTTACAGATGCTGCAGCTGAAGTTTGGGATACCAACAGCGACTCCTCAGAATAAAGTGGTACGGAATGAGATGAGCAAATGTGTGTCAATTATATCCAAATCTTAAAACCTCTAAAAGTAATTTTGACCCTAACTGATACCAATTTAGTCTCTGCTACAATAGTACAACCCTTTTACACGATAAATACATTAGAATTTAACTCCTCTAAGCATTTCTCGCCAGTAAACTAATAGCAAAAAGGCAAAACAAAGTTTTGATAATTTCATAGCATTTTACTGCAATTTTCTCTTTTCAAGGGCACATAACTCATGTCACAGACCATTTATAAAAAAAAATCCTTACAATTCTACAATGGCCAAACATTGATAAGTATTGTCTAGAAATGAGGTAATAATGTGTTGCTTAATAGAGAAATGTTCAACTTTTTGGCAAATTTGGTAGAGGAAAAATTAATGAAAATCCGCAAAGTGCAAATAAATTATTATATTTTAGCAAATTTCAATAAAATACACAATCACCCTATTTCACATTAATATGTACCCACAGTCTATGCATTACATGGCAAAAAGTTTTGTCAGTGTGCTATTTGAATATAGTCAATTGTTGATTAATTGTCGTTGGTAGAACTGATATGGAATTACCCCACCCACTTTTGATAAAACCTTATCACAAAAGTAGAGTTCTGTTTGATTCAAACTTACCAGGGATGAATGTCCCCTCTCTGTGGCTATATTTTCCCAAAATATTATTGGAAAATTTAGGTACCAGGAAAACCCCCTTATGGAGACTAGTCCTTTGACAGAGATGAATTCGACAAAGACTGATCAGTGGATCCAGCATTCGGGCTATTACAAACCGACAAGGGCAATCAGCAAAGAGACTGGTCTTCTTAATACTTAGCACCCTCTTTTTCAATACCAAGAACAACGCAAGTCGATCAATGCCGTGCGTGTTTATACATTACCATTATTATTATTATTATTATTACTATTATTATTATTTTCTTTTATCATTTGTTCTTTTTCTTCTTCTTCTTCTTCTTCTTCTACTTCTTAGAATTATTAGCTCACCGTCACCGTGACGGTGTGAGCTTTTGGGATCACTTTTTGTCCGTCGTACGTACGTCCGTGCGTCCGTACGTGCGTTCGTAAACAATTTCTTCAAACGAAATCTCCTCCTAAACCACTGATCGGATTTTGACCAAACTTCACAGGAATGATCCTTAGGTGGTCCCCTTTCACAGTTGTTCAAATGGTTCCGGTCCGTTGCACATCTAGGTCACAGGAGCCAAAAATAGATTTTTTTTCACTGAAAACTTAAAAAAAATCTTCTTCGCTGAAACCACAAGGCTCAGGTCTTTGATATTTGGCATGAAGCTTAATCTAGTAGACCCCTACCAAGATTGTTCAAATGATAGCCCTTGAGCCAAAAATGCCCCCGCTCCGGGGCCCTTTGGTTTTACATAGACTTATATAGGGAAACTATTTAAAAATCTTCTTCTCTTAAACCATAAAGCCTAGGTCTTTGATATTTGGTATGAAGCTTCATCTAAAGGACCTCTAACAAGATTTTTCAAATTATAGTGCTGGGGCCAAAAATACCCCCGCCCCGCGGCTATTGCTTTTACATATGCTTATATACGGACAATCTTTAAAAATCTTCTTTTCTGAAACCGCAAGGCCCAGGACTTTGATATTTGGTATGAAGCTTCATCTAATTGACCTCTACCAAGATTGTTTAAATTATAGCCCTTGGGCCAAAAATGCCCCCGCTCCGGGGCCCTTTTGTTTTACATATGCTTATATAGGGATTATCTTTAAAAATCTTCTTCTCTGAAACCTCAAGGCCAAGGAATTTGATATTTGGTATGAAGCTTCAACTTATGACCTCTACCAAGATTGTTCAAATTATAGCCCTGGAGCCAAACTTACCCCGCTCCGGGGCCCTTTGGTGTTACATACACTAATATATTAAAAACCTGTAAAAATCTTCTTATCTGAAACCACAAGGCCTATGTCTTTGATATTTGGTATGAAGTTTCATCTAGTGGACCTCTATCAAAGTTGTTCAAATTATAGCCCTGAGACCAAGAATGTCCCCGCTCCGGGGCCCTTTGGTTTTACATAGACTAATATAGGGAAAATCTTTAAAAATCTTCTTCTCTGAAACCACAAGGCCTAGGTCTTTGATATATGGTATGAAGCTTCATCTAGTGGAACGCTATCAAGAATGTTCAAATTATAGCCCTGAAATCAAAAATGCCCCCGCTCCGGGGCCCTTTTGGTTTTACATAGACGTATATAGGGAAAATCTTAAAAAATCTTCTTCTGTGAAACCGCAAGGCCAAGGATTTTGATATTTGGTGTGAAATTTCATCCAGTGGACCTCTATCAAGATTGTGCAAATTATAGCCCTGGAGCAAAAAATATCGCCGCCCCGAGACTCTTTGGTTTTACATAGACTTATAAAGGGAAATCTTTAAAAATCTTCTTCTCTGAAACCGCAAGGCCCAGGTCTTTTGTATTTTGGTATGGAGCTTCATCTAGTGAACCTTTACCAAGATTGTTCAAATTATAGCCCTGGGGCGACAAACTCCTTACCGGGGCCCTTTGGTTTTACATAGACTTATATAGCCCCGGAGCCATTTGGTTTTGCATAGGCTTATAGGGAATATCTTTAAAAAATTCTTCTTCTCTGAAACCGCAAGGCCTAGGCCTTTGATATTTGGTGTGTAGCTTCATCTAGTGGACCTTTGCCAAGTTTGTTCAAATTATAGCCTTTGTTGATGTTTGGTATGAAGCTTCACCTTTATGGATCAGGTGAGCGATCCAGGGCCATCATGGCCTTCTTTTTATTATTAATGAGTTTTGCTACAATACTATATGAACAAGTGATGATCCAATTTATTTTTAACACGTAAATAATAATAAAAATAATCATATAATTATAATGATAATACTTGTTGTAGAAGTAGCAGTTGCAGTTGAAGTTATAGTGGCAGTATTACTAAGTATAATTATTATAATCATCGTTTTGATTATAAAATTATTACTATCGTTATTATTATTATAGTAGTAGTAGTAGTAGTAGTAGTTGTAGTAGTAGGAGTAGCAGAAGAGGAAGAAGTAGTAGTGGCAGTAGTAAAAGTAATAATAAATGTAGTAGTAGTAGTAGTTGTAGTTGTAGTAGTATCAGTAGTAGTAGTAGTAGTAGTAGTAGTAGTAGTAGTAGTAGTAGTAGTAAGTGTGTTATTGTTTGTTTGATTTGATATTTAACGTCCTCGTCAACACTATTCAGGTCATTTTGGAGACTCCACTGAACTTTCTAAGTTATTAACTTCCTGTCTTACTGCTATTAAAACGCATGTAATTAAATATTGTGATAAAGTCTTTGAAAGATCAGGAAGAAATCTGTTTTGGTCTTTAAAAAATTCGAATGAGGTTTTAAATAAATTGAAATCCAGACATTTTCGTGCTTCAAGTCTGTCTACTTACGAGTTTTCCACTCTTTACACTACACTTCCTCATAATCTTATAAAAGAAAAGCTTAATGATTTAATTGAATGGGCTTTTCACAGAGAAGATTCTCTCTATCTTGCATGTAATGTCAGAAATGCATTTTTCACTTCTAAAGAGCATAAGAATTATACACTTTGGTCATGTCAGAAAGTGTGTGATGCCCTCACCTTTCTACTTGACAATATTTATATTAGATTCGGTACTAAGTTATTTAGACAAATTGTGGGTATTCCGATGGGTACGAATTGCGCACCTCTTGTGGCTGATCTGTTCTTGTATTGTTATGAAAGATAGAAGTAAAACAAAGATCAGGAATTGATACAATTAACTTACTCCATCCATAAAAGACACCAAAGGGAAAGAAATACAAACATTAAGCGACCAGACCATACTGGAAACCTAAACAAAGGAAGGCCACATGGACAGTTACTTCATGTTGTCGCTTTCCATTGATAACCAATCTGAAATTATTGAAGCTTTTAGCTCCACTTCTAGATATTTAGATGATTTATTAAATATTGATAATACCTATTTCGATGGTTTTATCAGTCAGATTTACCCCACAGAACTTCGGTTAAATAAAGCAAATTCTTCTGATACCGAGGCCCCGTTTTTGGATTTACATCTATCTATTGTAGATGGATTTGTTTCGTGCAAAATTTATGATAAACGCGATGACTTTGATTTTGAGATTGTAAATTTTCCTTTTTTGGATGGTGATGTTCCTCGTGCGCCATCCTATGGCGTTTATATATCGCAATTAATTCGATTTGCTAGAGTGTTTAGTTATGTAACTGACTTCAACACTCGTAATAAATTATTAACGGCTAAACTCCTTAATCAGGGTTATCGGTACCATAAACTACGCAAAGCCTTTTCAAAATTTTATAGACGACATTCTGATTTAATTTCAAAATTCAATATTGGACTTAAATCTCTTCTGCAACAAGGTCTATCGGAACCTGAATTTTATGGTGACTTAGTATATAAATTCAGAAAAATATATAACCGCAATGACTTCAGCACCCAATTTCGTAAAATCATTCTTCGATATAAAAAGATTGGGTACAACATGGATGTTATACGACAGACTGCATGCATGGTAGTTAACCCAATCACGGTTGGTAACTTTGCTTCCCTCTTTAATTGCACGCCGGTGGGTCAGGCCTCAGATTCTATGACGGCTCCAACGTAAAGGCTTATTGAGAATTAGAGAGATCTAATTCAAGGTAATGTTAGTTGGTGCCTGATGCTCTGTCTCTGGTCGGGCCCATCGGAGTCTAACTGTTGGTTTTCTTTTGCTCCAGCATTTCAGTGGTTTCTTGCTGTCGAGTCCTCACCGTTGTCTCACCTCTGTGGTTCTTTGATTTTTTGTGTTCACGGAGATGTTGCACTGATGAGTTAGGAGGCCTTCATGCGGACTGAACAAATTATTTATCTAAATCGCGACGGAAGTAAGGGTGAGGATTGTGGCCACGTAAAATCGATTTAAGCCCCCCAGTGGAAATCATTCCACTGACCGTTCCAAGGCGGTTCTTCTGTGGCGGTTTATTTATGGTGTTGTTTGTTACTTACTGTGTGTATCACTTGTATCTTTTTATTTTTGATGGCCATATGGCCATTTTGTGGGAAAGTAACTGTCCCTATGGCCTTCCTTTGCTTAAGTTTCCATTATGGTCTGGTCGCTTAATGTTTGTGTTTCTTTCCCCTTGGTGTCTTTGATGGGTGGAGTATGTTAATTGTACCGATTCCTGATCTTTGTTTTACTTCTACTTTGCTTTCAATTTTGCCGACATTGAGATAAAATAATTGGATTTATATTCAAGGACGGCCTTTTGCCTGAAGAGGGTAGTAGTAAGAGTATTATAATTGCTTCATTATTACAATTATTATCATTATCATAAGTAGTAGTAGTAATAGTAGTAGTTTGTTAGTTTGAATCCCGCCTACATTATTTAGGTCATTTTGGAGACGTTGCTTACATTTTTATTGGACATGGTATGCAACGTAATAATGATGAATTATATAGTGAAAGAGTCAATGGGCTTTCTCGGCGTATTTGCTCATTTGTTATTTCGTTCTTCTTTCTGTCATATAGGCCGATGTTTATTTTTTGCGTGAAAGATTTCTCAAGAACAGTAGAAGCTAGAACCCTCAAACTTGGTATACCAGGCAATCGTATTGTGTAAAAGGCAATGGACATTTTCGACTCATTTTTTCATCTTTTCATCCATGTCTGTCTTTATTAGGGCCAGTGTAAAAAATTTTTCATCAAAGATTTCCCAGGAACTGTCAAAGCAAAAAGCCTCAAATTTGGTATACACTGTAATGGTAATATAGGAATGAATTTCGTTTTGTGAGTGATTCGCCGGAGTTTACACAATGATAAAATTGGTAAAAAAAATGATAATTCATTCCTTATAATTCCATCTTTGTCATCGAAATGTTTAAAAGTGCCAA
Source organism: Lucinisca nassula (assembly GCA_963580285.1). NCBI lineage: Eukaryota > Metazoa > Mollusca > Bivalvia > Lucinida > Lucinidae > Lucinisca > Lucinisca nassula. The sequence continues at coordinate 81,097,966 of OY757019.1, read as the reverse complement.
CAAAATTATAAATTTTAGGAATTATTTTGAAAGCGTATGTATGAACTTTCCAACGGCGGAATGATTATTCAGATACAAGCTGCCATCTTTGAAACAAACTCAAGCAACAACAAAAAAAAAAAAAAAAAAAAAAAAAAAAAACACCAAGTCTTTAAATTCAATGTATTTGACTTCTAATATTTACTTGTAAATAAGTTATCCTTCTATTAATCGAACGCTGTCGACGTCGCTTCATAAACAATAACGTAACTCGCGGGTTCTAAACGTGCTATTTGACGTCACGTTATATTACTACATGTACTTGTCGCTATGCTAAACAGATCTTGGAAGTTATCGAAGTATAAAGCTTTTAATTAAAGCAATCAAATCGCTCGAAATGCACATTATGATGAAGAAATGAAATTATTGACTTGATGATTATATGTTCACTATGCCCTCAACTTCAAAGAAGTTGGAGTGGCATATTGTTTCTGGTTCGTTCGTCCGTTCAAGACGTTTTTGATGAACCGTGTATGCTAGGGTTTTGAAATTTCATAAATGGATTCCTCATTGAAAATTAGGGGACCGTATTTTTTTCTCACCCGGATTGTGTCCCTTTCAAGCGTTATTTCCCTTTCATTTTTTTTTTTTGACAAAATCTTGTCAGAAAAATATCTCAAAAACTATAAGAGCTAGAGCCTTGAAAGTTGGTAAGTAGTTTGGTGGTGATGAGTAGATGACATGATTAACTTTTGATTAAATTCCAAAAATTACTTCATGTGTTATGGCCCTTTGTAACTTTGGGTATTTGTACATTGTCCCTCTATATGCTTTGTGCTGAATAGCATAACTGTAGAACTGTATATTTTTTATTTTTTTTGGTTTGGGTTTTACGGCCCTTTCAAGATTATTTCACTCATATCGAGCCGGTCGTTAATCAGAGGTGGGCGAAAACCGGAGTACCGGAGAAAAACCACCTGACCTTCCGTTGCAGAACTTGGCGTCTCACACGTGGCCCGAGCGAGGCTCGAACCTACGGCGGTGTGAGACCTAATGACTAAGAGTCAGCGCTCTTATTCACTGGGCTAGAACTGTGTATGCTAGGTTTTTAAAATTTCATACATGTATATGGATTCCTCATGGAAAACTAGGAGGTGCGTAATACTATTTCTTCTCATACGGATTGTGCCCCTTTTCAAGAGTTATTGCCCTTTGATTTTTTTGATAAACTCTTGTCAGCAAAATGTCTCGAAAACTAGGACCTTGAAAAATAGATTGGTGGTGATGTGTAGAAGACCAGATTAACTTTTGACTATATTTTGAAAAATGCTTCATGAGTTTTGGCCCTTTGTCACTTTGGGTATTTGTACAGTGTATCTCTGTATGCTTTGTGATGCATAGCATAACTTTAGAACCGTGTATGCTAGGGTTTTGAAATTTCATATATGGAAAATTAGGGGAGGACTTTTTTCTCATCCGGATTATGCCCCTTACAAGAGTTATTGCCCTTTGAATTTTTGTTTTAATCTTTTCAGCTAAATATCAAAAACTATAAAAGCTAGAGCCTTGAAAGTTGGCGAATAGATTGGTGGTGACGAGTAGATAACTTGATTAACATTTGACTAAATTGCGAAAAATATTTAACGAGTAATGGCCCTTTGTCACTTTGGGTATTTGTACATTGTATGCATTGAATTGAAAATCGTGTGCCAGTATAGTGGATAAAGTGCTGGACTACGATTTGATTTTTATTCGATTATGAATCTGAGGGGCGTGAGTTCAAACCCCGGTGAAGCAATGGACATTTTTTTTTCTTCATAAACACATATAAACAGATATTATGCCCCTCGCGCAACAAAGTTGTTAGGGGATGGGTATATTGTATTTGTCCTGCACATACATACATACATGCAAGCACTTACGAACACAAACACACATGCATGCATGCACACACACACTCATGTATGCATGCAGACTTACGAATTTATGCATGCATGCACACATGCACTCATGCATACATGTACGCATGCATACATGCATGCACACGCACACTCATACATGCATTTACATATGCACGCACACACACGCTTGCATGCACACACGCATGCATGCATCCATGCGTGCATCCACACTCACATACATGGAAACCACTTATTTATTCGTTTATTCTTTCATTCTTCTTCATCTACATGAGCAAGCGCACGACAAAACCTACAATAAGACATGCGCCAAGCAAAGAGTCAGATCCGCGCAGTCTGATCAGAGTCTTCGCACTGCGCTCTAATGATAGTTAAGAGTCCAGTGTCCCTACATGCGGCAGGAGAAGTCTCTGGTCAGACTACATTGATTCGCATTCTTCGCTGGGCGCACATGTAAATTGCAGGAAATGCTGTGCCCCGGCTAATATTACGTCAATGTAAACATTCTTTGAACCATAAAATATAGAAGCTTCAAACTTGGTTTGCAAAACAATAATGATGACTTAAATTATATAGCAGTCAACAAACTTTCTTGGTTGATTTGTTAATTATTCTATCAGTCTTCCTTCTCTTCAGTATAGTCCAATGTTAATTTATATGGTCTCTACCCTTGGTCTACACTGTTTGTTAGTATCCCTTCTGAACGCTATGCCTATTTGCCTATTAGTATGGGTTAATTTCTGTAGCATTTAGTTGCCCTCAGCTAAGAAAAAGTTGGGATCAATTATTCCATAAAATGATAATCCTTTGGAAGCAAAAACTACAACAGTAGAGTGTACCAGTTGTTTCTGGGCCAGACTATCTAGTGTCGGCCTATTCGGCCTCGTCAGTGACCATGCATCACGAAAACACGCCTATATTATTTTGACCTTCTTGAACCCCACTTTTATATAGTAAAACTGGGTTAAGAGGGGTTAACCTTGTGTTTCTTATTTCTGCTCTAAAATATAGATTGTGGGTATTCGTTAGAACCGCCTCATTGAGGCGGTTCTAACGAGTACCCGCAATCTATATTTTGAGCAGAAAAAAAAATATCACACTTTTTTATCTTAAAATTTTAGTTTTTCGGCGGTAAAAGTTACAATGTATTTGTATAGGCACGTTTCCGTGTTCAGATATCTTCCACAGTGGAACCAATGATCCCGAAGGACTAGAATGAGTTACACACACTATGGTGTAGGGCAGGGATGCTTTTATAAGTTGTGTTGTTTATCAGTTTAAATATTTACGCCCCCGCCCATCGGGGCTGTAGAAATTGATGGGCTGCATGATGCTTCCACGTAGAGCTGAAAACGACCGCACACGAGTACTGGTAAACCACTTAGAGGTTTTAAGTATGGCCAGGAAAAGTGGTGCGAGTTGGACTGTCCATCCATATAAACCCTTTGGGTTTCATTGGGCAGCAGGGCTTGAGGTGTCATTTCATCTCAATGTCGGGTAAAAGTCACACAAAATTGGCAGCAACGTCTTCAAAATGACCTATACAGTGTTGACGGGGACGTTAAACCTCAATTCAAACAAAACATGAACATGTACTTATACCCACACAATATAATTCTAAATTAGTAAACATAATCAGGAAATCAGAACATATTATCAGTCCTCTAAGAATGTCATTACGCCATGTTTGATTTTGTTTGATTTAAAGTTTAACGCCCCGGTCAACACTGTTTAGGTCATTTTGGAGACGTTGCTTCCAATTTTTAGGGACTTTTACCCGACATTGAGATGAAATGACATCTCAAGCCCTGCCACCCAATGAAACCAATAGGGTTGATATGCATGGGCAGTCCGACTCGCACCACTTTTCCTGGGCAGGCTTAGAACCTCAAAGCGATTAACCAGTACGTGCAAGTGGTTTGTGTCAGCTCTGCGTGGAAACATCATGCATCCCAATCTATTTCTTCAAGCCCCGATGGGCGGGGGCCAAATAACGCCATGTATTGTTTTCGGCCATTCACTAGTGGATTAAATATGCTAATTAGTTAGATACGTCCAATAACGTTACACTACAACGCCCTTCACGTACGTCACGTTTTCTAAAGGCTGAATATTAACCTTTTCTGTACAAAGTCCATGAATTAAATGCGTTGTGGATGTCATATGATAAATAGAATCTTGCATTCGTGCTCATGTAGTATTGAATTAGTTAACTCGTTGAGGAAAAGTGATAAACTGTTCGGCAAAGCCCCGCATTTTATCCCCTTTCCTCACCCCATTTAAGAAATTCAATAATACTTGAACCATTACAAAAACCTGCTTATACTAATATATTGTAAATTTTACCGCTGAAAAAAAAACGAAAATTTTCAGATGAAAAATTGTGATAATTATTCTTCTTATTTCTGCTCAAAATATAGACTGTGGGCACTCGTTAGAACCGCTTCAGCGAGGCGGTTATAACGAGGACCCACAATCTATATTTTAGAGCAGAAATAAGAAAAATAAGGGTTACCCCTGCAAACCCCAGTTTTAATATAAAAGTAGGGTTCAAGGGTATCCAGATTATATAGGCGTGTTTTTGTGATGACTTATGTAAGATCCTCTATATATCCCTTGCCATCACTTCTTATGCGAAGACATGACTTCTTTTTCACACTTGTAGTTTGCTTGCATACCTAAGAGCCTTAAAATTCAATTTGTGTTTTGTCTGTCACAGATGCAATCTGTCCTTCGCAATTTGAGAAAACGCAAATGAGCCGTAAAATTACTATTTAATATCCTCTTGTGGGAAAATTGTCTTAGCAATAGTGTAAAATGCAAATAAACCATTTTAGTTTTTGCATTGCATGTTCCTGTAAATGTCAGAATACCGACAGTTCTTATAATGAATGCCAGGACATATTTCAAGAAATGTCTTATAAGAGCCCAAGCGAATTTGTGTCTTCGAGCATTCCGTCATGACAAGTTTTAACTGCGCATGCCCAGCCATTCAGAGGGGCCAGGGATATGGCTTTCTGTCTGAAGGTTCCTCTTGATTCACTGCTTGTATTAGCGAGCAGCGAAGGTTCTGGCGAGACTGCGCGATGCGCAGGCTCGCCTGAACCTTCGCTGCTCGCATAGGCGATAAGTACCAAAATCGCTTGACGGGGCCCATAATATGGATAACACGCAAATGTCTGAACTATAATGTTATAAATCAAATGATTTCGTATTGGCCCAGTTACAGGTCCGAGATATACTGACCGACGACCTGTAACCGGGACAATACGAAATGTCTTGATTAATGACAATTTTATTAAATGATAAAATTAAAAAACATGATTATTGATTTAAGACATCACTTGACTTCATTGGTTGACCTGATGTTAATACGGATAGTCAATTAATAAGAGATATTATTAACTGACTATCCTGTATTGATCGGGGGTCATCCGTATTAACACCAGGTAAATCATTATCAACCAGATGTCAAGTGGTATTAGGCTGAGGTCAAAGATCAATAATCATGTTTTTTATTATGTCAATTATTAAAATTGTCATTAATAAAGTAATTCTATATTGACCCAGTAACAGATCCTCGGTCAGCTGTATTTTCCCTCGGCCGTCGGCCTCGCACCAATACAGCAGACCTCAGTCCTGTTGCTGGGCCAATACGGAAGGCCTCGGGTCAGAACAGCAGACCTCGGACCTGTTACTGGGCCAATACGGAAATACGTGATTAATAACATCATAATATTGTTATACCTCACGTGACTTTCTCATACAAACAAAAAAAAAAACAAAAAAAACTCTGGCTTGAGGATGTTACTTTTTGGGTCGATTGTTTGTCAATTGACACAAACTTACTAAATATAGAAGATTTCCGCCTGGCATAGTCCACTTGAATATCGCTCATTATGTACAATAGTCAGGTAACGGCTATTAATAGCTTCTCACTGTGACTTAAGGGGGTTGGTTTACTGTAAAATATGGACTGGGCTTATGTACTGGAAAATTGGCCAACATGCAAACGTGATGAAAACAAACTTTTTATGACCTTTGTGTCTTTGGAAACCTGCGATCTTTGATGACAGTTTTCCACAGTATCATTTCATCACCAATTCCGACAAACAGCCATCATTTTTATTATATCTTTATGTAGAAGTGCGCGTGTGCCGAGGTAGTGGCGTATCGTTTTGCCCTTTTCCGTTCGCATCTTTGTACATCTCTGCAACTCCATCCCTTCAGGTAACATACCCATCTGGCATAGTGCATACTTACAGGGCCCAACACTAGCATATTCTTATGAAATTCTGCGCCCTTGGTTCTACCCTGGATTAGACAAACGATTTGTTCAGTTCCAACATATCATCTGCTAGTACATAAAAATTAAACGACTACAGAGATGATACAACGATAAGAACTCAACAGCCAGGAATAACTGAAAGGTTGGAGCAATAGAAAACCAAAAGTTGGACTTCGGTGGGTCCAACCAGAGAAGACGTACAAGACCTTGATAATCTAACTGGAAACATTACGAAAACACGCCTATAAAATTTTGACCCCTCGAACCCCACTTTTATATAGAAAAACTGGGGTTAACAGGGGTAAACATTATTTTTTCTTATTTCTGCTCTAAAATATAGATTGTGGGTACTCGTCAGAACCGCCTCATCGAGGCAGTTCTGACGAGTACCAACAATCTATATTTTAGAGCAGAAATAAGCCCGATGAGACGGTTCTGACGAGTACCCACAATCTATATTTTAGAGCAGAAATAAAAAAATATAACAATCTATATTTTTGAGCAGAAATAAGAAAATATCACAATTTTTCATCTCAACATGCCTATACAAATACATTGTAAACTTTACCAACAACAAAAAAGAAGATTTTAAGATGAAAAATTGTGATATTTTTCTTATTTCCGCTCAAAATATAGATTGCGCCTCAATGAGGCGTTCTAACGAGTACCCACAATCTATATTTTAGAGCAGAAATATGAAAAAATAAGTTTACCCCTGTAAACCCCAGTTTTACTATCTAAAAGTGGAGTTCAAGAGGGTCAAAATTATATAGGCGTGTTTTCGTGATCAACCTTCGCGCACACTGAACAAATGACTTGTGTAAACAACTGCAGCAGTAAGGGCGAGGGTTTTGGCGACCTAATATTGAAATAAGCACCCCAATTACAATTGAACTAACCGTTCCATTACGAAAACACGCCTATACAAATACATTCTAAATTTTACCTACAAAAAATGAAAATTTCATGGTGAAAAATAGTGATATTTTTTTTTCTGCTCTAAAATATAGATTGTGGGTACTCGTTAGAACCGCCTCGATATTTCTGCTCAAAATATAGATTGTGGGTACTCGTTAGAACCGCCTCATCGAGGCGGTTCTAACGACTATCCACAATCTATATTTTAGAGCAGAAATAAGAAAAATAAGGTTTACCCCTGTAAACCCCAGTTTTACTATATAAAATTAGGGTTCAAGGGGGTCAAAATTATATTGGCGTGTTTCCGTGATGCTTGGCAAAACGGTGCTGCTGTTGTGGTTAAAAATTGCTATTTTTAATCTTCGCGTGTTTTCCTGGTCTTGCGACATTTAATTATGTCGCAGCAATTGAAAGAATCACAGCTGGAAAAATATCCCCGCCTACGATGGGATTCAAATCCGGGCCTCTCGAGTGAATGGCCAATGGCCTTACCACCGAGCCAAGAAGTCGATTCTATGGCAGTTTTGTTGGAGAGTGGTAATAAACTGTGAGCTATGCGTGATCTACCCATTGAGATAACTGAATGGGGGAATTGCGGTCCGTAACACTCTCCCTCATTGCATTTTGTCGTTAAACTGCTTAACGAAATTCTGTTAATTGTTATTTCGAAGCAATTTTCTCCATAAACAATTCAATATTGACAGTTCATTTGCTTCCGTCAAAAACAGTATAATCTTCATTGATTACCCTGAGACAAATCCCACGTCTCGTTATTTACGTTATTAGAACAGAAAAGCTGGACGTTTGTCACGTTGCTCTTTCGTGATTTATCGTAATTTCTAAAAATAAAAAAAAGTTCATTGTACTATGTACAGTAGAACTTCGATGGCTCGAACACCAATGGCTCGTTTACCATGGCTGGGTCGAACTCGCTCTTGAGCCCCTAGGGAAACCCTCAAGATAAGAAATGGTGGGGGATGATTAAGGAGATTTTAGTCTTTTATCTTGCAAATGTATGCTGTGTGTACTCATTAGAATCGCCTCGATGAGGCGATTCTAATGAGTACACACAGCAAACATTTTCATTATATAACATCGAAAGATGTTCAAAAGTATATCGGTATGCCTCTTGGCAGTAACCTTCAGTGGCTCGAACTACCGCTGTCTCGAATACATTTTCATGGTCCCAAAGCGGTTCGAGCCATCGAAGTTCGACTGTATATTGATGTTTTTATCTTCTTTTTTTTTCAGTCTGCCTAGCATCTAACTGAATTTTACCCAATTAGGACAGGAAAAGCAAACACTTGGTCTCTGGTTAACGTCCAAGGCCAAGAGCCGAGGCAAGTGACATCGGAGTTTGATCAAGGCCTTCAGTGTGCAAAGCTTCAGCCGTTTTCTAAATGGATTTGAGCCAGCGCATGACAAAATCTACAAAAGGATTGAGCGACCAGCGAAGACACAGATCAGGCTGCGCAGTCTGATCAGAGTCTTCGTTGATCGCATATACCTACTATAGGCTAATATATGTGCAAAGAGACATAAGCAAAAGGTTTTGTTATAGTGGATGGGTGCACAAGTTGATTTGAGTCTCTGCTTGTCACACCGGTCTTACTGTAGGTTTTGTCATGCGCAGGCTCATACATGTTCCGTTTGTTTTTGCATGTATGTATTGCTTATAGAGCTATCTTCTTATTTTGGATAGCCGTCTGGCCATTTTTAGGTAAAGTAACGGTCCTTTCGGCTATCCTTAAAGCGTATGTCAGCAAACATTCTGATCGGTAAGTGCCCCTATGTCAACAAACTGTCTGGCTCGTAAGTGTCCCGCCTAGGTAGCCGCTGGAATTCGCCTCCAGCCGCGAGTCATGAAAGCTACCCTACTTGCTGGAATGAAAAGAATAGTCAAACAGATTTTTAAAAAAATACATTCCAAGTGATATGACACTACAATCGTTATTCGGTTCATCCGCTTGTGATGTTTTTATAAGGCTTTAGTTATTTCATGTTCTTTGGTGTCTTTTTTACGGCCCTTTAAAGATTATTTCACTCATATCGAGCCGATCGTTAATTAGTGGTGGGCGAAAACCGGAGTACCCGGAGAAACCCCCTGACCTTCAGTTGCAGAACTTTGCGTCTCACATGTGACCCGAGCCAGACTCGAACCCACAGCGGTGAGAGACCCAATGATTAAGAGTCAGCGCTCTTAGCCCGTTTAGTGTCTCTGATGGGAGGTGTTAGGTAATTATATCGATTCCCGATCATTGCCTTCACTACTATTTGTCTGTGAAATCAATGCATATCTGAAACAAATGAAGATCACCTTGTGAAAATATGTATGATATTTTTACATTGTGAAAAATAGCATGACATGTTATTTTCACAGCAGTCACCCGTACTACATTTTTGGTTTGTTTTTTATGTAAAAAGAAACAAAAAAACATTTACTTTTGTTTGAAAAAAAAAGTTTTCAACCCGCTCGAAATATGTTAGTATCCACCAACAAAAGTACATATATTTTATAAACTGAGGCATTACATTAAGCGTTTCTGTAGTCCTTGTAGTGAATACCCTTGCAAATCCAACTTCAAAAAAATGCAAACATTATTTTCTTTAATTTTTTCTCAACATCGTTTGGGTGCATACTCGTTAGAACCGCCCATTACCGACCATCCGCAGTCTATTTTTGCAACAGAAAAAAAACAGATATCAATAATTTTCTTCAGAAAAAATGTCAGTTTTGTTTATATAATCTGTTCACAAAAAGTAGGGGATATTCGGGTTCCTTCGAGCCCATCAGCCTAAACATTAGGAATAATAAAATATCGGATATTCCATGTCAATTGACTATCATTTCTGTGTATTCAATCGTTGAGCAGTATGATATTTATGCTCGAGTGGCGTAGCACGCGAGCATAAATTGTACATGGGGTAGCACGTGAATTTTAACATTAGCGACAAACCGGTTTATTGATGCGAGTTTTTGATAAAATTTTCTGTATCGACTGTTAAAGTGTTGTTTGAAACGATTTTGAACCATGATTCGGCTAACGGCGGCTCAACGTTGGAGAGCCGTTGGTATGCTCATTACTGGAAGTACGCAGTTGCAGACGGCAAATGTTATGAATACGTAACAGTCAGTTGTCAGTCGACTATGGGCAAGCTATCGTATGACAGGAGTAGAAGCGGATTTGGAGACAAGTGGACGCCCGAAGAGTACTAACGCAAACGCGATGTCCGCCTTGTTGTCAATCAAGCTTACGCAACCGGAGTCAGATCTTCACCAATACCTGCGCCGAGTAAGAGGTCTTAATATCTCTAGAAAGACGATCTGAAAAATAGAAGTAGAGGCAATGATCAGGAATCAATACAATTAACCCATAGCTCCCATCAAAGACACCAAAGGGAAAGAAACACAAACAAGAAACAACAGACCCTAATGGAAACATCAATATCGGAAAGCCAAAGGACAGTTGATTTCCCACAAATGGCCAATATGCTATCCAAAATAAAATAATACAGCGACACAAACACCCAAAGACAAACCATAACAAAAATAAACCGCGACAGAAGAACCGCCTTGGAACAGTCAGCGGAAACGAATTCCACTGGGAGGGGTGCTTAAATCGATTTTACGTGGCGACAATCCTCGCCCTTACTTCCGTCGCGATTTAGACAAATACATTTGTTCAGTCCGCATGACGGCCTCCTACTCATCAGTGCAACATCTCCGTGAACACAAAATAAACAAACGACCACAGAGATGAAACAACGGTGAGGATTCGACAGCAAGAAACCACTGAAATGCTGGAGCAAAAGAAAACAAACAGTTAGACTCCGATGGGCCCGATCAGAGACAGAGCAAGTTGTACTGTCGTTGAAAGCTAGGCCCCGTAGTGCACGTTTTGCGTGGTGTACACAGCGCAGACGTTGGGACATTTATCAGTGGTCTCACATTATGTTCAGCGACGAATCCAGGTTTAACTTATACAAGAGTCTACGAGGACTGTTCAAATATGAATGCAAGTAGAACGTTTTCTCATGCACTAATGCGAAAATCACCTGGAAATAAACATCACAGCGTAGAAAAACATTTTACCTATACATTGATACCAAACTTGTTAAAATCCGTCCACTTTAGCCATGTATATCGTTCGATAAACACTGTTTACCCTTGTATACTAATACAAAACACGGTTGGAAGAAGGTCAGAGTACGCCGTTGAAATACGGTCCTATATTAAGAATCGTTGTATTCTTGGTATACGGTGCAAAGACATTTTTGATGAAATATGTTCGGTTTATGGGCATAATGAAATGACTTTTCCGACAGTTTTTCGTAGGTGTAAGAAATTCAGCTGTGGGCTAGGCTCAACAGAAGATGCACCACATGATCGCCGGCCGAAAAGAGCAACATCTGCCAAGATGGTTGTTAGAGTGAAAGAAATAGTTGCTACCGATGCACGATACACCACTAGGCAAATAGCTAGTATGGTTGGCATCTCATTAGGAGCAGCTCATACAATTCTGAAACGGGATTTGAAAATGAGAAAAATCTGTGCTAGATGGATTCCCCAGCTGTTGACAGATGAGCAGAAAAAGACACGCGTTCAGTGCGCCAAGAATTTGCTTAAAAAGTTTCCCAATTACAATGCACGGTCTTTCGCTAATGTCGTCACAGGTGACGAGACATTGGGTTCACTTTTTTGAGCCAAAACGAAAGATTCAGAACAAAATATTGGCAACAACGTATTGCAAAAGACCATGCATTGCATAGCGGACCATGAGCGTCAAGAAGGTAATGTATGCCATATTCTTTTCAAATCAGGGCCCTGCTATTCAGGTTGCTGTGCCTAAAGGCAAATCTGTAAATGCGAAGTTTTACAAGAATAAAGTTCTTCGAAAATTGAATAAATATTTTAAAGAACGAAGACCCGCAACTGGTTTTGGCCAATGTCAGATTGTTAAATGACAATGCGTCATCGCACAAGGCGTTCATTGTGCAAGACTATCTGAAGCAGGAAAAGATTGTTGAACTCCCTCACCCCCCGTTTTCCCCTGACCTTGCCCCGTGTGACTTTTTTTTTGTTCCCGCGGCTGAAAAAATACCTTTCTGGTCGAAAATTTGTACAGCGCAAACACCTCGGTTCTGCAATATTCCAGTACCTTTATAGTATCTCCCGCCGGGGTCGGCAACATTCTTTCGTGGAGATTGATCATGAAATCTTTTCTACGGTCATTCTCTCCCTTCCGCTGATTCAAGAAGGGCAGTTGTCAGTTTCTGGCGAAAGAATGTGCACTGTACTGGTTAACCGCTTACGTATAAGCCTGCCCAGGAAAGTGTTGATAGGTAAACTGACCGGCTCAAAAATGACCTTAATAGTGTTGACTGGGCCGTTAAACTCCAAAACAAACAAACAAAAAACCTTTATAGTATACCTCGAAAAGACTACCAAAATGCATTCAATGATTGGATCAGAAGACTGATAGTTTGTATATCTGTAAAAGGGGAATACTTTGAGGGGACAAAATAATTTTTTCATCAAAATCTATCACGGAATCATTTTTATGTGCTTAGTTGGATTCATATTTGAACAGTCCTCGTAGCGTCGTACATGTGAACGTTATGCAGACCCGGCTAGAGTTGCTCATAACCGACAGCGAGCAGGGTCTGTTATGCACACTTTTTTCAATTCTGTGGTGTATTCCTTGCTTCAAAAGGATAACCCTTTGACAGAACATATTAACATGTGTACAAAGGACGAGTTACAGGACTGTACTATCGTGATAACGTGTTTACTCCTCACGTGATACCGTTTGCTCGATGCCCAGTCATGGATTCATCTTTCAGGACCATAACATTAGGGTTCATCGGGCACGCGTCGTCACTGAGTACCTTCAATGGCAAAATATTCGGACAATACTATGGCCTGCGATGAGTCCATACTTTTCTCCCTGCGAACACGTATGGGGCATCCTCGGGAAACGAGCCCGAAGCCGCCATCTGCCTCGATGGACCCTGGGTGAACTTTGTGCAGCACTTCAAGAAGAGTGGCGAAGGATCCATCAATTCACGATTCGTAGACTAATTATAAAATGCGACGACGATGCATTGCCTGCTGTGACAATCGAGGCGGTCCAACACGTTATTCATATCGAACTTTAACGGACATCCAGGTAACTGCAGTCGGTTAACGTTAATACATAGATTTATATAAGAATTTGATAATTATTTCCCCATTAAATAAAAAAAAACTAATAAAAATTACTTTTCTGTGCCAGCGGCTTTTGATTTTTCATTCTATTTCGAATACCACGTATTTTAATGAAATTTTATGAACAACTGTTTGGTCCGTTTTACATATATTTTGAAGCACCCTCTAAATGTACAGAATATACAGTAAAACTACTGAATGAAGCGACAAAACTGATGAATTTATTTTCATACCTTTTTTGTAAATTGTTATTTCCTTTTTGTGGCAGCGGGAGTAAAATTGCGTCCATATAAATTTTGAAAAAAAAAAATGATATTTGGTCCTTTGTGAAAATGAAATACACTACCCCCTTTTTCTATTTTTCTTTTTCTATAGATTAGTTGTCACCCAGATAACCATGGCTAGGTAGTTGGGGCCTTAAGGAGATACCCATTTCTGTATTGCACACGTTAATTCCCTTGATTATCAGCACAGCTGTGAAAGATCGTGTCCTTATAAGTCCGGTATGGAGGGCTTGTGAAAAATGACGTTGACGCCGTGTCGCTACATAATGGCGTAATCATTGGAATTAATGCGTAGTTCATTTAATGGATATTTGATATTCCTTTGAATTAGATGCCTCTTGGCGTGGCAACGTTTTATTTAATTCCTTATATTCAGCCTGAAAGAAAATATCCCCTGTTTTTGTGAACAGTATAGATATGCAGATATAAAGCTCTTTATCATACATTTAGTATAAAATACTTAGTTTTTGAATATGCGATACGGACGTGACAGCAATGCACGTATCATGCTTGCACGTGCTGCCATATCGCATGGGCTTCATCATACCCAAAAAATCCATATCACAACCCTTTATCGCACCCCTAAGCCTTTATCATACCTCTGACGTCACCCTATTCGGAACACGCGGCGTTCTTCCTTTTGCGGCATTTCGCATTTGTTGTTCAGGACGCCATTTGCAATTTGCAGTGTAACTTTGGTATTAGGCAGACGCAATCAATACGATTTATTTTGATCATTTTTTTTTAAAAAGTGAAATGTATGATAAATAGATTATGATATGGCATTTTTCATACCACACCCCATATCAGCCCTCGACCCATATCAGCCATCGGGCCTTCGGCCCTCGGGCTGATATGGGAGTCTCGGTCTGATATGGAGTATGATATGAAAAATGCCATATGATAATCTCTATTTATCACTCGGATTTGTTATAATGCAGCGCGCTACATCACGAAAACACGCCTATATATTTCTGACCCCCTGGAACCCCACTTTTATATAGTAAAACTGGGGTTTGCAGGGTTAAACCTTATGTTTCTTATTTCTGCTCTCAATTATAGGTTGTGGGTACTCGTTATAACCGCCTCGATGAGGCGATTCTAACGTGTACCCACAATCTATATTTTGAGCAGAAATAAGAAAAATATCACAATTTTTCATCTAAAATTTTCTGCTTTTAAGTGGTAAAATTCACAATGTTTTTGTATAGGCGTGTTTTCGTAATGTTTATCTTTAAAATACAAAAATGGGCTCCACCAGTATAATGTCAACCTTACTGGAACTGTTGATTAGTGGTAACAACGCGCTCATCAACAAAACCATGCCGATTAACTGAGCCCCGCCAAGCGAATTTGTCTCTTCGAGCATTCCGTCATGACAAATTCAACTGCGCATGCCCAGCCATTCAGAGGAGCCAGGGGTATGGCTTTCTGTATGAAGGTTCCTCTTGATTCACTGCTTGTATGAGCGAGCAGCGAAGGTTCTGGCTAGACTGCGCAGATGCGCAGGCTCGCCTGAACCTTCGCTGCTCGCATAGGCGAAAAGTACCAAAATCGCTTGACGGGGCCCAACTAAGAACATTAGGGTGTACACCCTTGGCCTAAATGTTGTGTTTCTTCTCGCTAGAACAAGCATTTCCCGATGATTTGTTTATATACGAAGGATGTACGAAACATGTTGCAAGTGAAACGTTTTTGCCACGTATTAATTAAAAGCTAAAATTTTTTAAATTACCATCAAAATACTCCCCTTTAATCCAATATTTGAAACTATCATCAAAAGAAACTGGTTAACTGTTAGTACATGTACCGTATGCACTTCCGGTCCTGACCGACCCCGATAGCTCAGTTGGTAGAGTGTCCGCCCCGGGGACCGGGAGGTCTCGGGTTCGATCCCGGGCCGCGACATACCAAACTCGTTAAAATGGTACTAGCTGCTCCTCGCTTGGCACTCAGATTTACGGGGTAGAGCTAGGACTGGTCGACCCAGTGTCAGGATAATGTGACTGGGTGTGGTATCATGTTATGTGTCTGGGACATGATACTTCAGTGAGGCAGCACTGTAAAAATGAGCATTGAGCTCCCTGTCACAAACAGACACCGTCGTGATATGACTGAAAAAATTGTTGAAAGCGATGTTAAACCCGAATTTACACACACACACTTCTGGTCCTGAACTTATTACCAACAGTACGATAACAGAACTGAGAAAGTTCAATCATTCATATCACCAAAACGTCGTTAATACTCTAAACATAGGTTGTGGATGCTCGTTAGAGCCTATGTCTTGAAGCAGAAATAAAAACAAAATAATGTTGACATCTGTTAAACACAGATTGCTCTCTATATATAGTCTTTCAAAACGCAGTGAGACGTGAATGCACTTTTAATTTTGGACTAGTCCGCGTTTTAGGTAAATCGCCTTTAGTTGGGATTTTATATTGGGCGATATAGTTTTACTGAGGATCGTACTGCCACATATTAACCACTTGGCCAAGAATTCTACATAAGGGCATTATCAAAAATCTTATTTAAAATTTTAACATCCTGTAAAAAAAGAACTCCGAAACATGCTTCCCCTAAAACATGGAATAGTCTTGCCACGCTTGAACGTTGAACTCTCAATAAAGGTCGTTGATAAACTATAGAGCCTATGTCTTGAAGTAGAAATAAAAACAAAATAATGTTGACACCTGTAAAACACAGAATGCTCTATATACACATGTATAGTTTATCAACGACCTTTGAGAGTTCAACGTTCAAGCGTGCCAAGACTATTCCAAGTTTAAGGCGAAGCAGGTTTCGGTTTTCTGTTTACACAGGATTTTAAAATTACAAATACGGTTTTTGATAATGCCATTATGTAGAAGTCGTGGCCAAGCGGTTAATATGATGCGGTACGAATCTCAGTAAAACCATATCGCCCAGTGTAAAATTCCAACTGAAGGCGACTTACCTAAAACACGGACTAGTCCAAAATTTAAAGTGCAGTCATGTCTCACTTCGTTTTGAAAGACTATAGTGGTAATTAGAGTGACGTTTATCAACCGAACTTGTCAACGTGATGATATGCGTCTTTTAAGCTCAACTGACCGAAGGTCATTGTGAGCTTTTGGGACCCTGCTTTGTACGGCGTCGTCGTGCTTAAACTTTGTGAGCACTCCAAAGGCCACGGTTTTGGTCACATCACGAAAACACGCCTATACAATTTTGACCCCCTTCAAATCCATTTTTATACAGTAAAACTGGGGTTTACAGGGGTACACCTTATTTTTCTTATTTCTGCTCTAAAATATAGATTGTGTGTACTCGTTAGAACTGCCTCACCGAGGCGGTTCTAATGAGGACCCACAATCTATATTTTGACCAGAAATAAGAAAAATGTCACAAGTTTTCATCTTAAAATTTTCATTTTTTTCGGCGATAAAGATAACACTGTATTTGTATAGGCGTGTTTTCGTAATGAAAGCATCATCAAATTTCTTTCGAATGATCATCATAACAATTATCTTGACAATGTCTCAGTCAATGTTCTTAAAAAGGTGTAATCTTTTGGGAGTAAGGACTACAGCACAGAACTAAAAACTAAGGAGTGTGCAAGATTTTTCTACGCCAGACCAGCCATGGATCATGTCGGGTCAAAATGTAGGTCAGTAGGTAAAATTGTAGAAAAAAACTTGAGAACAGTCTTGAGGCCACAGATGTTCAGAATGATTAACTTGACAATATCATGGTTAATTTCGAATGTGAGACATATCGGGTCCAAAATTATATCAGTAGGTCAAATCATAGAAAAGCCTTTTTATCACTCTTGTGGCCTCAGTTTTTGGTCCATTTATCATCAAACTGGCTCTAAAGGACCATCTTGACAATATCTCCCTCGAGATCTTATATCGCTCATGTCGCGTCAAATCGTAGAAAGCCTTGTAAACAGTATTGAGACCACATATATTTGTTAGTTCCAATTTTCATCAAAGTTGCTCAGAATAATCACCTTGACAATATCTCGGTCATGTTCGAATATTGGTCATAAGTAGGCCAGGAAGTATAATCATAGAAAAACATTGTGAACACTCTGTGGGTCACGGTATTGTTCCAAGTTTCATCAAACTTTCTCAGAATGATAACCTTGACACTAGTTTGGTCAGGTGGGATATTTAATGAATGTGTGTGTGTGTGTGTGTGTGTGTGTGTGTGTGTGTGTGTGTGTGTGTGTGTGTGTGTGTGTGTGTGTGTGTGTGTGTGAATTCGGGTTTAACGTCGCTTTCAACAATTTTTCAGTCATATCACGTCGATGTCTGGTTGCGACAGGGAGCTCAATGCTAACTTCTATAGTGCTGTCTCACTGAAGTATCATGTCCCAGACACATTACATGATACCACACCCAGTCACATTATCCTGACACTGGGTCGACCAGTCCTAGCTCTACCCCGTAAATCTGAGTGCCAAGCGAGGAGCAGCTAGTACCATTTTAACGACTTTGGTATGTCGCGGCCCGGGATCGAACCCGTGACTTCCCGTTCCCCGGAGCGGACACCCTACCTACTGAGCTATCGGGGCCGGTCAGGGATATTTAATAAATAGAAGTGTTAGTTTTAACACGAGAAGTCTGCGAATGGTATGAAGGTGTCGTCTGACCGACTTAGTACTGGGTATGTGGTGTGAAAGTCCGTACTAGGAACCGCCCTTTTTTACCACGAGACATTGTAAATTGGACTGAGCCGGTACATCTCCGTCCGGTGCATTAGGACCTGACCCTCAGTATCCACTGGTGCCAAGAAAGTGTCGTACAAGTCAGACCTGTATTGTCAAAGGCAACCGACGACTCATAAGTCCAACTTATGAAATCACCCCCACCCCATCTTTTACCTTTGTCATCACGAGGCATTGTAAGTTAGACTGGGCCGGTTAATCTCCGTCTGGTGCACTAGGACTTGACCCGCAATGTCCACAAGATACCCAGATAGTGACATACAAATCAGCTTTGTATTGCCAAAGGGAACTACCGACTCAAAAGTCTAGCCTCACGATGAGCAGAAACGATGCGCAGAAAAGTACGAGGGTACAAGTAACGCAGCAAAAGCTGAAGAAGTGCCCAAAATATCAGCCAAAGGTGCTCTCATAATATGTGATGAGATATGGACCCATTTAAATAAGCCATATTGAAAAGTTGACAACACGATATGGGCTCTGAAAAATATCATAAGGCAAACTATCGCTAAACGAACAATGACAGCAAAGATGTTATATGCTAGTTTACTCAGAAATTATGGACCGCTCATACAAATTCGAAAAGAATGGTGTGCGTGTCTGAAGCTTCAATAAAAATGTGGTTCTGAAAACAATTGAGAACTAAATTGAGAAAAGTACCGCCAAAACCGAACTTAACATGACGAGAACCCACCTATATAGTTTTGACCCCCATCAATCCTACTATTAAATGGGCCCCGCCAAGCGATTTTGGTACTTATCGCCTATGCGAGCAGCGAAGGTTCAGGCGAGCCTGCGCATCCGCGCAGTCTCGCCAGAACCTTCGCTGCTCGCTCATACAAGCAGTGAATCTAGAGGAACCCTTAGACAGAAAGCCATATTCATAGCCCCTCTGAATGGCTGGGCATGTGCAGTTAAAATTTGTCAAGACGGAATGCTCGAGGACACAGATTCGCTTGGCGAGGCTCATATAGTAAATCTGTGGTTTACATGGTTAAACATTATATGTTCTAATTTCTGCTAGAAAACATAGATTGTGGGAACCCGTTAAAAGGTCTGGGTTAATTGCATTACGAAAACACGCCTATAGAAATACAGAGTACATTTTTATCGTCTAAAAATGAAGATTTTAAGATGAAAAATTGTAATATTTATCTTATTTCTGCTCAAAATATAGATTGATGGTACACGTTAGAACCGCCTCATCGAGGTGGTTCTAACGCGTTCCCACAATCTATATTTTAGAGCAGAAATAAGAAAAATAAGGTTTACACCTATAAACCCCAGTTTTGTTATATAAAAGTGGGGTTCAAGGGGGTCAACATTGTATAGGCGTGTTTTCATGATGTATCGAACCTGGCCTTCACTTCTATTTTTAAGTCATTTGCGAAATAAACAAAGAGAAAAAGGTACACTGTCGCAAAACTGTGACGTTATCCAACCAGATCCGTACGAAACTGCATAAAATAACTTTTTCCCTCCAAATGGTGTATATTATTTGACTAAACCATCGTTGTTTCATCTCTGTATTCGTTTAATTTTCGTTCTCGGAGATGTTGCACTGACGGTTTAGACATCCTTCATACAAACTGAACAAATTAGTTGTCTGAACTGCGACAGAACCATGGACGAGGATTGTGGCCATGTACAATCGATTTAAGTCCCCAGTAAAAATGTTCTTGCACACCAGACAAGCAAATCCGTGATTTTACCATGGGATAGAAATTTATGTTCTGACCCTGGTGTTCCGAACCCAAATCAAATATAATCGCGTGTTTGATAAATGCACTGGTTGATTACAACCTCATGCGCGGCGTCGTCATGCGTGACGTCACTAAACATTCCTGTCGTGTCATCACAAAATGGCGGACGCCGGTAACCGAAGTGACAGCAGCAATAAAAATCCGTGCTAAGAAATGGAAGGTATGCAAGAAAAAGAATCCAATATGGGTGTGAGGGGTGGATAGAAAAATCCGTCCCTCGGGATCACTGTCCGGCATCACTCGGCAAGCCTCGTGATGCCGGACAGTGACCCTTGGGACGGATTTTTCAATCCACCCCTCACACCCATATAAGATTCTTATATGCTCACCCTTCCAATGCAGTTCTTTTGTCGTGGTTTATTATTGTTATAGTTTGTCTTTTCTTGTATGTAGTGTTAATCGCATATTTTTTTAGATAGCCGTTTGGCAATGATGTGAGCAAGTAACTGCTTTCGGCTTTCAGCCTGTGATGTTTTCATCCGTGTTGCTTTCCCGTTGATGTCTTGCATGGGAGGTGTGAGATTATTGTATCTATTTAAGGAGCGTGCTAACATCTCAGATATAGCCATTTTAACAAGGGATACAACTTTCGTGACTTCCAGAAAACTTCCTGCAAACTTAATCCCTTATAAAACGAGATCTATTGTTATGGAAATTCCTTTTTCTTTTAACATAAATTCCCTTTTGCAAGGCGCACGGAAAAGATATTTATGAAAGGTTTCGTCATATGATGAAGAAATCTTTGTTTCAAGTGTAACAGTACTGTTCACAGCAAGAATAATTGTCCTATCCATGTCTTCTTAGTGTAGTCTTAACCATTTGTGTAGCAGAAACCACAAAACTTCTAATTGGCAAGCAGTACAGGCCCAGATCAGACGCCGCAGAACGCGGCGTCTGATCAGGGCCTACACTGTTTGCAAAAAGTTCAGCGGTTTTCCAAATGAATTTCGAAAAAAAAAAAAACCCAACCTGACAGCCCTATATTTTGACATCACCTCCTGTTATTTTCTAAGGAGGAAGATTCTATTTGGTACTTAAAGGGTTAATGACATAAGATGTTTACAGGTTACAGGTTACCACAGTCGGTTAGAAGATCGAAATGAAATAAAACTTGCACTTCAGTATTTTGTTTTTATTTCACTGAATACTATACATCAGTTTTACATAGACTTTTGCATAGTTTTGTGCTGTTTTAATGGAAGTTGTTGCATCTTGCGGCCACAGATCATCACGTGAACAAGTCCGTGAAACGAACAGCCCCCTAAACCACACTTTATATAGAAAAAACTGGGGTTTAGGGGGTAAACATTATTTTTCTTATTTCTGCTCCAAGACATAGGGTGCGGGTACTCGTTAGAACCGCCTCAATGAGGCGGTTCTAATGAGCACCCACATCCTATGTTTGCAGTTTATGTAAGAAAGTAATCACGGGTTTTCATAAGAAAAGTAGCCATTTTGGAGATGTGAAAAAATTCACTGTGCCGCACGGGCGTGTTATCGTAATGTTGCCCACGCTGAAAACAAAATATGTGCGTAATGGTAGTTATTTTAAAGTCATTAACTTGCATACATGTAATTGAACAAGCGGCAATTTAAGATCACCAGAAAATTGAATATCAAGGACTGAAGACGATTTTATCCCACTCAAAAACCACACTTGACAAAAAATAGTGACCCGCAAATATTGTTTTAAAATTCCGAGTCTATCGATAAGATTCATGACTGTTCGTAGGCGGTGGCTTCTGTGCTGGCTATTTTATGTGGCCTTATGTCACATAGATGTTTGCGTGCTGTTTGGTAATACGCTATTTCAAATTTCCTTCATACCATTGTAATCAGGGCTTCCGTGGCCTAATGGATCATTCTTAATCATAAGGTCTCTCTCCGCTGTGGTTCGCGCTTTGTTCGGGCCACATTTGATGTTCTATAAAAGGGGTCATCTTTTAGAAGCAACTGTTGAGTGTATAAGCTTTTCTTGCACACCAGACAAGGAAATCCGTGATTGTACCTTGGGATAGAAATTTATGTTCTGACCCTAGTGTTCCGATCCGAAATCGAATATAATCGCGTGATTAATAAATGCACTGGTTGATTTCGGCCTCTTGTGTGCCGTTGTTAATAATGACGTCACAGCACGTTACGCGACGTCACTAAACATTCTTGCAGTGCCATCACAATATGGCGGACGTCGGTTATCGAAGTGACTGCAGCATAAAAAATCCGCGCTAAGAAATGGCAGGTATGCAAGAAAAAGAATCCTATATGGGTGTGAGGGGTGGACAGAAAAATTCGTCCCTCGGGATCACTGTCCGGCATCACTCGGCAAGCCTCGTGATGCCGGACAGTGTCCCTCGGGACGGATTTTTCCATCCACCCCTCACACCCATATAGGATTCTTATATTCTTAACCGCATGCAATGGGTTAAGAAATGGAACTAATTTATATGCATAGAAAACAACAGATCACGAAATTCAATTTTAGCTTTGATGTGAATTTATCTTTGAATGGCAAACTGTATTAGCTATTTATTCCTTATTCACTCAACTTAGAGCGTTATTCCCTTTGCTTATTTAAATGCATGGTAATTTGAGCCGTTCAAATTTGTAAGACCCCGGGATTTATAATGAGACGCATAAAGCAAATTTGTGTTTTGGGGTACAGAATGTACGCCCCCAGAGTAGACTTAAATCAGCTCGTGTACCAAAGCCCTCTTGATCAGATTATAGCCCTTTATCACGGCGGCGTCAAGAAGCTTTGGTCATCCAGCATTAATGCAGCGAAGGCTCTGATCAGACGCGCAGTCTGATCTGAGTCTTAGCTGGATATGCGGCTAAATATTTAAGATTCTTTGAGCTCCAGTAAGCTGCTCTGCCCACGCAGTTTTGTTGATGTCGGTGACTCTCCTTATGCGGTAGGGAAATAATTATATAATAAGTGGACAGCAGCAGTGACGTGTGGTCAATTCTTCTATTATTATTGTTATTATAATTAAATTTTGTTTACCAATAGCAATTAAAAGCAAGGAACATGGATTTACCATCGCGAAAACACGCCTATATAATTTTGACCCCCCCCCCCCCCTTGAACTCCACTTTTATATAGTAAAACTGGGGTTTACAAGGGTGAACCTTATTTTTCTTATTTCTGCTCTAAAATATAAAGTGTTGGTACTCGTTAGAACCGCCTCGATGAGACGGTTCTAACGTGTACCCACAATCTATATTTTGAGCAGAAATAAGGAAAATATCAAAATTTTTCATCTGAAAATTTTCATTTTTTCGGCGGTAAAGTTTACAATGTATTTGTATAGGCGTGTTTTCGTAAGCTTTTCATTGATATTTCATTTGTTCAAAGGACACGAAAGCTACATTGTCCGAATAAAACATGAGCTCCAACCCCTATCCCCGCCCCAACATATCCGCACACAAACGGTACCCTTTATGGACAGCTTTCCAAAAGACAAGGCTCCACCCATCCTTATTCCCTTCATTATTATGACACACCGGTGTTTTGTCATATCGCCGTAGATGATTTATTTATTTTTTTTTATATTGTTCTTATTTATTCTCTATACATAGATTGTGGGTGCTCGTTTCTTACGAGTATCCACAACCCATGTCTTGGAGCAGAAATAATAAAGATAATGAATAGCCTTCTAAACCCCAGTCTTCTCTACATAAAGTTGAGTTTAGAGAGTGTTCAGTATACTGTCTTGTCATCATGAATTGTCTTATTTCCATCACGAAAACATACCCATATAATGTTGACCCTCTTAAATCCCACTTTTATTTGTAAAACTGTGGTTTACAGGGGTATATATTATTTGTCTTATTTCTGCTCAAAAACATAAATTGTCGGTACTCGTTAGAACCGCCTGGTCAAGGCGGTTCTAACGAGTACATACAATCCATGTTTTGAGCAGAAATAAGGAAAGTGTCAGAATTTTTATCCGAAAATTGTCATTTTTGGTGGTTAAATTTTCATTATATTTGAATAGGCGTGTTTTCGTAATGAAATTTATGTTTCATTTACCTCTTGGTAAAAAAATACAATCAGATACCGATCCCCAAATTCTCCGTGATATTTGTTTCAAGAAAGTTAATAGAACTTTCCGATTTCAATATCAAACATAAATTGATGTTTTGTTTTTCATTTGTTCAAGTCGGCAGCAAAAAAAGATGACTTGGTGAACTTTTAAGAAACATTACATCTGAATTCGAAAACACCAGTCTAGGTATCCAGGAGAAAAAATAGTTAGTTGTGAAAACCTTTAATACGCCAACTCTGCCCAACATCATTGTTAATCCTTTCTGCCCTGAGTTTCAGAAGAGGGCTTTTGAATGCATGTAAATATGAGGTACAGGCAAAACTCATTGACAAGATGACATGATGATTTCGTGTTTAACGACGCGTCAACCCTCTTTGTGGGTCATATCATCACGAAAACACGCCTATATAATTTTGACCCCCTTGAACCCCACTTTTATATTGCAAAAATGGGGTCTCCGGGGTATACCTTATTTTTCTTATTTTTGCTCTAAAATATAGATTGTGGGTACTCGTTAGAACCGCCTCGATGAGGCGGTTCGCACGAGTGCCCACAATCTATATTTTGAGCAGAAATAAGAAAAATATCACAATTTTTCATCATAAAATTTTCATTTTATCGGCGATAAAGGTGGCATTGTATTTGTATAGGCATGTTTGCGTAATGACAAGATGACAAACAGCAGATGTCAAACAGCGTTGCACTTGTTATAATGCGGCCCAGTATGAGCCGCCTTATCGGGTTCTGCACTGTTTACATGGGTATCTGTACTAGTCAACATGGATGGAAGTAAGGGCGAGGATTGTGGCCACGTAAAATCGATTTTAGCCCCCCAGTGGAATTCGTTTCCACTGACCGTTCCAAGGCGGCTCTTCTGTCGGTTTAATTTTTGTTATGGTTTGTCTTTGGGTGTTTTCGATGCTTATATTCTTTTATTTTGGATAGTCTATTGGCCATTTTGTGGGAAAGTAACTGTCCTTTTGGCTATCCGCTATTGATGTTTCCATTAGGTCTGCTGTTTCATGTTTGTGCTTCTTTCCCTTTGCTGTCTCTGATGGGAGCTGTGGGTTGAGTGTATCGATTCCTGATCATTGCTTTCACTTCTATTTTGAGTTGAAGCCTTGGACTTACGGTAACCTTCATTTTATTCTCATATTTCTGTGTTATTAAGCCACAAAACACGCAGTTCTTTTTGTTCAGTGCTATTTTTGAGGAAAATGTCTGGCCAGGTTCCGTGCACTGACAGCTTGTGTGCAAATCAATGAGACTGTAACAGTTCCTGTCATTATTAATATATAGAGTTTGACAAGTAGAAATGAGACTTACGGCATATTCTACCAGAGAAGACTCGTATATAAGCCTCCGCACCCAAGCCCAAAGAAATCAATCTTTCCTCTCTTCTTCGACCAGGTGAGTACGATTTTAACACATTTTGTACCAGAAACGCCAAAACGGGTATCCTGGGAAAACAGTGCAGGCACAGATCAGACGCCGCAGAACGCGGTGTCTGATCAGGGCCTACACTGTTTGTGAATAGTTAAGCCATTTTCCAAATAAATTTTGAAGAAAATCACAACATTACACCCTTAATTTTGAAATGGCCTCCTGCTTTATATGGGCCCCGTCAAGCGATTTTGGTACTTATCGCCTATGCGAGCAGCGAAGGTTCAGGCGAGCCTGCGCATCCGCGCAGTCTCCCCAGAACCTTCGCTGCTCGCTCATACAAGCAGTGAATCAATAGGAACCTTCAGACAGAAAGCCATATCCCTGGCCCCTCTGAATGGCTGGGCATGCGCAGTTAAAATTTGTCATGACGGAATACTCGAAGACACAAATTCGCTTGGCGGGGCTCACATAAGGAGGAAGATTCAGTTTGGTACAAAAGGGGTTAATGAAAGCACTGGCAGCACTGGTGGACCGATTGTCTCTGAGTGTAGGCTTGGAAAATGGTCTTGAACGGGGACCATTACGCAAACAAGCCTATACAAATACATCGCCACCTTTATCGCCGAAAAAATGAAAATTTTATGATGAAAAACTGTGATATTTTTCTTATTGCTGCTCAAAATATAGATTGTGGGCACTCGTAAGAACCGCCTCAACGAGGCGGTTCTATCGAGTACCCACAATCTTTATTTAAGAGCAGAAATAAGAAAAATAAGGTATACCCCCAGAAACCCCAGTTTTACTATATAAAAGTGGGGTTCAAGGGGGTCAAAATTATATAGGCGTGTTTTCGTGATGTTAGGGTAAAACCCTTAAATTCCTCTGCTGTAAGCAAACAATTCAGACCCTGATTTAGGCACCGCGTTCTGAGGCGTCTTATTAGGGTCTAAATTGGTAAGCAAATAGAGGAGTCCTTAAGCAGGCGTCTTATCAGAGTCTATACTGTTTGTCAATGACCCAGCTTATGCGCCGAGTTAATGTATTACAAAAAGCTTTCCTTTACAAAGCACTCTGACGTCATTACGACAAAACCGGTACCTAAAGTAATAGTCACGTGGGCATCAGCACTGAAGAGCTGTGCTTAATAACTTTAGGTCTTTATCAACCCATTCCTTCCTCCTAGTGGAGCGCT
Organism: Lucinisca nassula; assembly: GCA_963580285.1. Classification (NCBI taxonomy): domain Eukaryota; kingdom Metazoa; phylum Mollusca; class Bivalvia; order Lucinida; family Lucinidae; genus Lucinisca; species Lucinisca nassula. The sequence continues at coordinate 81,071,269 of OY757019.1, read as the reverse complement.
GAAAAATGTCACATATCCTCAATAGAATTCTTCGTCATAGTGGAGCGATTCGGTGCAGTTGAAAAGCATCGGATTTGAGATAGAGGTAGCCGGTTCTATCCCCGCAAGCGCCGATTGTTTCCTTTACCGAGAGACATTATCCACAATGCTCAGTACTGGATTATACGCAGGAGGGAAAATAGAGCCACATGGATTGCTAGTACTAGTTTACTCAATGTGTTGACCCCCAGCCCCCAATAAGCTCCATTATTATTACATGTAGTAGTAGAAGTAATAGTAGTAGTAGTAATCATGATAATAATAATAATGATCGACATAAAAACGAAATAAACATATTCAGTATGTGTCAAACGAGGTCTTAATGTAGAAAAAATCGAGAAAAAGTGCTCTTTTGCCCGGTCACGTCATACTTCAACCGCTCCATGGAGGACAGTTTGTTTGATTTGAGGTTTAACGTCCCCGGCACCACTGTATAGGTGATTTTGGAGACGTCGCTACAAATTTTTGAGGGACTTATACGCGACATTGAGATGAAATGACATCTCAATTCCTGTCGCCCAATGAAACCCACAGGGTTTATAAGCATGGACGGTCCGACTCGCACCGCCTTGCCTGGGTAGGCTTAGATCCTCTAAGCGGTTTACCAGTACGCGTGTGTGGTCGGTTTCAGCTCTGCGAGGAAGAATCATGCAACCCATCTGTTTCTTCAAGCCACGATGGGTGAGGGCTGAGGATAGTCTTTGACTCGAAATTTGGTGTTGAAATGAGTCCAAACCACTTAAGTTTCCGTCTTGAACCGTTACATGTAGATGTAGAATTATTGGAGGAAACGTAAGACCAATGGCTTTGTCAGAGGAAGTCAACACCATGTAGAAAGCCAAGAGGACGGTTTCTATCCAAAACATAGCCAAAACGTTAATCCAAATAAAACATATTACCATGCAACAACATATATATACAAAGACAGAAAACATGTCACTTATCCGCAATAGAATCACCACATTCGAACGATAAGTAAACTTTTTACGCGGTTCAAACGAGTACATGTACCCACAACCTATGTCTTTGAGCAGAAATGAGAAACAAAAATGTATACCCACGTAAACCAAAGTTTGGGGGTGCTCATTTCGCGGACTTGTTCACGTGATGCAAAGAATCGGTATGTCGCCTGATGACATGGTGTCAGCTACAGTTGACAATTGTCGCCAGCCGCAGTTGACACCTTTATGATGTGCATCTCTGTAATTAATCTTTAGACTGTGTAACATGTATCTTTTATTCTAACACTGGTCGCCTATATAGCCAATGGTTAAGTCCGGTGACAAATCACTAGGCGAAAAAGTGTGACGCGAAAAGCCGCCGTTTTATGACGTTTTGCGACGTCATCGATCGTTTCCTTGGCGTTAGACGGATTAACGTCTTTTTTCACGCATAAAATACGTTACAAAAACAGGTAACTGCATGTGTTACAGTCAAACATGTTGTGGGGATTTCTTCAAACAATGGCGGAATGTTGAGATAATATGAAGGAAACAACGGCATTTAGTCGGCTTTCAGTATGTTAGAATCGAAATAGATCAGCTCTATTTGATATACCTTACAACTGACAACCAAACAGTGATATATCACTCAACAAATCACTGCTATAGCTGGTCTTCTCCTAAATAATTTGCTTTTATCATGTTTGTCGCAATAAAAGCTAATCGTTATATGTTTTGGACTTTTGCGACGTTAAATAAAGCTCCTTTATCTGTAGCTTTATGTTGTTCATAATTCGATGAACGTGAAATAAATTAGTTTTATTACTTATATTTACATTATTTTCCAACCATCTGATGGCCAGAAAATCTTGTTAAAGGGCTAAAATGAATTGCACGCAGTTTTCCTAGTAACAGCGGAACAGCGATAAGAACCATTGTTTATTTAAGAAATAGATCAGCTCTCACTGTTATTTGTTGCGTAATAAATCACAGTTTGGAGGTCAGCTGTAAAGTAGATCAAATCACAAGCGCGTAGCGCGGGTGATTTTTCTACTTACAACTGACCAAAAAACTGTGTTTTATTACTCAACAAATCACACACTAGAGCTGATCTATTTCGATTCTAACAGGCTGAAAATCGGCAATAATGCTGTTGTTTCCTTCCAAATCTCACAACTTTTCGCCATTGTTAGAAGAAATCGGGCTAAAATTATCGACTGAAACACATGCGTTTAATCCTTCTCTAACGTTTTCGTTGCGAGAAAATGACGTTACACCGTCTAACGTCAAGGAAATTGACTAGTGACGTCATAAATTGGCAGTTTTTAATGACGTCACTCGTCACGTGGAGCGTGATAGCTCAGTGGTTAGTGCACTTGTCTCTGATGCTAGAGGTCCCGGGTTCGATCCCCAGCAGCGGCGATACAATTTCGGTGTCCGAACACGCCCCATTGGCATAATTTGCAGGGATGACTGTCATAAAGTGCACCGTCCTTCGGATCGGGGACGTTAACTGGAGGCCCCCTGTGCAGGGAGAACCATCCCCTGTGCAGGTTAAAAATCCCTACTGTAATTACATGATTATTGTGAAGGCTTTTATCCTGCAACCCTGGAGTGAATGTAATGTACACCTGCGGTAATGGCCAAATGTGACCGACGCAGTATCAGTAGAAAGAAAGAAAGAAAGTCACGCTCTTCCTTGCCGTGATTTGTTGTAGAATAAAACACAGTTATTTTCCATTGCCTATATAGGCGCGCTGTGTTAGAATTCGACATTTCGCGTGAGTCAATGAATTCATTTAAGAAATGAAATTTATTTTTCTGCAGTTCATGGAAGTATGAACGCAGTGGGTCGCGTGCAAAGTAAATGAACCCCGAAGGGGTTCATGTAAACTTTGCTAACGACCCACTGTCGTTCATACTTTCATGAAAAGCAGAAAAATTAAGTTTATTTTTTATATTTACATTATTTGCCCCTCATCACTTGGCGAAGAAAAAAGCTTGTAGGGCAAACTTTTAAAGCTGAAAAACATTTACACGCTGTTTTTCTACAAAGAGCGGAGCAGCGTTGACGTCATCAACGCCCGTATAGAACAATGGTTTAGATTGACTTCCTTTAACGTCACCGAAAATCATGTGATACGATGCGTTCATGGAAGTATGAACGCAATTGTTTTCTATAGGTTAACATTAGACTTTACACTGGAAATGTAAATATTGAAATATGAACAACATTGCTTCCCAGTTGTTAACTTATGGGATTTTCTGTAAATACATTGGGAATGTAAGTATACATTTGTACCATCTTGCTAACAACATTTATTGTTTACAGTTGTTCTCAACCCATGAATAAAATACCATATTTCAACTGTCAACTAGTTACTGCTATTCATATAGCTGCAATCTTCTATTTTTTCAGCAACAACATCCAGGCGTTGAATACACATGGAAAAATCACTAGACTTCGTCTATTAAATTTAATGTCATGGAAAACTTTGAAGTGCTTCATTTGTCAGCCACTTGACAGAGCTACACAGACTGTATTTGATAGCTTCTCAGAAATATGGAACATAGTACTTGAACTCAAAGCACAGTCAAACACTACCGCACATTATCCCGTCAAGCCCCGTCAAGCGAATTTGGTACTTATCGCCTATGCGAGCAGCGAAGGTTCAGGCGAGCCTGCGCCTCCGCGCAGTCTCGCCAGAGCCTTCGCTGCTCGCTCATACAAGCAGTGAATCAAGAGGAACCTTCAGACAGAAAGCCATATCCCTGGCCCCTCTGAATTGCTGGGCATTCGCAGTTAAAATTTGTCATGACGGAATGCTCGAAGACACAAATTCGCTTGGCGGGGCTCAAATCCGGATAATGAACAGACAAAGAAACATCACAATTATAAGGTCTACAAGTGCGTTTATTACTATCATATTATATTTCTTTAAACTTGTGTTAATGGTGGTTGGTAAAACCGGCTCTTTTAGTTGAGTTGGTTACATCATGTACCTATAATTTTTATTTAAAGCCTAAATAGGATAACAGACCGCTTTAAAGTTGTATTTTCTAGTCCCTCGGGGTCATTAACTCAATTGTGAAATTCCAAAAATAGCTAAGGATTATTAACCAGGCCTAAGGGAACGACCATTTGATTTCTATGCGTGTGTGTGGGTGTGTGTGTAGGTGGGGGGGGGGGGGCACGGTTAAGCAAGAAAAATAGCTTGGATGACCACACAACTGAACACAATAGCCAGGATCAGATTGACCCAGAGGATTTAAATGCAGAGACGGCATAATTTTACCTGGGTAGGCTTAGATCCTCCCCTTTACCAGTACGCGGGTGTGGTCGGTTTCAGCTCTGCGTGGAAGCATCATGCAACCCATCTATTTCTTCAAGCCACGATGGGTGAATCAAAACCACTTAAGTTTCTGCCATGAACCGTTGCATGTAGATGTAGAATTATTGGAGGAAACGTAGGACCAATGGGTTTGTCAGAGGATGTCAACACCATGTAGAAAGCCAAGAGGACGGTTTCTATCCAAACATAGCCAAAACGTTAATCCAAATAAAACATATGACCATGGAACATTTATATACAAAGACAGAAAAAATGTCACTTATCCTCAATAGAATCACCACATTGGAACGATTAGTAAACTTTTTAGGCGGTTCTAACGAGTACCTACAACCTATGTCTTGGAGCAGAAATGAGAAACAAAAATGTATACTCCCGTAAACCAAAGTTTGGGGTGTTCATTTTGCGGACTTGTTCACGTGATGCAAAGAATCGGTATGTCGCCTGATGACATGGTGTCAACTACAGTTGACAATTGTCGTCATCCGCAGTTGACACCTTTATGATGTGCATCTCTGTAATTAATCTTTAGACTGTGTAGCATCAAAATAACAAGTCTGTGAAACGAAGACCCCCCCTAAACCCCACTTTATATAGAGAAAATTGGGGTTTATCGGGGTATACATTATATGCCTTATTTTTGCTCAAAAACATAGATTGTGGGTACTCATTAGAACCGCCTCATTGAGGCGGTTCTAACGAGCACCCACAATCTATGTTGAAAGCAGAAATAATAAAGATGTTATCATTTTAACCTAATATTTATCATTTTCTGACACCATGTTGGACGCCATTATTTCTTACGGACATGTTTTCCTAATGGCATGTATCTTTTATTCTAACACTGGTCGCCTATATAGCCAATGGTTAAATCCGGTAGTGTATTGAGTGACAAATCACTAGGCGAAAAAACGTGACGCAAAAAGCCGCCGTTTTATGACGTTTTGCGACGTCATCGGTCGTTTCCTTGGCGTTAGAGGGAGTAACGTCTTGTTTCACGCATAAAATACATTACAAAAACAGTCTTCAAACAATGGCTGAATGTTGCGATAATATGAAGGGAACAACGGCATTTAGTCGACTTTCAGTATGTTAGAATCGAAATAGATCAGCTCTTTTTGACCTACCTTACAACTGACCTCCAAACAGTGATATATCACTCAACAAATCACTGCTATAGCTGGTCTTCTCCTAAATATTTTGCTTTTACCATGTTTGTCGCAATAAAAGCTAATCGTTATTTGTTTTGGATTTTTGCGACGTTAAATAAAGCTCCTTTATCTGTATCTTTACTTTGTTCATAATTCGATGAACGTGAAATAAATCACTTTTATAACTTCTATTTTAACATTATTTTTCATCCATCTGGGGCCAGTTGTTCAAAGCATCGTTAGCTTAACGAGCTCGTTAGTTGTCATATTGTTAACTCTTCTGGCAAGTACAATATCGTAAATTTTGGTATTTTTGCTGAAAAAAAAATGTGAACAGCTTTTGGTCCGCAAAAGCTGCTCATATTTTTTTTTCAGCAAAAATTTCAGCATATTTGCCATATTTAATGATCAAAGTTTTAACGATACGTTAACTAACGACGTCGTTAGTTTTGAACAACTGGCCCCTAATGGCCAGAAAATCTTCTTTAAGGGCTAAAATGAATGGCACGCAGTTTTCCTAGTAGCAGCGAAACAGCGATAAGAACCGTTGTTTATTTAAGAAATAGATCAGCCCTAACTGTTATTTGTTGCGTTATAAATCACAGTTTGGAGGTCAGTTGTAAAGTAGATCAAATCACGAGCGCGTAGCGCGGGTGATTTGTCTACTTACAACTGACCTCCAAACTGTGATTTATTACTCAACAAATCACAAACTAGAGCTGATGCTGTTGTTTCCTTCAAAATCTCACAACCTTTCACCATTGTTAGAAGACATCGCGCTAAAATTATCGATTAAAATACATGCGTTTAATCCTTTTTTAACGTTTTCGATGCGAGAAAATGACGTTACACTGTCTAACGTCAAGGAAATTGACCATTGACATCATTATTTGGCAGTTTTTAATGACGTCACGCTCTTCCTTGCTGTGATTTGTTGCAGAATAAAACAGTTATTTTCCATTGCCTATATAGGCGCGCTGTGTTAGAATTCGACGCTTCGCATGAGTCAATGAATTCATTGAAATATGAACAACATTGCTTCCAAGTTGTTAACTCACGGGGTTTTCTGTAAATGCATTGGAAATGTAAGTATACATTTGTAAGACCTTGCTAACAACATTTACTGTTTTCAGTTGTTCTCAACCCATGAATAAAATACCATATTGCAACTGTCAACTAGTTACTGCTATTCATATAGCTGCACTCTTCTTTTTTTCAGCAACAACCTCCAGGCGTTGAAAACACATGGAAAAATCACTAGACGTCGTCTATTAAATTTACTGTCATTGAAGACTTTGAAGTGCTTCATTTGTCAGCCACTTGACAGAGCTACACAGACTGTATTTGATAGCTTCTCAGGTATATGGAACATAGTATCTGGAAAATGGACAGGCTAAGAAATATTATAAGGTCTACAAGTGCGTCCATTACTATCATATGTGCCCCGCCAAGCGAATTTGTGCCTTCGAGCATTCCGTCATGACAGATTTTAACTGCGCATGTCCAGCCATTCAAAGGGGCCAGGGATTTGGCTTTCTGTCTGAAGGTTCCTCTTGATTCACTGCTAGTATGAGCGAGCAGCGAAGGTTCTGGCGAGACTGCGCGGATGCGCAGGCTCGCCTGAACCTTCGCTACTCGCATAGGCGATAAGTACCAAAATCGCCTGAGCTTGACGGGGCCCATATTATATTTCTTTAAACTTGTGTTGACGGTGGTTGGTAAAACCGGATCTTAGTTGAGTTGGTTACATCGTGTACCTATATTTTTTATTTAAAGCCTAAATAGGATAACAGACCGCTCTAAAGTTGTATTTTCTAGTCCCTCGGGGTCATTAGCTCAATTGTGAAATTCCAAAAGTATCTAAGGGTTATTGATCAGGCCTAATGGAACGACTATTTGATTTCTATGTGTGAGTGTGTTGGGGTGGGGGGTTGGGCACGGTTAAGCAAGAAAAATAGCTTGGATGACCGCACAACTGAACACAATAGCCAGGATCAGACTGACCCAAAAGATTTAAATGCAGAGACGGCATCATTTTACCTGGGTAGGCTTGGACCTCCTAGTCGGTTTATATTTGCTATTATTTGAACAGTTTTGGTAGAGGTCCTCTATGTGAAGCTACATAGTAAACATCAAAGACTGCAGCCTTCGGATTTCAAACAAGATTTTTAATGGGTTGTTTCCCTATATAAGTACATGTAAAACAAGTGGGAGCCCGGGGCGGGGTCATTTTTGGTCCCAGGGCTATAATATGAACAGTCTTGATAGAGGTCCACCAGATGAAGCATCATGCCAAATATCAAAGAGCTGGGCCTTCTGGTTTCAAACCAGAAGATTTTTAAAGGTTTTCCCTATATAACTCTATGTAAAACCCAGGGGCCCCGGCGCGGGGGCATCTTTGGCCCCCCAGAACTTTAATTTGAACAATCTTAGTAAAGGTCTACTTGATGAAGCTACATACCAAATATTCCGACCCCGCCCATCGAGGCTTGGAAAAATAGATTGGGCTGCACGATGCTTCCACGCAGAGCTGATATCAACCTCACATGAGTACTGGTAATCCGCTTAGAACGTCTAAGCCTGACCAGGAAAATTGCTGTGAGTCGGTCCGTCCATGCTTATAAACCCTATTGGTTTCATTGGGCGGCAGGGATTGAGATGTCATTTCATACCAATGGCGGGTAAAAGTCCCACAAAATTGGAAGCTATGTCTAAATGACCTAAATAGTGTTGACGGGGACGTTAAACCTCAAATCATACAAACAATACATAACAAATATCAAAGACCTTGGCCTTCAGGTTTCAGACGAGAAGATTTTTAAAAGTTTTCCCTGTTTAAAAAATAGAAGTGAAGGCAATGATTAACCCACAGCTCCCATCAGAGACACAAAAGGGAAAGAAGTACAAACATGAAACAACTAGACCCTAATGGAAACATCAATAGCGGAAAGCAAAAAAGGACAGTTACTTTCCCACTAAACGTATTCCACCGGGGGTCTTAAATCGATTTTACTTGGCCACAAATTTTGCCATTATGTCCGTTTAAAATACTTTGTCCAATCCGCGAAGTCTATGTGAAATGGTCGGCCCTCGGCCCCGGTGTGTGGGCGGTTGTGGCCCCAGGGCTATAATGTGTACAATATTGGTAGAGGTCCACCAGATTAAGCTTCATACCAAATATCAAACACCTCAGACAAGAAGATTTTAAAGATTTTCCCTATATAAGTCTATATCAATTTGATGGGCCTCGGCATAGGGATAGTTTTGGCCTCAGAGCTATAATTTGAACAATCTTGGTAGAGGTCTACTAGATAAAGCTTAATACAAAATATCAAAGGCCTGGGCCTTGTTGTTTCAGAGAAGAAGATTTTTTTTTAAGTTTTCAGTGAAAAGAAATCCCTTGACCCAGATGTGCAACGGACCGAAACCATTTGAATAACTTTGAACGGGGGCTACCTGAGGATCATTTCTGTGAAGTTTGGTCAAAACCCGATCATCGGTTTAGGAGGAGATGTCGTTTAAAGAAATTGTTTACGGACGCACGCACGCACGCGCGGAAAAAATGATCCGAAAAGCCTACCTTGTCTTTACGTGACAGGTGAGCTAATAAAACGAAACTGGCAGTTCATACGAATACATATTCTGACAATAATTAACCATAACAGAAAGACTGAAAATAATATACCACATCAGAGAGACTGACTTGGAAATATCAAAGACATATTTGCTGGAGAATTGGGGTGGGGTTGGGGCTGAAATCGAATAATGAGGGCTCGACAACATGAAATAGCCAATGATCAGAAACATTTAACGTTCATTTAAATAGGATACCGAATCTGCAATACAAAATCTAAGCTTTTCATGATCATGCATTTACATAAAAACAGTAAACTGAACAACGACGTCTGTTGCATACATACACTCAGTGGCCATAAATGAGTTCCCAAAATGGCTGACAAGAAATTGGGGAAAAATCTGGTCTGAAAGAATGGCAATTTTCTACCTAATGATAAATCATACACAAATGATAATAGGCCCAGATCATTATTTAGGGTATAGGTTTACATCAGCACTTATTACAATGATGATGTCATCAGTTGCTATGGCAACATCAGACAGCATACAGGTTAGCCTCTTTCTTTGAAAAAATCAGGGTAGGTGTACTAAAAGAGTTATAAAATTATCAATTTCTTGTCTTTTCTTATATCAATTGGTAGAAATGTTGGCAAAATACTGGAAATCAATCTGATTGAGTATAATGTTACCTAGAGACAATACATTATGGGAAATCTAACCTGCTTTCGGATGGAACATAAATTCGTCAAAATCACTGAAAAGCAAATACTTTTGGTGATAGACACTAAGGAAACGGACAGAAAATGGACTTTGTGATATATCTGATTTGAGAGATATTGAATCAAAGTTTCTAGCAAAAACTGTTGGCTTGAATATATTTTAGGGGAGTGAAGCAACAAGGAGATCATGGAAAAAGGGTCTATTTGAACTATGGTGCACTCTTTGCTCGCCTTAAAACTTCATAAAAATATGTTGTAAAATTTTGTTGAAAGATATTGTTAATTCAAAGCACCATTTTGGACTATGTTTGTACAAAAGACTTCATTTTTTGTAAAACAGTGTCCAATAAATTTGCCAAACTCTGCGGGTTCCCCCATAAAGACTAACACCCGTCTAGATGTTTATCCATCGTTGATAGCTACATTTCCTATATGAAAGGAAGACACTTCTTTTCAATGACTGTTACTAAAACATTGGAGAGTGTACCAGTAATTTAGAGAGTAACTATGCAGCCTACTTACTAAATGTTCCCGAAGCTACTATTTTTCTGTCAGGGGTAGAATTACCCCACCCGCTTCTAATAATGTATTAATTCTATTGGGAAGATATAAAAATATTTGGTTTCTCAGATGTCCATCAAATTAAAAAGACATCAGAGTAACCAAAAATTATATAGATTATAAGAGATAATCTTAATTATTCAAAATAAGAAGAAATCTGTGAGACAGCGCAAATTTTTGAATCCATTTTTAAAACCATGGTGCTCTGATTGAAGAATACCCCAGAGCTATGCATTGCAAGATTTTTAAGAACAATTGCTATATTTTTTATTGGTAATGAATATATAATACCACCTGGTAAACATAACATGCATCAGATCTTTTATTTTTAAGTAATTTGATCTGGAAATGTAGTTACAGATTTACAGACATCACGAAGTCAAACAGTTTTGGGAACTCATTTATGTCCACTGAGTGGGTTCAGACCACTTCGCGCATATAGTCAGTTTGATCAGAATATTAGGCACGGCAACGATCAGAAATTGACACAGTCACTTTACACATACCGTCAAAAGTAGATATAACGAAAACACGCCTATACAAAATACATTGTAAACTTTACCGCCAAAGAGAACCGGAAAAGTGTGATAAATTTTTCTGCTCAAAATATAGATTTGGGTACTTGTTTGAACCGCCTCATCAACGCGGTTCTAACGAGTACCCGAAATCTATATTTTAGAGCAGAGCTAAGAAAAATAAGATTTACCTCTGTAAACCCCAGTTTTTTGTATAAAATTGGGGTTCAAGGGGGTCAAAATAATTTAAAAGTGTTTTCGTGATGAGTGGAGGCAACGATCAGAAATCGATTCGGTTACCTCACAACTAACTTCCAAGTCAATTTGGGCCCCGTCAAGCGATTCTGTTACTTATCGCCTATGCGAGCAGCGAAGGTTCAGGCGAGCCTGCGCATGCGCGCAGTCTCGCCAGAACCTTCGCTGCTCGCTCATACAAGCAGAGAACCAAGAGGAACCTTCAGACAGAAGTCTATATACCTGGCCTCTCTGAATGGCTGGACATGCGCAGTTAAAATTTGTCATGACGGAATGCTCGAAGACACAAATTCGCTTGGCGGGGCTCATTTAAGAGACGAAGAAAAGCAATTGCAAATGCAATAACTGAGGAGCGGAATAATAGGAGTATTTAATGAATGTATAGGTAGACACCTAAGGGAAATTAACGTGCATAAAAATAGAAGTGGTGACAATGATCAGGAATCAATACAATTACCACACACCCCCAAACCAAGACAACAAAGGGAAAGAGACACCAAAGAAAACAGCTTCACCATAATAAAACGTTACAAGCGGAAAGCCAAAAAGGATAGTTTCTTTTCTACTAAACGGCCAGACGGCTATTCAAAATGAAAAGATAGATATTAGCAACACATACATTGTACACACAAAGACGAACTGTAACAATAATAAGCCACAATAGAAGAACCGCCTTGGAAACTTCGGTAAAAAATATTTGTTCATTAAAACATTAGAAGCAGAAAGCCAAAAGGGCCGTTTCTTTCCGCCAAATTAAACAACATACAAAATTAAAACAGCCTTTCCGGTCAAGTGATCTGTAGTCAAGAAAACTTTTATTTACCTAATGCAGTCAACCTTCTTTATACCGACAACCGATATAACGACGAAAATCGTTATAACGACAATTTCAATGAAAGGAATCCTTAGCTAATGTTGTTACGGGTTAATGGTAATTTTCAAGAATATTGCAATTATTTAATACTCCAAGAAGCAAATGTTATGGATATTTGTTGACCGACGCGATTCCAACAAATGTCCACAACATTTGTTGCTTGAAGTAATTAAGTCCTTTTTACTCCTTATTGGGATTCTTTATGACGGCTAAATCATTATAACGGCACCAAATTGGAGAACCAAATACTAGGGTCACAACGAGGTCAAAAATTGAGTTAGTGCATTATTGGAAATTAAAAAAAGGAAAAAAAAAAACTTCCATCTATGCTATCGAAATGCTGAAATACCTTTGTAGACTACGCATATGTATGTCATTTTGGAGTTCCGAACTTGTGGGACTTTGCCCTGACATTGACATGAAATGTCACCTTATCCGTACCGATGCATTCTCCTTCGGTTCCGGACCAATATAAGCGTTTGAAGCTTTAAACAAGAAAAAAAAATTGGATTTTTTTCAAAAGTTAATCAGTTCATCTACTCATCATACCCAACCAGTCTGTGAAGTTTTGGGGAAAAACCTCATATAGTTTTTGAGATATCTTGCTTACAAACTTAAAACGCGAAAAATTTCAAAGGGCCATAACTCAAGAAAAAAATATAGGATTTTTTTTCAACAGTTAATCAGTTCATCTACACATCATCCCAAACCAGCTTGTAAAGTTGCAGGGCAATCGCTCAAACAATTATTGAGATATCTTGCTTACAAGCTGAAAACACGAAAAAAATCTAAGGGCCATAACTCAAGAAAAAAAAATCGGATTTTTTTCAAAAGTTGATCAGTTCATCTACTCATCATCCCCGACAAGTCTGTGAAGTTTCGGGGAAAAACCTCAAATAGTTTTTTTAGATATCTTGCTTACAAACTTAAAACGCGAAAAATTTCAAAGGGCCATAACTCAAGAAAAAAATTTCGGATTTTTTTCAAAAGTTAATCAGTTCATCTACTCATCATCCCCAACCAGCATGTAAAGTTTCAGGGCAATAGCTCAAACAGTTTTTGAGATATCTTGCTTACAAGATTTCATAGTATTTTTTGCAAAGGGGCATAACTCAAAAAAGGGGCATAATCCTGACGAGAAAAAAACACGGGTCAATTATTTTTTCATGAGGAATCCATATATGAAATTTCAAAAACCTAGCACCCATGGTTCTAAAGTTATGCTATGCAGTAAAAAGTGGGACGGACGTAAGGACGGAAGGACGCCAAAACGCGAAAAATTTCAAAGGGCCATAACTCAAGAAAAAAATTTCGGATTTTTTTCAAAAGTTAATCAGTTCATCTACTCATCATCCCCAACCAGCCTGTAAAGTTTCAGGGCAATAGCTCAAACAATTTTTGAGATATCTTGCTTACAAGCTGAAAACACGAAAAAAATCAAAGGGCCATAACTCAAGAAAAAAAAATTGGATTTTTCTCAAAAGTTAATCAGTTCATCTACTCATCATACCCAACCAGTCTGTGAAGTTTTGGGGAAAAACCTCATATAGTTTTTGAGATATCTTGCTTACAAACTTAAAACGCGAAAAATTTCAAAGGGCCATAACTCAAGAAAAAAATATAGGATTTTTTTTCAACAGTTAATCAGTTCATCTACACATCATCCCAAACCAGCTTGTAAAGTTGCAGGGCAATCGCTCAAACAATTATTGAGATATCTTGCTTACAAGCTGAAAACACGAAAAAAATCTAAGGGCCATAACTCAAGAAAAAAAATCGGATTTTTTTCAAAAGTTGATCAGTTCATCTACTCATCATCCCCGACAAGTCTGTGAAGTTTCGGGGAAAAACCTCAAATAGTTTTTTTAGATATCTTGCTTACAAACTTAAAACGCGAAAAATTTCAAAGGGCCATAACTCAAGAAAAAAATTTCGGATTTTTTTCAAAAGTTAATCAGTTCATCTACTCATCATCCCCAACCAGCATGTAAAGTTTCAGGGCAATAGCTCAAACAGTTTTTGAGATATCTTGCTTACAAGATTTCATAGTATTTTTTGCAAAGGGGCATAACTCAAAAAAGGGGCATAATCCTGACGAGAAAAAAAACACGGGTCAATTATTTTTTCATGAGGAATCCATATATGAAATTTCAAAAACCTAGCACCCATGGTTCTAAAGTTATGCTATGCAGTAAAAAGTGGGACGGACGTAAGGACGGAAGGACGGAAGGACGGACGGACGAACAGGGCAAAACCAATATGCCCCCACAACTTCTTCGAAGTTGGGGGCATAATGAGTTTAATCCACCAAAACAGACGTATAGGTGCGCTTATCGTTTAAATGGCTGTACAACTGACAATAAGCAGAGTATTTTGACGTTTCAAATGACATTTATTCTTCATATTACGTCGGGCTGTTTTGTTGTTTGTGCAAAACAGAAGTGAATATAATGATCAGGAATCGATACAATTACCTCACATCTCCCATCCAAGACACAACAAGGGAAAGAAATACCAACTTTTGCCATAAATAGCAGAATGACAGTCTCTTTCCCATAAAATAGCCAAACGGTTCTCCAAAATAAAAGCAAAATATCAGCAGTACATAAATGCAAAGACAATAACAATAATAAAACTTTTGGCTGTCTAAGTACTCAGTATGCAGTGTTTTAACCCATTGTGTTCCGGCAACCACAAAACGGCGTACCTTGGAAAACAGTGCAGGCCCAAATGAGACGCCGCAGAACGCGGCGCCTCATCAGGGCCTTCACTGTTTGCGAAAAGATTAGCCATTCCCAAAACAAAATTTGAAGAAAACACAGCCTGTCACCCCTAAATTTTGAAATGGACTACTGGTTTATATAAGGAGACATATTCCATTTGGTACAAAAAGGGTTTATGAAAATGTAAATGTATACCCATTATTATTAGAGCTTATTATGCAGCGAATGTTTTCCTATCAATATATTAACGAGATAAGGAGTGCCATGTGTGTTACGAAAACAAGTCTTGAAGTAAATAGTCACACACAGCGGTAATATGTCCGTTACATGCATTTTTTCTGAGTATTTAAGTCCCCAACCAAGGGTGAGGGGGACATGTGCGGACCCCGTTTGCGTCGGCGTTGACGTCGGCGTCGACGTAAACTGTTTGGAGCACTATATCTCCTGAACCTATTGATGAATTCTGACCAAACTTGCATTGTTCTATCACAAGGACAGGTAAAAACAGCCATTATTTTCAAGGGAACAGGTCCCCCAAAACTGTCAATTATGGACAAAATGGTTTGTCTGCACTCTATCTCATGAACGAATCAGTGCGATTGGGTCAAACATGATACAAATATCTTTGCAACCTACCAAATATTTGATTAGATTATGGTGACCTTAATCTTATTTTCACGGGCACAGGGTCCCCAAAATGTCAATTTTGGCTTACCTGCATCCTATCTCAAGAACGAATTGATTGCATTTGGCCAAACTTAGTACAATGTATCAGTGCAGCCTACAAATAAAATTGATTTGTTTTTGGTGTTCTTGACATTATTTTCAAGGGCACAGGCCCCCAAAACTGACAATTTTGGGCCAAAGTGGCATGTCTGCATCCCATCACATCACGAATCATTGAAATTTGGTAAAAAAAGCCTGTCAATTCTGGTTTGTCTGTACCTTATCTCATGGACGAACTTATGAAACTTTCTCAAACTTTCAACCTGCCAAAGAACTTATTTCTAAGGTCAAAGGCTCCATTTTCGGCAAACATTGGCTAATCTGCACCCTATTGATAATTGTTAGTCAAAATTGGTGCAATAGAGATTACAACCTACCAAATATTTCATTAGATTTTGGTTATCGTGACCATTTTTAAGGTCGCAGGCTCCTGAAAACGGTCAATGGCTTGTATGCACACCCACACCAGAGACAAAACAGAGAAAGACACACAAACATGAAATAACTAGACTCTAAAGGAAACACAAATAGCCGAAAGCCAAAAGGACAGTTACTAGCCCATAAAATGGCAAATTTGCTGTTCAGTACAAAACGAAATGAGCGATACATATACTCAAAGACAAACCATAACAAAAGCCGGCATCGGTAGCTCAGTCGGATGCACGTTTGAATGGTGATCAGGAGGACGCGGGTTCGATACCTGCCGGGGTCGGCAACATTCTTCCGTGGAGGTTGATCATGAAATCTTTTCTACGGTCATTCTCTCCCTTCCGCTGATTCAAGAAGGTCAGTTGTCAGTTTCTGGCGAAAGGATGTTCATATAAGATTGTCCAGGAGAATTGTGGATAGGTAAACTGACCGGCTCAAAAATAATCTAAATAGTATTAACTGGGCCTTTAAACTCCAATACAAACAAACAAACCATAACAAAAATAAGCCTGCCCAGGTTAAAGTCGTTGCGAGTGGGACCGTACATGCTTATAAACCCTATTGGTTTCATTGGGCGACAGCGCTTGAGATGTCATTTCATCACATTGTCGGGTGAAAGTCCCACACAATTTGAAGTGACCTATACAGTGTTGATGGGGACGTTAAACCTCAATCAAACAAAGTTTGCATAACTAATATATATACATTCAATTACATAAAATCTACAGAGTTACAATAATAAGAAAAGTAAGGTTTACCCTGTAAACCCCATTTTTACTATAAAAGTTGGGTTCAAGGGGGTCAAAATTATATAGACCTGTTTCCGTGATGGAAATGATATTCAAGGGAATGTCGTTCGACATTTAAGACACCTGTATTTGCTTATAGTAAAGACAATAGTGATACGTGACTCACCTTGTAAACAAGATCCTAAGTACTCTATTTCATGGATATTTGTCTCAGCATACTTAGAAATTACATAATCTGCTGCAGGCTCTACGGGGACAGGATAAGTTCTTATTCAAGCACTACGTATTTTGTCATGGGCAAAGCTCAAAACCTTGCACATGTAAGCAAAATAGAGGTGAAGGCAATGATCAGGAATCGATATAATCAACCCACAGCTCCCATCAGAGACACCAAAGGGAAAGAAACACAAACATGAAACAACAGACCTAATGGAAACATCAATAGCGGAAAGCCAAAAGGATAGTTACTTTCCCCCAAAATGGCCAAGTGGCTATCCGAAACAAAATAATATAAGCGGTACACACACTCAAAGACAAACAATAACAAAAATAAACCGCGACAGAAGAACTGCCTTGGAACTATCATGAAACGATGAGGTTTTACGTCACATCAACAATCTTGAGGTTTTTTAGAGACATTGCGTTCGATTTTGTGGAACTGTTAGGCGACAATGAGATGAACTGACATGTCAAACCCTACTGCCAAAAAACAGCTATAGTTTATGGGATGGTTCATACAGTTTATAGTTACATTGATTACTATGAGGAATATGCCCTAAATCAGTTGACTAGGCGGCATCTTTCACCTTAACTCAATCGCTCCAACTAAGGAGAAGAAATTAAGCCCCGAGCCCAAGAAATTAAAGTGTAATAATACCACACCATAATAAAACCCTCGCCGTAATTATAACATCACCAGCAGAACGTCAAAAGGACAGTCAAAACGACCGGGCCGCTATCTCAAATATGTAAAAAAAAATACTTGTAATAGCAGTTAAGGCGTAACTATACCAAATTTAGTGACACAGAGGCCTGTCTGATATTTAATCTTCATCAGCGTGTCTCAACCCCAAAGTTATGAAACCGAAACGGATTATTGGCAAGAACCCGGCAAACACAGCACATCCCCCTCCGAGCACTCAACGACCGACGTAGCTCATGAGATAGATCAACTGGAGGCATCAGGCAAGAGACACCTATCTGTTGGCAGTAATAAACCGCAACAGTGAATCGGCTTTGAAGGGTTAGTAAACATTTGACTTACTGGGGAGGAAAAAGAGGGGCTCAAATCGAATCTAGGCTGCTGCAATCATCGTCCTTGGTACTGCTGTGGTTATGACAAATAACTTATTCAGTCCACGTAAAGGGTTTCTTTTTCATCAGTATAACAACTCCGAGAGCATAAAAATCAATCAAATTCACAAAAGTCCAATGTGCTTCAGTATTTCAATTATTTCATGCTGTCGAGTCAACATCCTTGTTTTGTCTTAGTATGCTTTTGATTTTTTTCTAAGTTCTGCGTGAGGTTACTCAAATGTGTTAGAAATCCCTCTTTCGGATTCAACAAATCATTTTTCTAAACCACAACAGAACCAAGTGAGATGACTGTGTCCACACAGGATCGATTTCAGCCCCCAACCCACCCCACCCCCACCCAGACCCCCACCCCACAAGTAGACAAATCCAAGGCAAGGCGGCTTTCTATTGTGGTTTATGACTGTTAAATGGTCGTCTTTGTATGTCGGCATTGTTAACCTTTATCCTTCTGAATATTTAAATTAGCCACTCCCATTCATGACCATCAGCCAATCAGATTACATGATGCAATATTTTCCTTCAAATTCACAAACTGAATAAGAAACAGTGTAGATCCTGATCAGATGGCTTCTTGAGAAGCCATCTGATCTGGATCTTTACTGTTTGCAAAGATAGAGGTGGTCTGGATCTACACTGTTTGTTATTCAGTTTGTGAACTTGAAGGAAAATATTATATCCTGTAATCTGATTAGCCGAATCTTCAGGAATGGGAGTGGCTAATTTAAATATTAAGCAGGAAAAGCGTTAAAAAAGCATCATAATGCTCATAAAACAGTACTGTCGAAACTCGACTTTGATTTGCTGTGACCCTTAAATTCATATATTTTCTCCAAATGTTTTGCGTGAATTCGTTATAATTTGTAAGGCAACTAATGCAATGACCCTTGCGGTTCGCAATAACATTTTCCATAAAGCCATCGTTTTATTGTATTTGAATAAAAATAAACAAGATCAAAGCACCCAGCAAAGATATTATGTCCTTTGCAAAATTTAACTTTGAATTGAATTTGAATCAACCATGGCAACGCGCAATCAGTGTTAGGGTGGAAAATGTCATTGGATACTGGTGCAGTAGTCAGTCTTAATGTCACTCTATATTGCTATGTATTACACATTTGTCTAGGGTTTTAAATGTCAACAGCAGCAAAAGTGACACTCGTGCTGTCAGTTTTCATTAGAAAATTAATCGCTGAGAACACAACCCGTCTTGTTAACCGTGTGTCAATAATTTCTAACGGAGACAAGTAATACCTTAACATAACACGGATATCGCATTTCCAGACAAAATATATAGCATATTAACCGATTATCAAAGAAATTATTTTCCTCTGCTGAGCTTACTCGATGAAAATATTTTAGACAAATTGAATGTTTGCCGATTAATCAACGAGGTGTAGAACACATTCTCAATCAAAGTACTGAGGAACGTTGATTTATGATGAATACTTATTATGATAACAATGTCAGTCGTAGATCAAGCACTTATCTAGATATTTTGTTAACAAGGTCCCCGAGGGTTAAAAAATTCGACGAAGAAAAAAATGATTCATCGATTGTTTAGAGTTTGAATGGAAGTGTAGAAAAAGAAGAAACAACAACAACCCCCACCCCTCCCCCACCTACCGTTACCTGCTGCAAGGACAACAGGCCTTGCCCAAATGTAAGTCAATATCAGCTGGACTCCCCAATGACACAAGATACACATCACCTTTGCCTTATCCAACCAACCCCACGAAAAACGGAAGAAAGGAAGAAATATAAACGTGTCTGCTAATTTCTTCATGGTAAAACCATAAATTTATAGATTAGCTCAGTGAGTGAGTGTTTGAGTTTTACGTTCCACCAACAGCTAAGGACATACGGAGACAGGACCTCGGTTTAAAGACTCATCCGAAAGTCTGGAGAAGCCCGGGATCGTTCCTGCGACCCCTGGTTTACAACGCGAGTAGCGAAACCACTACACCACAGAGGCTTGTACATTCTGTGCTTGTCTCATCTGCTAATAATCTTACTGAGAACTTTTCCAGCGGGTACATGACATCTTAGCAATGTCGCGTTGATACGAAGAGGCACATACGTTGTGCAGCCGCTCGGAGCTATATTCCTTCTGGCGTCGGGAGAATAACTTGGCGGAAAAAGATCATCTTTAAACCATATAACCCTGATCAGACGTCACCTTTAGCGAACTTCGACTACACAAGGCGAATTAAAATACGTACGGAACCATTAACCCATAAATGCCAATTGTTTCAATAATTTGGCATTCGAAAACAGTTAAGACAGATTAGAGGCCACAGAATGTAGCGTCTGATCGGCGTCTTCACTATTTGCTTAAAGAACGGAACTTGATTTAAAACTCACAGCTTAAAGCCTTAAACGACACATATTTTGTAATAAGAGCTCTCGAAAGCAGGTAAATAACTTCTTTCGATGTCGGTCAGTAAAGAGTTGTATAGTCACAGAGAAGCGAGCTTACCCTTTTAACCCTGTAGACCGCTGCAAACGCCGATGTAGAAATACACTGTACCTATGCAAACCTTGCAGATCCTGATAAGACGGCACGTAGCTAGCACATCTCGCCAGAATCGACATTAACACTATTTGCCATCGTGTCAATGAACTACTCAGAAATCCCTTTCTTTTAGAATATATTTAAAGCGAGAAGAGTCGTGTTCAGAAACTCAGGGATGAAAGAGTAAATTCTCAAACCAGTTGCATAAACGCGCAGAAAATTAGTCCCAGAGTATTGTTTTCTTTTCAGAATTAGTCTTTCTGTGCCAATTTATATTCAATCCGTATAAAGTCTCGAAATATGAAATATTTTGAAAGACGTTCCATGCCTGCAAAATTCATGTTCAATAGTTCATTTGGACTATTTTATGCAGCGAACGAACAGCGGAAGTGGAATAACGCGGTCCAGTACCGGAAGTAGAAATGTATTGACAAAGAAACTTGATTTTAAAAATCAACTTTCAAAAACAGAGAAAAACGCACATGTATATTAAATAGAAATTTGCCTCTTTCGGTAAGTATGTTGTTCTTTTCGAAATAAATCAACGCCGATCTCTCAAGATGGTTTGTTAATTTACAGGTTTTTAATTTTTGTTGGCCACTCCAAGTCTTTCTATTCTAATGGTGGTATTATATCAACGCTTTTTGTTACGCGCAGGGATCTGCAGGTGTCTCAACGCGCCATCCTTACTTTATCACAGCTTTTCGCTGATCCATCACGAAAACACGCCTATATAACTTTGACCCCCTTGAACCCCACTTTTATAAGTAAAACTGGAGTTTACAGGGGTAAACCTTATTTTTCTTATTTCTGTTCTAAAATATAGATTGTTGGATTTCGTAAGAACCGCCTCGATGAGGCGGTTATAACGGGTACCCTCAAGCTATATTTTGAACAGAAATAAGAAAAAAATATCACAATTTTTCATCTGAAAGTTTGCGTTCTTTCGGCGGTAAAGTTTACAATGTATTTGTATAGGCGTGTTCTCGTAATGTTAAATAATACCAAAGGCTCATCATGGTAGCCGTAGAACCACATAAATTGTGTAAACCGCGGCGAGAGATGAGGTTGATGGTTGGAGCCTGATTAAAATTGAGCCGGCGCACTACAAAACCTACAATAAGACATGTGCGCCCATCGAAGACTTAGATCAGCCTGCGCAGCCATATAGTCTAACAAGAGACTTCCCTTGCTGTATGAAGGAGCACTGGGCCCTAAGCTATCCTTAGAGCGCACAACGAAGACTCAGATCAGACTGCGCGGATGTGCAGGTCGAAATGAGTCTTCGTTGGGCGCACATGTCTTATTGTAGGTTTTGTCATGCGCTGGCTCACATGCTCTATAAAAGGGATATCCTTTGGAAGCAAAGAATACACTACAGAACTTACAATTATGAAATGTACATTTTTCTTGGCCAGACAAGTTAGTTTCGGCAAATTAGGCCTCATCAGTGACCCTCAAATAAAGTCAACCCCCCCCCCCCCCGTGAATATTTCTGGCCGCCCCAAGGCGGTACTTTTGTTGTGGTCTATTTTCTTTATGTTAGATGATGTTCAGGTTTTGAATGATTTCATTTTACCACATCTGTGTGTCCAAGTTATATAGTTCAGTAACGGTAACTAAGTTGCCATCTGTTTGGGAAAAGCCTGCTAACTTGGCTTGTTACATGTTATTTTGTTGTTTGTTTAGATATGTAAGTCGGTCTTTTCCTTTGATGTTTGGGTTGCTTTAGGCTCTGCATCGCTCAGTTCCTGAACTATCTTTACTCATTTAATTATGCACACATTACTAAGAGTATGAGATGAGATCAGAAATACACCAGAAAAGCAAATCAGAATAGGAGTACTGTTAGGTACCATTAGGAAATATTTGGCTCAACCAAAAAGGTATAGTCAATTACTCAGTGATTAAGCCACTCATACGACATAGCTTCAGAACTGGATAACCTTAACAATTTTAATGCCATAGTTAGTAATGTTTCCTCTGACAACTATGATAACAGAAACGTTTCCTGATCATTGTCTTCCTATTTACTTTAATATTCCTTCTGCTGACAAAATGATCGTATTTGTCCTCCTGTCCCCTTCCATAAAACATATATGTATCAAAGATTTCTCAAGAACCGTAAAAACTAGGGGCTTCAGAACTGGCGTAGTATACTAAATAGAAGTGGAGGCAATGATCTGGAATCGATACAGTTAGCCCACAGTTCCCACCAGATACACCAAAGGGAAAGAAACACAAACATGTAACAACTAGACCCTAATGGAAACGTTGATAGCGGACAGTTACTTTCCCACAAAATGGCCAATTGGCTATCCAAAACAAAACAAAATATAAGCGATAAACACACTCAAAGACAAACCATAACATAACCAGTGCTTCAGCTGAAGTGCACGACCCGCCGGATGCTTCTAGCTTTATGAGTGTTACCATATATGGGTATGGCGGCCATTTTGTTCATGTGACCTGTACCTAAAACGGTTCCCCCAATAAATGCGCCTTATCGTAAGGAGCAAAAATATATCTTATACTTTAGCTATGTATTCTGAATCGTTTGCAGGATAAAATGCATTCTAACTTTTCCAATACAAAAGCATATGTGTCAAAGTTTGACCTAGGCACAAAGAAGGTCAAGGTCAACCCAGGGTCACCATTTTAGCAATTTATGAAGGGGGTCACGTTCCAGATGCTATTTATCAAGTTTCGTGGAAATCTGCCCAGTGGTTCTGGAGGAGACTATTTTTGAAGGGTTTTTACCATATATGGCTTGGCGGCCATTTTGGTCATTAGACCTGGACCCATAGAGGCTCCATATGAAATTTGACTTCAATCGGCCCAACGGTTTCCGAAGAGAAGCAGTTCGAAAATTTTCACATTTTTCGCCTCGGCGAGGCTATACTAAATTGAATGTAATATTTCGCAAGTTCAATGGTTTGATCTCATTGATATCTATCACTATGCCAAAATTGTTTAAATAGTCAAAGCGGTTAAGTCACTATCACCAATTTTCACAAACGGGTTACGGACGGACAGACAGACTGACAGAATGACAGAATGACACGGTGATTTTAGGGCACTCTTAGCAAATCAACCGACTTCAGTCGGCTGCTTTTTCTGCGGGTCGTGCAATAAACCGCGACAGAAGAACCTAAAACGACATCTTAGTAACCCTACACAAACACTGAGCAATCTAATTGTCCAACCAACGCCAGAACCAAAGGCGAGGATTGTGGCCATGTAAAATGGATCTAAGCTACTCCCTCTACCAAGTAAGGTCTTTTTACTAAGGCGGGGTTCCAGTTGTATTGTATTACTGTCATTAATTCTTTGCTTGCATGTACTGCTCATACAGAGGACCCGCGTTATAACGACAGTATTTGTTACCTATTATTGTGCCGTTATAATGAATTTGCCGTTATAAAGAATCTCAGTTAGGATTATGATAGCTTATAAAAAGTCGTTTCCACATAATTACTCCAAGAAACAAATGTTATAGATATTTGTTAGAATCGCCTCGATGAGGCGATTCTAACAAATATCTATAACATTTGTACCTTGGAGTATAAAATTACAAGAATATGGATTCGATTTGGGTATTTCCAACCCAAGGGAAGTCCAAACTGCTCGGAGCCGAGGCTAAACCTTGAGCTAAGAATTCATTCAATTGACATTGTCGTTATAACGAGTTTTGCCGTTATAACGAATGTCGTAATAACGCGGGTGCTCTGTATCTTTATTGTAGTTTTTGATAGCCGCTTGGCCATTTTGGGGAAAGAAGCTGTCCTTTGGCTTTCTGCTTGTGATGTTTTGATTACGGTGAAGTTGTTTTATGATTTGAGCCCCGCCAAGCGAATTTGTGTCTTCGAGCATTCCGTCATGACAAGTTTTAACTGCGCATGCCCAGCCATTCAGAGGGGCCAGGGATATGGCTTTCTGTCTGAAGGTTCCTCTTGATTCACTGCGTGTATGGGCGAGCAGCGAAGGTTCTCGCGAGACTGCGCGGATGCGCAGGCTCGCCTGAACCTTCGCTGCTCGCATAGGCGATAAGCACCAAAATCGCTTGACGGGGCCCGTTTTATGTTTTTGCATCTTTCGTTTTAGTGTATTTAGTGTCTTAGATGGGAGGAGCAAAGAATTTGTATCGATTCCTATTCATTGCATTCACGTCTATTTTGCATACTTTAGGCTTAATTTTATTTTCTGATTTCGTATTGCTTTCTCGCCATGAAGGCTTTTTCGTTTTCCTTTCTCGGCATTAAGTAGAAGTAAAACAAAGATCAGGAATTGATACAATTAACTTACTCCACCCATAAAAGACACCAAAGGGAAAGAAATACAAACATTAAGCGACCAGACCATAATGGAAACCCAAACAAAGGAAGGCCATAAGGACAGTTACTTTCCCACAAAATGGCCATATGGCCATCCAAAACCAAAAGACACAAGTGATACATACAGTAAGTAACAAACAACAACATAAATAAATCGCCTCAGAAGAGCCGCCTTGGAACGGTCAGTGGAAGATTTCCACTGGGGGGCTTAAATCGATTTTACGTGGCCACAATCCTCGCCCTTACTTCCGTCGCGATTTAGACAAATAATTTGTTCAGTCCGCATGAAGGCCTCCTAACTCATCAGTGCAACATCTCCGTGAACACAAAAATCAAAGAACCACAGAGGTGAGACAACGGTGAGGACTCGACAGCAAGAAACCACTGAAATGCTGGAGCAAAAGAAAACCAGTTAAGGCCTCAATTAAATTTTAATCAAATATTCTCACGAATAATTGACTTTCTATGCTTATGTATTCTTCTGTCCTTCCATTACCCATAGTTTCGTAAACGATTTTGGAATAACTATTACATCTACGATAAATAAAAACAATGTCAATCTATTAAAGCGCAAACAGGCACCCTTATAGGTGCCTTTGATGTCAATATATGTTCTCGAGGCCAAATGTTTGGTCAATGCGGCTCTTATGATAAGCAATTAACTAGACGGGCAGAAACAGTAACAGGTGACAACGGCTCTAACACTTCATGGACGATCCATAACAGGAGACGTCTTCATATAAGTCTACGTTGCTCAAGCAAGCTCAGATCCCACGACGCACTCAACATTGGATCAACGTTGAAACAACGTTTAAATATTGTTTCAACGTTGCGGGCAACTCTGTGGTTCTTTGATTATTTGTGTTCACGGAGATGTTGCACTGATGAGTTAGGAGGCCTTCATGCGGACTGAACAAATTATTTGTCTAAATCGCGACGGAAGTAAGGGCGAGGATTGTGGCCACGTAAAATCGATTTAAGCCCCCCAGTGGAAATCTTTCCACTGACCGTTCCAAGGCGGTTCTTCTGTGGCGTTTTATTTATGTTGTTGTTTGTTACTTACTGTGTGTAACACTTGTGTCTTTTTATTTTGGATGGCCATATGGCCATTTTGTTGGAAAGTAACTGTCCTTATGGCCTTCCTTTGTTTAGGTTTCCATTATGGTCTGGTCGCTTCATGTTTGTGTTTCTTTTCCTTTGGTGGAGTAAGTTAATTGTGTCGATTCCTGATCTTTGTTTTACTTCTGCTTTGTTTCAACGTTGGTTGAATGGTTAGTGCTTGCAATGTGTATATGAGGTGGATCGCGCTGACGCTGTGATCGGTTATATTTCTCCCAGCTACATGTGAAAATTGTTATGCTCGCTTCATCAACTATTAATATAACTATACATATTTCCGTTTGAAACACAGCAAAACGTATCGATATAGTCTCGTAGTCTCAGTTTCAAGAAAAACAGACATCTTAAAACACCATAAGGCAATTTGCCCATTGAAATACGGCCTTGATTGTGCAGATTTTGCAACGTTATTAGCTATCCAAGAAATAAACGTATGTCAACATAGATGTCTTTTCTGAAGTTACAAAGTTAGCCCTTAGAAAAAGATTTTTTCTTGTACAGTAGTCGTCTTTTTAAGCTCAGAGTTTTCAATGACATGAATAGTTACCGCTATTTCTATGGGAAAGAAGAGCCCTTGACGATTCCATGATCTTACCTACGTACGGAAAACGTGAATTTTAAAATTCGCTCTCGACTAAGGCCCAGATCTGGAAAGATAATACTTCGGAATAGAAGTACAAGCAATGATCAGAAAGCGATACAATTAACCCACAGCTCATATATGAAGGAAAAGAAACACAAACATGAAATAACTAGACCCTAATGGAAACATCAATAGCGGAAAGCCAAAAGGGCAGTTATTTTCCAACAAAATGGCCAACTGTCTATCCAAAACAAAAACAATACAAGCGATACACACACTCAAAGACAAACCATAACAAAAAAAACTGCGACAGAAGAACCACATTGGAAAAAGGTCAGTGAAACGAATTCCCCTGGGGGAGCTAAGTCGATTTTACGCGGCCGCAATCTTCGCCCTCGACTCCGTCGGGAATTAGGCAAATAATTTATTCACTCAGCATGAAGGCCTCCTAACTTATCAGTGCAACCTGTCCGAGAACACAAACATCAAACAACCACAGAAATGAAACAACGGTGAGGACTCGACAGCAAGATACCACTGAAATGTTGGAACAAAGGAAAACAAACAGTTAGACTCCGATGGGCCCAACCAGAGACAGCACCAGGCACCAACCAACATTACATAAAAATAAATTCTCTTTAATTCTCAGCAAGTCATTATGCTGGAACCGTCATAGAATCTGAGACCTGGCCCACCGACGTGCAATTAAAGAAGCAAGGAAAAGAGAACTGAAAAGTGTCGAGTGCATAAAGTTACTTTTTCTGGTCCAGACTAGCTAGTTTCGGCCAATAAATAGGGGGTAACTGATAAGGTTTCATCAATGACCCTGGGATATTTTTAAAATTCCGTAGTGAAATCAATGATCCATAAGCTAAAATGAAGTCCTATGTATACATTCAAAATAGCAATGGATCCTTTCTGATTCGCGGTTCCTTAAGCTAATCTGTCATCAGCGGTAGCAAAACCCCAAAATACGCTTTCTTAGGCGCGGCCTCATCATTATTATAATTCGAGTTTGCACCTTGAATCACAGAATGCCATTGGCATCTGATCCCAGTAAAGTCCTTTTGGCGTCAATTGTAGCACCCGTCCTTTGATTTCCTGGTCATTTTCATCATTTCTCGTTCTAAAAGGCCATTCTTTGTTTATCAAATAATACGTCAATAAATAGTCTCTTTACTTTGCAGCAATTTATAACGCCTTTTACGAAAAATGCAGCAATGTCAATCCTATTAACCATCGCCTTACATAAATCTATTAAATGAACCGAGTTAATGACATTTCATGTTCGATAAATAGTTTCTTTAAGGCTAAAAAGTCACAGTAAAATTTGCTGCTAAGTTGCATTGACGTTGGATTAGGCGTATGTCTGACCACTTTCCTGTCGATGACATTTTGTCAGAGCTGTTTAGCTCAAAAAAGCTATGAAGCAGCTGTGAAGGAATAGGTTTCTGTGGTAATTGTTCGCGTTATGTGAGAGAAAAACGCGTTATGTAGAAATCAACATTATAATATAAGATTCTGATAATTATATGTTGTAGATGGGCCTTTTTCGTAGTCTGGTTTGCAAGAAAAAAACAGTTCCATTCTGAAGTGATGCGGTCCTTCATGGACTTGAAAATGACACTTTTCTTTCAAACAACTTGTGATAATAACATTTCTTAGCTATGAGCAAACAATAAGGTGCGATTCTCGTTTGAAAAAAGACGCAATGTATGATTGTAGTAAAAATATCGTCGGGATGGGGACATGGTCCTGAACTGGGACTAGGAGATGATTTCATTTTAGCTGCATGCTTAACGGCAAATCCTATATTATGTTGTATATTCATGCCTCACTTAGGGTCAATAAAATACTTTTTTAACAACTAGGATCCAGTCTGATTAGTTTTACCTTTAATTCCCTGTATTTTAAGCAAAGGGCAGTAGTAGTTGAAGTAGCAGTAATAGTAGCGTCAGCACTATTTTTAATACTTTGAATTTTGTAATTACTTTGATTAGACGACATAACCGAATTCGAGGATTGTGGTCACCTAATATCCATTTAAAATAGAAGAGAAGGCAATGATCAAGAATCGATACAATTAACCCGCAGCTCCCATCAGAGACACCAAAGGGAAAGAAACACAAACATGAAACAACTAAACCCTAATGGAAACATCAATAGCGGAAAGTCAAAAGGACAGTTACTGTCCCACAAAATGGCCAATTGGCTATCCAAAACAAAATAATATAAACTATGCACACATATAAAGGCAAACGATAACAAAAATATATATATAAAAAAAACAACATTGCCTCCACTTCTATTTTAGAACGGTCAGTGAAACGACTTCCACTGGGGGCTTAAATAAATTTTACGTGGCCACAATCCTCGTCCTTACTTCCGTCGCGATTTAGACAAAAAATTTGTTCAGTCCTATTCCCCAGTAAAAAAAAAAACTTTTACAGACCGTTCCAATGGCCCTCTTCTGTTGTGGTTTATTATTGAATTAGTTTGCCTTTGCACTTTGTATTTTTATTTCGGCTCGTCGTTTAGCCATTTTTTTGGAAAGAGCTGTCATTTATGCTCTCCGCTTGTGAAGTTTTCATTGTGGTTAAGTTGTTTTTATGTTTGTGTTTCTTTCACTTTGGTGTCTTGAATGGGAGGTGTGAAAAAATTGCTGATCAGTGCTTTTATTTCTATTTTGCGGATGCGCAAAATGAGCTGAGTTTTCGGTGGACACATCTGCCATGATGAATACACGTTTTTTTTTTTTTTTTTCATATATATATTAAAGTGTCTAATGACAAGAAATTTCCCTGTCAGTTATGGCTTCCAGTAAGAGTTCTTCAAGCACTGGCGTATAATGGATTACAGTGAAATGAATTTGACGGAAGTCTAAATTAGTTCCGTTTATACCTCAACATTATTTAAACCGAGATCACATGAAAACGAAAATAAATAAATAATTAAAAACAGTTACTGATTGTTCGACTAATGAAAGAGCTTTTCTTTAGTCACAGCTATTCTGATTGCATACCTACATCCAAAAAGACCAGGGGCCAGTTGTTCAAAGCATCGTTAGCTTAACGAGCTCGTTAGTGGTCATATTGTTAACTGTTCTAGCAAGTTTAATATGTAAAATTTTGGTATTTTTGCTGAAGAAATGTGAGCAGTTTTTGCATCCGCACATTTTTTCAGGAAACATATTAGCATATTTGCCATATTTAATGATCAAAGTTTTAATGATACGTTAACTAACGACGTCGTTAGTTTTGAACAACTGGCCCCTGACAAAAATGTAGAAATTGATGCCCAGGAAAAGCCACAATCACAGATAACAGCCTACCTATTGCACTAAGAGGAAGAGTAACTAACAATGAAGAAAATAAAACAGGAACTAAACAAACCACAAACAGCATAGTTACCAGCTCCCGCTTCCACACAAGAGGTGATCACGGTGCAACAGACATATGTAGTGAAAATCAAATAAATACTAATACATAACCATAAACACATACGGCAGAACCAACGCCATAGGACGGTCAGTAGCCAGAACTACGGGTGGGGGGAGGGTTAAATCTCATCTAGGGACCTAGGCTTCACACTAGGTTCTAATATCATTTACAACACACAAAATAGTTGGTCCACCTGAATTTTACTAACAGTTCAATCAAATGACCATCACAGAATAATAAACTAATTAGAACAAACCGAAATACAATCAAATTTTAATAACTCTGATGAAAGATGAGAAGTCGTAGCTTGTTCCACACTCTGTAAAACAGGAGTGAAGGCAATGATTAGGAATCGATACAATTAACCCACAGTTCCTATCAGAGACACCAAAGGGAAAGAAACACAAACATGTAACAACAGATCCTAATGGAAACATCAATAGCGGAAAGCCAAAAGGACAGTAAAATAGTAGTGGAGGCAATGATCAGGAATTGATACAATTAACCCACAGGTCCCATCAGAGACACCACAGAGAAAGACAAACAAACATGAACAACAGACCCTAATGGAAACACCAACAGCGGAAAGTCAAAAGGACAGTTACTTTCCCACAAAATGGCCAATAGGCTATCCAAAATAAAATAACACAAGCGACACAAACACCCATAGACAAACCATAACAAAAATAAACCGCGACAGAAGAACCGCCTTGGAACGGTAAGCGGAAACGAATTCCACGGGGGGGGGGGGGGCGGGGGCTTAAATAATTTTACGGGGCCACAATCCTCGCCCTTACTTCCGTCGCGATTTAGACAAATAATTTGTTCAGTCCGCATGAAGGCCACCTAACTCATCAGTGCAACAGTTCATCAGTGTAAAGTAAAACAAAGATCTGGAATCGATACAATTAACTTACTCCACCCATCAAAGACACCAAAGGGAAAGAAACACAAACATGAAGCGACCAGACCATAATGGAAACCTAAACAAAGGAAGGCCATAAGGACAGTTACTTTCCCACAAAATGGCCACATGGCCATCCAAATTAAAAAGACGCAAGTGATACACACAGTAAGTAACAAACAACAACATAAATAAAACCAACGCCAGGTAGACCACGAAGAGTCAACCAAAGACAAATCATCAGGCACCAACACTAGTTAAATAAAAATTGTAAAGATTTAAGTTGTGGCCGTCTATAGGTTGGATCAAAATTCGGTTCCAAAATTTATCTGAAAGTGCTCAGTGTTGTCAAAGGAACTGACTGTTATAATCAATACAATGGTGAAATACAGATGGCGTTTAGCGGCCGCCAAACTTGTGGTAAAATGGTGTCGCATCTGTCGATATATTCAAACGTTAGGACACGAGATGTAATTCCTCATAACCCATATAGCCGATATTTTCTAAAGATAATTTGTATTCAGATTCTAATTTTTGCTGCAACAAGAAATTGTAAGTGCTAGTTAAAATAGAAGTGGAGGCAATGATCAGGAAGCGATACAATCAACGCTAACCTCCCACCAGAGACACCAAATGGAAAGAAACACAAACATGAAACAACAGACCTAATGGAAACATCAATAGCGGAAAGTCAAAAGGACAGATACAAAACCGTCTCGTTCAGTCGGTTCTGACGAGAACAATCTTTATTTTGAGCAATACTAAAGGAAACAATGTATACTCCAATTTAGTCTATATATAGTGCGAACAATTTGTCATGAGACTGACCTCTATGCAAAGAATACATTAGTCAAGAAAGATAAATATTCGTGAAGTACTCGTGAATTTTTTATATCATTCGATATTTTACGGAAACCGCTCTCAGCTACTTAATATAAATATGTTTAAATCGAAACGTGTAGCGTGTGTAGCGCATCGAGAACAAGTGGTTAACGGCTGACTGTGGATATGTGCAAACAATCGGGTATGAAAATGTGAGTTCGATCCTTAGGTAAGCGAATATATTCTTTTATTATGAAGGAAGTTTAAATTTTATTCAACGGTGTTAGGGAAACATGACACTTACGTGTTTAATTCTTTTTGAATGCATCAAGACAATCAATGTGTGGTATGTACTTGTCAACTTAGTCCGTGTCCGAAGATGGCAGCCAAAATGAAGGGTCGAATTGTGGGTTCTGATGCAAACGAAACTCTATACCAAACGTCAGAACAGTTTTCAAAGTAACTTACTGGTGGTTTTTATTTGGATAAAACGGCAGAGGTGACCGGTAATCGTGCTACAGTTGCGCATATCAGACGAGAAATAGTGCATACTTGAAACTGTCATCACCCATAAGATCAAAAAAAGAACCGTACAAACCAGTTGATGATTTTGACAAATCTGTTATAAGTTTTTTGTTTGTTTGATTTGAGGTTTAACGTCCCCGTCAACACTGTAAAGGTCATTTTGGAGACGTTGCTTCCAATTTTGTGGGACTTTTACCCGAGATTGAGATGAAATGACATCTCAAGCCCTGTCGCCCAATGAAACCAATAGGGTTTATTAGCATGGACGGTCCGCCTCGCACCGCGGTTCTTGGACAGGCTTAGATCCTCTAAGCGGTTTACCAGTACTAGTGTGCGGGCCGGATTCAACTCTGCGTGGAAGCATCGTGCAGCCCATATATTTCTTCAAGCCCCTATGGGCGGGGGCGATATCTGTTATAAGAAATAACATTTCAGATTTTATACTGTGAAAAAGCAGCTCCCAACAATAAAGACATTTCATTGTCTCCTAAAGAATGATATTCAGTTTCCGGGCAGTGTGAGCACCCTGCGAACCATTGTAAAGGGAATAGGCTACCGTTGGAAGAAAACACTAGACAATAGGAATGTTCTTATTGAACGACCACATGTCATAACACAGAGACTTTCCGTCTACAAGAAAAAGAATGAAATTGAGGACAGGGGTTGGAATTAGTTTGTATTGACGAAACATGGATAGACGCTGCCTGATCTAATCAAAGCTGTTGGCAGGGAGACAACACACCGGGAGATACCCCCCCCCCCTTAAAAAGGGCCAGCGCATCATTGTTGCCAATGCTGGAAGTAAACGGGGATTCGTTCCGGGGGCACTCTAGTCTATAAGGCCAAGTCCAGCCCAGGCGATTACCACACCGAGATAGATTGTAAGAACTTTACAAAATGGTTGCTGGAGATGCTTCTTCCCACTCTTGATCAGCCAAGCGCAATTGTGATAGACAATGCCTCCACCATTCAATGCGCACAGACAAGTTTCCCATTCCCAACACCAGGAAAGCAGATATTCAGGTAATTTAAAATGGGTCATTTTTATTGAAATTATTAACACTAACAAACGAACCTATTTGTAATTCTTTAAAAAGAAATGTAATATTTTATTTCTTTCAGGAGTGGTTGAGAAAGCATGGGGTCAGATTTTCTAATGACATGCTGCGACCTCAGCTGTTGGAGGTGGCTCGAACAAACAAACCCCCACCAGAGTATGTTGTCGACCAGCTTATTCGCAAGCCCGGTCACGCGGTGCTGAGAGTGCCGCCCTAACACCCGGACTTCAACGCCATAGAGCTGATATGGGGTCAGGTCAAGGGCATCGTCGCTAAGAAAAATGCCACATTCCGGTAAGGCATGGAATTTTCCCTTTCTTGTTTGTAGGGGTCTTACCATTGGCCATTTATACAACACACACACACACACACACACACACACACACACACACACACACACACAAATTGTTGAAAAATCAAAACAAAACTTTGCACTTCCTCAAAAAAGATGTAAAATTGGGATAGAAACTTGTGCCTTCGATGTGTAGCCCTGCACACTTACGTTTTTGGCATATATAAATATAAATGAACCATTTGTTATTTATGTGAAATAACATGTGTGGGTTTTATTACGAAAACAAATCTATTGAAAAATTTACCAACAAATTTTGACAACTGTCAGATAAAAACTTAATAAAAATCATATTTCTGTTGAAAATAAATTACGGATGCTCGTTAGAACCGCCACGACGAGGCGTTTCTAACGAGAACCCACAAGCTATCCTTTGGAGCATTGATATGAAACATAATGTATACCACTGTAAATCCAAGTTTTAATATATAAATGATCATTGCCTCTACTTCTATTTCATGGGGTCAAGATAATACTGGCATGTTTTCATGATGTTATATAAATATTTCAGATATAATGACGTTCTGCAACTGACGATGGGTGCGTTTCAGCAGATAGGACCACAGAAATGCCGTAGAATATGTCGTATAAAAAAGATACCAAAAACTCACACAACCAAAATAGAGAGAGAGAGAGAGAGAGAGAGAGAGAGAGAGAGAGAGAGAGAGAGAGAGAGAGAGAGAGAGAGAGAGAGAGAGAGAGAGATCTGGGTACGGTTCCAACGTAAAGGCTTATTTAGACTTAGATCTAATTCAAGGTAATGTTGGTTGGTACCTGATGCTCTATCTCTGGCCCATCGGAGTCTAACTGTTGGTTTTCTTTTGCTCCAGCATTTCAGTGGTTTCTTGCTGTCGAGTCCTCACCGTTGTTTCGTCTCTGTGGTTGTTTGATTCTTTGTGTTCACGGAGATGTTAGACTGATGAGTTAGGAGGCCTCCATGCGGACTGAACAAATTATTTTTCTAAAGCGCGACGGAACTATGGGCGAGGATTGTGGCTGCGTAAAATCGATTTAAGCCCCCCCCCCCCTAACCGCTAACCGTTCAAGGCGGTTCTTCTGTCGCGGTTTATGTTTGTTATTGTTGTCTTTGGGTGTTTGTGCCGCTTATTATATTATTTTATTTTGGATAGTCTATTGGCCATTTTGTGGGAAAGTAACTGTCCTTTTCGCTTTCCGCTATTGATGTTTCCATTAGGTCTGGTGTTTTATGTTTGTGTTTCTTTCCCTTTTGTGTCTCTGATGGGAGCTGTGGGTTGATTGTATCGATTCCTGATCATTGCCTCCACTTCTATATTACCCGGGCTCGAACCTGCGGTGAAAAAGGTAAACTAGTACAAAGAAGTGGAAGCCAGGGCGATATCCACTGAGACAATGTTACATATTGTATGAGTGTGTTATTTATACATTATTGAGTTGAACAATGAAATACAACAGCACAATCTCTGTTTTAAAAATAATAGAAATAAAACCGTTTCCTTTCCCATGACTAGAAAAAGGAACCTATCAACATACATTAGGCTGAAATATATGCAAAAGGCACAATTTATCAATAACCAGTCTGTACCATAGGCCTACACTGGGCCGCGACCCATTTACCGACCTCTATGTATTAAATAACAACAGTGACCTTTTCGGAAGACCACGACGAAGATAAATATATGCATTCAGTCGGGCGTGGAATTATGTTATAGGTCATTCCGTTTTTTAGTCTTTTTTTGTGATGAGTCAGATGGACAAGTCCATCTTCTTTATTCGCCCCCGGCCCATCGGGGCTTGAAGAAATAGATGGGCTGCATGATGCTTCCACGCAGAGCTGAAACCGTCTGCACACTAGTACTGGTAAATAAGTTCTGAATAGTTAGATCCTTGGGAAGCAAAGAATACACCAAATAAATGAAAATAGCAGACTCGGTTTTATGGAGTCTGTTCATGACCAGTATTGAAATGTCCTACACCGGCAATGGCCCCTAGCAACGTCTTAAGCAGAACTCTATTTTCAAAATGATTCTAAATGAACTCAATGATCCCAAAGGACCAGAAAATATAATCTGCACTATGATGGATGTAGGGGAGACTTTTTACGGCCGCCACACGGCACAGCACCAGCTGCAGTGAAGATAAATAAGTTCTGAATAGTTAGATCCTTTGGAAGTAAAGAATACACCAAATAAACGAAATAGCAGACTCGGTTTTATTGAGTCTGTTCATGACCAGTACTGAAATGTGCTACACAGGCCACGCCCCCAGCACCGGCTTAAGCAGAACTCTAAAAAGATCTAAATAGAAGTGAAGGCAATGATCAGGAATCGATACAATCAACCAACAGCCCCCATCAGCTAAGCCTGTACAGGAACGGCGGTGCGAGGCGGACCGTCCATGCTTATAAACCCTATTGGTTTCATTGGGTGACAGGGCTTGAGATATCATTTCATCTCAATGTCGGGTAAAAGTCCCACAAAATTGGATGCAACGTCTCCAAAATGACCTATACTGTGTTGACGGGGACGTTAAACCTCACATCAAACAAACAAAACAAACAATTTTCTTTAAGGTTGGCTGCTTACACACAATTTTATCATGACTGACCACTCAGTGAACCACAAAATTACCCATTGATATAACTCTGTTGCTGCAATATTTACCTGCAGGTAAGATTTACACATATATCTACATACGACTTACCTGAGTGAACAATATAATGTACATTGACTCCAATCATTCCACCCCTTGCTCAAAGCTCAAAATATCCCTATAATATTGTGACTTTTAACTGCGTATATACACATTTCTATATTCATCATGGTAAGATATTTTAGGACATTGCCCATGCATTGTATGCAAAATCAAACAGGTGTGACACCCCTTATTTAGTGAAAAGGCCTGTTCCACAACTAGAGCGTGACATTCACAACGAAGTCTAAGGATTGGTAAGACGCTATAATAGAGTTCATCCGTCTTAAGTCAATTTGTTCGAACTCAATAATAGGGTCGATGAAGTAAGCTATACACGGACTTGATGGCATGATGCATAGGATAAGACAAACCAAAATATACAGAAAAATACTCAGGAAAAGCCAGTATCACTGGTAAAAAGTGAAGGGCTTATTGAAGGTAAAGTCAACAAACATAACACAAGTCAATACGACAGAGGCCATTTAGCACATGTCACCATGTCATTTTAAATGATACCCCCCCCCCCCATTATATCCCACTTGCTCAAACAATATGTACAGATGATTGAGATCAAGCCTCTAGGTTAATACCAAGCAACAAAAATACTTCTTTCCTTTGGTGTCTCTGATAGAAGCTGTGGGTTGATTGTATCGATTCCTGATCATTGCCTTCACTTCTTTTATGCCATTTGTAAGCAATGTACGAAATTTGACGAATTGTTTATGACGATTGATAATCAAACCGCCTATTTTGCATAAAAAGTGCGTGAACAATTCGAATTACTTTGTAACCATAGTTACACATCGTCGCCTGAAACAATTACAAGATTCATTAATTTCAAAGCTATTATTGTTTTGCGAAAATCGGCCAGTTATAAGATGAGTCATTTCAGTTTTAAATATAGGCACTTTGTATTATTTATGAAATTTATGGAAAATATCATCAACTTGAAGGTAGCTATAATATCTTTGCAACCCCAGAACCTATATGAAAATTTTATACCTATGTCCCGTCATTATAGCATTGCATTACATACTTGTTCACCAGAGTCCAAAAGGTGTTTTTCATTTGTTCCAGCATTTAAGCTATTTCATGCTGTCGAGTACTCATTGTTGTTTCATCCCTAATTCTTTGATTTTTATGTTATAGGAGATGTTGCATTGATCAGTTAGAAATCCTTCATCTGGACTGAACAAATTATTTGACTTAACCACGACAGAACCAAGGGCGAGCATTACGGCCGCGTAAACTCGATTTAGACTTCCCAGTAAAAAGTTATAATGACCGTTTCAAGGCGTAACTTTTCTGTGGTTTATTTCTGTTAGAATTCATTTTTGCATGCATCACGAAAACACACCTATATAATTTTAACCCCCTTGAACCCCACTTTTATATAGTAAAACTGGGGTTTCTTGGGGGTAAACCTTATTTTTCTTATTTCTGCTCTAAAATATAGACTGTGGGTACTCGTTAGAACCGCCTTGATGAGGCGGTTCTAACGAGTGCCCACAATCTATATTTTAGAGCAGAAAGAAGAAAAATATCACAATTTTTCATCTTTAAATTTTATTTTTTTCGGCGATAAAGGTGACAATGTATTTGTAAAGGCGTGTTTGCGTAATGTTTGTATTACTAATATCTGTTTAATTTGGAGAGCCGTTTGGCCACTTTATGGGACAGTAATCGTCCATTTTGATTACCGCTTGTGACGTTGTCAGTACGGTGATGTTATTTCAAGTTTGTGCCTCTTTTTCTTTGGTGTCTTTGGTGGGAGGTGTGAGGTGATTGTATCTATTCCTGATCATTGCCTTCACTTTCATTTTGAAAAAGCTCTGAATGTGATATTTCACTCTGCGTTATATACAAGAGTACACTTATGAAAGCAAAGTATTTCGATTTTTTGCAAGTGCATTTTGATGCCAATTAGATGGTCTGATTACCAGTCACCATGAAAATTCAATATTGACTAGTGTCTAACATTGCTTATAAAAATGACGCTTGTTTCTTGCTTTGTTCAAAAGCTACCAATTAGACACCAACAAATAAGGTTACATAAATTACGAAAACACGCCTATACAAATACATTGTAATCATTATCGCCGAAACAATGAAAATTATAAGATGAAAAATTGTGATAATTTTTCTTACTTCTTGCTCAAAATATAGATTGTTGGTATTCGTTCTAACGAGTACCCACACTCTATATTTTAGAGCAGAAATACGAAAATTAATGATAGAAGTGAGGGCAATGATCAGGAACCGATACAATCAACCCACAGCTCCATCAGAGACACCAAAGGGAAAGACACACAAATATGAAACAACAGACCCTAATGTAAACACCAACAGCGGAGAGTGAAAAGGACAGTTACTTTCCCACAAAATGGCCAAAAGGCTATCCAAAATAAAATAACACAAGCGATACAAACACCCAAATACAATCCATAGCAAAAATAAACCGCGACAGAAGAACCGCCTTGGAACGGTCAACGGAAACGAATTCCACTTGGTGCTTAAATCGATTTAACGTGCCACAATCCTCGCCCTTACTTCCGTCGCGATTAAGACAATAATTTGTTCAGTCCGCATGAAGGCCTCCTAACTCATCAGTGCAACATCTTCGTGAACACAAATAATCAAAGAAACCACAGAGATGAAACAACGGTGAAGAAACGACTGCAAGAAACCACTGAAATGCTGGAACAAAGGAAACCAACAGTTAGACTCCAATGGGCCCGACCAGAGACAGAACATCAGGCACCAACCAACATTACCTTGAATCAGATCTCTCTAATTCTCAATAAGCCTTTACGTTGGAACCTTCATAGAATCTGAGGCCTGACCGACCGGCGGTGCAATCAAGAGGGGAAGCAAAGTTGTCAACCGTGATTGGGTTGACTACCATGCATGCAGTCTGTCGTATTAGATTTATGTTGTACCCAATCTTTTTATATCGAAGATTGATTTTACGAAATTGGGTGCTGAAGTCATTGCGGTTATATATTTTCTGAATTTTTATACTTAGTCACCATAAAATTCGGGTTCCGATAGACCTTGTTGCAGAAGAGATTATGTCCAATACTGAATTATGAAATTAAATCAGAATGAAATATATAAAATTTTGAAACTCCAGTTTTACTTTATAAGGGATCAAAATTATATAGGCGTGTTTTCGCGATGTATATCAGTTTTCCATTAAGTGAACAGAAGGATCTAATTCAAGGTAATGTTGGTTGGTGCCTGATGCTGTATCTCTGGTCGGGCCCATCGGAGTCTAACTGTTGGTTTTCTTTTGCTCCAGCATTTCAGTGGTTTCTTGTTGTCGAGTTCCTCACCGTTGTCTCACCTCTGTGGTTCTTTGTTTGTTGTGTTCACGGAGATGTTGCACTGATGAGTTAGGAGGCATTCATGCGTACTGAACAAATTATTTGTCTAAATTGCGACGGAAGTAAGGGCGAGAATTGTGGCCACGTAAAATCGATTTTAGCCTCCATGTGGAAATCATTCCGCTGACCGTTCCAAGGCGGTTCTTCTGTGGCGGTTTATTTATGGTGTTGTTTGTTACTTACTGTGTGTATCACTTGTGTCTTTTTATTTTGGATGGCCATATGGCCATTTTGTGGGAAAGTAACTGTCCTTATGGCCTTCCTTTGTTTAGGTTTCCATTATGGTCTGGTCGCTTAATGTTTGTGTTTCTTTCCCTTTGGTGTCTTTGATGGGTGGAGTAAGTTAATTATATCGATTCCTGATCTTTGTTTTACTTCTACTTTTTATAGTATGACAAACCTTTTTTTAGTTGCACTTCAAGGACATCCCTCTTGTGATGTTAATTGTCTTGTTTACAAAGCACATCTAAACAACGAAATGTATTTCAATTCGGGAAATTGATAATTATTTCTGTAAAAATCGCATTTATTTTAAATGGTAAGTGCACCGAAGTCATTAGGTAAAATAAACAGAGCGATTAAGGCATAAACTAAACAAAATACTGGTAATTAACTAAAAAACAACAGACATTAATTGTCTGTCGAAGACAGAGACATTAGAGATATAAGCCGGAATCTGATTAAACCTGCAAGAATATCTCGGTATTTACCCTAAGTATGCGGAAAATTCAATTTCTTAAAGTACTTGTATTAAAATTTTAAATAGCACAATCGACTACCCAATGTTGGGTGTAAAAATATCTTGATGAGTTCAAACCGTGTAGAACTTGAGGAGATTCCGCGTTATGTGACATCTGATCTGGGTCTACACTGTTTGTAAAGGCATGTCTATCGAATACATACGGTATATGTGGTATGCGAAGTTTGAAAAGTAGAAGTAAAACAAAGATCAGGAATTGATACAATTAACTTACTCCATCCATAAAAGACACCAAAGGGAAAGAAATACAAACATTAAGCGACCAGACCATAATGGAAACCTAAACAAAGGAAGGCCATATGGACAGTTACTTTCCCACAAAATGGCCATATGGCCATCCAAAATTAAAAGACACAAGTGATACACACAGTAAGTAACAAACAACAACATAAATAAATCGCCACAGAAGAGCCGCCTTGGAACGGTCAGTGGAAGATTTCCACTGGGGGGGGCTTAAATCGATTTTACGTGGCCACAATCCTCGCCCTTACTTCCGTCGCGATTTAGACAAATAATTTGTTCAGTCCGCATGAAGGCCTCCTAACTCATCAGTGCAACATCTCCGTGAACACAGAAATCAAAGAACCACAGAGGTGAGACAACGGTGAGGACTCGACAGCAAGAAACCACTGAATGCTGGAGCAAAAGAAAAACAACAGTTAGACTCCGATGAGCCCGACCAGAGACAGAGCATCAGGCACCAACCAACATTATCTTTTTAATTTTCAATAAGCCTTTACGTTGGAGCCGTCATAGAATCTGAGGCCTGACCCACCGGCGTGCAATTAAAGAGGGAAGCAAAGTTGCCAACCGTGATTGGGTTAACTACCATGCATGCAGTCTGTCGTATAATATCCATGTTGTACCCAATCTTTTTATATCGAAGAATGATTTTACGAAATTGGGTGCTGAAATCATTGCGGTTATATATTTTTCTGAATTTATATACTAAGTCACCATAAAATTCAGGTTCCGATAGACCTTGTTGCAGAAGAGATTTAAGTCCAATATTGAATTTTGAAATTAAATCAGAATGGCGTCTATAAAATTTTGAAAAGGCTTTGCGTAGTTTATGGTACCGATAACCCTGATTAAGGAGTTTAGCCGTTAATAATTTATTACGAGTGTTGAAGTCAGTTACATGACTACACACTCTAGCAAATCGAATTCAACATCGGCCTATGCATCCAACCAGTGTTGATCTAGTTTTCGCGTTGCTCTTTGGGTAGCCAAAAGATCATTAGAAGGAAAGACTCCGATCGCGCAAGCTGGTCTTGTTTAGCGGTGCTGGTATTCTGATACGTTATGTCGTACACGGGATATGGTATGTTTAAGTTTTACAAAACCCAGGCAGCAACTTCAGAATTGACGTAAACATCGTCAGCTGTATTTATCATATGCATTCGGACAGATAGACTAGAGCAACAAGTATAATAGAAGTGAAGGCAATGATCAGGAATCGATACACCTACCCCACCCCAGCAGGCACACGTCGCTAGGGCAACGTCAAATCTACGTCGGTGCAACGTCACGACGTTGCACCGACGTAGATGCGACGTTGCATAAACGTCATGACGTCGCATCGACGTTTATGTGACGTCATAATTACGTCATGTGCCTGCTGGGACACATCCAATCAGAGACATCGAATGGAAAGAAACACGAACATGAAATAACTAAATCCTAATGAAAACATCACATTCAAGCGGAAAGCCAGAATGACAGTTACTTTCCCACAAAATGGCCAAATGGCTACACAAAAATAATTAAAAAAACATATAAGCAATGTATACATGTACATGCAAAGACATACTACAATTAAGGTGTAACTATACCAAATTTATTGATCATTGCCTCTACTTCTATTTCTGATATTTAATCTTCATCAGTGTGTCTAAACACCAAAGTTTTGAAACCGAAACGGATGATGGACAAGACCCGCAAACACAGCACATCCCCCTCCGAACACACACCCACCGAAATAACTAAAATGAACCATGACAGAAGAACCGCTTTTGAATGGTCAGTAACACGTTTTTCACAGGAGAGTGTGGGGGGGGGGGGGTGGGGGCGGTGGGTCTTAAATTGATTTTACATGGCCACAATCCTCGCCCTTGGTTCTGTCGCGGCCCAGAAAAATAATTTGTTCTAGCCACATGGAGTCTTTCTAACTCATCACTGCTACAGCTCCGGGAACATAAACTTCAAACAACTGCAAAGATGCAACAACGATGAGGACTCGACGGAATGAAATAAGTGAAATAATGTAGCAATAGAACATCAATAGTTAGACATCTGAGGGCCCGCCAGAGACAGAGCATCAGGTACCAACCGACATTACCTAAATATTAAAGTAAGCCCTTCCGCTATAGCCGTCATAGAATCTGAGGCCTGACCAACCGACGAGCAATTAAAGAGGAAGTAAAGTTATCAATTGCGTTAATTACGGTATGTCGTATAACATTTTATGTTGTACCCAGTCTTTCTATATCGAAGAATGATTTTAGGAAATTGGGTAATGGAATGATTGCAAGTATATATTTTTTGAATGTATATACTAGTTGAACAAATATTCGGGTTCCGATAGGCCTTATTGCAGACGAGATTTAAGTCTAACATGAATTTAGAAACTAAATCGGGATGACGTCTATACAAGGCTCTTCGTAGTTTACGAAACCGCTAATCCTGATTACGAATTTTAGCAGTAAATAATTTATTACGATGGTTGAAGTCAGTTACATGACTAGACACTCTGGCAAATTGAATTTATTGCGAAAAATGAACAACGTAGGGTGCCGGACGAGGAGCATCACTATCAAAGGAATGAAATTTACAATCTTAAAATCAAAATCTTTGCGTTTATCATAAAGTTAGCAGGAAACAAAATAGAAGTGACGATGATGATCAGGAATCAATACAATTACCCAGCACCTGCCATCAGAGACATCAGATGGAAAGTAACGCGAACATGAAATAACTAAATCCTAATGAAAACATTACGAGAGGAAAGCC
Organism: Lucinisca nassula; assembly: GCA_963580285.1. Classification (NCBI taxonomy): domain Eukaryota; kingdom Metazoa; phylum Mollusca; class Bivalvia; order Lucinida; family Lucinidae; genus Lucinisca; species Lucinisca nassula. The sequence goes on along the minus strand of OY757019.1, from coordinate 81,027,864 downwards.
GAAGGAACAGTTACTTTCCCAAAAATGGCCAAACGGCTATTCAAAATATATAACAAAGATATAAGCAATACCGCCATGCAAAGACGAACTAAACCAAAAATAAAGCGCTTCAATAAATAAGTGTTAATCCAAAAACAGGGCTTCGTTATCAGAAAAAATTGCTTTATTTAACATATGTTCTGGAGGGTACATTTCACTAATCGAACCATCGAAGTAGGTATTGTCAATATTTAAAACATAATCATCCAAATATCTAGACGTCGAGTTTAAAAGTTCAATGATTTCAGGTTGGTTTTCCACGGAAATGGACATCATGAAGTCTCTTTTATAATAAAACAAGAACAAATCAGCCACAGTGGGTGCGCAGTTTTGTTTAAATAAATAAAACATGCGAGATGGAGGGCATCTACTATATGGAATGTCTATTGAATTAAATTATTAAGTTTTTTTCTTTTATAAGATTATGGGCAAGGGTAGTGTAAAGCTTGGAAACAGACAGATTAAAAGCACGAAACGTTTCGAAATCAATTTATTTAAATCCTCATTCGGATTTGTGATAGACCAAAACAGAGTTCTCTGTAATTTTTCAAAAACTTTACCGCAGTATTTTATCTCATGTTTTTGAGGGCAGTAAGACATGAAGTTAATAATCTAAAAAGTTCAGTAATGGATCAAGGGCTTGAATTTGCAAAAAAAAAAAACACGTCGTTTTTATGGTCTTGTATGAAGTTTAGGTAACCAATATAGCATAGGAAGCTTGCCTTGGCCTTCTGTTACACATACAGCAAACGTGGTGACTGAATGACAGATATGATTATTACCTACAAAATTATCTTCAGCCAAAGGCTGTAGCTCATAAACCACCATGTTCTTGCTGCAGCGTGTTAACATAGTGGAGCCGTCAAACAACAGTGACAATGTTAGCAGCCTTGGATTGTGGCTTATGGCCACGTAATATCGATATAAGCCCCCAGTGGAATTCGTTGCACTGACCGTTCCAAGGCGGTTCTTCTGTCGCGGTTTTGGTCACCGCCCATTGGGACTTGAAGAAATAAATGGACTGCATGATGCTTTCACGCAGAGCTGAATCCGGCCCGCACACGAGTACTGTTAAACTGGATCTAAGCCTGCCCAGGCAATGCGGTGCGAGTCATTGGGCGACGGGGATTGAGACGTCATTTCATCTCAGTGCCAGGTAAAAGTCCCACAAAATTGGAAGCAACGTTTCCAAAATGACCTACATATTGTTGACGGGGACGTTAAACATTAAAACAAACAAACAAAATCTGTCGCGGTTTGTTTTTGTTATGGTTTGTCTTTGAGTGTTTGTATCACTTATATTATTTGTTTTGGTTAGTCGGTTTGCCATTTTGTGGGAAAGTAACTGTCCTTTTGGCTTTCCGCTGTCGATGTTTCAATTAGGGTCTGTTGTTTCATGTTTGTGTTTCTTTCCCTTTGGTGTCCCTGATGGAAGCCGTGGGTTAATTGTATCATTTCCTGGTCATTGCCTTCACTTCTATTTTGTCTTCCGGAGTCGAAACATACTACCTATGGTATTTTTAATGACGCAAAGACGTCTTAGGTTAAGAAGGTAATAAGTTAGTTTTTCGAGAATAGAAAGAAATGCGATTTTCAATATTTCCAAAATGCTTTATGCTCAACATACTCTCACTTACACCATCGATTACCGAATTCATTCCAAGCAGCAGCATTTTCTTCCCTCCATGTATTGTAATCATATTACTGACAATTTTCTACGCCACATTTTTTTGCATGTAAGCAAACGTCTTGTTAACTTGATATGAACTGTGCTGTATATACCATGATTGTTTCATGTAAATATTTAGGTTTGAAATTCACATTTGACATCATCAATTTCGTCATTTGAAATAAATGACAGCTTCAAATCAAACATACTCTTGTTCTGCCTTATTCTTCCCTGCAAAAAAGCAAGCATCAATGTCACTATCCTGGATATGACATAAACATAGCTTGTGGGCTCTGTAACGGAACCTTCTATAGACTCTAGACTCTGGAGCAACAAGCGATGGCTCCGGTGGTCTCAGCCTCTAGTCTCTGAGTCTTCGCCCATGTTTGGCTTTCCGCTAGTGATGTTTCCATTAGGGTCTAGTTGTTTCATGTTTGTGTTTCTTTCCCTTGGTGTCTCTGAAGGGAACTGTTGGCTAATTGTATCGATCCCTGATCACTGCCTTCACTTCTGAGAATTAGAGAGAATCTAATTTTATGTAATGTTGGTTGGTTCCTGATGCTCCGTCTTTGGTCGGGTCCATCGGAGTCTCACTTTTTGGTTCTCTTTTGATCCAGCATTTCGGTGGTTTCTTGCTGTCGAGTCCTCACCGTTGTTCCAATCTGTGGTTATTTGAATTTTGTGTTCACGGATATGATGCACTGATGAGTTAGGAGGCCTTCATGCGGAGCGGACAATTAATTTGTCTAAGTCGCGACGGAAGTAAGGGCGAGGATTGCAGCTGCGTAAAATCGATTTAAGCCCACCCCCACCCCGCCACCTTTGGAATTGGTTTCACTGACCATTTCAATGCGGTTCTTCTTTCGCGGTTTATTTTTCATATGGTTTGTCTTTGAGTGTGTGTATCGCTTATATTATTTTGTTTTGGATAGCCAATTGGCAATTTTGTGGGAAAGTAACTGCGATTTTGTGGAAATGTTTTGGCTTTCCGCTATTGATGTTTCAATCCGGGTCTAGTAATTTCATATTTGTGTTTCTTTCCCTTTGGTGTCACTGATGTGAGCTGTTGGTTAATTGTACAGATTTCTGACCATTGCCTTCACTTCTATTTTAGATCATCTAAGCGGTTTACCAGAACTCTTGTGCGGTCGTTTTCAGCTCTGCGTGGAAGCATAATGCAGCCCATCGATTTCCTCAAGCCCCGGTGGCCATCCATCCAAGACACCAATGTGAAGGAAACACAAACAAACACTTTCAGTGTAATGAAATCTTAACAAGCGGAACGCCAGAAGGACAGTTACTTTCCAATAAAATGGCCAATACGGCGGTCCAAAATAAAAAGATATAAGCAATAGATACATGCATAGACAGAGAAAAGAGCCGTTTGGAACGCCCAGTGAAAGGTTTTGACTGTTGGGCCTAAACCGATTTTTCAAGGCAAAACCCCCCGCCATTCGTTCTGTAGACAAGTAATTGCTTAGACGACATGAAAGATATCTCACGCATCAGTGCGACAAAATAAAACTGAAACGAATATAGAGATGAAACATCGATGAGGACTCAATAGCAGGAAATCACTGAAATGCTGGAGCTAAAGGTTGGACGCCGACGGGCCCGACCAGAGTCAAATTATAAAATAAAGGAATAAAGTCAAATTACATGGACACATATGCAAAATCATATGACTACTGGTGAGTTAGGAGGTCATGGCACCGTTCGTGACATCCCTACGTTTTGAATGAAATTCTGTTGAACTTCGGCCATAAAATCAAACTTAAAATCCATTAAATGACGAAAAGAATCTTACACTTGTGGTCATTTCATGTGAATGTTTTGTGGGAAAGTAACTGTCCTTTTGGCTTTCCGTTTTTGATGTTTCCATTAGGGTCTAGTTGTTACATGTTTGCGTTTCTTTCCTTGGTATCTCCGATGGGAGCTGCGGGAGCTGTATCGATTCCTGATCATTGCCTTAACTTCTGTTTAAACGAGTCTGAGTTGTAAGACCCTCAGTTTCTCTATCTCTTTTCTGTGGAAAACGACTTCTTTCGGTCTATCACCAATTAAAGTATTAAAGACGTAATTCCGATTTATGCTAACGTGCAGCTAAGGTTACATCACGTGAAAAAGTCCGTGAAATGAACAACCCCCTAAACCCCAATTTATATAGAGAAAACCGGGGTTTACGGGGATATACATTATTTTTCGTATTTCTGCTCCAAGACATAGGTTGTGTGTACTCGTTAGAACCGCTTCCTTGAGGCTTTTCTAACGGTTCTAACGAACTCCGACAACCTATGTTTGCAGTAAAAATAAGAAACATATCACGGATGTTCATCAGCAAATTAGCCATTAAGAAGATCTGAAAGTGCACTATGTCAATCACGAATACACGCCTATATAATTTTGACCCTCTCGAACCCCACTTTTATATAGCAAAACTGGGGTATGCGGGGGTAAACCTTATTTTTCTTATTTCTGCTCTAAAATATAGCTTGTGGGTACTCGTTAGAACCGCCTCGATGAGGCGGTTCTATCGAGTGCCCACAATCTATATTTTGAGCAGAAATAAGAAAAATATCACACGATGAGGTGGTTCTATCGAGTGCCCACAATCTATATTTTGAGCAGAAATAAGAAAAATATCACAATTTTTCATCCTAAAACTTTCAATTTTTCGGCGAAAGAGTTTACAATGTATTTGTATAGGCGTGTTGTAATATTTTAGACTCTACAAACAAGTCGGGATAAATGTTGAATTGTTAGACATACGAATTCTGCCTCAATTCTAAGGCATTTTATATTTATCAGCAGCACATCGTATAATGAATATAATTTGAATGTTTTCTTCAGACCTAGCTATTGAAATGCGGAGGCCGGAATAAAGGTTCTGACTTTAATGAATCAAACTGCATCTTGGCATGCAACACTGCTGATTTATCATTCAAAAACTGTTTACAATTACGAAAACACGCCTATACAAATACATTTTAAATTTTACCGCAGAAAAAGCAAAGATTTTAAGATGAAAAATTGCGATATTTTTTCTTATTTCTGCTCAAAATATCAATTGTGGGCGCTCGTTAGAATCATTGAGGTGGTTCTAACGATGAGGTGGTTCTAACGAGTACCCACAATCTATGTTTTACAGCAGAATTAAGAATAATAAGGTATACCCCCGTTTTTCTCTATATAAAGTAGGGTTTAGAGGGTCTTCATTTCATGGACTTGTTCACGTGATGACAAAGTGTAAAATGAAATGTCCTTGGCTCACTGTAATACTGTGGGTATAACACGATTTCGGATATAGCACGGTTTGAATTTGAATTAAAAAAATATTTTATGTAGACTGTTTAGAAAAATTAATTCGAACATACATTGTTTTCGTTAAATGGTCATTTTTCCTTCATCGAGTTAACAAGTCCGTGACACGAACCCTCTCTAAATCCGCCTCATTAATTTTTTGTTTCACTCAAAAAGATAGATTGTTGGGACCTGTTAGAACCGTCTCATTGCAGTTCTAACGGGTACCAAACATCTTAATTCGGACATGAAAAAAGACATTTATCCAACAGTTTTACAAAAAAAAAACGTTAGGTTCTATGAAAGGGTTATCCTTCGGAAGCAAGAATTACACCACAGAACTAAACAAAAACATATTGATTGATCAAGATTTTCTGGGCCTGACTATTTAGTTTCGGTCAATTACGCCTCATCAGTGACCCTCAAATATTTTCAAATTATACAGTGGAATCACAAGAAAATATAATCAAGACTATGATGAACGACAGGGAGACTTTTGGCGGCCGCTACACATTCCCTAAACACCAGCTGTAGTGACATTTGATATGTTCTGCGAAAAAAAAAGTTATCTTTTGGAAGCAAGGAATACTGCACAGAACTAAAACATATTGGAGTTTTTCTGGGCCAGACTAGCTAGTTCCTGGGAAAAAAAGCGCCATCGAAGAGCACGAGTGCGTTATCGTAACGATATAATCTTCCCTTTTCTGTTTAGCTGTAACACGGCTGTTTAGCTGGGACAAGCTTGTCTCTGGATCCTTAAGATAGTGTTAAATCTATTTTAGCGTCACACACACACGCAACCTAGTGATATACTTTCTACTTACCGTTCCAATGCGGGTTTTCGGTCGCAGTTTATTGTTGTTATTAGTTTGATTTGAGGTTTAACACACCCGTAAACACTGTAAAGGTCATTTTGGATGCTTTGACTCAGGATGTATCTATTACTTATTTCTTTTTCTTTTTTCTTTTTTTTTCTTTTGGACAGCCGTTTGGCCATTTTGTGGGAAAGTAACTGTCCTTTTGACTTTCAGCTTGTGATGTAGATATTTTATGCTCATGTTTCTTTCCACTGGGTGTCTCTGATGGGAGATGTTGCGTAGTTGTATCGATTCCTGATCATTGTCTTCTCTTCTATTTTAAATCACGTTGCGGTGTATATTGATGAGAAAGCCGCTCAAACTTATTTGCTATACTTCCGTCGCGATTAAGACAAATAATTTGTTCAGTCCGCATGAAGGTCTCCTAACTCATCAGTGCAACATCTCCGTGAACAGAAAAACCAAACAACCACAGAGATGAGGCAACGGTGAGGACTAGACAGCAAGAAACCATTGAAATGCTGGAGCAAAAGAAAAACAACAGTTAGACTCCGATGGGCCCAACCAGAGACAGAGCATCAGGTACCGAACAACATAAGCCTTTACGCTGGAACAGTCATAGAATCTGAGGCCTGACCCACCGGCGTGCAATTAAAAAGGGAAGCAAAGTTGTAAACCGTGATTGGGTTAACTACCATGCATGCAGTCTGTCGTATAACATTGATATTGTACGCAATCTTTTTATATTGAAGAATGACTTTACGAAATTGGGTGCTGAAGTCATTGCGGTTATATATTTTTCTGAATTTATTTAATAAGTCACCATAAAATTCGGGTTCCGATTGTCCTTGATGCCGAAGAGATTTAAGTCCAATATTGAATTTTGAAATTAAATCAGAATGACGTCTTTAAAATTTTGAAAAGGTTATGGTAGGAGCTGTGGGTTAATTGTATCGATTCCTAATCTTTGCCTCCACTTCTATTTTGTGTAGTTTATGGTAGCAATAAACCTGATTAAGAAGTTTAGCCGTTAACAATTTATTACGTGTGTTGAAAAGTAGAAGTAAAACAAAGATCAGGAATCGATACAATTAACTTACTCCACCCATCAAAGACACCAAAGGTAAAGAAACACAAACATTAAGCGACCAGACAATAATGGAAACCTAAACAAAGGAAGGCCATAAGGACAGTTACTTTGCCACAAAATGGCCATATGGCCATCCAAAATAAAAAGACACAAGTGATACACACAGTAAGTAACAAACTACAACATAAATAAATCGCCACAGAAGAACCGCCTTGGAACGGTCAGTGGAAAGATTTCCACTGGGGGGGGGGGGGGGCTTAAATCGATTTTACGTGGCCACAATCCTCGCCCTTACCTCCGTCGCGATTTAGATAGTCAGTTACGAGGGTAGGCTGAAAAGTTCTGAGCCTGACCAAGATCCAATGGTTTGTCCATGCTGAAAGTGCCTTATTTTTCAACATAGTCTCCCTTCCTGTCCACACACTTCCGACAGCGATGCTGGAGTCCTTGGATCCCAGTGGTAGAAGGTCTCATCTTCGTCCCTGTAAAACTCCTCCACAGCAGCTATCACCTCCTCGTCTGACCGATAATGCTGCCCAGCCAAGTGCTTTTTCATGTTTGGAAACAGGAAATTATCTGATGGAGCTAGATCAGGTGAATACGGAGGTTGATCAGCAAGTGTGAAGCCACAGTCGTGCACAGCAGCCATTGTGACAACTGATTTATGAGCAAGCGCATTGTCCTGATGGAACAAGACCCCTTTTGTCAATTTTTCGGGTCGTTTAGCCTTAATTGCTTTTCGCAATTGTTAAAGCAGATCTGCATAATACTCCCAATTAATTGTTCTGCCCTTTTGAAGGTAATCTATGCATATTATACCCTTTGCATCCAAGAACACTGATGCCATCACCTTCCCTGCATAGGAGACGACATTTGCCTTCTCTGGAGGGGGTGAGCCAGGGTGCTTCCATTGCATGGATTGTCTTTTGGTCTCTGGCTCAAAGTGATGAACCCAACACTCATCCTAAGTGACAAAACGGTCAAGAAAACCATCTTGGTCTGCTTCAAAAATAGCCAAGTTGGCTTGTGACAGGTTCAGTCTACTCATCTTTTGGTCAGGCGTCAAAAGCCGTGGCACCCATCTGGCGGAAACCTTCGACATACCTAATTCACTTAGTAGAATGTTCTCTACTCGTTCACGGGAGATGCCAACAGTGTTAGCTAACTGATTCACAGTTAAACGCCTGTCATCCATCACGGCCCTGTGCACTTGGCTGATGGTTTCCTCAGTTGTTGTCGTTGTAGGTCGTCCACACCGGTCATCATCTTCAAGGCTGTCCTTGCCCATCTTAAAATATGCTGCCCACCTTTTCACGGTTGCATACGAAGGAGCATCATCCCCTAATGTAGCAACCATATCGGCATGAATGTCCTTAGGACCTAACCCCTTTTTATGGAGGTACTTGATGACACCACGATGCCAGATTTTGTCTATTTTCTCAAAAACGTGCTAGTATCAATTTTCAAAGTCTAGAATTTCTACGTTACTGCAGATAAACTTGAACTCATTTGAGTCAAATCAAGTAATAAAGGTTTGGATTTAATGAATACAAAATTTCATGGTTGTTCGATGCCTGCTTCTTGGTCAGGCTCAAAACTTTTCAGCCTACCCTCGTACATGTAATTATTAAATATTGACAATAGCTATTTCGGTGGTTTGATCAGTCAAATTTACCCCCCCCCCCCACCCCACACACACCCAGAACTTAAGTTAAATAAAGGAAATTCTTCTGATACCGAGACCCCGTTTTTGGAATTACATCTATCTATTGTAGATGGGTTTCTTTCTTGCAAAATTTATGATTAACGCGATGATTTTGATTTTGAGATTGTACATTTTGAACCGTTTGATATAGAGCATTCATATCTGGCCTGAAGGTTTCTTGTGACAAGAGCTTCACATTCATGAAAAAAATGACCTGTGACCTTGACCTTGACATTTGACCTACTTAAAAGAAAACAATAACATTGGTCATAACTTTTGAACCACTTAAGATACAGCCTTCATATTTGGCATGTATGTGTCTTGTGACAAAAGCTTTACATTCATGCCAAAACATTTGACCTGTGACCTTGACCTTGACTTTTGACCTACTTAGAATAAAAAATAAGATTTTGGTCATAACTTTTGAACGGTTTGACATAGAGGCTTTATATCTTGCATGTAGGTTCCTTGTGACAAGAGCTTTACATTCACCAAAAATGACCTGTGACCTTGACCTTCGACTGACATAAAAGAAGAAGTTAACATTGTTAACACTTTTGAACCGTTTGAGATACAGTCTTCATATTTAGCATGTAGGTTCCTTCTGAAAAGAGTTTTACATTCATGCAAAATATTTTGACCTGTGACCTTGACCTTTTACCTACTTAAAAAAATAAACATTTTGGTCATAACTTTCGAACCGATTGGGAGAGAATCTTTTTTTTTTTTTTACATTTATAACATATATAACATAGCATATCCAGAGCATTGGCAGTCACAGAGGTGAATTGAAAAAGATGTGATGTTAAATCATCTTCCCTGAAAAATGTGGCTGACGGACGCCACCATCCTGCGGCCCGGAGACAGTAGACCTCAAAACCAATTCTCAAATCTCGACGTTCCCGTGCCACCCGAACCCAGGATCCGAACCTCCGACAACCGGCACAGACGCCGTGTTGACTCTCTGGCTACAGCCCAGAGCCAAAGTGGCGTCTTTGGAAAAATTTTGATAGTTTACCATTGAAATGGAAAACGGGCCCCGATAGCTCAGTTGGTAGAGTGTCCGCTCCGGGGAACGGGAGGTCTCGGGTTCGATCCCGGGCCGCGACATACCAAAGTCGTTAAAATGGTACAAGCTGCTCCTCGCTTGGCACTCAGATTTACGGGGTAGAGCTAGGACTGGTCGATCCAGTGTCAGGATAATGTGACTGGGTGTGGTATCATGTAATGTGTCTGGGACATGATACTTCAGTGAGGCAGCACTATAAACGTGAGCATTGAGCTCCCTGTCGCAACCAGACACCGTCGTGATATGACTGAAAAATTGTTGAAAGCGACGTTAAACCCGAATTCACACACACGCACACACACACACACACACACACACACACACACACACACACACACACACACACACACACACACACACACACACACACACACACACACACACATTGAAATGGAAAAACAATAACACCATTTATCCATTATTATCTTATAAAACAGCACACGTCGGGTCCCTCAGGGGAAGCTCAATACTCTCACAAACAACCTCGTACCCAGACTACAGACGCTTGGAGTCAGGTCACCCGCCAGCATCCCTAGCCATCCTTAAACCACGCCGTAATTGGAGCACCCCTAGCGCCGCAAGACGCGTCCAGCAAACATATATAAGTAAAATAAGAATGTCAAATTTAAGTGGACGTCACCCCACCATCAGGCCCATATCAGTATCCTTAGACCATAATTTCACTATTTCATATCGATGTCAAAACGTAGCAAAATAACAGGGATTGCAGCGGATGAAAAAGCAATATTATAATGTCATCTGTCAAGCAACCTCGCATCGGCCCAGCCACAGGTCCGAGGTCCACTGCATAGACCCGAGCCAGAAAGCCAGGGCCCACACAGCTGACCGCGGACCTGAAGCCGGGACAGCCCGGAACTACCTGACCATTGACTATTGATTCCCGACCTCAGTAATAATACGATGACCTCCAACAATACAGGATAGTTAGTAAACAAAAAGGGGTACATACAACCGTCCGAAACGGCACAAAATTAGCTTGGCCCAACAAGCGACAGCGAGATTGGGGCCAACCTGATGGTAAGAAGGACGCTCCTCAATACCGCATTTAAAAGCCCCACACTCATGATCTACCCACGGCGGCACAAGCTCCAACCATAGCAATATATTAAAAGACAGACCCGGCAAAACAACAAAAGACAAACAAGAACGCCAGCACGAGACTCCGATCCAAGCGTATGCGGGCCTAACAGCCCCACCCCCCGGACCCGGCATGTGCTTTAAATGCCAACGCCACCGGTATCTATTAACATCACTGTCCTATGCAGGTGTGGAATATTTAAAGTTTGCTCCCCTACCTCACTTAGTTGCACTATTGCAGAACAACATCTTAAAACGTTGAGAAGAACAATCTCACACTCTGAAACAATTGAGCCGGGGCACAGCACTCCCCACAACCCACACGCACGCCCGGCGAAAAAACAGACCAGCCCACGCACCCACACAGTCTAACCAGAGCAGAGACCTCTTCTGCAGCACGTTGGGGCACCGGGCCCCTAACCATCCGCGAAGTGCACACCGAAGTCCCCGACCAGACTGCGCATACGCGCACTCCACCCAGAGTCCCCACAGGGCGCCCGTGCTCTATTGTAGGTCCCGCCGCGCGCCGGCCCAACTCCACTAGAATATGCCGCCTTAAAGGGCATCATAGTAGTATAAATGTGAGGGCAGGGAAGCAAAGAAAAAACAAAAAACAAACAAAAAAAATCAGCAGACATGAAAAAAATGTGCATAAGGTCAAAAGTCGCATACCAATGGATACGTGCTTCGAACAAGTAACGTCATTCTATCCACAGATCTGGGGGGACGATTAATTAACAGTAGGATCAATAATATTTGTTGTGTTAAACGGTACGGCGATGTAGTAAAAGGGCCAGCTCCATAACAGTACAAAATTACTTAGGCGAATATTGTCCGTTATTTAAAAAATATTCTCACAATCAGTTCAAAACCAGTACTATTTACAGGAACTATAACCAGAGTAGCACTACAGATGACACATCATAAATATTATAGAAAGTACTAACTATTGTTATTACTAATTAACACTTTATATAGTGTCCAAGATTTCTCAGAATTTTCTAACTTGCAATTTTTAACTGCATTATACCTTTCCGTCAGATAATGATTCCTGATATTTGGTACAAACTGGTTAAAAACAGGAATACTTTCCTCCATTCTCTTTCTGTAAATAAAGAGTTTTGCTTTAAGTATTAATTGATTGATTACTAAGTCGTAATAAGTAGAGCCAAACAAAATATCGGATTCCTTCCAATCATGAGGTAAATTAATTCCTTTTGATCTTAACAAGGCATTGAATTCTGTCCAAAATGTCTGGACATGTAAACAGGTCCAGAACATGTGTGATAAAGTTTCAGATGCATTCTGACAGAAGGTACATCTTTCGTTGTTCTTTATTTTCATTTTAGTTAGTAGACGATTCGTAGCTAAAATTCTATGAAAAATCCTTTCTTGAAACCATAAAAGAGTTGAGTCTTTAGTTACCTTAAATAAAAGTTTGAATAACTTTTGCCAATCCGGTACGCCTCCAAAGTCAACAGTTTGTTCCCACTTTCGAACTGTTACTAGGATATTATGATTAATTAAAATATCATATACAATTCTACATCCGCGGTTGTTTTGAATTATAGGATAAAGTAAAGCAGAAATAACTGGTCGATGACCGTTTGTTGGGAAGCGTTGGACAGGCAATCTTGCTAAATACGTCGAACATGCTGCAGTGATTCCTTGAAAAGTAAGCAAGTTTGTGTTGATGTTGTATCGCTCTTGAAATTCCCTTAATGTGTAAAAATTTCCATTTCGATCTAACAAATCACCGATAAAAAGTACACCACGTTCACTCCATTGTCGAAAAAAACAGCTCCTTCTTCCGACCCTGATATTATTATTATACCATATTGGTGTACTAAGGACGTCATTCCAGGTTACAGGTTGGGATGCTGTAGTGAACTTATATAAGGCTTTATACACATCTTTCCAAAATGGGTTTTGAATAGCATCAATATTATTAGGGCCCCGCACTGAAAGTGTGGGTGCCCTATAGTTTTTAATGAAATCACTGCCATACAAAAAAAGTTTCTCCACAAAAGGGCATAGAATGTCATGTACTTTAAAACATTTTTTCTCGTCTCTAAATTTCATTTTTAACCAGCTTATTTTAAGGGCGTCTATAAATTTCTCAAGCAAGCCACCGCTCTCATAGCCTTGAGTTATGACTGTCCTCTTAATCCTGTCTGGTCCACCTTGCCACAAGAAATTAAAGCACATATTTTGCAATCATTTAATCAAATCAGCTGATGGATTTGGGAGACCCATAAAATGGGTGATTCAGCTTAGGAAGCGCAATAGATTTTATTACTGCAATTTTTCCAATTGGTGTTAAAATTCTTCTTGTCCATGCTTTAAAAACTGACTCAACTTTCTCTAGTTTTGTTTCATAATTAATACCGACAACTTCTGCTAATCTAGTGGACATGGTGATCCCTAAAAGTTTAAAGTTACCTTTCTCCCAATGTAAGTTATGCTCTTCGCAAAGAATCGTTTCTGAATTTTTCATTGATCCAAACCATATAACAGACGTCTTGTCAACATTAACGCCAAGGCCGGAAATTTCCGCATAGAATTTTAAAACAATAAGAGCCTGTTCAAGAGACTGTCTTGAGCCATTCAAAATAAACGATGTGTCATCTGCATACTGAGATATTACAAATTCTTTATTTCTTACTTTTATGCCCTTAATAAGATTATTATTTCTTATCATTATGGCCAAAATTTCCACACACAATAAGAACAGGTATGGAGAAATTGGATCGCCTTGTCGGCACCCTCGCTGTAAATTAAACCATTGTGATTGATGGCCATTTATTTGGACACATGATTTTGTGTTTTTATATAGGATATTTATCCACCGTTTAAAGTCTTTTCCGAAATTAAAAAAGTCCAAGACACTATCAATAAAAGTCCATGACACAGAATCAAAGGCCTTTTCGAAATCTACTAAAAGGAAAAGTAGAAGTAAAACAAAGATCAGGAATTGATACAATTAACTTACTCCACCCATAAAAGACACCAAAGGGAAAGAAATACAAACATTAAGCGACCAGACCATAATGGAAACCTAAACAAAGGAAGGTCATAAGGACAGTTACTTTCCCACAAAATGGCCATATGGCCATCCAAAACCAAAAGACACAAGTGATACACACAGTAAGTAACAAACAACAACATAAATAAATCGACACAGAAGAGCCGCCTTGGAACGGTCAGTGGAAGATTTCCACTGGGGGGCTTAAATCGATTTTACGTGGCCACAATCCTCGCCCTTACTTCCGTCGCGATTTAGACAAATAATTTGTTCAGTCCGCATGAAGGCCTCCTAACTCATCAGTGCAACATCTCCGTGAACACAAAAATCAAAGAACCACAGAGGTGAGACAACGGTGAGGACTCGACAGCAAGAAACCATTGAAATGCTGGAGCAAAAGAAAACCAACAGTTAGACTCCGATGAGCCCGACCAGAGACAGAGCATCGGGCACCAACCAACATTATCTCTCTAATTTTCAATAAGCCTTTACGTTGGAGCCGTCATAGAATCTGAGGCCTGACCCACCGGCGTGCAATTAAAGAGGGAAGCAAAGTTGCCAACCGTGATTGGGTTAACTACCATGCATGCAGTCTGTCGTATAATATCCATGTTGTACCCAATCTTTTTATATCGAAGAATGATTTTACGAAATTGGGTGCTGAAGTCATTGTGGTTATATATTTTTCTGAATTTATATACTAAGTCACCATAAAATTCGGGTTCCGATAGACCTTGTTGCAGAAGAGATTTAAGTCCAATATTGAATTTTGAAATTAAATCAGAATGGCGTCTATAAAATTTTGAAAAGGCTTTGCGTAGTTTATGGTACCGATAACCCTGATTAAGGAGTTTAGCCGTTAATAATTTATTACGAGTGTTAAAGTCAGTTACATGACTACACACTCTAGCAAATCGAATTAATTGCGAAATATAAACGCCATAGGATGGCGCACGAGGAACATCACCATCCAAAAAAGGAAAATTTACAATCTCAAAATCAAAGTCATCGCGTTTATCATAAATTTTGCACGAAACAAATCCATCTACAATAGATAGATGTAAATCCAAAAACGGGGCCTCGGCCTCGATATCAGAAGAATTTGCTTTATTTAACTGAAGTTCTAGGGGGTAAATCTGACTGATCAAACCATCAAAATAGGTATTATCAATATTTAATAAATCATCTAAATATCTAGAAGTAGAGCTAAAAGCTTCAATAATTTCAGATTGGTTATCAATGGAAAGCGACAAAATGAAGTCTCTTTCATAACAATACAAGAACAGATCAGCCACAAGAGGTGCGCAATTAGTACCCATCGGAATACCCACAATTTGTCTAAATAACTTAGTACCGAATCTAATATAAATATTGTCAAGTAGAAAGGTGAGGGCATCACACACTTTCTGACCTGACCAAAGTGTATAATTCTTATGCTCTTTAGAAGTGAAAAATGCATTTCTGACATTACATGCAAGATAGAGAGAATCTTCTCTGTTAAAAGCCGATTCAATTAAATCATTAAGCTTTTCTTTTATAAGATTATGAGGAAGTGTAGTGTAAAGAGTGGAAAAATCGTAGGTAGACAGACTAGAAGAACGAGAATGTCTAGATTTCAATTTATTTAAAACCTCATTGGAATTTTTTATAGACCAAAACAGATTTCTTCCTGATCTTTCAAAGACTTTATCACAATATTTAATACATGCGTTTTAATAGCAGTAAGACAGGAAGTTAATAATTTAGAAAGTTCAGTGGTAGTGCAAGAGCTAGATTTGCAATAAACCGTGCTTTGTAAGGTTTTTTATGAAGTTTTGGTAACCAGTATAGCGTAGGAAGCTTGTCTTGGCCTTCGTTAACACACACAGCAAACTTGGTGGCTGAAAGACAAACATGTTTATCTACTATAGCTCTCTCTTCAGCTAAAGGCTGAAGTTCATAGGCCTTAGTACCACCAAGCTCCTGCTTAAGCGTGTTAACATAGTGGAGCCGTCACACAACGACGACGTTGTTAGCGGCCTTGTCTGCAGGGGCCAAAACAAACTTCTTATGAAATTCTTGAATACCTAGTTTAAGATGACGTAAAGACGTCTTGGGCTTAGGAGGTAATAAGTTAGTATTTTGAGAATAGAAAGAAATGCGTTTATTCACTAGTTTTAAAATGCTAAGTTTCCAGTCCTTAAGGGCTTTATGCTCAACATAGTCTCGCTTACACCATCGATTACCGAATTCATTCAAGGAAGCAGCGATTTCATCTCTACATTTACTGAAATCAATTTTAGAAGGAAACCGATATTTCGGTCCTTTAGAAATTATATTCCTTATCCTAGAATCAGGAATAATTTTTAAATTGCCAGTAATTACATGACCAGCACCAGGATAGCAATACTTTGAGTTTTTACAATCACATGAATCAGGAGTATTAGTATCAAGATCAAGATCTGAAACAAGTTTATTGAAATTAAAAATGATAGATCTAACAGGTTTGTTATATTTATAGCAAATTATAGGTGTTTCAGTATTTTGAAAATAAGCAGGAATGGAAGAAAGCACCGATCTCTCACGGAAGATACTGGGCAAATCTATAAAATCCATACCCTTATTAATGAAGGATATTTTGAAAAAATGGCGTTTATGATTAATTTTAGAATCAATGTAAGGACGGAGAGTATGCTGAGTATAGCCTCTAGTTAAGAGAGCCGCATCATATAACTGATGATGTCCAGGTATGTTTTCTTGCTCTGTATAAAAAAATAAGTCATATATCAGACGGATATTTTCCCCAATATATCTTCCAGCCATGAATCCTGTTTGGTCCTCATTTATCAAATGTGGTAACACTTTTTTGAGTCTATTGGCCAAACATGTAGAAGCTAGTTTGTATGTACAATTCAGCAAAGAAATAGGTCTCCAATTGTTTAGCAACTGTCTATTTTTGTTCTGTTTAGGGATGCAAGTGATAATTCCTTCTTTCTGAGTAACTGAAAGTTCCTTAACATCAAAGCTATAATTAATGGATCTTAACAGAAAAATACCAATATCCTTCCAGAAAAATTTAAAAAAATCCATCGTGAAACCATCTTGTTATTTTTAGAACTTTTTAAAGAAAATAGCAGTTCATCATATTTTATTTTTCCTTCCAAACGTTTTTGCATGTCATTATTTAAAAGAGGAACATTGTGATTTAATTTCTCTTTAAGATTCAAAATCTTAACTGACCTTTCGGAATAGAGGTTTTTATAAAAAGTCATGGTTTCTTGAAGAATGGCAGCTTGGTCTGAAATGACCGCGCCAGAATCTGTAATAAGACTTGGCATACATTTGGAAATGAAGTTCCGATTTTCCATATTACAGAAGTATTTAGTAACTTTCTCGCCTTCATCTATCCATTTAGCTTTACTTCTTAATTTAACCCCCTCCATCTTCTTTTTTCCTCACATCTTCCAGTTTCCGTTTTAATTCGGTTAATTCATCTTGGTTCAATGTAGTCTGAGCCTCTAAAGTTTTAATACTTACTTAATAACTTAATAATACTTATTCACTTAATAATTTTTCTTCCTCCTTATTTTCCTGTTTTTTTTTTTCAAGTAGGATGAATAGAATATGGTTTTACCTCGGATCTCCATTAATAAGACCTCAAGAAAAAGGTGATCATTAATGTCTAATAACAATTCTTCATTCAATATTTCTTTAATAGGTAGGTTTATGTTTTGATCTATTGAAGCATATTGTTGTTTTACTGTCCCAATCAGGTTTTTTTATTTCTGTCACATACTGTATGTCTTTCAGTAAAGAATTATTAAATTTCCAATAGGAGCGCCCCTTTGAAACTTATTAAATTTTAGGGAGAGGAGAATTATTGAGTGGTCTGTTCAATAACCCGGTAGAATATCGGTTTCCTCCACATCAGGAAAAAGATCTTCCTGAATAAGGAAAAAATCTAGTCTAGCTCTTTTGTTACTGTTAGGCTTAGTCCATGTATACTGTAATTTATCTGCATAAAGCTCCCTCCAGATATCAGTTAGTCCACTTTCGGTAATAGTATTTAAGACTCCTTGCCTTGCATTTGGATTGTTAATATTTCTGTAGTTATGAGAATCCTTCACAGGGTTTATCACTAGGTTGAAGTAACCTGCTAAGATTACACTGTTACCATATCTATTAATATCGTTTTTAATATTTTGGTAAAAGTCGGGAGTATCCCTATTTGGTTCATAAATGTTTATTAAAGTTAAACGTCTTTCATTTATTGATACACCAAGAATAAGTTTATTTCCATTTGGATCGCTAGCCACATTATGTAATTTAAACTCAAAATTATTATTAAACAAAATAGCTACCCCACGTGATTCTGAGCTATAGCTCGAGAAGTAACATTCGAAACCCCATTGGACCTTACATAATTCTCATCCTTTTTAGTAAAATGTGTGTCCTGCAGAAAATGGACCGAAAATTTTTTTCGCTTTAGAAAATTTAATACACCACTCCTTTTTTTAGCGAGTTGGGCACCTCGAAGGTTAATTGAAACAAAAGTTATCTTATCGGCCATACATTTTAAACAACAAATAAGAGGTAATACAATAATGAGTCGCATACACTTTACTGCCAGCACCGTGACAGTTGTCCTCCCTTATGATCCACTTTATGTCCCCACCAGATCTGCTGACAAAGAGACTATATAAAACATGGACAAATTTGACGCTATACAAAAACATTCAATGTGATCAGGTCAAAGGGAGAAATCACCTAATCGATTGTCAAGACAAGAAAAATAATTACATCATTTGTGGTAAGAAACCAAAACAAACAAACACAAGGAATTGCAGACGATACAAGACTACTTTATGTGTGGTAAAGGTTGCACTCGAGATATTAACATACCCAACTTTTGTCTGTAGATAAATTAAAAATCATGGGTAAATGGGTAAATGTAGGCACTACGGAGAAGACCGATATTTTCTAAAAAAAAAAAAATAAAAAAAAAAGACGTTGTGACCCTGACCCCTAGCTCTGGACCATAATAACCCTGAGCTGAGGTCCAACATAAAATCCATCAATAAATGATGTAGGTTCTACCGATATGTCAAGGATTTTTTTCCCCAGAAATAGCCACAGTGATCTTGATCCCGTGCCTAGGACGCTCAGTCCACATTGCTAGAAGGGTCCCCGCGCATCTGGGCTTGAAGAAATATATGGGCCGCACGATGCATCCACGCAGTGCTGAAACTGACCCGCATACGAGTACTGGTAAGCCGCTTAGAGGATCTAAGTAGAAGTAAAACAAAGATCAGGAATTGATACAATTAACTTACTCCACCCATAAAAGACACCAAAGGGAAAGAAATACAAACATTAAGCGACCAGACCATAATGGAAACCTAAACAAAGGAAGGCCATAAGGACAGTTACTTTCCCACAAAATGGCCACATGGCCATCCAAACCCAAAAGACAAAAGTGATACACACAGCAAGTAACAAACAACAACATAAATAAATCACCACAGAAGAGCCGCATTGGAACGGTCAGTGGAAGATTTCCACTGGGGGGGGGGGGGGGGGGGGCTTAAATCGATTTTACGTGGCCACAATCCTCGCCCTTACTTCCGTCGCGATTTAGACAAATAATTTGTTCAGTCCGCATGAAGGCCTCCTTACTCATCAGTGCAACATCTCCGTGAACACAAAAATCAAAGAACCACAGAGGTGAGACAACTGTGAGGACTCGACAGCAAGAAACCACTGAAATGCTGGAGCAAAAGAAAACCAACAGTTAGACTCCGATGAGCCCGACCAGAAACAGAGCATCAGGCACCAACCAACATTATCTCTCTAATTTTCAATAAGCCTTTACGTTGGAGCCGTCATAGAATCTGAGGCCTGACCCACCGGCGTGCAATTAAAGAGGGAAGCAAAGTTGCCAACCGTGATTGGGTTAACTACCATGCATGCAGTCTGTCGTATAATATCCATGTTGTACCCAATCTTTTTATATCGAAGAATGATGTTACGAAATTGGGTGCTGAAGTCATTGCGGTTATATATTTTTCTGAATTTATGTACTAAGTCACCATAAAATTCGGGTTCCGATAGACCTTGTTGCAAAAGAGATTTAAGTCCAATATTGAATTTTGAAATTAAATCAGAATGGCGTCTATAAAATTTTGAAAAGGCTTTGCGTAGTTTATGGTACCGATAACCCTGATTAAGGAGTTTAGCCGTTAATAATTTATTACGAGTGTTGAAGTCAGTTACATGACTACACACTCTAGCAAATCAAATTAATTGCGAAATATAAACGCCATAGGATGGCGCACGAGGAACATCACCATCCAAAAAAGGAAAATTTACAATCTCATAATCAAAGTCATCGCGTTTATCATAAATTTTGCACGAAACAAATCCATCTACAATAGATAGATGTTAATCCAAAAACGGGGCCTCGGCCTCGATATCAGAAGAATTTGCTTTATTTAACTGAAGTTCTAGGGGGTAAATCTGACTGATCAAACCATCAAAATAGGTATTATCAATATTTAATAAATCATCTAAATATCTAGAAGTAGAGCTCAAAGCTTCAATAATTTCAGATTGGTTATCAATGGAAAGCGACAAAATGAAGTCTCTTT
Source organism: Lucinisca nassula (assembly GCA_963580285.1). NCBI lineage: Eukaryota > Metazoa > Mollusca > Bivalvia > Lucinida > Lucinidae > Lucinisca > Lucinisca nassula. The sequence goes on along the minus strand of OY757019.1, from coordinate 81,007,425 downwards.
CATAACAATACAAGAACAGATCAGCCACAAGAGGTGCGCAATTAGTACCCATCGGAATACCCACAATTTGTCTAAATAACTTAGTACCGAATCTAATATAAATATTGTCAAGTAGAAAGGTGAGGGCATCACACACTTTCTGACATGGCAAAACGGTGCGAGTCGACCTATCCATGCCTATAAACCCTATTTCCGAATGGCAGGGCCTGAAATGCCACCCCATCCCAATGCCGGGCAATAGCTCCACAAAACCGGAAGCAACGCCTCCAAAATGACCTTAACAGTGTTGACGGGGACGCCAAACCTCAAATCAAACAAAAACAACATTGCTCGACATACATGTATTATCCTACCGAACATTTATGTGACGCTATGTCAAAAACCATCAATAAATTTAGGCGCAAGAGCAATGACAGAGTTGTTTTAAAAATAAAAATAACAACAGTAGCCTTGACCTTAAGTCTAGGATACTCAAGATTTTATCGTACCTAACATTTACGTGAAGTTATAGCAAAAATCATCAATAAATGTCGGAATTGGGCAAGCATTGTCAAGGTTTTCCTAAAAGTAGCCATTCAGACCAATGAAAGTCAAGCTCAGTCGAAGTATTATCATATCCGACCACATCAGCACAGTAACCACCCTGCATCAATGTCACATGGGCCGGGTAATTATTTATTTTCATAACCGCCCACCCCCACCCAAATGATAAAGTGTTTGTGCAGGCCTCTGTGTGTTTTTATATGTTTCTATCTTCTTTCAGGACGAAGACTTAATATTGATCACAGTCTTAAAGGTGCATTATTGAGCTATTTGGAAAAAATGCTTCCAAAACTAAAATACATATAGCCGGTATTTTTCTTTAAAACAATACAAATGAATGCATTTTATGCAAAAAATGCGAACAACCATGATAACAGGCAAACGAGCCCGAGAGGGACTCCCCAACTAGGTTTCGAACACTAGTTAGATCTATTTTTAGTTCACGACAAGAACAGAATCCCCATAAGTGACGTTATGCGACGTTCACGGGGATAGAATCTTCATATTTGGCATGTCGGTTCCCTGTGATAAGAACTTTACATTCATACAAAATGTTTCGACCATCACCTTGACCTTTGACCTACTTAAAAGAAAATACAAAATTATTCATAACTTTTGAACAGTTTAGGATAGAGCCTTTATATTAGGCATGTAGGTTCCTTGTGACAAGAGCTTTACAATCATGCAATTGTTTTACCTGTTACCTACTTTAAAGAAAACATTATTGTTCATAACTGTTGAACCGTTTAAGATAGAGCTTTCATATTTGGCTTGTAAGTACCTTGTGTCACGGGTTTCCCATAAAAACAAAAATCTTGACCTTGAACTGTGAGCAACTTCGAATAATAATGACCAGGTCCGGGGGCATGTTCGTATTTCACAAACACATCTTGTTTGGATGGTGATGTTCGTCGTGCGCCATCCTATGGCGTTTATATCTCGCAATAAATTCGATTTACCAGAGTGTTTAATCATTTAACCGACTTCAATACTCGTAATAATTTGTTAACTGCTTAATTAGGGTTATTGCTACCATAAAACACGCAAAATAGAAGTGGAGGCAATCATCAGTAATCGATATAATTATCCGACAGCTCCCATAAGAAACACCAAAGGGAAAGAAACACAAACATGAAACAACAGACCCTTTACTTTCCCACAAAATGGCAAAAAGGCTATCAAAAATAAAATAATATAAGCGACACAAACACCCAAATACAAAAACAATAACAAAACAAAAATAAACCGCGACAAAAGAACCGCCTTGGAACGGTCGGCGGAAACGAATTCCACTGGGAGAGGGGGCTTTTATCGATTGTACGTGGCCACAATCCTCGCCCTTACTTCCGTCGCGATTAAGACAAATATTTTTTCAGTCCACATGAAGGTCTTCTTACTCACCAGTGCAACGGTGAGGACTCGACAGCAAGAAACCACTGAAGCAAGAGGAAACCAACAGTTAGACTCATAAGGGCCCGACCAGTGACAGAGCATCAGATACCAACCAACATGAGCCTTTACGCAGGAACCATCATAGAATATGAGGCCTGACCCACCGGCGTGCAATTAAAGAGGGAAGCAAAGTTGTCAATCGTGATTGGGTTAACTGCCATACTACCGTCTACAATTTGCTATACTTCAGTCGCGATTAAGACAAATAATTTGTTCAGTCCGCATGAAGGCCTCCTAACTCATCAGTGCAACATCTCCGTGAACACAAAAGTCAAACAACCACAGAGATAAGCAACGATGAGGACCGGACAGCAAGAAACAACAGTTAGACTCCGATGGGCAAGACCAGAGACAGAGCATTAGGTACCAAACAACATAAGCCTTTACGCTGGAACAGTCATAGAATCTGAGGCCTGACCCACCGGCGTCAATCAAAAAGGGAAGCAAAGTTGTTAACCGTGATTGGGTTAACTGCCATGCATGCAATCTGTCGTATAACATTTTTGTTGTACCCAGTATTTTTATACCTCAGAATGATTTTACAAAATTGGGTGCTGAAGTCATTGCGGTTATATATTTTTCTGAATTTATATACTAAGTCACCATAAAATTCGGGTTCCGATAGATCTTGTTACAGAAGAGATTTAAGTTTAATATTGTATTTCGAAATTAAATCAGAATGACGTCTTAAAATTTTGAAAAGGCTTTGCGTAGTTTATAGTACCGATAACCCTGATTAAGAAGTTAAGCCGTTAACAATTATTATGAGTGTTGAAGTCAGTTATATGACAACACACTCTGGCAAATCGAATTGATTGCGAAATATGGACGCCATAGGATGGCGCACGAGGATATTCACCATCCAAAAAAAAGGAAAATGTACAATCTCAAAATCAAAGTCATCGCGTTTATCATATATTTTGCAAGAAACAAACCTATCTACAATAGATAGATGTAAATCCAACAAACGGAGCCTCGGTATCAGAAGAATTTGCTTTATTTAACTGAAGTTCTGGGGGTAAATCGGACTGATCAAACCATCGAAATATGTATTATCAATATTTAATAAATCATCCAAATATCTAGGAGTGGAGCTAAAAGCTTCAGTGATTTCAGACTGATTTTCAGCAGAAAGGGACATCATGAAGTCTCTATCATAACAAAATAAAAACAGATCAGCCACAAGTGATGCTCAATTAGTACCTATCGGAATATCCACAACTTGTCTAAATTACTTAGTGCCAAATTTTATGTACATATTGTCAAGTATAAAGGTGAGAGCTTCACACATTTTCTGACTTGACCATAAAGTAGTATGTTTATGCTCTTCAGAAGTGAAAAAAGCATTTCTTACATTACATGCAATATAGAGGGAGTATTCCCTATGAAATGTCCATTCAATTAAATCATTAAGGTTTTTCCCAATATAAGATTATGAGGAAGTGTAGTGTAAAAGGTGGAAAAATCATGAGTAGACAGACTTGAAGCACAAAAACGCCTGGATTTCAATTTATTTAAAACTTCATTAGAATTTTTTTATAGACCAAAACAGATTTCTACCTGATCTTTCGAAGACTTTGTCGCAATATTTTATCACATGCTTTTTGATGGCAGTAAAACATGAAGTTTATAATTTGGAGAGTTCAGTGGTGGTACAAGAGTGCAATAAACCGTGCTTTGAATGGTCTTTCATGAAATTTAGGTAACCAATATAACGTAAGAAGCTTGTCTTGGCCTTCTGTAACACAGACAGCAAACTTGGTGGCTGAATGACAAATGTGGTCATCAACTAAAGCCCTCTCTACATCTAAAGGCTGAAGTTCATAGGCCTTCGTACCACCGAGTTCTTGCTGAAGAGTGTTAACATACAACGACCACATTGATAGCGGTCTTATCAACAAAGAAATTTCAATATTTTATATACGTCATTCTGATTTAATTTCAAAATCCAATATTTGACTTGAATCTCTTCCGCAACAAGGTCTATCGGAACCCGAATTTTATGGGGACATAGTATATTAATTCAGAAAAATATACAACCGCAATGACTTCAGCGCCCAATTTCGTTATATCATTCTCCGATATAAAACCACGGGGTATAACATAAATGTTATACGACAGACAGACTGCATGCATGGTAGTTAACACAATCACGGTTGACAACTTTGCTTCCCTCTTTCATTGCACGCCGGTGGGTCGAGCCTTAGATTCTATTACGGTTCCAGCGTAGAGGGATTACTGAGAATTTGAGAGCATCTAATTATATGTAATGCTGGTTGGTGCCTTATGCGTTGTCTCTGGCTGGGCCCATCGGTGTCTAATTGTTGATTTTCTTTTGCGCCAGCATTTCAGTGGTTTCTTGCTGTCGAGTCTCACCGTTTTTTCATCTCTGTGGTTGTTTGATTTTTTGTGTGTTCACGGAGATGTTGCACTAATGAGTTAGAAGGCCTTCATGCGGACTGAACAAATTATTTGTCTAAATTGCGACGGAAGTAATAGGTGCGAGGATCGCGGCCACGTAAAATCAATTTAACCCCCCCCCCCCCCCCCCACCCTCACACACACACAGTGGAATTCTTTTTTACTGACCGTTCCAAGGCGGTTTTTCTGTCGCGGTTAAGTTTTTAAGATTAAATTATTACAGACACCTTTTCCATTGGGCTTTAATGACAGCTTTTATCATGAGGGTTATTTATCAAAAAATGCCCGACTTTGATATTGTCTCGCTTCTGGACTGTCGAAAGCTTAAAACTAGATCGCACGGCACCCGAAAAAAATGGTAATTATAAACGTAAATTACGTGTTTTTAAAAGAAACTATACCAGACTGAAGTGACTGTCCATAATATCATTGAATCATGGACGCAACTCAATGCTTGCTTTTCTAAGTTCATTACCCATTTCTGCATTACAGATTCTGGATACCGAGGCGCATTATATCTACGATAGTTCTAATCAGTTATACGACGCTGATCTTTTAACTAGAGGTTATACTCAGCATGCTCTTCGTCCTTTCATCGATTCTGAAATTAATCACAAACGTCATTGCATCAAAATATCCTTCATAAATAAGGGTTTGGATTTTATAGATTTACCTAGTATCTTCCGGGACAGGTCGGTTATTTCATCCATGCCTGCTTATTTTCAAAATACTGAAACACCCATAATTTGCTATAAATACAATAAACCTGTAAGATCTATCACTTTTAATTTCAATAAACTTTTTCGGATCTTGATATTGACACTAACACTCCTGATACATGTGATTGTAAAGATTCAGTGTATTGCTATCCTACTGCTGGTCATATTATTACTTGCAATTTAAAAATTATTCCCGATTCTAGGATACGTAATATAATATCTAAAGGACCGAAATATCGATTTCCTTCTAAAATTGATTTCAATAAATGAAATCTCTGCTGCCTTGAATGAATTTGGTAATCGATGGTGTAAACGAGAGCATGTTGAGCATAAAGCTCTTAAGGAATGGAAAATTAGCATTCTTAAATTAGTGAACAAACGCATTTTTTTTATTCGCAAAATACGAACTTGTTACCTCCTAAACCTAAGACGTCTTTACGTCACCTTAAACTAGGTATCCAAGAATTTCTTAGGAAAAGTAGAAGTAAAACAAAGATCAGGAATCGATACAATTAACTTCCTCCACCCATCAAAGACACCAAAGGGAAAGAAACACAAACATTAAGCGACCAGACCATAATGGAAACCTAAAAAAAGGAAGGCCATAAGGACAGTTACTTTCCCACAAAATGGCCATATGGCCATCCAAAATAAAAAGACACAAGTGATACACACAGTAAGTAACAAACAACAACATAAATAAACCGCCACAGAAGAACCACCTTGGAACGGTCAGTGGAAAGATTTCCACTTGGGGGCTTAAATCGATTTTACGTGGCCACAATCCTCGCCCTACTTCCGTCGCGATTTAGACAAATAAATTGTTCAGTCCGCATGAAGGCCTCCTAACTCATCAGTGCAACATCTCCGTGAACACAAAAAATCAAAGAACCACAGAGGTTAGACAACGGTGAGGAGTTTGTTTTGGCTCCAGCTGATAAGGCCGCTAACAATGTGGTCGTTGTTTGACGGCTTCACTATGTTAACAATCTTCAGCAAGAACATGGTGGTACTAAGGCCTATGAACTTCAGCCTTTAGCTGTAGAGAGGGGCTTTAGTTGATGACCACATTTGTTATTCAGCCACCAAGTTTGCTCTCTGTGTTACAGAAGGCCAAGACAAGCTTCCTACGTTATATTGGTTACCTAAAAACGACCATACAAAGCACGGTTTATTGCAAATTCTTGTACCACCACTGAACTTTCCAAGTTATTAACTTAATGTTTTACTGCTATCAAAAAGCATGTGATAAAATATTGCGACAAAGTCTTCGAAAGATCAGGTAGGAAAGTAGAAGTAAAACAAAGATCAGGAATTGATACAATTAACTTACTCCACCCATAAAAGACACCAAAGGGAAAGAAATACAAACAGTAAGCGACAAGACCATAATGGAAACCTAAACAAAGGAAGGCCATAAGGACAGTTACTTTCCCACAATATGGCCATATGACCATCCAAAATAAAAAGACAAAAGTGATACACACAGTAAGTAACAAACAACAACATAAATAAATCGCCACAGAAGAGCCGCCTTGGAACGGTCAGTGGAAGATTTCCACTGGGGGGCTTCAATCGATTTTACGTGGCCACAATCCTCGCCCTTACTTCCGTCGCGATTTAGACAAATAATTTGTTCAGTCCGCATGAAGGCCTCCTAACTCATCAGTGCAACATCTCCGTGAACACAAAAAATCAAAGAACCACAGAGGTGAGACAACGGTGGAGACTCGACAGCAAGAAACCACTGAAATGCTGGAGCAAAAGAAAAACAACAGTTAGACTCCGATGGGCCCGACCAGAGACAGAGCATCAGGCACCAACCAACATTACCTTGAATTCGATCTCTCTAATTCTCAATAAGCCTTTACGTTGGAGCCGTCATAGAATCTGAGGCCTGACCCACCGGCGTGCAATTAAAGAGGGAAGCAAAGAAATCTGTTTTGGTCTATAAAAATTCTAATGAAGTTTTAAATAAATTGAAATCAAGGCGTTTTCGTGCTTCAAGTCTGTCTACTTATGATTTGTCCACCCTTTACACTACACTTCCTCATAATCTTATAAAGAAAAACTTGATGATTTAATTGAATGGACATTTCATAGGGAAGACTCCCTCTTTCTTTCATGTAATGTAAGAAATGCTTTTTTTCACTTCTGATGAGCATAAAAATTGTACTTAATTGTCATGTCAGAGAGTGTGTGAAGCTCTCACCTTTCTACTTGACGATATTTACATGAGATTTGGTACTAAGTTATTTAGACAAGTTGTGGGTATTCCGATGGGTACTAATTGCGCACCATTTGTGGCTGATCTGTTTTTGTTTTGTTATGAGAGATACTTCTTTATTTTGGTTGGCGCCTGATGCTCCGTCTTTGGTCGGGCCCCCCTCGGAGTCTAACTGTTGGTTTTCTTTTGCTCAAACAATTCTGTTGTTGTATGCTGTCGAGTCCTTAACCTTGTTTCATCTCTGTAGTTTTTTTTTATTTCTATGTTCTCGGAGATGTTACACTGATGAGTTAGGAAGCCTTCATGCGAACTAAACAAAATTAGTGAATACCGCGACAGAGGTTAGGGCGAGAATTATGGCCATGTAAAATCGATTTAAGCCCCCCAGTGGAATTCTTTCCACTGACCGTTCCAAGGCGGTTCTTCTGTGGAGGTTTATTTATGTTGTAGTTTGTTACTTACTATATGTATCACTTGTGTCTTTTTGTTTTGGATGGCCATTTGGCCATTTTGTGGGAAAGTAACTGTCCTTTTGGCCTTCCTTTGTTTAGGTTTCTATTATGGTCTGGTCGATTCATGTTTGTGTTTCTTTCCCTTTGGTGTCTTTGATGGGTGGAGTAAGTTAATTGTATCGATTCCTGGTCTTTGGTTTACTTCTACTTTTCATGATGTTCCTTTTTGTTGAAAACCAGTCTGAAATCATTGAAGCTTTTAGCTCTACTTCTAGATACTTGGATGATTTATTAAATATTGATTATACCTATTTCGATGGTTTGATCAGTCAGACTTACTCCCCAGAACTTCAGTTAAATAAAGCAAATTCTTCTGATTCCGAGGCCCCGTTTTTGGTTTTACATCTATCTATTGTAGATGGGTTTGTTTCGTGCAAAATTTATGATTAACGCGATGATTTTGATTTTGAGATTGTAAATTTTCATTTTTTGGATGGTGATGTTCCTCGTGCGCCATCCTATGGCATCCATATTTCGCAATTAATTCGATTTGCCAGAGTGTGTAGTCATGTAACTTACTTGAACACTCGAAATAAATTGTTAACGGCTAAACTTCTTAATCAGGATTATCGGTACCATAAACTACGCAAAGCCTTTTCAAAAATGTATAGACGTCATTCTGATATTGTTCCAAAATTCAATATTGGACTTAAATCTCTTCTGCAACAAGGTCTATCGGAACCCGAATTTTATGGTGACTTAGTATATAAATTCAGAAAAATATATAACCGCAATGACTTCAGCACCCAATTTCGTAAAACCATTCTTCGATATAAAAAGATTGGGTACGACATAAATGCTATACGACAGACTGCATGTATAGTAGTTAACCCAGTCACGGTTGACAACTTTGCTTCCCTCTTTAATTGCACGCCGGTGGGTCAGGCCTCAGATTTTATGACGGTTCCAACGTAAAGGCTTATTGAGAATTAGAGGGATCTAATTCAAGGTAATGTTTGTTGGTGCCTGATGATCTGTCTCTGGTCTTGCCCATCGGAGTCTAACTGTTTGTTTTCTTTTGCTCCAGCATTTCAGTGGTTTCTTTCTGTCGAGTCCTCACCGCTGTTGCATCTCTGTGGTTGTTTGATTATTTGTGTTCACGGAGATGTTGCACTGATGATTTAGGAGACCTTCATGCGGACTGAACAAATTAAATCGCGACGGAAGGAAGGGTGAGGATAATTGCCACATAAAATCGATTTAAGCCCCCCCCCAAACCCCCCCCCCCCCAACCCCCCCCCCCCCCCCCCAGTGGAGTTCGTTTCACTGACCGTTCCAAGGCGGTTCTTCTGTCGCGGTATATTTTTGTTTTGGTTTGTCTGAAGTTTTGAGGGCTTCATGCGGACTGAACGAATTGTTTGTCTAAAACGCGACGGTAGTAAGCGCGAGGCGCGAGGATTGTGGCCATGTAAAATCGATTTAAGCCCCCAGTGGAATTCGTTTCCGCTGACCGTTCCAAGGCGGTTCTTCAGTCGCGGATTATTTTTGTTATGGTTTGTCTTTGGGTGTTTGTGTCGCTTGTGTTATTTTATTTTGGATAGCCTATTGACCATTTTGTGGGAAAGAAACTGTCATTTTGGCTATCCGCTGTTGGTGTTTCCATTAGGGTCTGTTTTTTCATGTTTGTGTATCTTTCCCTTTGGTGTCTCTGATGGGAGCTGTGGGTTGATTGCATCGATTCCTGTCATTTCCTCAACTTCTATTTTGTTATGGTTTGTCTTTGAGTGTTTGTATCGCTTATATTAGTTTGTTTTGGATAGCCAATAAGCCATTTTGTGGGAAAGTAACTGTCATTTTGGCTTTGCACTGTGATGTTTCCATTAGGGCCTGTTGTTTCATGTTTGTGTTTCGTTCCCTTTGGTGTCTCTGATTGGAGCTTTGGGTTAATTGTATCGATTCCTGATCATTGCCTTCACTTCTACTTTTTAATACGGACTGAACAAATTATTTGTCTGAACCGCGACTGAGCCAAGGTCGAGAATGGTGGCCACTTTAAATCGATTTTAGGTCCCCAACCCAGTTAAATACTTCTTATTGACAGTTCCAATGCGGTTCTTCGGTCCTTTTTTAATTTTGTTATAATTTACGTGTATGTATTCCTTATATCTTTCTAATTATTACGAATGTTGTTGAAGTCAGTGATACGACTAGACCCTCTAGCAAGCCAAATTAATTGTGATATATAAACACCGTAGGATGCCGCTCGAGGAACATCCCCACCAAGAAAGAAAAAAAAAACAATCTCCAAATCAAATTCATTCGCGTCTGTCATACATTTTGCATGAAACATATACATCTTGAATAGATAAATTTAAGTCCCCAAACGATACGTCTGTATCAGAAGACACTGCTTTATCAAACTTGTGTATAAACTCATTGCGATTTTCTTTAAATTCATAGAACGATGAGGTAGTGAAGTGTAAAACGTGAAACCCGCATCCGTAGATAAACCGGGTGCACGAAAACGCATGAATTGTAGTTAATCGAAATCCTGGTGATTTTTTATACATTTTTATGGAATGGTTGTTTGTGAAAGATCAAATAAGGATTTAAGAGCGGGTTATATTGCCGAAACAGTTCAAAAAATTACAATGGAACCTTCCGGTTGTCAAGAATGGCGTCATAGCCGTGCTCTAGTAGTCTTTATTATTACGCCTGTGTCATATCATTTTTGCAGATCGGTCACTTTATCGGCCCTCTGTGGTCTGAGTCTGTGAATTTGCTCTTTCTGTTTAGCACAGGGCCTATGAATGCGATTGGTAACATTAAAGTCGCCGAACCGATGTGCGGATTCGCAGACACATCCATGGCTCCGCTGGTTGGACAGGTCTTTTTGTAGGTTTTGTTTTGACCTTGCTCAAATTTGATTACGCGTTTTCAATCTACTTATGCAAACTGAACATTCATTTATTGCTTCGCAACCAGACACGGTCATGATATGACTGAAAACTTGTTGAACGCGACGTTAAACCCGAATTCACATACACACACACTCATTTATTGCTTGCATTTATAAGATCATAAGTCGGTCGTCCTCAATTAATTCTGGATTACAATAATCACGCCATTCAGTATAAATCCATCATCCAGTCCATCTGTCAGATGTTTACACTTGGCTTGGCTTGTTTGTACTCAGACGATTAATTCACTTGTGCAATAGAAAACTTGGTCACAAAGCCCGTCTCGTGTTTATAATAAACGGCCGGTTCACGAGAAAAGTAGAAGTGGAGGCAATGATCAGAAAACGATACAAATAACCTACAGCTCCCATCAGAGACACCAAAGGGAAAGAAACACAAACATAAAACAACAGACCCTAATGGAAACATAAATAGCGGAAAGTCAAAAGGACAGTTACTTTCCCACAAAATGGCCAATAGGCTATCCAAAATAAAATAATATAAGCGACACAAGCACCCAAAGACAAACCATAACAAAAATAAACCGCGACAGAAGAACCGCCTTGGAACGGTCAGCGGAAACGAATTCCACTGGGGGCTTCAATCGATTTTACGTGGCCACAATCCTCGCCCTTACTTCCGTCGCGATTAAGACAAACAATTTGTTCAGTCCGCATTAAGGCCTCCTAACTCATCAGTGCAACACCTCCGTGAACACAAACATCCACAGAGATAAAATAACTGTGAGGACTCGACAGCAAGAAACCACTGAAATGCTGGAGCAGAGGAAAACCAACAGTTAGACTCCGATGGGTCCGACCAGAGACAGAGCATCAGGTACCAACCAGCATAAGCCTTTACCGTCATAGAATCTGAGGCCTAACCCACCAGAGTGTAATTAAAGAGGGAAGCAAAGTTTTCAACCGTAATTGGGTTAACTACCATGCATGCAGTCTGTCGTATAAAAGAATGTATATCGTCTAGGCAACCGCAAAACGCATGCCTACACGTAATACTCTGGCCAGAGCCTTTGCTGCGCTCAAACATGCAGAGGAGGCATCGAAGGGACTTCAAACAAGACCCTATTAGCTGACTGCCTACTTGGACCCTTTTCTTTCAGTTGGGCTCAGTTGTCAATGTATACGAACATGTCATATTCTCAGAGTAAACATGTCTTTAAAAGCATTCTGCTGGTCGAAAATCAGAAACGGGCATATCAATTAGGACAATAACTTAAATCTAGGTCAAAAACGTTGTTCTTATGCTCAATAGATAAAACAGAAGTGAATGCAATGGTCAGGAATCGATACAATTAACCAACACCTCCCATCAGAGACACCAAGGGGAAAGAAACACAACATGAACTAGACCCTAATGGAAACACCAATAGCGGAAAGCCAAAAGGACAGTTAGTTTCGCATAAAATGGCCTATTGGCTATCAAAAAGGAAAAATATAAGCGATACGAACACTCAAAGACAAACCGTAACAAAAATAAACCGCGACATAAGAACCGCCATGGAACGGTCAGTGAAACGAATTCCACTGGTGGTGTGTGGGGGGAGGGGGGGGGCTTAAATCGATTTTACGTGGCCACAATCCTCGCCCTTACTTCCGTCGCGATTTAGACAAATAATTTGTTCAGTCCGCATGAGGGCTTCCTAACTCATCAGTGCAACATCTCCGAGAACGCAACAATCAAACAATCACAGAGATGAAACAACGTTGAGGACTCGACAGCACATATTTATGTGGAACCGTGTTTTCTCACGGAATTCTCTTGGTGGTGCATTACGAAAACACGCCTATACAAATACATTGGAAACTTTATCTCCGAAAAATCGAATATTTTAGTATTTTTTAGATGAAAAATTGTGATATTTTTCTTCGTTCTGCTCAAAATATAGATTGTGGGTACTCGTAAGAACCGCCTCGATGAGGCGGTTCTAACGATTACCCACAATCTATATTTTAGAGCTGAAATAAGAAAATATGGTGCACCCCTGCAAACCCCAGTTTTACTATATAAAAGTGGGGTTCAAGGGGCTAAAAACTATATAGGCGTGTTTTCGTGATGACTAGGCTGTCTGTCTGCATTAGGTCGACATTCAGACTTATAGAGTAAACACTATGTCGATTGTTGATAACAATCGCCCAAAACCCAAATAGCCAGTGCCTGAAAAGGGATCTATATATAACATACAATAATGATAATTCGAGGCCATATACACATTTTCTTGTAAGTTCTGACTATTTGGTGGTAGCTTCCTGTGTGTGTTTGTGGATATGCAAAGCACATTGTTGATAGGAAACTTACAATCAGTATTAACTTTCTTATTTTGTCTTGATATAAGGATCCTTTCATATACTCATCATCAAATAAAGTATGTTTTTTCACAGTGTTAGAAGTTGACATTCTATTACACTCGCCTTTATGCCTCTGACAGAAATTTGTCTGAACAGCAGACGGTAAAGAAATACGGAGGCAAAACTATCTGTCATCTTATTTGTAGAAACATCAAAGCTGTTTTTAAAATATCTTTTTTCGTTGACATTATTCGGAAGGCAGACATTTAACTTCGTTTTAGGCCTGGTGTGTCAATTGTGCAGACAACATCTCATCAGGTTAACAAGTCCATGAAATTAACACCCCTTTAAACCCAACTTTATATAGAGGAAAGATGAGTTTACATGTGTTTGTAAACGTCCCCGTCAACACTATGTAGGTCATTTTGGAGACTTTGCTTCCAGTTTTGTGTGACTTTTACCCGACATTTAGGTGAAATGACATCTTAATCCCTGCCGCCCAATGAAACCAGAAGGGGTAAATGCATTGGACGATCTAACTCACACCGCTTTGCCTGGGCAGGCTTAGTCCTTCTAAGCGGTTTACCAGTCATCGTGTATGGTCAGATTCAGCTCTGCGTGGAAGCATCATGCATCCCAATCTATTTATCCAAGCAAAATAGAAGTGGAGGCAATGATCAGGAATCGATACAATCAACCCACAGCTCCCATCAGAGACACCAAAGGGAAAGACGCACAAACATGAAACAACAGACCCTAATGGATACACCAACAGCGGAAAGCCAAAAGGACAGTTACTTTCCCACACAATTGCCAATAGGCTGTCAAAAATAAGAGAAGCGACATAAACACCCATAGACAAACCATAAAAAAAAATAAACCGCGACAGAAGAAGCGCCTTGGAACGGTCAGCGGAAACGCATTCCACTGGGGGGGGGGGGGGGGGGCTTAAATCGATTTTACGTAGCCACAATCCTCGCCCTTACTTCAGTCGCGATTTAGACAAATAACTTGTCCAGTCCGCCCGAATGTGTGGGGGCGAAAAGGCGCTTACAGAGGTATACATTATTGTTTCTTATTTTTGCTCCAAGACATAGATTGTGGGTACTTGATAGTTTGAGGCGGTTCTAATGAGCACCCGCGACATGTGTTTGAAAAATAAGTAAGAAAAATATCACAAATTTTCATACAAAAATGAACCGTTTTGAAGGTATGAAAGAATAAACTAAGCTACCCGAATGTGTTATCTTAATGGGTTACGATAACACATCCCTGTGATATAGTGCATCTTTTCATGCCTCAAAAAAAGGTATCTTTTATGATGACAATTTGCTATATTTCTCTTATTTTTACTCAAAACATAGGTTTTGGGTGCTCGTTAGAACCGCCTCATTGAGGCTGTTCTAACTAGTACCCACAACCTATGTCTAGGAGAAGAAATAAAAAAAATGTTTACTCCCGCAAACCCCATTTTTCTCTATATAAAGTGGGGTTTAGAGGAATTTCTTTTCACGGACTTGTTCACGTGATGGCACACACGTATGGCAATATAGTCAAGTTAGTTTCTTTGTGTAGGATTTGTTTTAAGTTAAACGACCAAGTCAGCACTATTTAGTTTACATGAGTCTGTCAGTTTACCTAACCATTTTCCTGGGCTCAGTGCAAGTACGGTGCACAGAAGCTGATAACTGCCCTTAATGGAGATAAACAGTGTTTAACAGAGGCGTGTTCAACAGCGCGGGTGCCCGCCGAGCCCTTTCTATGTTTACAGGGGTAAAACTTATTTCTCTTATTTTTGCTCTAAAATATAGATTGTGGGTACTCGTTAGAACCGCCTCGATGAGGCGGTTTGCCTTGATGAGGCGGTTCTAACGAGTACCCACAATCTATGTTGTAAACAGAAATAAGAAATATATCCCAATTTTCATCTTAAAATTTTCATTGTTACAATGTATTTATAAAGACGTTTTTATCTAATGGTAGGTTGAGCTCCCTGTCGCAACCAGACACCGTCGTGATATGACTGAAAAATTGTTGAAAGCGACGTTAAACCCGAATTCACACACACACACACATCTAATGGTAGGCAACAAAGTCAGCGCTCGGCGGGCGCCCGTGTTGTTGAACACCCCTGTGATTTCATTATCTATTTATCTATTTGCAAAAGAATTGTCGGCCCGGCAGATATCAAACCCACCACCCCCTCTTCATCAGCTAGAGACGCAAATGACTGTGCTACCGAGTCGGGTGTTATGATTAGGGGCTAACTGTTTTCAAAATTGTCATTTGGTGAGGTAAATATGCGGTTGTACGACCGCCTCCTTAAACCGACGGCCTACCTCCCCAAATGACAATTTTCAGTGGTGTTTCCCCTTTTTAATGCACTTATTCCATCACGAAAACACGCCTATATAATTCTGACCCCCTTGAATCCCACTTTCATACAGTAAAACTGGAATTTATAGGGATAACTTTTTTTCTTATTTCTGCTCTAAAATATAGAGTGTGGGTACTCGTTAGAACCGCCTCGACAAGCCAGTTCTACCGAGTACTCACAATCTATATTTTGAGCAGAAATAAGAAAAACATCGTATTTTTTCTTCTGTAATTTTTATTGTTTGGCTGTAAAACTTGCAATGTATTTGAATAGGCTTGGTTTTGTTCAAAATTGTACTTTTTTACGCCAAGGTCAAAAGTCACAGACTTTTGTTTGGGAAAAATCAAAACGGAGTAATTTTTAGGAAACTGCTGCTGCCTGTGAGCTGAAAATTGGTTGACGCATTAAGCTAAATGAGTGGATGAAACTACAGGAGTATTCAAGGTCAAGATCATTCCTTGACCTCGGCCCACGGTCATTAAGATATGAAAATTAAAACTTGTTTTCCACAGAAACCACTGGGGCATTAATAACCATTTCATACGAAAGCTTTCAGGAATAAGGAAACGAAAACTGACTAAGTTGAGTTTGGTCACAAGACCAAGATGGCCGACCGGGTCCATATAAGGTAAAAACCCTTCAAAAATCTCCTCCGGAACCAGTATGTCGTTTGTCATTAAACTTGGTATATAGCATTTTGGACTCGGGGCCCATCATAGATTGATCAAATGATGACCCTCGGATGACATTGACCTATTTTACACTAAGGTTAAATTTGTATGTAAAAAAAGTCAAAACCCGTTTGTTTGTTTTTGTTTTTTGTTGTTGTTGTTGTTGTTGTTTTCTGGAAACTATTGCAGTCTCTGATCTGAAAACTGGTAGATGCAGTTAGCTAAATAAGTGGATGCAACTACATGAGTATTCAGGGTCAAGGTCATTCTTTGACCTTGGCCAAAGATCATTCGGATATAAAATCATTTTTCTCAGAAAACACTGGGCCATTTGTAACCCAATTTCATATAAACACCTTAGGAGCAGGAAATTAAAATAAATTAATGTAAGTTTGGTCACATGACCATGGTGGCAGCCATGCCCACATAAGGTAAAAAACCTTTCCTCTCCCGAACCAGATGGCCGATTATCATGTAACTTGTTATATTGCATAGGGGACTCGTGCGCCTCATAATTTGTTCAAATGATTACCCTCGGATAACCTTGACTTATTTAATGCCTAGGTCAAATTTGGTCACTTAGTCTTTTGAATGGAAAAAAGCCAAAACCATGTTTTTTCTGTTTTTTTTTTTTTTTTTTTTGTTTTTTTTTTCGGAAACTATTGCAGTCTCTGATATTGCAGTCTCTGATATGAAAATTAGTAGATGCATTTAGCTAAATAAATGGGTAAAACTACATGGGTATTCCGGATCAAGGTCGTTCTTTGACATTGGCCCAAGGTCATTCAGATATGAAAATTAAAACTTATTTTCCTCAGAAACTACTCAGCTATTGGTAATTAAATGCCATATAGATTTTATGAAACAAGTGGATGAATATCATCTAATATGCGTGGCCACATGACTAATATTGGCGCCATACCAATATAGGGTAAAAACCCTTTCTAATCTTCTCCAGAACCAATGGGCCAGTTATCATGAAACTTGGTATGTAGGATTGGAGACTGGAACCAGTCATTTTGTTCCAATAATAAGCCTGTATGACATTGACCTATTTTACGCCAGGGTCAAATTTGATCACAAAGGCTTTTGTGTGGGAAAAGGTCAAAACTATGTTTTTTTTCAGCAACTATTGCAGCCTGTGATCTGGAAATTGGTATGTGCAGTTTTCTAATGGAGTACATTACACTACATGTGAGACGACAGGTTCTGCAACGGAAGATAGTGTGGTTTTTTTCTCCCCCGAGTGAAATACATTTTGCTCACCATTCCAAGTCGATTCATCTATCGATGTTTATTATTTCTTATAGTTTGTCTTTGTATGTTTGTATTTAAGTTTAACGGCCGCGTCAACACTATTTTAGGTCATTTTTGAGCCGGTCAGTTTACCTATCCACACTTTTCCTGGGCAGGCTTACACATAAACGATTAACCAGTACAGTGCACATTCTTTCGCCAGAAACTGACAACTGCTCTTCTTGAATCAGTGGAAGGGAGTTGAAGAAATTTCATGATCAATCTCCACGAAAGAATGTTGACGACACTGGCAGAAATCGAACCCGTGTCCTCGTGATCACCAGTCAGACGCATATCCGACTGAGCTACCGAGGCCGGCGTCTTTGTGTGTATGTTTTGCTTATATCTTTTTATTTTGGATAGCCGTTTGGCCATTTTTGTGGAAAAGTAACTGTCCTTTCGGCTATCCGCTAGGGATGTTTTCACTTAATGTTTGTGTTTCCTTCCCTTGTGTTTCTCTGATCGGAGGTGTGAGGTATTTTAGCAGCAATTTTATGTGAGCGCAGAAGATAACCATCATCTTCACTTTTTGTTAGTACCTCCGTTTCTAGAGTACTCAGTACTGTGAGTTCAGATGTAAAAAACATCTACCACTCCTATTCTATTTGAAATATAGATTACATTTCAAAAGTGTGTGTGTGTGTGAATTCGGGTTTAACGTCGCTTTCAACAATTTTTCAGTCATATCACGACGGTGTCTGGTTGCGACAGGGAGCTCAATGCTCACGTTTATAGTGCTGCCTCACTGAAGTATCATGTCCCAGACACATTGCATGATACCACACCCAGTCACATTATCCTGACACTGGATCGACCAGTCCTAGCTCTACCCCGTAAATCTGAGTGCCAAGCGAGGAGCAGCTAGTACCATTTTTAACGACTTTGGAATGTCGCGGCCCGGGATCGAACCCGAGACCCCCCGTTCCCCAGAACGGACACTCTACCAACTGAGCTATCGGGGCCGGTACATTTCAAAAGAGAAGTGTATATTATCAGTTCGAAAAGGTGTATCAACGTGTTTTATTTAAAAATGCAGAACGCAAAGAATTAAAATTGTGATAATTGAGCCAGCGCATGACAAATCCTACAATAAGACATGTGCGCCCATCGAAGACTAAGATCAGCCTGCGTATCCGCGCAGTCTGATCTGAGTCTTAGCTGTGCGTTCTAAGGATAGCTTAGGGCCCATTGCTACTTTATGCAACAAGAGAAGTCTCTGATTAGACTATACGGATGCGCAGGCTGATCTGAGTCTTCGATTGGCGCACATGTCTTATTGTAGGTTTTGTTTTGCGCTGGTTCATATGTTTGAGTTAAGCTTTCTGGTTCAGAAAATCATGGATGAAAGGGTTTTATTTCTGTATTTGACAGACGCAGATTATCTTGGACCGAACTAGGTTAACAATGTCGAGTAGCTGCTCAAATATGCCTAGCGTACGTTTTTGGCATTGGCAAACAGTGTATTATACCAGATCAAACGCCACAGAAGGCGGCGTCTAATCTGGGTAAAAAATAGAAGTGAAGGCAATAATCAGGAATCGTTACACTTACCTCAGACCTCCCATCATAGACAGTAAAGGGAAAGAAACAAAAACATTGTTTGTTTGTTTGAAGGTTTAACGTCCCCGTCAACACTGTAAAGGTCATTTTGGAGGCGTTGCTTCCAATTTTGTGGGGCTTTTACCCGACATTGAGATGAAATGACATCAAAAGCCCTGCCGCCCAATCAAACCAATAGGGTTTATAAACATGGACAGTCCGACACTCGCACCGCTTTGCCTGGGCAGGCTTAGATCCTCTCAGCGGTTTACCAGTACTAGTGTGCGGGCCGGATTCAGCTCTGCGTGGAAGCGTCATGCAGCCCATATATTTCTTCAAGCCCCTATGGGCGGGGGCCGAAACAAAAACATAAATAACTTCACTATAATGAAAACTTAACAAGCGGAAAGCCAAAAGGACAGTTACTTTCCCACAAAATGGCCAAACGGCTATCCAAAATAAAACAGATTTTAGCAATGATGATGATGATGATTTCGTGTTTAACGACGCGTCAACCCTCTTTGTGGGTCATAAGCGTCAAACGGTTAATGGTTAAACGGCAAGAATAATTATGATGATATTAAAAGTAAAAAGTCAGACTGATAATGTATAAAAATCTGAAACTGTTAAATCTTATGAAAAAGTCCAATTTCTTTTAAGAATAAAAAAATATGATCAACAGGTACATCTCGAAACAGTTGTTGCAAAGTGTCAGCTTTGAAATATAAAATACGTGAGGGTGAAAAGTCAACACAGTCAATTAAGATATGTTTCACAGTGAATGGCTGATCACAACCTACACAAGAAGGCTGATCATCACCATTAAAAATATAAGAATGAGTAACTCTAGTATGGCCGATGCGCAGTCGTAGATTTTAGCAATACATGTATGTGTAAAGACGAACAAATTACGCAAACACGCATATGCAAATACATTGCCACCTTTATCGCCGAAAAAAAAGAAAATTTGATGGTGAAAAATTGCGATATTTTTCTTATTTATGCTCAAAATATAGATTGTGGGCACTCGTTAGAA
This sequence comes from Lucinisca nassula, assembly GCA_963580285.1. NCBI lineage: Eukaryota > Metazoa > Mollusca > Bivalvia > Lucinida > Lucinidae > Lucinisca > Lucinisca nassula. The sequence continues at coordinate 80,987,426 of OY757019.1, read as the reverse complement.
CCGCCTCATCTAGGCGGTTCTAACGAGTACCCACAATCTATATTTTAGAGCAGAAATAAGAAAAATGAGGTATACCCCCAGAAACCCCAGTTTTAGTATATAAAAGCGGGGTTCAAGGGGGTCAAAATTATATAGGCGTGTTTTCGTGATGAAAAGAAGCGCCTTGGAATGGTCCGTAAAAAGTTTACTTTGAAGGAGTAGGTGTGTGTGTGTGGGGGGGGGGGGGGGTGGGGGGCTTAAAACGATGTTGCGTGGCCACAATCTTCGCACTTGGTTCTGTTGTGGTTTAGATACATGAATTTATCAGTCCTCATAGATAATTTCTAATTTATATAAGCATATACTTCGATAATGTAGCATCAGACAGAGTAAATGACAAAATAACCATACTACAAAATTGAAGCGAAGGCAATAATGAGGAATCAATACAATAAACCCGCACCTCGCATCAGAGACACCAAGGGGAAGAAACACAAACGTGAACTAACTAGACCCAAATGAAAACATCAATAGCGGAAAGCCAAAAGGTCAGTTACTTTCCCACAAAATGGCCAGTTGGCTAGCCAAAACAAAACGATATAAGCGATACACACATTCAACGACGAAGTATAACAAAAATAATCCGCGACAGAAGAACCGCCTTGAACAATGAACGAAAAGTATTTCAGTTGGGGACTTGATAGAAGTGAAGGCAAAGGTCAAGAATCGATACAATAAATCCACATCTCCCATCAGAGGCACCAACGGGACAGAAACACAAACATGAAACAACTAGACCCAGATGGAAACACTAATAGCTGAAAGCCAAAAGGACAGCTACTTTCCCACAAAATGGCCAATTGGAAGATATATGCGATACACACTCAAAGACAAACCATAACAAAAAATAAACCGCGACAGAAGAACCGCCTTTGGAAATAAATCCATTTTACGCGGCCGCAATTCTCGCCCTTACTTCCGTCGCGATTTAGACAAATAATTTGTTCAGTCCGCATTAGGGCTTCCTACACATCAGTGCAACATTTCCATGAACACATAAAGCAAACAACCACAGAGATGAAACAACGGTGAAAACTTCACAGCAGGAAATAAGTCAAATAACTGAAATAAACCAGTACACTCCGATGGGCCCGACCAGAGACATAGCATCAAGTACCAACGAATATTACATAAAATTAAATTCTAATTCTAAGTAAGCCTTTACGCTGGAACCGTCACAGAATCTGAGGCCTGACCCACCGGCGTGCCATCAAAGCGGGAAGCAAAATTATCAACGTGACTGGGTTAACTACCATACATGCATGTATGTGTCTGATGTGTTATAACGATGATCTGAACATATAGAACATATTGGGCCAGACCGGTATGCGATCTCATTGTGAGTCCCCTGTAGAGGTCAGTGTCCCTTGTCCTTAGTGCCTGTGAGAAGTATATGGAGCTAGTAACTATGTTTTAAGTCTTTGTATTGCCTGCTTTTGCGTACAACACCACTGTTATTCAGTATTTAGTGGATAACGTCATTGTCTAAAAATAATCTGACAACCATGTGTTTAAGCACATGCGTACTGGCACGTAGGCATCGTGCCTTCCGCGACAGGTTTTCTGAGAAGATGCGATTAAAATCGCTATATGACAAGCAGACTTTTTTTGTTTTGTTTTGTTTTGTTTTTCTTAGCTCACCTGATCACGAAGTGTTCAATGTGAGGCATTGTGATCGCGTTTTTCCGTCGTCCGTCCGTCCGTCAACCATGTCTTTAAGTGGCATCTCCTCCGAAACCACAGTGCCAAATTTAATATAATTTCACAGGAAATGGCCTCCAGAGCTAAAATAGAAAAACCTTAGAAAAACATTTAAACGACATCTCCTCCTAGGCTAATGGTCCGATTTCAAAATAATTTCACAGGAATATTTCTTATGTAACCCTCTGCGTGGCTTTGTGAATGAGTTTACGGCTATTTTTACGACACTCCTCGGTTATGAACACCGCGTTAAATGTCTGTGGCCATTTAGACTAACGTCTGCTTTATGTACTCGGTCCTAGGGTGTTTTCTTTAATATGTGTTCACTGTTACATTATGATAACACACCCATGCGTCATAGTGCATTTTTACATCCTCAAAAACGGTCAATTTTCTGAAGAAAATTTGTGATATTTTTCTTATTTATACTCAAAACATAGGTTGGGGATATTCGTTAGAACCGCCTCACTGAGGCGGTTCTAACGAGTACCCACAACCTATGTCTAGGAGCAGAAATAAGGAAAATATTATATAACCCCGTGAACCCCAGTTTTCTCTATATAAAGTGGGGTGTATGGGGTGTTCATTTCACGGACTTGGTCACGTGATGTTTTGCACGCAACTAAACTTATTCTACTGAATATGCCTTTTTATGTTTTGTTCTGTCTGAAAGAAAGAATGCTGTCTAAAGAGCAGACGCAGGATAATCAGAAAATAAAAGCATTTGCCATTCAATTTACCAAACGTTTAGAGTGTTTGCTTTAATATGTGTTCACCGACGTTTCCAGACAGGCAGAATTAAAATCTAAAATTTGATTAAATCTTTCTCGGATGCAAAGGTTTAATATTAAGATCTTTGCAACTGATATACCATATAACATCAATAGGGCGAAACAAGATTATTCAGAGCAAAGCGTATGTATTTAAGGTCAGCAATTAAAAAAAGAAAAAGAAAAAAAAGGTATTTAAGCTCTTGTAAGTAAGGGTCCTTTTTCGTTTAAGAGGTATTCTATATTTTTCAGATTTGGCCTAATTAAGGGGAATGGGAACGCCCGGCAGATTTGTCCGCCATTTTGCAACAGGAGATAATTTTCGGGACTTCCAGGTCGCTTTTATTAAGCCCTGTCTTACTGAAAAAGGGGTCTACTCTTAAAGGAAAGAATTTGCTCCCCAGAAGCAAATTCTTTCCTTTAAGAGCTGACCCCTATTGACCCGGGAGATAAAAAAAAAATTGAAGGAGTTGCCCCTCATGAAGGTGTTCCAATTCCCCTTGAGATGACACTGATTGTGGTAATAGAACTTGTCGATTTCAGATAATCAAAGCCATAACAGTACTTTGGGTCGATTGCATCTGAGTGCAGGCTGATAAAAATGCACTGAACGGTGACTCGGACTGGTATTTTTAACCCTTGATTTTCTGAACTGTAAGAAAACAGTGCAGACACTGATCAGTTAAGCGGCGTCGAACCCAATACATGATTTCAGGCCATATTTTCTAGATAACCCTCTGATCTCACACCGATAAAAATATCGCATCTTTTTTCTATAAATAACCATTATCTGGATTTCCTTCAAATCAGGTATAATCACGTGGACATAAGCGCTAAGGAGCTTCTGTGCTTAGTTAGTTTTGGTTGATTGGCAAACAATCGACCCAACTGTAACGGAACGCGTCACGGAAACACACCTTTATAATTCTGTCCCCACTGAACCCTACATTAATATAGCAAAACTGGGGTTACAGGGCTGAGTTTTATTTTTCTTATTTCTGCTCTAAAATGAAGATTGTGGGTACTCGTTAGAACCGTCTCGGTGAAGCGGTTCCAAATGTGTGTGTGTGTGTGTGTTTGTGTGTGTGTGTGTGTGTGTGTGTGTGTGTTCATTACGAAAACACGCCTATACATATACATTGTCAATTTCTTGGCAAAACAATAGAAATTAAGATGAAAAATTCTGATATTTTTCTTTATTCTGCTTAAAACATAGATTGAGGGGACTCAATAGAACCGCCTCGACGAGGCGGTTCTATCAAGTACCCACAATCTATGTTTTTGAGCAGAAATAAGAAAAATAATGTATACCCCTAAAACCCAAGTTTTACTATATAAAAGTTGGGTTGAAGGGGCTCAAAATTATATAGGCGTGTTTTCGTGATGTTTTTTTGTGTGCGTGTGTTTTTTTTTTTGTTTTTGTTTTTTTTTTTGCGGTAAAATTTACAATATATAGGCGTGTTTTCGTAATGCGAAATTACATTGCATTTATTCGCACCGAAACATCCGTCGCATCTTCACAAGGACTTTTTTCATTGACGCTATTGCACTGAGAAGATTATTGTGTAGCAATATAGAAATGAATTTCATTTTTTTTGTCGATGTGTAAACTCCGGCCAATCACTCACATCCTGCAGGAGTTCATACACCGATAAAATCCACAAACTTTAAAATGATAATTTATTCCTCATAGTTCCAAAATAGAAGTGGAGGCAATGACCAGGAATCGATACAATTAACCCACAGCTCCAATCAGAGACACCAAAGGGAAAGAAACACTAACATGAAATAACAGACCCTAATGGAATTGTGTGTGTGTGTGTGTGTGTGTGTGTGTGTGTGTGTGTGTGTGTGTGTGTGTGTGTGTGTGTGTGTGTGTGTGTGTGTGTGTGTGTGTGTGTGTGTGTGTGTGTGTGTGTGTGTGTGTGAATTCGGGTTTAACGTAGCTTTCAACAATTTTTCAGTCATATCACGACGGTGTCTGGTTGCGACAGGGAGCTCAATGCTCACTTTCATAGTGCTGCCTCACTGAATTATCAAGTCCCAGACACATTACATGATACCCTACCCAGTCACATTATCCTGACACTGGGTCGACCAGTCCTAGTTCTACCCCGTAAATCTGAGTGCCAAGCGAAGAGCAGCTAGTACCATTCCTAGCGACTTTGATATGTCGCGGCCCGGGATCGAACTCGTGACCTCCAGTTCCCCGGAGCGGACACTCTACCAACTGAGCTATCGGGGCCGGTGAGACCCTAATGAAAACATCAATAGTTACTTTCCCATAAAATGGCCAATAGGCTATCCAAACTAAAATAATATAATATTTTAAAAATAAAATAAAATAATATAATATTTTAAAATAAATAATATAAGCGACACAAACCCCCAAAGACAAACCATAACAAAAATAAAACATGACAGAAGAACCGCCTTGGACTGGTCAGGGGAAACGAATTCCACAGGTGTGTGTGGGGGGGGGGGCTTAAATCGATTTTACGTGGCCACAATCCCGCCTTTACTTTCGTCGCGATTTAGACAAAAATTTGTTCAGTCCGCATTAAGGCCTCTTAACTCAACAGTGCAACATCTCCGTGAACACAAATAATCAAAGAACCACAGAGGTGAGACGGTGAGGACTCGACAGCAAGAAACCACTGTAATGCTAGAGCAAAAGAAAACCAACAGTTAGACTCCGATAGGCCCGACCAGTGACAGAGCATCAGGCACCAACCAACATTACCTTGAATTAGATCTCTCTAACTCTCAATAAGCCTTTACAATGGAACCGTCATAGAATCTGAGGCCTGACCCGCCGGCGTGCAATTAAAGAGGGAAGCAAAGTTGCCAACCATGATTGGGTTAACTACCATGCATGCAGTCTGTCGTATAACATCATTGTTGTACCCAATCTTTGTATATCGAAGAATGATTTTACGAAATTGGGTGCTGAAGTCATTGCGGTTATATATTTTTCTGAATTTATATACTAAGTCACCATAAAATTCGGGTTCCGATAGAACTTGTTGCAGAAGAGATTTAAGTCCAATATTGAATTCTGAAATTAAATCAGAATGGCGTCTATAAAATTTTGCGTAGTTTATGGTACCGACAACCCTGATTAAGAAGTTTAGCCGTTAATAATTTATTACGAGTGTTGAGGTCAGTTACAAGACTACACACTCTTGCAAATCGAATTAATTGCGAAATATAAACGCCATAGGATGGATCACCATCCAAAAAAGGAAAATTTACAATCTCAAAATCATGGTCATCGCGTTTAACATAAATTTTGCACGAAACAAACCCATCTACAATAGATATATGTAAATCCAAAAACGGGGCCTCGGTATCAGAAGAATTTGCTTTATTTAACTGAAGTTCTGGGGGGTAAATCTGACTGATCAAACCATCGAAATAGGTATTATCAATATTTAATAAATCATTTAAATATCTAGAAGTGGAGCTAAAAGCTTCAATAATTTCAGATTGGTTATCAATGGAAAGCGACAGCATGAAGTCTCTTTCATAACAATACAAGAACAGATCAGCCACAAGAGGTGCGCAATTCGTACCCATCGGAATACCCACAATTTGTCTAAATAACTTAGTACCGAATCTAATATAAATATTGTCAAGTAGAAAGGTGAGGGCATCACACACTTTCTGACATGACCAAAGTGTATAATTCTTATGCTCTTATGAAGTGAAAAATGCATTTCTGACATTACATGCAAGATAGAGAGAATCTTCTCTGTGAAAAGCCCATTAAAAGGTTTAAAAGTCAATAATGATAGTAACCTTTCTTCTAACAAGGCGAATAGTTGGGACAGTAAACTTATTATCAATTTTTACTGTGTTAGAATCGAGAGAGATCAGCTCAAGTGTAGTAATTGTTGAGAAATACATGAGTTGGAGATCAACTGAAAGTAGACATATATGCTACTGCGCTGGAATTGGGAGCAAGAGTAATAAATCACAGTTTGTAGGTCAGTTGAAAAAAGACAAATCATTCGCGCCGCGCGCTCGTGATTTGATATACTTTACAACCGACCGCCAAACTAAGACTTATTAGTCTTGCTCCCCACCCTCAACTCCGCATACAGAATTCCAGTGCATTAGCATAGATGTTTTGTAACTAAATGACAATCCAAGTTGCAATACGCAATGCTCTACATTCCCACAGGAAGCTTTTGTCAGAGATAAAGCGCCGAAGCTGTCATTTATGCAAATGCCTATATCAATGATATTGCTTTTCGTCGTTATTGTCATAGTAAATTTTGCAATTTGTAAAGGAAAACACGCATTTTGTAAACCATTCACCAAGTTTATTGTCAGACGTGCTAAACGGTCCATGTATCATCACGAAAACATACCTATATAGTTTTGACCCCCTTGAACTCCACTTTTATATAGTAAAAATGGGGTTTGCAGGGGCAAACTTTATTTTTCTTATATCTGCTCTAGAATATAGATTGTGGGTACTCGTTAGAACACACAATCTATATTTTGAGCAGAAATAAGAAAAATATCACAATTTTTCGTCTTAAATTTTTCATTTTTCGGCGATAAAGGTTACAATGTATTGGTATAGGTGTGTTTTCGTAATGTACTCGAAACCGGCAAACTGTGAAGTTCGAACGATCCAGAACGCACTGGCTCTTGTCAAATATAATGAGTGCAACCCTCAGGCCCCCTCGTGTGTGCGTGTGCTGGGGGGAGGGGCAATGAAGGTTTCACATATTGACCTATTAATGAATAGTGTCTCCAAAAAGGGACTCTCACAAGCAGTGAAGCCTCAGGTCAGACGGGTCCTGTGGCGTCGGGTTTTTGTCTTCATTAGCTGCTCAGAGCACAGAGGGTTTCTTCATCATTCCGCCAATAATTTTGATTTGTTTGTTTGTTGAGGGTTTTGGTCGTCAGTACTATTTAAGTCATTTTGGAGATGCCGTTCCGATTTTGTTGGATTTTTACCCGACATTGAGATGTATTGACATATTAAGCCCCACCGCCCATAAAAACTGCTGGTATTTAAGGAGCGGTCCGACTCGCACAAACTTTCCTATATACACGAATATACCGACTAAATTTAATATGTTGATCATTTCTTGAATTGAAAATGCTAGTTTATTGAAGATTCTATGCGTAATATATGGGTTAACTCATTTGTCCACAAAAAGGAATCTTTCTCCTAATATAACAGCAGTCCTTATAAAAATTTAAAGGTGGCAGAAAGAATAATCTTTAAAATTTATTTGAAAAAAAATGACAGTTAGTTTTGCAAGCAGAGTAGGTAACGATCAGACGCTGCGTTCTGTGGCGTCTGATCTTGATCTGTACTGTTTACCATTATCCCGTTTTGGGGTATTCCGGTTCAAAATTGGTAAACATTCTCGGGGATGCTAGAGTATAACACACCCGTGCGACATAGTGCATTTTTAACATCTCATAAATTGGCTTCGTTTCTGATGAAAATCCTTGATATTTTTCATCTTTATACTAAAAACATAGGTTGTGGGTCCTCATTCAGGCGGTTCTAAAGGGTACCTTTAACCTATGTCTTGGAGCAGAAATAAGATAAATAATGTATACCAACTTAAACTTTTCTGTATATAAAGAGGGGTTTAAGTGGGGTATTCATTACACGAAGGCTTATTACCGTGATGACTTGTGACTAAATGTTAAATGTAGAGCGTGGTTTCAGTGGTGGGCGCACTTTTCCACAGTACTAGAAGTCCAGGGTTCGAGATCCTTTCATGAATGCCAAAAGGTTTGCCGACATTCGGATATGTAACACTCTGATATATATAATTAAGTTTCGGACCATTTTTTTACCTTTGACCTCTAAGTTAGACCTTGACCTTGGAGGTACGAATCTGGGTTTGCACGTGACACATCGTCTCTTGATGGTTAACATTTCTTCAAAGTAATTTCAAAATCTATCCAGAAATAAAAAAGTTATTGACTGCGTTTAAGTTTCGGACCCCTTTTTTGACCTTTGACCTCTAAGTATGACCTTGACCTTGGAAGTACGGATCTGGGTTTTGCACGTGACACATCGTCTCATTATGGTTAATATTACTACAAAGTAATTTCAAAATCCATCCAGAAATAAGAAGTTATTGACTGCGTTTAAGTTTCGGACCCTTTTTTGGTCTTTGACCTTTAAGTATGACCTTGACCTTGGAGGTACGGACCTGGGTTTTGCACGTGACACATTGTCTCATAATGGTTAACATATCTACAAAGTAATTTCAAAATCAATCCAGAAATAAGAAAGTTATTGGCTGCGTTTAAGTTTCGGACCTTTTTATTGGCGTTTGACCTCTAAGTATGACCTTGACCTTGGAGGTACGGACCTGGTTTTTGCACGTGACACGTCGCCTTATGATGGTTAACATTTCTGCCGAGTAATTTTAAAATCCATCAAGAAATAAGGAAGTTATTGACCGCGTTTAAGTTTCGGACGGACGGACGCACGGACGGACGGTCAGGGGCAACGCTATATGCCCTTTCCCCCACTCTTCGAATGGCGGGGGCATAAAAATATATGGCATTCTGCTTGTCATGTTACCATTAGGGTTTAGTTTTTCTTTCCCATTGATGTCTTTGATGGGAGGTGTTGGGTGGATGTATTGATTCCTGATCATTGCCTTCACTTCTATTTGGGTCGCTGATGAGGCCTAATTAGCCGAAACGAGCCAAGAAAATTTGTTTTCTCGACATGTTTCATTTCTTTGATGCTTCTTAATTTCGAATTTAGAAAAATACGTTCATATTTCTTCATCATTTCTCGGAAGTATTTCAGCTTTAAGTCGAGTCCTCATCGTTGCTGTCGAGTCCTCATCATTGTTTAATATCTAACGTCGTTTGATTTCTATGTTCTTGGAGATGTAGCACTGATGAGCTAGAATGCCTTCATGTGGATTGAATAAATTATTTGTCTAAACCACGGGAGAACCAAGGGCGAGGATTAAGGACATGTAAAATCCATTCACCTCCCCCACACGACAGTGATATACTTTATGTTGATCGTTCCGAGGCGGTTCTTGGGTCGCGCTTTATTATTGTTTTAGTTTGTCTTTTCATGCATGCATTGTTTATATCTTTTTAGTTTTGGATAGCCTTTTTGTGGGAGGGTGATGGTCCTTTTGGCTTTCTGCTTGGGGCGGTTTTTCATTAGGGTTTTGCAATGACATGATCGTGTTTCTTTCACTTTGGTGTCTCTGATTGGAGGTGTTGAGTAATTAACAATACACCAACAAAATGGTTATCACTTGATACTCCATTTCTTATCCCCACTTAGAATACCTACATAGAATAATTACCTGATGGGAACATTTGCATCCTAGGAAGAATCCGTCCCACTATTTATACTTGTTTGGGGCGAAACGTCTCGAACACGAAACGTCCCGTTATCGTGGAAGTCACGAGTTTTACTCTCGGTGAGACTATTTTTCACCCGCAACGTCACCGATGAGTTTTGCTGGTTTCTCCCTGTGGATATAGCTCACCCTCAGCGATGCAAATAGGTGAAGAGTCCTACCCGTGCGACCGCGCATGTCCCAAAAAGCACGTCTTTATCGCAAGTTAGATACGAGATCCTGTCCGTTTTATTTCATTGCGAAAACACGCCTATACAAATACATAGAAAAATCTTCCGCCAAAAATTGAACATTTTAAGATGAAAAATCGAAATATTTTTCTTATTTCTGCTCAAACTATAGATTGTGGTACACGTTAGAACGGCCTCATCGAGACGGTTCAAACGAGTACCTACAATATATGTTTTGAGCAGAAATAGGAAAAATAAGGTTTACTCGTGTAAACCCCAGTTTTACTATTTAAAAGTGGGGTTCATGGGGGTCAAAATATAAAGGTGTGTTTTCGTGATGTGTCAAAGAAATGCGATAAAGATATTTTCTAAAATCAAAATAACTTTATTTCTCTTTGTTAACATAAACACCCCAAGAATGACACAATGTATTCTTCACCAAGGCGAGATCGAGCACAGTGTATTTTCTAATATACCGCATGCTATTAAAAGATACCAGCATCAGTACGCACCTATAAAAGGACGCTATGGCGACCTAATCTACTATTTTTACACACATCAATCGTATACACGGGGAACCCCTGTGTAGAATTTATATTCATTGAAAAGTAAACAGGGGGACAGGTGCGTTCATGAAAATTTGTTTGTTTGTTTGATTTGAGGTTTAACGTCCCCGTCAACACTGTAAATTTCATTTTGGAGATGTTGCTTCCAATTTTGTGGGACTTTTACCCGACAATGAGATGAAATGACATTTCAAGCCCTGTCGCCCAATGAAACTAATAGGGTTTATTAGCATGGACGGTCCGCCTCCCACCGCGGTTCATGGACAGGCTTAGATCCTCTAAGCGGTTCGTTCATGAAATATTATTGATAGTTATAATATTCTTTCCATCGATAGTTTAGGTTTTAGCAATGAGGAACATATGAAACTATCCACCACGAGAACAACTCCGTGTAATGGACACCCCTCTACACCCCACTTTCTATACAGAAAACTCGGGTGTACTGATTGAAATTCCATACACACCAGTGCTATAGTTTGTCAATGTAATATCAGTACGGAAAACATAGATTTCGCTTGAAAATATATTCAGCACTATTCGACAACTGGCAACTTTTTGGCAAAATACTTTAAAAATAAACATAAGAGTTACGCCACCTCAATGCGTATGAATATAGAATACGAAAATTACATGATAAAAACATGATTCTATATAGTTCTGCTGTACCATGCATGCTCTTAAAATAATTTAGTTGTGCTGAAGTAAAAAATAGGCTTCAACTAATCCATCTCGTAACAATACTGTAAAGCCAGGAAATATCTTTTTCAATGATGCAGTTATCTATAGGCTTGCATCCGCACGCACGCGTTTACGTCCCTGCACCCAAATTAAAGTCAACACCGAGATTAAGCAAAGGCTAGGGCGGCTGGCTGAAATCTGAATTTTATTGCCAAATAAGTTCAAAAGAATTTTAAAAAGCAATGGTGTCATTAACGGACGGCGTCATGATATTTAGCAACAGTAACGATGTGTTTAACTAGTGTGACCATATTTTGGCATGATAACAGCAGCACCTGTCCCACTGTCATCACCGTGTATTCTCCTCTTTCGGAGGCTTCAGACAGTAATCATTTCATTTTCAGAATTTATCCTCCCCGTTAAGCTAGAATTCGTCATGCAGAACTGGACTCTGTTTTTTTTTAAACTAACAATGTCGTTAGTTAACATATCGTTAAAACTTTTGTCATTTAATATTCCAAATATGCAGATATTTTGCGGAAAAAAAAACATGAGAGCTTTCATTGCCTTCACTGCTATTTTGCATTTGCCTAAGCTACTCTCACATTTCAACAGCAAAAAAGCAAAGTATAAGATATTGTACTTACTAGAACTGTAAGCATTTCGACACGAGATCGTTAAGCTAGAAATTATTTAAATAACCCTGCATGTTCTTTATATTTCAAGTTATGAACCTTGTATGGAAATGGTAGCGAGGGTAAATAACCAAACACTGCCTTAACAACTCAATAACTCTTTTGGTTATTCAGTGCCTTTCAATGACGTTTTTTATTTTCTTTTGTGGCTTTGACGGAGTATGTTTTAATGCGACGCCCCATGGTGAACAGAAGAGTGAAAGTTTGGCTTAATGCAAACTGCCTAATCACCACCAGGAGACATCCGCGAGAAAGCATTGCATTACGAAAACACACCCGTGCGCTATAGTGCATTCTTCCTTATCTCCAAAATGCCTCTTTTCTGATGAAAATCAGTGATATTTTTCTTATTAATAGCGCAAACATAGGTTGTGGGTGCTCGTTAGAACCGCCTCATTGAGGCGGTTCTAACGAGTACCCACAACCGATGTTTTGGAGTAGAAATAAGAAAAATAATGTATACCCCCTTACACTCCAGTTTTCAATATGTACCGTAAAGTGGATGTAGGGGGTGTTTATTACACGGACTTGTTCTCGTGATGGATAGTGTCATATGTTCCTCATAGTTAAACATTTAACTATCGATGGAACGGAATTTTATAACTATCAATATTTTCATGAACGCACCTGTCTTCCTATTAGCTGTTCAATAAATATAAATTTTACACAGGGATTCCCCGTGTATACGATTGATGTGTGTAAAAATAGTAGATTAGGTCGCCATAGCGTCCTTTTATAGGTGCGTGCTGATGCTGGTATTTTTTAATAGCACGTGGTATATTACTCGATTTCACCTTGGTGAAGAATGCATTGTGTCATTATTGGGGTGTTTATGTTAACAAAGTAAAATCATCGATGAGGCCGTTCTAACGTGTACCGACAATCTATATTTTGAGCAGAAATAAGAACAAAATATTGCGATTTTTCATCTTAATATTTTCAATTTTTGGCGAAAGATTTTTCTATATTTTCGTACTGAAATAAAACGGACAGGATCTCATATCTAACTTGCGATAAAGACGTGCTTTTCCGGACATGCGCGGTCGCATGAATAGGACTCTTCACCTATTTGAATCCCTGAGGGTGAGCTATATCCACAGGGAGAAACCAGCAAAACTCATCGGTGACGTTGCGGGTGAAAAATAGTCTCACCGAGAGTAAAACTCGTGACTTCCACGATAACGGGACGTTTCGTGTTCGAGACGTTTCGCCCCAGACAGGTATAAATAGTGGGACGGATTCTTCATAGGATGCAAATGTTCCCATCAGGTAATTATGCTATGTAGGTATTCTAAGTTGGGATAAGAAATGGAGTATCAAGTGATAACCATTTTGTTGGTGTATTGTTAATTACTCAACACCTCCAGTCAGAGACACCAAAGTGAAAGAAACACGATCATGTCATTGCAAAACCCTAATGAAAAACGCCCCAAGCAGAAAGCCAAAAGAACCATCACCCTCCCACAAAAAGGCTATCCAAAACTAAAAAGATATAAACAATGCATGCATGCGAAGACAAACTATAACAAAAATAAAGCGCGACCCAAGAACCGCCTTGGAACGATCAACATAAAGTATATCACTGTCGTGTGGGGGAGGTGAATGGATTTTACATGTCCTTAATACTCGCCCTTGGTTCTCCCGTGGTTTAGACAAATAATTTATTCAATCCACATGAAGGCAGTCTAGCTCATCAGTGCTACATCGCCGAGAACATAGAAATCAAACGACGTCAGAGATGAAACAATGATGATGACTCAACAGCAACGATGTTGACTCGAATTAAAGCTGATATACTTCCGAGAAATGATTGAGAAATATGAACGTATTTTTTTGAAAATTCGAAATTAAGAAGAAACTTCAACAATTAAACCATTTATTGTGACGAAAAAAATCCTTAATAAATTAACACCAGCTGTAGTTAATGTGTTCTATAAAGGTTTATGCTTTGGAAGCAAGAAATACACCAAAGAAATGAAACAGGTCGAGAGAGCAAATTTTCTTGGCTCGTTTCGTATAATTAGGCCTCATCAGCGACCCAAATAGAAGTGAAGGCAATGATCAGGAATCTTTACATCCACCCAACACCTCCCATCAAAGACATCAATGGGAAAGAAAAAACTAAACCCTAACGAATACGTCACAAGCGGAATGCCATATATTTTTCTGAATTCTCTACTGAGTCTCCATAAAATTTGGGTTCCGACAAGTACCTAACTTAGTACCAAATATTACATACATATTGTCAAGTAGAAAGGTGAGAGCTTAACACACTTTCTGGCATGAGCCCCCGATTTTTACTTAATAGTAGTGGATGCAATGATCAGGAATCGATACAATTAACCGACAGCTTCCATCAGAGACACCAAGCCTGATTCAGATGAAAAATGTTCGCGCCATCAACACCCTCAGTGCTTTGATTTTTTAATTTTGTAGCTTACCACAATTCGATAGTTTCAATCCCTACATAGGACACGCCGGTTACCGCGGTACAACGTGACGCGACTGAGTACAACAAACGCTACTGTTTTTCTTTGACGAGAGTAAAGTGTGAGTACAAGGTTTCCTTTATTTTGTCGAACATATCACGATTTACGTTTTTCTGTTGGTTTTGCGATGACAACAGATTGTGTTTTTGTTGTCTTTCCAAATTTTAAGCTATGACACGGTCAGAGAAGTGAAATCAAAGCCACAAATTAGGCCAAAATAGGTAGAAAAACAAAACTTCAAGTTTTAAGGGTCTATCAATCAAAAATAGATGACATATACACGAACAGTCTTGGGTTTTTCATGTCTCTAGGCATCGAAGTAAGTATACTATTTTTAATAATTCATAAAAAAATAGTCCAAATCAGAATCGTACCGATTTTTCTTGGCTCACTACCTTGAAACACGGGTACACCTTACCACGGATCATGTGTTGTGTTTGGGTACACTTAACACGGAACAAATGGAACAACAAACACGGATATGGAAAACCGTATTTGGACGTTTTTACACATTATAAGCGCCATTTTTCAAGAAATAGCCAAGAGGAACGATATATATTTGCCCTTTAGTTGAAAAATTACAATATGTACAGTGTACGCTTGGCCGTTCCTAAAACAAATCAAAGTACTGAAAGTACTGAGGAAAGTTGATTTATGAGGTATATTCACCATGATAAAATGGTAGTGGTAGATTAAACAGTTCTCTAAGTATCTTTTTGACAAGGTTGAAAAAGGAGTTTAACCAGCTTCGACTAAGAAAAAAATTCCTGTTGCTTGTTATTGTCCTCGTGACAATCACTGGCCATCTGACTGGCGCCGACCCTGAACAAAATCCAGGTATTGGTTATTGATAGCACCCCTAAGATGTCAGAGCGGAACGTCAGAAGAAAATTCTGGACTGTGCTTGTTTGTTTGTTTGTTTGTATGTTTGTTTGCTTGTTTTCAGGTTTAACATTCCCGTCAACACTGACTATGTCATTTAGAGACGTTGCTTCAAATTTTGTGAGACTTTTACCCAACACTAAAATGAAATGACATAATTATCAAGCCTGTCGCGCAATGAAACCAAATAGGCTTGTGGCATGGACGGTCCGATTCGCACCACTTTGCCTGGGCAGGCTTAGATCCTCTAAGCGATTTACCAGTACTCATGTGCGGTCGATTTCAGCTCGGCGTGGAAGTATCTTGCAGTCCGTCTATTTCTTCAAGTCCTGATGGGCGGGGGCAGTAGGACTGTGCTCGTGCATTTTGGCCATTGGCAAACAGAACCTTCATAATCAGACGCCACATAATGCGGTGTCCGATCAGATCTAATGTACCTGCTTAAACGAACAGTCTGATTCTCAGTTCATGACTATTCTCCAAACTTACATTCAGAGACGATCAATCCACCAGCTCTCTCAGCACTTTGATTAATTGAGTATTTACGCAAATACGCTGTTTATCTGGAGCACTGGACGGGAGTGAACTTTAAAACCTATTGCTTTCTTTCGGCGAGTCATGGGGCTCCAAAAAAAGAAGTGTACATTGCTTTCGGAGACGTTACAGCAGAGCCCTTTAATTTCTACATTTTAAACAGTGGAGATGCTTCGACTTAGATTCGTCTTCCCAAGTGTCTATAAAACGAGTGCTTATGCACCTAAAAATGCAAAGCTTCCTTTTATAACACTGAAGGGTCTGATTCGAGGTCAAAGAATGAGGTGTCTGATCAGTGGCTTCTGAATTTGCTTAACCAATATATGACAATGGAATCTTCCAACAAATAAGTTCGGAACAGGATTGTCAGATTTGTTTTCTTAAAGGTAGGTTTTGCAAGTTTTTTAGCAATCAATGCAGACTCAGATCAGACGCTAAGGTGTGCTGCGTCTGATCTGGGCCTACAATACTTACATGCCATAAAAAGTGACGCTAGTTATATATGGGCTAATGTCCAGTTCGGAAACCGAGGGGTGAAAGGGCAGGAACACCTGTGGAATCAAGTCGGCCTTTTCAAAGCTGGAAAAGTCCAGTTCGGCAACTGAGGGGTGAAAGGAAAGGAACACCTGTGGAATCAAGTCCGCATTCAGTGCAAATGTTAAGAGGCAAGTGCTTAATTTTGGACTATTTTATGCAGCGAACGAACAGCGGAAGTGTAGTAACGCGGTCCAGTACCGGAAGTAGAAATGCAATGACATATAAACTTGATACAAGTATCAACTTTCAAAAAGCATTTTGGGTTGTAAGGTGTGTTTATGACATGGAGACAACTTTTTACAACAGATGCGCAATACACAGTCGCTGTAATCCATAAAAAATGTCACATACAAAATAACCTGTTTGTTTGTTTGTTTGAATTGAGCTTTGACGTCTCTGTCAACACTTTTAAGGTCATTTTTGGAATTGTTTCCAATTTTGCAATTCTTTCTATCCGTCATTGAGAATAAACGACATCTCAAACCTACCACCCAAGGAGAATAATAGGGTATTTGAAGGAACGGTCGGACTCGCACCACTTTGCCTGGGAAGAGTAAGACCTTCTAAGTGGTTAACCAGTAGTCCTGTGCAACGGGTTTCAGCTCTGTGTGGAAGTATCATGCAGCCCGTTTATTTCCCCAAGCAGCGGTGGATGGGGCCCAAGAATAACCTGTACATAAACATGTAAACAATATAAAAACAGAGGGACCGTTATAAATAGCCAACATTGAGCTATACTGAGCAAAACCAACTTCAATAAGACAACACTCACAGTGCAACCACAAGAATCTGCAAAATAATTTGTGAGTAAAGAAATTGCGCAAGCACATAGTCTGATCGTTGAAAGCAGCCACGTAAGACTAGCCCCGTTTTGCAAGTTCTGGCACACCAGACGAGAAAATCCTAGATTGTACCCTGGAATAGAAACTTTTATCCTACCCGGGTTTTCTACGAAGGGATGGTATTGAAGTCGAGAAGGCTGAGATGTTTAACTCAAAGGGTGTCTGATGTGCGCTATTTGTATAGAAAGTCGTGTACGCTGTCCGTAATGCGACGTCACTAAACGTCACAATAGACGTTAGCAGTCGAAGTGACCGCATATTCAAACTCTACGTTTTAAGATTGAAGTAATGCAAGAAAAAGAATCTGAAATTGGTGTGCCATGAAATGTTCTCTTTGGTAATCATTCTGTTTTACTCACCTCATAAACCAGGGGTCCTGGGTTCGGTTTTTGGCTTCTCCAAACTTTCTGACGAGTCGTTAAACTGTGGTCCGCTCTCTGTATAACCTTAGCGGGTTGCTAGGACGTTTAACTCAAAATACACAAACGGTCATTTTCTCCCTTTCACTGACTTAACAAGGGCAGTTGTCAAATTCTGGGGTAAGAATATGCAATGTGTTGGTTTTATAAGCCTTCAAGGTAAACTAACTGGCTCGATGTGACCTAAATAGTGTTTGCTGGGCTGTTAAACTCCCAACCAAGCGAAGAAACAAGCCAGCCAAAGAAATCTGTGTGAGGGATAGATAGAGAAGTTTGTCCATCATACTCAGGGGCGTAGCTACCTGTACGCAGATGCGCACTTGCGTACACATTACGAACGTAAAAAATAGACGTTTTTGTTTGTTTGATTTCAGGTTTAACGTCCCCGTCAACACTGTAAAGGTCATTTTGGAGACCTTGCTTCCAATTTTGTGGGACTTTTACCCGACATAGGGATGAAATGACATCTCAAGCCCTGTCGCCCAATAAAACCCATAGGGTTTATTAGCATGGACGGTCCGCCTCGCACCGCGGTTCCTGGACAGGCTTAGATCCTATTAGCGGTTTACCAGTACTAGTGTGCGGGTCAGTTTCAGCTCTGCGTGGAAGCATCATACAGCCCATATATTTCTTCAAGCCCCTATGGGCGCGGGCGGCCAAAAATAGACGTAGAAGAAAAAGAAGAGGAAGATGAAGAAAAAAGAAGCAGTGAGAAGAAGAAAAAAAATAAGAAAATGATGATGATGATGATGATGATGATGATGAAGATTTTAGCTAGCATAGTTTCCTCCTCTGCCACTGGGACGCACTTTTTTTTTTGGTTTTGGTTTTACGGCCCTTTCAAGACTATTTCACTCATATCGAGCCGATCGTTAATCAGAGGTGGGCGAAAACCGGAGTACACGGAGAAAAACCACCTGACCTTCCGTTGCAGAACTTGGCGTCTCACATGTGACCCGAGCGAGGCTCGAACCACAGCGGTGAGACCTAATGATCAAGAGTCAGCGCTCTTAACCACTAGGTCACGGAGGCCCGTTTGGGACCGCACTTACAGGAAAGAATTTGCTCCCTGATGGGAGCAAATTCTTTCCTGTTAGAGTGGTCCCCATTTGGTAAACGGAGCTATTATTTTTAGCATTTTCGTCCCCATTTGGTAAACGGAGCTATTATATTTAGCATTTTCTTTGGTTTGCGTACAAATGATTTTCTTCCAGCTACGCCCCTGATATTGTTACGGCCCACAACTTCTAATTCTGAATTATCTTCCTTGGCCTACAGGTTTATAACCAATGACAACTGCGTCATGGATGCGACACTTTGGCACAGAGTCGATTACTTTTTTTAAGCTATGCTCCATTCCTTCATTATGGCTATCATGTCGGAAGATGTTGACTCGCCCGGGATTTGATTTTTTTTTCGCAAAAATGACCTCGCGTCAACATACGGACTTGGAAAAAAGGGGTGAGGTGTTACGGCCCGATGCACCTAACCTACATTATTCCTGCCTTGGTTGATTATGCGGAAGGCAACTGAGGAAGACATTTGACTCTTTGGCTTAGTGCTTAGAGCAGTTGATTTTACCAGATCGTCCCAGCTTCGAATCTCATCATAGGCGATTATTCCCCTCTTTTTTACAACTATACTTCTCTCCATTGTTACGACATTCATATTTTTTATTTCAGAAAGATGCATTATGGCTGAGTTTGAGTTTAGCGATGCTGGTCATCCAGATGACCCCAACACCATGTAATACTATTGCCGAACATAACAGTGAAACTTAGGATTGGGCTGATATTTTGTCTGGTGTCTCACAAGGTGCCGTTTTCGGTCCAGATTTGTTCTTCGTGGACATTAATGACATTTTTACTGACATTGTGTAACAGGCGACAAAAAATGCTACACATCTTTGGCCCGGTCGTGGTTCGAACCCGGGCCGCCGGATTGATAAGTAAATCTACCACGTTGCTATAAAAGCCGGCTTGTATCGAAAGGCAGTACAAGTGTGCTATATACATATACCCTATGTCATTCTCCCCATTCACATTGAGATTCGCCCTCGAATTTCTGGGAGTCCGAAAACCATGTGAAATAATACTCAAGGAGTTCTAATGCACGAACCCTCATTTTTTTCTTTTTTGTTCTCTGCCTAGTTATATGCTTAATGTATTGCAGTAAACACTCATTCCGGTAAGACACCCGTACGACATAGTGTATTTTTCCACATCTCCTAAATGGCTAATTCTCTGATGAAAATCCATGATATGTTTCTTATTTATACTACAAACATAGGTTGTGGGTGCTCGTTAGAACCGTCTCAAGGAGACGGTTCTAACGTGTACCCACAACCTATGTTTTATAGCAGATATAATAAAAAAGTATATATATCCCCTTAAATCCCAGTTTTCACTATGTAAAGTAAGGGGTGTTCATTTCACGGACTTGTTCGCATGATATCATGCCACATTTTCATGCCCAGCATCCAAATCTATCCACTGGTTCCGAAGTTTACGTAAGTCCTCTGTAACTCTAATGTCCCGGCAGCACACCCAGTCGTCTACGAACAGTCTTATTTCTGAGTCAATGTTGGTGGAAATATGATTAATATGCAGGGAGTATAACAGTGGACTAAGAACAGTCCCATTCGGGACCCAGACAAAACTGGAACACACTCCATATAAACTCGCCGTTAACTCATATTGGGTCCATGCTATTTCCAAAAACCTACTATTTTCAGTAGCAAAGAAAGGAATCTATAAATTCAAAAGTCTCCCCTCCCCAACAATGCCGAAACTAAATACGTTGGGTTTCAGTTGTTCATAAGTAGGGGATGTGGTAAAAACGTTCTGGAAAGCCAGAATAAATGTGTTCAACCGTCCCCTTTGTCCAAGGTTGTTACCCAACCCTTTAAATTCGTACGTGTATAAGTTCGGAGATCATAATGAGAAATCAAAAGGCATTAAAGAGTATGTAACAGCAAAATGGATCGTTTTGAATTAAAAACAGCATCATGTATCATGCCTTCACCGGCGGATTAAAGAGTTTTATTTGAATTTATTTCGCCCCCGCCCACCGGGGCTTGGAGAAATAAATTTGGCTGCATGTTGCTTCCACGCAGAGCTGAATCTGACCAGAAACGAGTAGACGCCTCTGTGGTGTAGTGGTTACGCTACTCGCCTTGTAAACCAGGGATCGCAGGATCGATCCCGGGCTTCTCCAGACTTTCGGATGAGTCTTTAAACCGAGGTCTCGTCTCCGTATGACTTTAGCTGTTGGTGGGACGTAAAACTCAAACACTCACTCACTCACCACAAACGAGTACTGCTAAACCGCTTAGAAGGACTAAGCCTGGCCGGGCAAAGCGGTGTGAGCCAGATCGTCCAATGCATATAAAAAATAGAAGTAAAACAAAGATCAGGAATTGATACAATTAACTTACTCCATCCATAAAAGACACCAAAGGGAAAGAAATACAAACATTAAGCGACCAGACCATAATGGAAACCTAAACAAAGGAAGGCCATATGGACAGTTACTTTCCCACAAAATGGCCATATGGCCATCCAAAATTAAAAGACACAAGTGATACACACAGTAAGTAACAAACAACAACATAAATAAATCGCCACAGAAGAGCCGCCTTGGAACGGTCAGTGGAAGATTTCCACTGGGGGGCTTAAATCGATTTTACGTGGCCACAATCCTCGCCCTTACTTCCGTCGCGATTTAGACAAATAATTTGTTCAGTCCGTAAGCCTTCTGGTTTCATTGGGCGGCAGGGCTTGAGAAGTCATTTCATCTCAATGTCGGGTAAAGGTCCCACCAAATTGCAAGCAACGTCTCCAAAATGACCTAAATAGTGTTGACGGGGACGTTTAACCCAAATTCAAACAAATATTTCAATTTATGAAGAATATTATCCGTGTTTGTTGCACCAAAATTGTGCTGACTAACCGCGTTATGGTGTATCATAACCCGTGGTAAGGTGTACCCTAACAAAAAATCAACCATTGAACCATCCACGGATTCAGTGGGTATTGACAAGAACCGGGGCTCAAGCAAGTGCATCAATTGAAGCTCTGAAATCGCAATAACATATAAATCACAAAATCATGTGCACAAAAGATGTGTTACTGTCAAAAAACATTGATCGAAGTATGCTGGGGTTGGTGAAAACACACTAGACGATAGAAAAATGTTTGTGTTTTCGTTTATAATGAAGAGAATTCTCTGCAACTGTATCAGTAAATGGTAATACCATTATTCTGCAGCAATGCAAAATAACCACCCAAAACGATTAGTATCTGGGCTACAATAAACCTTTTTCTTACCGAAAATACTGCTGTGACGTCATGATTTCTGTAGCGTTCGTTGTACTCTGTCGCGTTCGTTGTACTGCGGTAACCGGTGTGTAGGAGCTGCCTCAATTTCTTGAAGTTAGCTGCCTCATTTTCATGAAGTTTCAGATTACGCATAATAACTAAATTATGTTTTGTCTGGAATTAAATGCCAGACTCTGATATATTTTACTTTTCAATTTAAGTGCGTTAACATTAACAACTGTAGGTAATTGCGTCCTTACAGATATACAATATGTTGAGCTTCACATCAATAAGACCAAACACATATTTTGTGTCGTCGTTGTACCAATAAAATATAATTTCACAAATCAATGTCTGCTTCTTCGCCATTTGGTTACAAGAAGGTTAAGAAAGCAAACAGCAGACAAATTAGAAACATGAAAACAACTGTCAACTGGTTTTAAAGGGAAAACTACAAAAAGGAGTTGGAAAACAGTGCAGTCGTTACTGTTTGCAAAACGTTGAGGCATCAGTATGACACGTATAGGACGCATTAAGATATAGTTTACAATCATGCAATAACATGTACAAAAAAGGCTGGTAACGATATGTAAAGCCATGATAATCCTGTACAGACATGGCAAAATGCGTAAAAAATTGCATGTATTTTCACGTCAGTTGTGGAAAATTTACATGCCACTACTTGGAAAACCATGAAATTACATATAATTTTTACATGTCAAGTCTCTTCTTATCAGTTGTTCTCTCCTTCTTTTTTCATGTACTAACGCGTAGAAGCCTGCAGATGGAGGTGCCAATACTCCGCATTATCTGGCATTACATGTAAATGCGTGTAAATACATACATCGAGAAATGTCCATGTGTTTAATGTGCACTTGTTAAATAGTACGTCAAATACGCCGTCGTTACGTTTGAGCTCACTGCACTAACAACCATCACGAAAACACGCCTATATAATTTTGACTCCCCCAACCCCCTTTTTTATAATAAAAATGGAGTTTACAGGGGTAAACCTTATTTTTCTTATTTCTGCTCTAAAATGGAGATTGTTAATTATAACAGAATCGTGTAGACACAGACACAACGCCACAGAAAGCGGCGTCTGTTCTGGGTAAATAGCATTTATACGAAATGGAGGATCTCACATGATTGTCCATGTATCATTGAATTTATTAAACTCATTTAGGAACAAAAAAAGCTCGGCAAAGAATGCCTCAGCCTCTTATGCAAGATGCTATTCATCATCTAATATTGTTTATGCGTTTTATTCACGATTGTTTTACAAAACTGTCAATATTCCACCATTAGTAAACGCGAGGTGCATGTAACGTTACGAGGCTTACTTAACTAATTTGCATATTTAATCCACTGGTGGATTATCCAATTTACCACATGGCGTTATTACCTGCTCCGACGCGACGTCAAATGATAAATCCAGCTAACGGTTATTTATAGGGGTCGCCCTGTGATTGTAGCTGCAATGTCACAGTGCTGTGTAAAGAGGTTTATCTATAAATCTGAACTTGATTCGTATGATAGATTTGGCAGACAGTGTAAACCTGTAGACTCTGATCAAAAGCGGTGTCTTATCAGGGTCTACAATGTTAACCTAAAGAACAGAAACTGAATAAATACGTAGTTTAACTCCGTGACAAGACCATTTCCCAGTATACTCTCAGAAAAATCAACCCATCAGGGCTGCCAGAGTTTTGATTGGATAAATTTTCTGCATAAGTCATATACCCTACTCATACTGCAATGCAGGGAAGACAAGGTGCACTTCAGATACCGCAAACATCCGAAACATTGACAAATTTGTGTCATGTCCAAAAGGAACAATCGGAATGGCAAATGATGTAGGCCCTGAGCAGAGATCAGACTGCTCCTACAGGAACATTCTGATCAGTGTCTGCACTGTTTGCTTAGGCCCATATGTCGCAATACTTACGATAAACTCCAACTCTGAAGCCTAACGCCTA
The DNA here is from genome assembly GCA_963580285.1 of Lucinisca nassula. NCBI lineage: Eukaryota > Metazoa > Mollusca > Bivalvia > Lucinida > Lucinidae > Lucinisca > Lucinisca nassula. The sequence goes on along the minus strand of OY757019.1, from coordinate 80,963,421 downwards.
CACAATAACCAACATGGATCACATGCGGCCTTAAGTTAATGGCCTACCTGAAAGGCTGAAAGCTACACAATAATCATATATCATGGATCATGTAGTGGAAGTGACTTACTTCTTACATGCGGCCTCAACTTAATGGCCTCCCTGAAACGCTGAAAACCTACACAAAAATAATCATCTCATCACGTTAACAAGTCCGTGAATTGAACACACCTCTAAACCCCACTTTAAATAGAGAAATTGGGGTTTACGGGTGCATACATTATTTTTCTCATTTCTGCTCCAAGACATAGGTTGTGGGTACCACTGAAACCACGCTCTACATTTAGCATTTAGTCACAAGTGCTTCTCTACTAGCATCCCCCAGAATAATTACCTACTGGCAAACGGGACAGGTTCAGATCAGACGCCACAGAACGCAGCGTCATATCAGGACCTACTCTGCTTCCAAAACTGTCTGCAATTTTCCAAATAAATTTAAAAGATAATTCATTCTGTCATGCCTGAATTTTGGAATGGACTGCTGTTATAAAGAGGAGAAAGATTCCTTTTTGTGCACAAATGAGTTAACCCATATATTACGCATAGAATCTTCAATCATTCAAGAAATGATCGACACATCAAATTTAGTCGGTATATTCTTGTATGTAGGAAGGTTGTGTGAGTCGGACCGCTCCTTAAATACTAGCGGTTGTTATGGGCGGTGGGGCTTAAGATGTTATTACATCTCAATGTCGGATAAAAATCCAACAAAATCGGAACAGCGTCTCCAAAATGACCTAACTGGTTTTCTTTTGCTCCAGCATTTCAGTGGTTTCTTGCTGTCGAGTCCTAACCGTTGTCTCACCACTGTGGTTCTTTGATTATTTGTGTTCACGGAGATGTTGCACTGATGAGTTAGGAGGCCTACATGTGGACTGAACAAATTATTTGTCTAAATCGCGACGGAAGTAAGGGCGAGGATTGTGGCCACGTAAAATCGATTTAAGCCCCCCAGTGGAAATCTTTCCACTGACCGTTCCAAGGCGGTTCTTCTGTGGCGATTTATTGATGTTGTTGTTTGTCACTTACTTTGTGTATCACTTGTGTCTTTTTATTTTGGATGGCCATATGGCCATTTTGTGGGAAAGTAACTGTCCTTATGGCCTTCCTTTGTTTAGGTTTTCATTATGGTCTGGTCGCTTAATGTTTGTGTTTCTTTCCCTTTGGTGTCTTTGATGGGTGGGGTAAGTTAATTGTATCGATTCCTGATCTTTGTTTTACTTCTACTTTAAATAGTACTGACGGTGCCAAAACCCTCAACTCAAATAAACAAACAAATCAAATTTATTGACGGGCCTCCGTGGCCTAGTGGTTAAGAGCGCTGACTCTTAATCATTAGGTCTAGTAGTATAGGGGCCACTTTAGCGTCAATGACGTCACGAGATGGTCGACAAGATGGCCACCATTTTGACCCTAGATGACCTCGCGGGGGTCGCCGGATGACCTTCAATGCGGGGTTTGAGAGCACGATGGCCGCCATTTCTGACCATCGATCGCCTCGCGCGAGGTCGCCGGATGACCTTTGCGCAGGGGGTGACGCGTTTAGTAGAAACGCCCTAGACCATGGGAAGGTAGCGTCACGTCCTAGGGCACAGGGGTCTTCTATATGCCGGCTCATCTGCAGGGTGGAGGGTGATCCTTTTCTACCGAATGGTGACTATCTCCGGTAAGGGATTGGCAAACCCGAGTTCTAGCCTACAATGTCCTTTTCCCTTTGTATTGAACGAGTAGTAAGGATCAAAGTCCAGGAAAAAGAGACGGAATCCGTACTTGTAATCTTCTCTGTTCACATTGATATCGTTCCCGAACAGAGTCAGCGTTCTGTAACAGTCCGCGAACTGATTATGTTTTGTCCGTACAATAATAGATTTCTTCTTGCGAAGCACGCGATTCCTAATTGCCAAAAAAAGATTCCTGATTGCACAAAATGAGATTCATTATTGCCAAAAAACGCGATTCCTTATTGCACAAAATGAAATTCCTTTTTGCAAAAAATGAGATTCCTTATTGCAAAAAACGCGATTCCTTATTGCACAAAATGAGATTCCTTATTGCAAAAAAACGCGAATCCTTATTGCACAAAATGAGATTCCTTATTGCACAAAATGAGATTCCTTATTGCACAAAATGAGATTCCTTATTGCACAAAATGAGATTCCTTATTGCAAAAAAATGCGATTCCTTATTGCACAAAATAAGATTCCTTATTGCAGAAAATGATATTCCTAATTGCACAAAATGAGATTCCTTATTGCAAAAAACGCGATTCCTTATTGCAAAAAACGCGATTCCTTATTACACAAAATGAGATTCCTTATTGCAAAGAATGAGATTCCTTATTGCACAAAACGAAATTCCTTATTGCAAAAAATATGATTTCTTATTGCAAAAAACGCGATTCCTTATTTCACAAAATGAGATTCCTTATTGCAAAAAAACGCGATTCCTTATTGCACAAAATGAGATTCCTTATTGCACAAAATGAGATTCCTTATTGCAAAAAATGAGATTCCTTATTGCAAAAAATGAGATTCCTTATAGAAAAAAAAGCTGTGATTGGCCGGGGCCTTTGTTGATAGATTAGATTTCGGCAATTGGCGTATTGTCCGCGAGTTGCTCGATACATGGGTGAGGTCTCTATACGTCGCAAGGGTCTGTTCTCTCCATTATCTCAATAACCGTAGGGTTCTGTATCGAAGTTATCCAACCGGCGACGTTTAGTGTACACCACCTGATAGGTTTTCTTTTCCTCCCTGTTGTACAGTTTCCTTTTCCCCGTTTCTCTACAAATTTTGTGGGGGTTGGTCACGCTGATGGAAGTTTGTTCTGATGGTTCTGTTACTAAAGTCTTTACCGCGTCAAAGTTGATCAGTTGACTGTTGGCAAAATGAAGCGTGAAACCTCTCACTTTGCACGTTTCATTCCCATTGTTAGTTTTATAGGCGTAGTTTTTAGGTCCTCCCGACACGAACTCCACGATATGTTCTCCATGATCCAATTCATTCGTGAGTTCTCCGAGGTAGTCCCCTAACAGGGGGTCGTATTCTCCGGGTCTGCTCACGTAGATCACAGAGTATGTGTCGTAGTACAGGACTTTTCTGCCTAAACGTTCGAGAACGCTATAGAGTTTGAGTCGTGCCCAACAGGTGGTAAAGGTCGCCAGGTAGATATTAGTCTTGTTGTCTTCGGGCTGACAGTCTTTTTTGTAGATCGATTCTACCTGGATCGTGTCGTTCGCCACGATATGAAAATTTTGAACTTCTTTGGTAGGGTCTGAGAGAACTTGATAAAACCCATCGACTTCTGTCTCGTGGAAGAAGGCGGATTGCCTGAGGTTAAGGCGTTGTCCAAACTTTCCCCAGAAACTGTTCAGACATAGTTTTGCTAAAGCTCTTAACCCCGGGTTCTTTTCCAGTTTCTCTTTGTCTAGACCGACACCCTCCTTTTCTAAATATTGATTGACATATTTCTGAGTATCTTCGGGGGTCAGGATCCAATCAGGAGTGCCACTCGCTTCTTGTTTATACTTGAGGAACGTATTGATGTAAGTGGCGAAGAGTCCTCCTTCTCTACTCTGAGGGTCGTATTGAGTGGTTTCGTTCCAATGGTATACTTCGTATACTTTCAGGACTTTGTACCACAAACGTACAGCTGTCTGTAGTTCCGGCGTACACCAGGTCCCGGTCATGACCCTGCTTTCGTCAGAGCAGACGCAAGGTGACTGCGATTCATTTTCCGCGCAAGAGCGGCACAGGGGGAACTTGAGCTTTCCATTGGATCTAAATGGTAACACGGGATGATAGAGTCCACGTGGTGGTAAAATCTGGACTTTAGCGATCCCGAAATACTCGCCGATGTCTTTAAAGTCGGAAGTTATCACTTCTGGATGACCCACTGGATACTCGCAGTATTTGTTCACCCACGGGTAAAGACTGGTAAAGTCGACGTATCTGATCTGTTCTGATTCTTCCGTCTTGTAGTGTAACTGGCTCGCGTTCGTCCGATTCCCGAAAAAGCTGTCTCTAGGATCGAGTCTGTCGGTAATGTCCAAACCCTGAAGAAACTCTCGAAGTTCCGGGTTTGTCTGACTCTGCTCGAGAAATTCGTGTTCCCAGACGCAGACGTATTTCATACCCAGACTTTCTTCGTAGTATTTTTTCTTCATTGTCACAGCGTAGAGTTCGCTCATGGTCTGTTGGGTTAGAGGGTGTTTCGTTTCTTCTCTGTCAGAGGGAAGAAATGTCGGGCACCCGTGAAATATACAACCGTGATATTCGAACGCCGTATTAGTCACGTGACACTACCCGTCAAACTTATACTTGGTACCCGAGAGACGGACTTCTCCACCATTCAAAGCGTGTTGTATTGTAACGCCGTCACGACGGGACATCCATTCTAGCCACTGAATCGAGGCTTTACTGTACTGATCTATTTTATAACCACCGGGAGGGATCTTGGCGATGGGAGACTTTACGAACTCCTTTTCGTCGATGACAACATCATCCTCGGAAATCCACTGGTCGCCCCTTAAAACTGTCATGCGACCGTCGATGTACCTGGCCGGTATCCAGTCGGATTCCCCGGAGAGTTTTACTCGCCATGTTTCCTCCAGGAACTTGGTTCTGTAAACGTTCATACACACCGAAGCGATCGTAACCGAGTCAAAAGGGTCTACGGCGCCCTTCCACTCGGTTTTCCCCTGTTCATTCGTCAATTTCTCGCCCGTAGCCGTCATCAGTAGCTCTCTAAACCTCAAACAGGCCTGACGAAGAATGTCTACGTCACTCCGGCAGTACTGCAACATTTCTGATCTAAAATCGAAGGTGTCGTTCCGTTTGGATCGAAGCCAGGACATACACTCTTCTCTCTCGTCGCTTCCCATAAAGTCGCATCCGTAGAAATGGGGTTCAGGGTACGGGCCGACGTAGTGTTGGTTTTCCACCGTGTTAATGAAAAAAATTGGGAAACCATCCTTTCTTCAGTTCTTTCAAATCGAACGCTTTGGGTAACGCCGACAGTTTCATGGGTAGGAAATTCAGACTGTCGATGACTTTGATATGAAGATCTTTTTCCACTGCCATGTACATGATTTTTGATCCGTTGTAGATGATTTTGTCCGGTCTCATGGATCGATCGATCAAGTACTCCAGTAGAAAATAACCGTCATACCCTTTCATGTTGTGCGCTACGACTTTGAAATATTGATGTTGGCTGGAAAATAACCACTTTCCGAACGTCTGGGCTGTGTTCTGTCCTTCGAAGACGACCTCTCGAAATCCACAGGTTCTCGGACACGGGTCGTCTGCTTCTTTACAACCGGAACAACGAGACCCACATCCTTTACACAAGGATTTCGGCGTTACCGGTTTTTCGATGCATTTCGGGCAGGCGGAATGCGCCACCACAAAGTTGGGTCTGTTGGTGGTTTTTCCGCACCATGACGTCATACACCGTTGACATTTGGAACAGGAGGTACACCTCTGATTGGGTAGACAGTCGGTACAGTCGGGATTATTAACCGGGACATACCCCTCTGAACATTCTGATTCCAGGTCCTTGACATTCGATTCGTAATCTATGAATAAGTACTTGGGTATAAACGCTTCCTTAGCCGGTATGGCTCTCAGGTAGCACAGGTGGTCCCTCAAAACGTGTTGTTCGCAGGACGTGCAGTAAAATTCGCCGTAACCCGGTAAATCTCAATTCTACTGTATAGACCGAACGTTCCTAGTCCAAATTCATCAAGATCATCGAGGACAACGGCTGATCGGTATACGTAGAGGTCTACATCAAATGTTTGAAGACATCCTGGAACGGGCTCGCGGCGATTTGGCGGGAAACGACTTAGGTCGAGTCATTATTCATCACGACGGTTTGCAGAATGCGATAGTGGTACCCTTACAAAACTGGGATCGACTGAATGTAGAGGTCGTGATGGAACACATCGAAAAGGTGTTGAATAGTCGACAAGAGCTGACCGTGAATGGCAGCTTCGAAATCACTATAGGGACCATAGAATTACCGAAGGGCGGCGCTAGACGACGTATCACGTGCCTCCGGGGAGACGATAATTCTCTCAAGATTAAAAAGTCTCTGGTCACCATAGACAATGACGATCAGCTGTGTATGGCGAGAGCGATCGGGGTCGGGTGGGCGAAACTACATGAGTGTACCCAAGAAGAATGGGACGTTTTGACCAAATACCAAAAGTCTAAAAGTATCTTGGAACTGGTGCTCGAATACAAAAAAGTACCGGACTGCTACTTCAAAAATTTAAGAAATAAAAAGCGGGAAGAACAGAAGAAACTGACGGTCGCCATTAGTCAACTTTCCGGTGTACCGTTAGACCGACCGGCCAGCTTGAACGATTTAGGGGCGTTTGAAGAGGTCCTGAAGGTCCGGGTGATGGTGGTGAGCGCTCGACTGGGAAATAAGTTTATTACCAGTCCCAGCACCGACGAACGACCCTGTATTTACCTCTACCACGTAGACAACGACCCTTTCTACGCCATTAGCAATATAACAGGATTCTTCAGCGCCAGATACTTTTGCGAAAAATGTTTGAAACACTATAACAACAAAGAAAGGCATCAGTGCGACACTACCTGTATCGTGTGCAAGACGTCAAACTGTCCCAAGACGGAGACCCCGATCAGCTGCGACCGGTGTAATATGACCTGTCGGTCCATGGACTGTTACCGGCGACATACCGTCCACCCCACCTATCGGAATGGTAAACATGAAGGGAAACCGAGGGGCCCTTCAGAATGCGAAAAGTGGTATAAATGTCCTACTTGTTACAAAGTAGTCAACACCACCAAGAGGAAAAAGGAAGAGCATAGATGCGGCGAATTGTACTGCACGTCCTGCGAACAACACGTTTTGAGGGACCACCTGTGCTACCTGAGAGCCATACCGGCTAAGGAAGCGTTTATACCCAAGTACTCGAATGTCAAGGACCTGAAATCAGAATGTTCAGAGGGGTATGTCCCGGTTAATAATCCCGACTGTACCGACTGTCTACCCAATCAGAGGTGTACCTCCTGTTCCAAATGTCAACGGTGTATGGCGCCATGGTGCGGAAAAAACACCCACAGACCCAACTTTGTGGTGGCGCATTCCGCCTGCCCGAAATGCATCGAAAAACCGGTAACGCCGAAATCCTTGTGTAAAGGCTGCGGGTCTCGTTGTTCCGGTTGTAAAGAAGCAGACGACCCGTGTCCGAGAACCTGCGGATTTCGAGAGGCCGTCTTCGAAGGACAGGACACAGCCCAGACGTTCGGAAAGTGGTTATTTTCCAGTTAACATCAATATTTCAAAGTCGTAGCGCACAACATGAAAGGGTATGACGGTTATTTTCTACTGGAGTACTTCATCGATCAATCCATGAGACCGGACAAAATCATCTACAACGGATCAAAAATCATGTACATGGCAGTGGAAAAAGATCTTCATATCAAAGTCGTCGACAGTCTGAATTTCCTACCCATGAAACTCTCGGCGTTACCCAAAGCGTTCGGTTTAAAAGAACTGAAGAAAGGATGGTTTCCCCATTTCGTCAACACGGTGGAAAACCAACACTACGTCGGCCCGTACCCTGAACCCCATTTCTACGGATGCGACTATATGGGAAGCGGCGAGAGAGAAGAGTGTATGTCCTGGCTTCGATCCAAACGGAACGACACCTTCGATTTTAGATCAGAAATGTTGCAGTACTGCCGGAGTGACGTAGACATTCTTCGTCAGGCCTATTTGAGGTTTAGGGAGCTACTGATGACGGCTATGGGCGAGAAATTGACGAATGAACAGGGGAAAACCGAGTGGAAGGGCGCCGTAGACCCTTTTGACTCGGTTACGATCGCTTCGGTGTGTATGAACGTTTACAGAACCAAGTTCCTGGAGGAAACATGGCGAGTAAAACTCTCCGGGGAATCCGACTGGATACCGGCCAGGTACATCGACGGTCGCATGACAGTTTTAAGGGGCGACCAGTGGATTTCCGAGGATGATGTTGTCATCGAGGAAAAGGAGTTCGTAAAGTCTCCCATCGCGAAGATCCCTCCCGGTGGTTATAAAGTAGTTCAGTACAGTAAAGCCTCGATTCAGTGGCTAGAATGGATGTCCCGTCGTGACGGCGTTACAATACAACACGCTTTGAATGGTGGAGAAGTCCGTCTCCCGGGTACCAAGTATAAGTTGGACGGGTACTGTCACGTGACTAATACGGCGTTCGAATATCACGGTTGTATATTTCACGGGTGCCCGACATGTCTTCCCTCTGACAGAGAAGAAACAAAACACCCTCTAACCCAACAGACCATGAGCGAACTCTACGCTCTGACAATGAAGAAAAAATACTACGTAGAAAGTCTGGGTATGAAATACGTCTGCGTCTGGGAACACGAATTTCTCGAGCAGAGTCAGACAAACCCGGAACTTCGAGAGTTTCTTCAGGGGTTGGACATTACCGACACACTCGATCCTAGAGACAGATTTTTCGGGGGTCGGACGAACGCGAGTCAGTTACACTACAAGACGGAAGAATCAGAACAGATCAGATACGTCGACTTTACCAGTCTTAACCCGTGGGTGAACAAATACTGCGAGTATCCAGTGGGTAATCCAGAAGTGATAACTTCCGACTTTAAAGACATCGGCGAGTATTTCGGGATCGCTAAAGTCCAGATTTTACCACCACGTGGACTCTATCATCCCGTGTTACCATTTAGATCCAATGGAAAGCTCAAGTTCCCCCTGTGCCGCTCTGGCGCGGAAAATGAATCGCAGTCACCTTGCGTCTGCTCTGACGAAAGCAGGGTCATGACCGGGACCTGGTGTACGCCGGAACTACAGACAGCTTTACGTTTGGGGTACAAAGTCCTGAAAGTATACGAAGTATACCATTGGAACGAAACCACTCAATACGACCCTCAGAGTAGAGAAGGAGGACTCTTCGCCGCTTACATCAATACGTTCCTCAAGTATAAACAAGAAGCGAGTGGCACTCCTGATTGGCTCCTGACCCCCGAAGATACTCAGAAATATGTCAATCAATATTTAGAAAAGGAGGGTGTCGGTCTAGACAAAAAGAAACTGGAAAAGAACCCGGGGTTAAGAGCTTTAGCAAAACTATGTCTGAACAGTTTCTGGGGAAAGTTTGGACAACGCCTTAACCTCAGGCAATCCGCCTTCTTCCACGAGGCAGAAGTCGATGGGTTTTTTTCAAGTTCTCTCAAACCCTACCAAAGAAGTTCAAAATTTTCATATCGTGGCGAACGACACGATCCAGGTAGAATGGATCTACAAAAAAGACTGTCAGCCCGAAGACAACAAGACTAATATCTACCTGGCGACCTTTACCACCTGTTGGGCACGACTCAAACTCTATAGCGTTCTCGAACGTTTGGGCAGAAAAGTCCTGTGCTACGACACAGACTCTGTGATCTACGTGAGCAGACCCGGAGAATACGACCCCCCGTTAGGGGACTACCTCGGAGAACTCACGAATGAATTGGATCATGGAGAGCATATCGTGGAGTTCGTGTCGGGAGGACCTTAAAACTACGCCTATAAAACGAACAATGGGAATGAAACGTGCAAAGTGAGAGGTTTCACGCTTCATTTTGCCAACAGTCAACTGATCAACTTTGACGCGGTAAAGACTTTAGTAACAGAACCATCAGAACAAACTTCCATCAGCGTGACCAAGCCCCACAAAATGTAGAGAAAAGGGGAAAAGGAAACTGTACAACAGGGAGGAAAAGAAAACCAATCAGGTGGTGTACACTAAACGTCGCCGGTTGGATAACTTCGATACAGAACCCTACGGTTATTGAGATAATGCAGAGAACAGACCCTTGCGACGTATAGAGACCTCACCCATGTATCGAGCAACTCGCGGACAATACGCCAGTTGCCGAAATCTAATCTATCAACAAAGGCCCCGGCCAATCACAGCTTTTTTTTTCTATAAGGAATCTCATTTTTTGCAATAAGGAATCTCATCTTTTGCAATAAGGAATCTCATTTTTTGCAATAAGGAAACTCATTTTGTGCAATAAGGAATCGCGTTTTTTTGCAATAAGGAATCTCATTTTGTGAAATAAGGAATCGCGTTTTTTGCAATAAGGAAATCTCATTTTTTGCAATAAGGAATCTCGTTTTGTGCAATAAGGAATCTCATTTTGTGCAATAAGGAATCTCATTTTGTGTAATAAGGAATCGCGTTTTTTGCAATAAGGAATCGCGTTTTTTGCAATAAGGAATCTCATTTTGTGCAATTACGAATATCATTTTCTGCAATAAGGAATCTTATTTTGTGCAATAAGGAATCGCATTTTTTGCAATAAGGAATCTCATTTTGTGCAATAAGGAATCTCATTTTGTGCAATAAGGAATCTCATTTTGTGCAATAAGGATTCGCGTTTTTTGTAATAAGGAATCTCATTTTGTGCAATAAGGAATCGCGTTTTTTGCAATAAGGAATCTCATTTTTTGCAAAAAGGAATCTCATTTTGTGCAATAAGGAATCGCGTTTTTTGGCAATAATGAATCTCATTTTGTGCAATCAGGAATCTTTTTTTGGCAATAAGGAATCGCGTGCTTCGCAAGAAGAAATCTATTATTGTACGGACAAAACATAATCAGTTCGCGGACTGTTACAGAACGCTGACGCTGTTCGGGAACGATATCAATGTGAACAGAGAAGATTACAAGTACGGATTCTGTCTCTTTTTCCTGGACTTTGATCCTTACTACTCGTTCAATACAAAGAGAAAAGGACATTGTAGGCTAGAACTCGGGTTTGCCAATCCCTTACCGGAGATAGTCACCATTCGGTAGAAAAGGATCACCCTCCACCCTGCAGATGAGCCGGTATATAGAAGACCCCTGTGCCCTAGGACGTGACGCTACCTTCCCATGGTCTAGGGCGTTTCTACTAAACGCGTCACCCCCTGCGCAAAGGTCATCCGGCGACCTCGCGCGAGGCGATCGAGGGTCAGAAATGGCGGCCATCGTGGTCTCAAACCCCGCATTGAAGGTCATCCGGCGACCCCCGCGAGGTCATCTAGGGTCAAAATTGTGGCCATCTTGTCGACCATCTTGTGACGTCATTGACGCTAAAGTGGCCCCTATACTACTAGGTCTCTCAACGCTGTGGTTCGAGCCTGGCTCGGATCACATGTGAGACGCCAAGTTCTGCGACGGAAAGTCAGGTGGTTTTTCTCCGGGTTCTCCGGTTTTCGCCCACCTCTGATTAACGATCGGCTCGATATGAGCGAAATAATCTTGAAAGGGCCGTAAAACCAAAACCAACTAAAAATAAAATTTATTGGCCGAAAGTTGAAGAAACCCTCTGTGCTCTGAACAGCTTATGAAGACAAAAACCCGACGCCACAGGACCTGTCTGACCTGAGGCTTCACTGCTTGTGAGAGTCCCTTTTTGGAGACACGAATCATTAATTGGTTTCATAGCCCCACGAAGGGGCCTGGAGGTTACATTAATTCTATTTGACAAGAGTCAGTGCGTTCTGGATCGTTTGAACTTCACAGTTTGTTTCTATGTCCATTTGACGAGTATACATGAGCCGTTTAGCACGTATGAGAATAAACTTGGTTTATAGAGGATCTTACATGAGCGATCATGTATTATTGATTTTATTAAACGAGTTGAGGAAAAGGGATAAAATGCGAGGCTTTGCCTAGCATTTTATCCCTTTCCTCAACGAGTTTAATAAATTCAATAATACATGAGCATGAATGCAAGATTCTATTTATCATATGACATTTAAACGCATTTTATTCACGACTGTTTACAAAAATGTCAATTTTCCGCCATTAGTAAACGCGACGTCGTTAAGGACGTCGTACATGTAACGTTACGGGACGTATCTAGCTAATTTGCATATTTAATCCACTAGTGGATTATCGAAAATATTACATAGCGTTATTACACTCTCAGACGCGACGTCATAAGATAAACTTGTTTACAAAATGCTTTTTTCCTTTTCAAATTGCAAAATTTACTATGACAATAATGACGAAAAGCAATATCATTGATATATGCATTTGCATAAATGACAGCTTCGGCGCTTTATCTCTGACAAAAGCTTCCTTTATCGACTTAATTGTCGGAATGTAGAGCATTGCGTATTGTAACTTGGAATGACATTTAGTTACAAAATATCTTTGCTAGTGCACTGGAATTCTGTATGTGGGTGTGGGGAGCAAGACTAATAAGTCTTAGTTTGGAGGTCGTTTGTAAAGTATATCAAATCACGAGCCCGAATGATTTGTCTTTTTTCAACTGACCTACAAACTGTGATTGCTCCAAATTCCAGCGCAGTTGCATATTCTGACCTCCGACTCATTTATTTCTCAACAAAACTACACTTGAGCTGCTCTCTCTCGATTGTAACACAGTAAAAATTGATAATAAGTTTGCTGTCCCAACTATTCGCCTTGTTAGAAGAAAGGTCATTAACATAATTGTCTATTGACTTATGTCCTTTTGAAATTAGGCCATAGAAATAGCTGTGTTTCGCTAACCCGCTCGAACCTGATTTTTCGTGCCGACCCTGCAATTTTTAGGCCTATTGCCGTCCAGAAAAAAAAAAAATTTCTTACCTACCGACCTTTATATTTTCTCGCACTTTTAATAAAAATTATAAAACTGTCATCATTGCTAAACTAATGCTTACAACCTCTGTTCTTTTGCTTCTACGATGCTTTAAACCTCGTAATTTGAACGTTTTCCGGTAATATAGTTAAAATTAAGTCGTTTAATATTGTTGTTTTTAACTGCTTTTTTCCACCGAATAAAATTTTGACAACGAATAAAAAATTTGCGACCTACCGACCCATACCAGTTGGAAACACGGCTATTTCTAGGCCTTATTTTATGGTGCGAGAAAATAACGACTCACCGTCAGATGCCACAATCTTAATACATGTAAAATTATAACAGGCTAATAATATTCGACCTTATTTCAGAGTGTAACACATTTAGTAAACCAGTACTAATCTTCCATGTGGCCCTCTTTTCCTGGATAGAAACCAGTACTAATCAATATGGATAAAGTCCCTTGGCGCTTGCGATGATCGAACTGGCTGCTTCTCGCTCACAATTCCGGTGCTTTACCACTGCACCACAAGGGGATCAGAATAATATAAGCGTGTTTTCGTGATCAGTAACATTCTTCTTTAGACGACATTTTGATCGAACCCGGTGTGTTTGTTATTTCGTTGACAAATTAATCCTGCTTTATCTTTTCTAGTTTAACCCTTTTAGTACCAAATGGAATCTTCCTCCTTATATATAGCACGAGTCAATTTCAAAATTTAGGGGTGTCAGGTTTGTTTTTTTTTTCAAAATTTATTTTGGAAATGGCTTCCGTTTTGTGCAAACAATGAAAGCCCTGATCAGACGCCGCAGTGATCTTGGCCTGCACTGTTTCATTAGGAAAAAATGTCCGTAAGAAATAATGGCGGCCAACATGGTGTCAGAAAATGATTAATATTAGGTAAAATGATGACATCTTTATTATTTCTGCTTTCAACATAGATTTTGGGTACTCGTTAGAACCGTCTCAATGAGGCGGTTCTAACGAGTACCCACAAACTATGTTTTAAAGCAAAAATAAGGCAGATAATTTATATCCCGTACACCCCACTTTTCTCTATATAAAGTGGGGTTGGGGGGGGGGGGGTCATTTCACGGGCTGGCTACCGTGATGTGCCAAGGCACCCTTTTAGGGGTTTCTGGTACTGAATGGGTTAATAAAAGCTTCTTGGGGGACGTAAAAGAAATTAAGGATTCTAAATAGGTACCCTTTTAATGATTAATGAATCAGTTCCCTTCTGTCTAGGGCCATTATATATATCAAAGCTATTGTATGTCGAAGTATCAGACAGCATTTTTTTATGAGATAGATGGTACTTTTACAACGCAATAAAGGATTTGTTTCTTTCATTGTTGTGAATATCAACAACTGTTATATGTCTGGATGTCTACAATAAATGCGCAATTTTTATAAACGAACTAAAATTGAATTGCTTTTTTTCGGCCTTCTACACCAGGTTCAATGTATCTTGAAGAACATGCCGAATAGCAAGAACATTTCTGTCGCATTGCTTTCACGCTCTGCATGCTGGGTATTTTTAAAGCAGACGATAGTTTAAAACATTTTTATAATTTTTTACAGAAAATAGGATTTTGGACATTCAAGCAAATTGTCTCCTTATCAGACAGTGCGATGTACTGTGAAAGGGTAATCTTTTGGAAGCAAGGAATATAGAGTATGGAGTGTACAAGTTTTTAGGGGTGCCAGACTAGCTAGTTTCGGCCAATTAGGCCCCATTAGTGGCTTTGCACTTTCTCTGATGGCTGTCTATCAATGTACGTGTTCGAGTCTGGAGACGACCCGGAGAACTATACGAGGACTGCAACATTGTGGAAACAGACAGATATGGAGGGGGTCAGTGATGATATAAGATGGAATTTCTTTTGAAGGCCGGGCGGACTTGTACGTGATAAACGGAGGTACATTGACTGCATTACGGTATCGAGATGAAATTCTAGATCCTATCGAGATGAAATTCTAGATCCTATTGTGAGGCCTTTTGCTGGGGCAATTGGTGGCAATTTCATTCTGATGCAGAATAATGCGCCCCCACCCCCTACTGCTAGAGTGTGCATGGATTCCCTTAATCGTGAGACTATTGAAGTAATGTAATGGCCGACACGTTCTCCTAACTTACACCGAATAGAACATGTGTGGGACAGACTTCACAGACGTATTTCAAAGGGCGATCATCCGCCAATGACTATTCAAGAACTCACAAACCCGAGTAGGAAACACCAGCTTTACAAACTGTTCAAAATATGGTTCGTAGCATGCCTCGGCGATGTCAAGAGCGTTGTGCTGCTCGAGGTGGTCATACACATTAGTGACAGGAAAAAGTGACTGATTTGCGCAGGACATTTGAAATAATCTGACGTAAAGATGGGAATTTCTCAAACATTTATGCAAATTCTTCCTTAACAGGTTACAGGCCTTGATTTGTGAACTGGTTGCCAATGTTTGCCATTAACATGTTGCAGATAAAGTTATCCATCTTTCTGAGTCGTTGTTTCATCATCATTATCCAACATCTTCATACTATGAGGAAATATGTTTGCTCCTTTAATTGTTTTGAGCAGTGTATTTATTTTTCTATTTCGCCGAACCAGATTTTGGAAATTATAATTCCCTATTAGCAATTTTAAAGGTACTGACAGTCTAAAGAAAATAGTGGTTGTGTGCGTTGAGTTCAAGCGAATATGGACCATATTAATGTACATGCTTGCGTGGTTCTATGAACGTACCCTGGCATTCCATCAAATTGTGCTTTTTGACAATTCATCACAGGGAAATTAATGCGTAAAATATAACATTTTAAATTGGTTGAAACGATTCCTATTTCACAGTGTTAAATAGACTGCACCTAATGATACCAAGAACTGAATGTATGGTTTCTGTTATTACAGAATCAGTTTTATTCTTTACAAAAATACCATCTAAAACATATCAGCCCATACTTGGAAAAAGACTCTTAGCATTCTCCTATAATTCATCTTCTTCTAATCCGCCTGTACAACCAAGTGTAGGGCTAGACGCGTCCTTGAGGTCTCCTATATAACAACAAGCTACTCGGCCCCCGCCCATTGATGCTAGGGGCGTGATAGCTCAGTGGTTAGTGCACTTGCCTCTGATGCTAGAGATCCCGGGTTCGATCCCCGGCAGCGGTGTTAAAATTTCGGTGTCCGAACACGCTACATTGGCATCATTTGCAGGGATGAATGTCATAAAGTGCGCCGTAATCGGATCGGAACGTTAACTGGAGCCCCCCTGTGCAGGGAGAACCATCCCCTGTGCAGGTTAAAGATCCCTGCCGTAATTACATGATTACTGTGTAGGCTTTCATCCTGCAAAACCTGGAGTGTATGTAATATACACCTGCAGTAATGGTCAAATGTGACCGACACAGTATCAGAAGATAGATAGATAGGTGCTTGGAGAAATAGATGGGCTGCATGATGCTTCCACGCAGGGCTGAATCCGGCCCGCACACGAGTACTTGTAAACTGCTTAGAAGATCTAAGCCTGTGCAGGCAATGCGGTGCGTGTCAGACCGTCCATGCTTATAAACCTTATTGGTTTCATTGGGTGACAGGGCTTGAGGTGTCATTTCATCTCAATGTCGGGTAAAAGTCCCACAAAATTGGTAGCAACGTCGTCTCAAAATTGGCCTACATAGTGTTGACGGGGAAGTTAAACATCAAATCAAACAAGGCAAAAACCAAAAAAAAACAAGCTACTTAAGCTCTCAGTAAGCTCGCACCCGCCCCCTAACCCCACCACTGGCAAGAGCCGATGAGACATCTGCCGAGTCTTCAAGCAACTGTCCATTTCAAGCCGTCTCTCCAAGGGATGAGGCATTTAGAAAAGAAATATGGGATAGCATAGAATAACAGACATAAAAACTTTAAAAGAAAGCAGACCCGCATGCCACACCTGCTGCAAGCACAAATATCCCTTGCTCTACTGGTGCCTACTGACCTATACAGTGTTGACGAGGACGTAACCTAAAATCAAATTGTTTGATTTGAGGTTTAATGTCCCCGTCAACACTGAGTGAGTGAGTGAGTATTTGAGTTTTACGTCCCACCAACAGCTAAGGTCATACGGAGACGGGACCCGTCAACACTGAATAGGTCATTTTAGAGACGTTGCTTCCAATTTTAAGAGACTTTTCCCGACATTGAGATGAAATGACTTCTCAAGCCCTATCACCCAATGAAATTAATAGCTTTTAAAAGCACAGACGGTCAGACTCGCACCGCTTTACCTAGGCAGGCTTAGATCCTTGAAGCGGTTTACCAGTACTCGTGTGCGGTCGGTTTCAGCTCTGCGTGGAAGCATCATGCAGCCCATCTATTTCTTTAAGCCCAGATGGGCAGAGGCCGAAACCCGAAATAAAAATCGACAACAAGAAAGTGTAGTTACATGTTATACGAAGGTGTTGCTAAACATAAGGATTGATTTCATATCTCCAGAACAAGCATTTTTCAGATGAAACTCAGTAAACTTTTCGTATTTCAAGTTTTAACATTGATTGTGGGTTCTAAGTAGTACCCACAATCTATGTTCAGCAGCAATAAAGAATCTACCGTACTAAGGTGTAAAACCTATTATTCCAAATCTAAAGTTGTATTCTTCAGGGTTCTCATTTCACAGACTTTGTAATGTAATGCCATTTTCTCCCATCCAGTATCAGCTCAAAGTCAGGTTCTGGAGAATATGTGAAAATTTGACAAGCTACTGACACACGGACGACAGACAGGTCATGTCAAAACTTGGGCCTATATGCTGATCTGCAGCTTTTGATCTAATAACTCGCAAACAATCGAAAATTATAATTACACACTGCACATATGTTAGGTAGAACATCAAAAGTTTTGTTTTTACGGCGTAGCCGTTCTGGTTTTGCTTTTGTCCTACATTTTTCGTTATTCCATTGGTCAATAAAACCACATGTCGAAGGAGATGACCATTTCATTGGTCAATGATTTGCATAAATAAATCTACTCAAAAGTACGACAGTTTACTGAAGTTTTAACCTAGGAAATGTTTCGTTTTTTATGTGAGACATGAATGAAAAATATATACAGTTTCGGCTTGCTCACCGTCTTGTCCTTTACATATGTATATACGTCATATGTATAATTGTGTTTCTAGTGAATTCTGTAACTGCTGCGGTGAATAGCTATTTTGACCTAATTTCACGTGGTTGGTCTATATAGCGAAAGGAACCATTTCGCGAAGGAAGATTCCTTTCGCGAAAAGAAGAATTTTCTGCGAAAGGAATTGTTTGTTTGATTTGAGGTTTAACGTCCCAAAATGGCCGCCATACCCATATATGATAACACTCATCAAGCTAAAAGCATCCGGCGGGTCGTGTACTTCAGCTGAAGCACTGGTTTCTAAACAACCTTCCAATTAAATCTACGCCGCATATCTTTTTTAAAGATATTTCTTGTTAACATGCAACTTGGGACATATTTTAAATCAAAGCACTGACAGCTCTAGTCTCTTAGCGTATGTCGCAGCTCAGTGTAGCTCACCCGTTTCTTGCCTTGTCTTTATAAGCATATGTATAATGGTACCAGGCAATTGGACAAATACCTGTAAGCTTTAGGTGTCTGAATATGAACCACACATCCCTCAACGTTGTACTTTCATTCATTCATTCCTTTTTATTTTGTTTATTTTTTTTTTTTTGGGGGGGGGGGGGGGGGGGGGGGTTCAGATGTAATGCCACCCATGTGAGATGATGCACTTTCAGTTGCGACCCATGTGAGAGATATTTGACTAAATCATTCAAGCATTAAATATAGTTCACAACATGCATAGTTTATGTCAATCATTAGGTCACCCGAAAGTTAAAACTCCGGTATGAAATTTCTCCATCCAGTACACATTACAAGGCAAAAGTCACTAGCCATGAAATGCACAGGTCACACTGCCCTAGAATATGTGTTCAGACCAAACATCGGGTCACCTGAACTTATAATCCAGATATGACATTTCTAATTATAAGTCAAAGTATTGTACCATGAAATATAGATCAAAATGGCCTAGATATATTTCTATGTCAATCGTCAGGTCACATGGATATTCCATGCATGACATTGCTCCAATAACCAGTATTCAAGTAGAAGGCAAAATCACTGAACCATGAAATATAGGTCATGCTTAACTTGATATACATTTCGAGACCAATCATCGCATCTCATGCAGCTAATATGCATGGCATATGTACATGGTGGCCTAATAGTCTTATTTCCATCACATAGCTTTCGTTCTGCAACGGAACGATAGGTTTTTTTGTTTGTTTGTTTGTTTTTTGTTGCTGTTGTTGTTGTTTTGGGGTACGTTGGTTTTCGCCCACCTCTGATTAACAATAGGCTGGATATGAGTGAAATAATCTTGATATGGCTGTAAAACCAAGGGAAAATCACATAGTTTTCCAGATATAAGGCAAAATTACTTAACTAAGAAATAAAGGTCACGCTGAACTAGATATGAATTGAGGTCAATCATCTGGTCACAAGGAGCTAATATCCCAAGTATATGACATCACCCCAGGCCCCCGTCCACTGGGGCTTGAAGAAATAGATGGGCTGCATGATGCTTCCACGCAGAGCTAAAACCGACCGCACACGAGTACTGGTAAACCGCTTAGAGGATCTAAGCCTGCCCAGGTAAAGCTTTGCAAGTCGGACTGTCCATACTTATAAGCCCTATTGGTTTCATTGGGCGACAGGGCTTGAGATGTCATTGCATCTCAATGTCGGGTAAAACTCCCATACAATTGGAAGCAACGTCTCCAAAATGACCTATACAGTGTTGACGGGGATGTTAAACCTTAATTAAAACAAACATATGACATCTCTCCAATAAATAATGAACCGCAGTTGGATACTGGTTAATCGCTCCGAGGATCTGAGATAGACTGTCTAGGCAACGGGGTGCGAGTCCAACCATACAATAAATAAACCCTTTTGGTTGTTTAGCTTCATCCCTATGCCCATATGAGTCCCATAAAATTGGAATTGAAGTCTCCAAAATGACCTATATAGTGTTGACGATGACGCAAAACCTCAGTTTTACACTAGAACAAATGTCACATAGTAGGCTGATAGCATATTTGAACTACATATGACATATTAAAAATAACCCAATGCCTCACCGCCAGCATTTAAACCTATTTTTTCTGTCGTTCTTAATGATAAGTGACTGTCCAGATACAAACATTTGAAATTAATAATAATAATAATAATAATAATTATTATTATTATTATTATTATTATTATTATTATTATTATTATTATTAAAAGCAGTAATGCGCATAACCAGAGCTCTACAATAGATCTTCTTGTACTTCATACAACAGACCGCACATGAGTACTGTTTAGCCGCTTAGAAGGTCTAAGCTTGCCCAGGCAAAGTGGTATGAGACGGACCGTCCAATGCATATAAACTCTATTGGTTTCATTGGACGCCAGGGATTGAGATGTCATTTCATTTTGAGATGTCATTTCATCTCAATGTGTCAGCTATGGGATTCGAACTCACAACCATATGGTCCAAAATTAAAAAATAAAAATGTTTAGCGAGCACTTTACCACGGGACCACAGTTCTTATCAATGCTTTCGTGTAATATTTAACATATTCAGTAGACGAAACTAATATACTGATTACGTAACTGTAGGGGTGTCGGGATATACACAAACCCATGTAAACCCTATATTTATCATCGTTTCCATAAATATTTTGAACATCTGAACAAACTTAATAAAAATCTATCATGTGTTTTGATGTCTACCTTTTCCTTTAAATAAATATCGGTAATGAGCATCAAATCTTTGAATATGTAATCCTGACACACACACTACTAGAAGAGTCCAATATAATACCAATCTTTAAATGAGAATTCTATTAATTAACTACTTGAATTAGTATATATAGAATAACTAACGCCTAGAAAATCTACTGATGCCAAACCCAGCACTTAAAGCTGCACATAACGATAACTCACCCTTGCGACATAGTGCATTTTTCACATCTCCAAAATGGCTACTAATCTGATGAAAATCTGTGAATTTTTCTTATAAATGCTCAAACATAGGTTAAGGATGCTCGTTAGAACCGCCTCATTGAGGCGGTTCTAACGAGTACCCACAACCTATGCCTTGGAGCAAAATTAAGAAAAATAATGTATACCTCCGTAAACCCCAATTTTCTCTATATAAAGTGGGGTTTAGGGGGTCTTTATTTCACGGACTTGTCCACGTGATGAGACAGGCCTTAGGAAACAGTGTAGACCCAGATGAGAAAGCGACGTCTCATCACGGTCGACACTGTTTGCCACACATCCGGCTATTCTTAGACACAACATACGGTAGTAAATTTTACTTGTTCAAAATTTAGAACAAGTATGGTAAGGAGTTGAGATGTCCATATATTTAGGGTAATTACGGTAAGTACCTTTTCTCATCGGCTGGCCCCTATACTCACAGTAATCACACTCAAGCAATGGCAAATATGACAAGATACAGGTTTTTGTTTGTTTGTTTTTTAGGTTTAACGTCCCCGTCAACACTTTATAGGTCATTTTGGAGACACGGCTTCCAATTTAGTGGGATTTTTACCCGACATTGAGATGAACTGACATCCTAAGCCCTGCCGTCCAATTAAACCAATAGGGTTTATATGCATGGGCGGTCCAACAAACATCTTTCCATGGCATGCTTAGAATCTCTGTGCGGTTTATTAGTAGTCATATGCGGTTGGGTTCAGCTCTGAATGGAAGCATCGTGGAGCCCAGTCTATTTCTTCTAGCCCCGATTGGCGGGGCCGACAAGCTACAGATACATGTACAGTATAATTCCTCTATAAAGACAATCTTTGGGACTGTTCAAAAGTGGTCCTTAAGACCACTTTTGGACAGCCCCGAAGTTGGTCCATGACCAGAGGTTACTGTATGCAGAAAACACAAAGAAAGAATAACTGCAGCCTACTGGACAGAACTGGCCGTAATTTTTAGTGGTCTTAAAAGTGGAATTTCACTGTAAATTCCAAAGCTCCAACACCGGTGACTCGTGTACTATGAGTGAATCGAACTTGGACGTGGGTCCCTAAGCAATTCTCCCTATGGTCTCGATGAACATTGAAAATATAAATAAGGAACAAGGAATAAAGAACAAGGAATAATGAACAAGGGAATAAGGAACCAACTTACATGTAACACTTGTTATCGATGAGGCGAGATTCTAATAATTGCATGCATTCACATTACGAAAACACGCCTATACAAATACATTGCCAATTTTTTGGCCAAAGAATTGAATTTTTAAGATGAAGAAATGTGATATTTTTCTTATTTCTATTCAAAACATAGATTGCGGGACCTCGGTAGAACCGCCTCGACGAGGCGGTTCTATCGAGTACCCACAATCTATGTTTTTGAGCAGAAATAAGAAAAATAATGAATACCCCCCCACACACACACACACACACTTAAACCCCAGTTTTGCTGCATAAAATTGGGGTTGAAGGGGGTCAAAATTATATAGGCGTGTTCTCGTGATGAATTGCATGCATTCATTTGATGCACATTTAATTTTCCCATCATTTCTCCTCATTACGAAAATACGCCAATTTTGCGAATTTGACACTAAAAAAATGGAAGTTTTACAATAAGAAATATCGTTTTTTTTCATATTTCTAGTCTAAGCATAGATCTATGTTTTTGAGCAGAAATGATAAAAATAAATTATACCCCTGTAAACCCTAGTTTTACGTTGTAAAAGTGGGGTTTGAAGGGATCAAAATTTTCAGGCGAGTATTCGTGATGTGGTCGGGCACCATTAGCTCTAACTACCCGGTGTGAAAGTTGAAGCTCGGCTACCTTGCCGCGAGTGTAAAGTCAAGTCTGCCCGTCATCAGCTAGCAATATTAAAGTCAGAAGAGTGCGATACGATTTGGGCCGCGTCGTGAGAAAATATATGCTATGGTACTTGTGAACAAATAGGTTTTTCATCATGATAACAGGTCCGTGAAAGAAGACCCCTCTAAATTCCACTTAATACAGAGAAACCTTGGATCTACAGTGGGGGGAATCCATTATCTGCCTTATTTTTGCTCCGAAACATAAATTGTGGGTACTCGATAGAACCGCCTCATTGAGGCGGTTCTAACGAGCACCCACAATCTATGTTGAAAGCAGAAATAAGAAAGCTGTCACAGTTTTATTAAATATTTGTCATTTCTGACACCATGTTGGATGTCATTATTTCACATGGACATGTTTTCCTAATGAGACATGAAACAAAGCACCATGCGACACGGATGCGTTATATCATAATGACGCCAATGCAGTCTCACCTTTTGTCTCTTAAGTAGGGCAACAAAAAATAATGGTCGTGAACTTGAAATTTTTGTTGTTGTTTTTTTTTTTCCTATGGCGTCTTGGATGGGTGGCGTTGGTTTACTGCATTGCCTGCACTTCTATTATCTGAATTTGCCCTTGTTTATGATTATTGGTAACCGACAATCGCGCCAACTTCTCGATTATTGCTAACATTGGATCGATTGATAATCAATCGCATGATTTAGTTATTGATATCCAACGAACATCATGCCTACGCGATGATATCTGAATCCCTGTAAGAATGCATTGATTCGCCCGAATACATCTCTTGACAATGGACCACCGGTCAAAAGGCAATGATCGCGGCAATAAAGCGATCAATAACCATTTCTTGGCTTTTATTAATTGATTATCTTGTATAACACCAGGTCAACCAATATATAAAACTCATAAATCATGTTTTTTAATTGCCTCAATTAATAAAATTGTCATTAATCAAGCAATTTTGTATTGGCCAAGTTACAGGTCCTCGGTCAGCTGTATTGGCCTCGGCCTTCGGCCTCGTGCCAATACAGCAGACCTCGGACCTGTAACTGGGCCAATACGAAATAACTTGATAATAGCATTATATTATTAATCATTGACTAAAGAAACGTATCTTTAAAACAGTTCTGATACATTGTGGCTGAGCCACGACACGTGTAAACATGCGTATTTGTATTTTTTCTTCTGAAGACTAGAATCACCCGCCCTTACCCATACTTTATTATCATAGCCATATTTGCCGAGGAGTTAGCTCTATAGGATGCATAGCCATGCAGATGTCTTAGTTTTAGTCAACGCAGCCAACCATTACATTGCTTGGCCGCATGCATCATAGCACACTTTTTTCTCAAAGTCTCGCGGCGGCGAAGCTCCCCTAATGCATCTATTTCAGACTGAGTTCTTCCATTACTGTCATTTACACAAGGAAATGCCACTAGTGCTTCCAAAAATAACATAAGTCTCTTCAAATGCATCAGACAATCCTTCTTGGATATTTTTTTCTGGGCATACATCAAAGCATGTGCTAAGCTGTTATGCGGAAAGAAAGCAATAGAATACTCAAATCCCAACTATTACAACGACAGGAGTCATGCACCGATTACCCCCTATCCCCGTATACCGGCCGATCTTTATGACCGCTGGTTTTGGCCTTTTTTTCCGACATGGGACAAAACGTAATCGTATGGCGTCTGTTTCCAAAGAGAAATTTTGGTGGGGCGGCGAGGCAGTGAATACCGACCGAACATCCCATACTAATCGGCCGATTATCCTATGATGTCCGGGCGATAGCCGGCCTATTCAAGACATCGTACGAATATCGCCCGAGTATCCTATGGACAACGAAAGATGCTTGTACCAGGCCCGGCCGAATGTCGGGCGATTGTCGGGCCGTGTGTTGTCTCTTGTGTAGAAACGCGCCGGGGGTTTATATAGTCCGCCAGATATCCGGTTCTGGCCGGCCGGTAACATATCTGGTCCACACCGGTTCAAGCCGATTGGACATCGGCGGGTTACTTTCCAATGTGTAAACAGACATCGGCCGGATATCGGCCCATGTTCGGTCCCAAAAATTTCGATTTCCAGACACTTCGGCCCCACTACCACCTCGGCCCCTAGACAGGTCGGCCCAAAACCAAGTCGGCCCTAGACACCTCGGCCCTAGTCACCTCGGCCCCACTGTCACCTCGGCCCCTAGACATCTCGGCCCCAAAGACACATCGGCCCCACTTTGATATATGTTAGGGTATGGGCATCTTTATCATGTTAAAATCGGCCCCGCCCATCGAGACTTCAAGAAACCTACATCCTGTGACATGAGTACTGGTAAACCGCTTAGAGGTTCAAAGCTTGGCCAGGAAAAGTAGTGAGAGTCGGACCGTTCATACTTATTGGATTTATTGGGCTACAGGGCTTTCAATGTCGGGTAAAATTCCCACAAAATTGGAAGCAACGTCTCCAAAATGACCGATTCAGTGTTGATTGGGGGCGTTAAACGTCAAATCTAACAAACAAAACATGTTAACAAGCCCGTGTAATGAACTTCATTTTAAGCCCTAGTTTATATGGGGAAAACTGGAGTTCATAGGGCCATACATTATTTACATCACGAAGACACGCCTTTATAATGTTGATCCCCTTTATCCCCACTTTTATATCCTAAAACTGGGGTTTACAGAGTTAAACCTTATTGTTCTTATTTCTGCTCTAAAATATAGATTATGAGTACTCGTTAGAAACGCCTCGATGAGGCGGTTCTAACGAGTACCCACAATCTATATTTTAGAGCAGAAATAATAAAATCGAGGCGGTTCTAACGAGTACCCACAATCTATATTTTAGAGCAGAAATAATAAAAATATCACAAGTTTTCCTCTTATTATGTTCGTTTTTTTCGGCGGTAAAGTTTAAAATGCATTTGCATAGGCATGGTTTCTGCTCCAAGATATGGTTAGAACCGTCTCAAAGAGCAGGACTGATCAGAATGCGTCTGTGACAACCTTTAATCACAACTAGTCTAATATTAATCTGTGTTTATGCAAACTAGTCATTAGTAAACAGGTCTATGCGATAAACCATTTCCTTGAGAACGATTGAACCAGTATTAAAGATCTATGTATATAATTTTTATCAACTTTTCGTTATATAATTTTGGTTTTACGGAATCTTCTATTAGGTTGTTAGAAAATAAGATCAAATTATTTTATTGCTATTTTTATTTCATATAAAAACAAATAACCAATGAGACGTTTATAATAAACATAACAACGCATACACGACATTTTCAAGTTAACTTGGACTATTACAACAAGAAGACACTCTGAAAGACAGCTAATCCCCCGCCGCCTTCAACCGTGTCGTTGACCTTGAGTCAGCGTCACGAAAAGTGGGGGTTAGCGGGTTGTTCTAATTGTGTATATTTGATTCTGAGACGCCCCCGCCCATAGGGGCTTGAAGAAATATACGGGCTGCATGATGCTTCCAAACAGAGCTGAATCCGGCCCGCACACTAGTACTGGTAAACCGCTTAGAGGATCTAAGCCTGTCCAGGAACCGCGGTGCGAGGCGGACCGTCCATGCTAATAAACCCTATTGGTTTCATTGGGCAACAGGGCTTGAGATGTCATTTCATCTCAATGTCGGGTAAAAGTCCCACAAAATTGGAAGCAACGTCTCCAAAATGACCTTTACAGTGTTGACGGGGACGTTAAACCTCAAATCCAACAAAACAAACAACAATTTGATTCTGATTGTCAATGAGCCTTTTCTACAAAAATACGGGCCATGAAAACTTTGCACTCAGTTTACATCCAGATCCATCTGCTCTGGATCTAGACTGACATTCAGTTTGCGATTATCAAGTAATTTGAGGGGCTGATAGTCAGAAATGTGACATATAAATAAATAAATAAATAAATAAATAAATAAATAAATAAATAAATATATAAATTATACAGTCTACTTGTTACTGTCCGTCTTTAAATATGAGCTGAAATGACAATCAAATGGGAATTTCTTTCTAAATGTGTGAAAATTGATAACAATGGAAACATATTGAGCAATTCCTAAAAGAAATCCGATCAGTGAAGACTTTGCACACAGTGCACATCCAGATCTACACTGTTTGCCACTAATATATACATACAGTATACATGTATCAACTAATTTGAGTGGCTGATAGTTAGAAATGTGACTAATAAATAAACCAGTGCTTCAGCTGAAGTGCACGACCCGCCGGATGCTTTTAGCTTTATGAGTGTTACCATATATGGGTATGGCGGCCATTTTGGTCATGTGTAAAACGGTTCCCCCAATAAAAGCGCCTTATCGTAAGGAGCAAAAATATATCTTATACTTTAGTACTGTATTCTGAATCGTTTGCAGGATAAAATGCATTCTCACTTTTCCAACACAAAAGCATATGTGTCAAAGTTTGACCTAGGCACAAAGAAGGTCAATGTCAACCCAGGGTCACCATTTTAGCAATTTATGATGGGCCTACGTTCCAGATGCTATTTATCAAGTTTCGTGGAAATCTGCACAGTGGTTCTGGAGAAGACTATTTTTGAAGGGTTTTTACCATATATTGCTTGGCGGCCATTTTGGTCATGTGACCTGGACCCCATGAGGAAATTATAGTTTCCCCCATCCCGTAGAGGCTCCATATGAAATTTGACTTCAATCGGCCCAACGATTTCCGAGGAGAAGCAGTTCGAAAATTTTCACATTTTTCGCCTCGGCGAGGCTGTACTAAACGGAATGTAATACTTCGCAAGTTCATTGATAAGATCTCATTGATATTTATCAGTATGCCAAAAATTGTTTAAATATTCCAAGCGGTTAAGTCACTATCACCAATTTTCACAAACGGGTTACGGACGGACAGATAGACAGACCATATATGGCTTGGCGGCCATTTTGGTCATGTGTCCTGGACCCCATGAGCAATTTTTGGTTTCCCCCATCCCATAGAGGCTCCATATGAAATTTGATTTCAATCGGCCCAACGGTTTCCGAGGAGAAGCGGTTCGAAAATTTTCACATTTTTCGCCTCGGCGAAGCTATACTAAATGGAATGTAATATTTCGCAAGTTCATTGGTTAGATCTCATTGATATCTATCAGTATGCCAAAAATTGTTTAAATATTCCAAGCGGTTAAGTCACTATCACCAATTTTCACAAACGGGTTACGGACGGACCAAAAGAAGGTCAAGGTCAACCCAGGGTCACCATTTTAGCAATTTATGATAGGCCTACATCCCAGATGCTATTTATCAAGTTTCGTGGAAATCTGCCCAGTGGTTCTGGAGTAGACTATTTTTGAAGGGTTTTTACCATATATGGGTTGGCGGCCATTTTGGTCATGTGACCTGGACCCCATGAGCAAATTTTGGTTTCCCTATCCCATAGAGGCTCCATATGAAATTTGACTTCAATCGGCCCAACGGTTTCAGAGGAGAAGCAGTTCGAAAATTTTCACATTTTTCGCCTCGGCGAGGCTATACTAAATGGAATGTAATATTTCGCAAGTTCATTGGTTAGATCTCATTGATATCTATCAGTATGCCAAAAATTGTTTAAATATTCCAAGCGGTTAAGTCACTATCACCAATTTTCACTTACGGGTTACGGACGGACAGACAGACAAACCATATATGGCTTGGCGGCCATTTTGGCCTGAGAGCCCCGGCCACCGGTCGACCGTGTCTGTTTTCCGGCCGGGGACCAGGCCAAAATGGCTTTAAAATCATGTCGGGAGTACATCCATAGCCTAATCGGAAGGAGTTGTGACCAAAGCATTAATCAGCACCGTCTTGTAAATGTGCTGAGAGTATGCATTACGAACGCCCCTTCAAAATACACAATACTCGTAATTCTTCAATTTGTATTTGCACAGACATCTATATTTGTTTGTTTATTTGATTGGTGGTTTAACGTCCCCGTCAACACTGTATTACACCTATAGATACGTTGCTTCTAATTTTGTGGGACTTTTACCCGACATTGAGATGAAATAACACCTCAAGCCCTGTCGCCCAATGAAACCGATACGGTTTATAAGCATGGACGGTCTGACTCGCACAACTTTGCCTGGGCAGGCTTAGATCCCTTAAGACACAGACATCTATAAACTCGATTATTGTTAACATTGGGTCGAGGCATAAAGCATTAAAGCATACGCTTTAATATAACGGTCTTCTTTGCCGAAGACGTCCCGCCGAGACGAATTAATACAGAGTAACTCTGATGGCTTGAAAATCGACGATTCGTTTACATGGCTGCTTCATTCCCTATGGAAACAACGCATGTCTGCTGACATTGAAATTTACGACAGAAACTTCTCATTTGATCTTGAAAAATGTATTTCGAATGTGCCCATTAGAAACGCCTCAATGAGGCGATTCTAATGAGTACATACGTCATACATCTATTTTAAAGAAATTCGAGAAAATGTATTCCTATTATGCCTATTCATCTTGTTCTTTGAAGAACCCTCAATCATTCGAAGTATCCGTGTCTCGTACAAAATAGAAGGTAAAGGCAATGATCAGGAATCGATACAATCATCACGCTAACAGGTCCGTAAACTGAACACCCCCTTACACCCCACTTTATAAAGAGAAAACTGGGGTTTACGGGCGGTGGTATACTTTATTTTCCTTATTTATGCTCAAAGACATAGGTTGTGGGTACTCGTTAGAACCGCCTCAATGAGGCGGTTCTTACGAGCACCTAAACCTATGTTTGCAGTATATTCACGATAAAATATCACAGATTTTCATCAGAAAAGTAGCCGTTTAGGAGATGTGAAAAATGTACTATATCGCACTGGAGATCAATGAGGCGGTTCTAATGTGCACCTACAACCTATGTTTGCAGTATAAATAAGAAACATATCACAGATTTTCATCAGAAAAGTAGCCGTTTTGGAGATGTGAAAAAAAATCCGCAATGTCGCACGGGTGTGTTATCGTAATGTAACCAAAGCTCTCATCAGAGACACCAAAGGCAAAGAAACACAAACATGAAACAACTGTACCCCAATGGAAACATCACTAGCGGAAAGCAAAACGGACAGGTACTTTCCCACAAAATGGCCATTTGGCTATTCAAAGCAAAATAATATAAGCGATACACACACTCAAAGACAAGCCATGAAAAACATAAACCACGACAGAATAATCGCCTTGGAACGGTCAGTGAAACGGACGGGGTGGGGGGGGGGGGGGGGCTTAAATCGATTTTACGTGGCCACAATAAGTACCCCGTCCATCGGGGCTTGAAGAAACAAATGGGCTGCATGATGCTTCCACGCAGAGCTGAAACCGACCCTCACACGAGTACTGGTAAACCGCTTAGAGGATCTAAGCCTGCCCGGGCAAAGCGGTGCGAGTCGGCCCGTCCATGCTTATAAACCATATTGGTTTGATTGGGCGACAGGGCTTGAGATGTCATTTCATCGCAATGTCGGGTAAAAGTTCCACAAAATTGGAAGCAACGTCTCCAAAATGTCCCGTACAGAGTTGACGGGGACGTTAAACCTCAAAACAAACAAACGTGGCCACAATCCTCGCCTTTATTTCCGTCTGTTTGTTCATGGTCCCACGTTTGAGCCACTGAAGTTCGGCTGCAGTGTGACTGAAAGCCAAATCTCCGACATCTATAGATTTCAAAAGGAGACTTTAACTTTTGGATTGTGTAGAGATGTAATACAAAAATACCAATGTCAAGACCTCCTTTCGGACTGTTCATATGTGGTTTTAAGGCCTTTTTGAGCAATTCCAAAGGTTGTCCATAATAGAGAACACTAGGTTAAGAACATAAAGAACCTTGAACCTTTTATATATGATTTATTCTTTAGAAGAAGTAATCCTAATTTTAGCTGATGTTACCATAAATTTATGTCAGATTTTATTTCATTTGCTGAGGCCGTGATAGCAACAGATGTTGGCTTCTTTTCAGATGTCGCAAATTGTAGGAAGGCCGCACGGCGAGAAAACCTTTCTTCGGATTGTGCGACAAGATAACAACCGGTCTACTTCGCCAAAGACGTCCTGCCGAGTCTTCGATTTGTACTTTCACAGCTTATAAACTCCATGCAGCGAATAACAAAGGAGCTGTTCCTTTGTTGTGCGCATGCCAGCACGGAATTTAATGCAGGCATTGCCAAAACAGATCCGTGCGACAGTGCATTTTTCACATCTTCAAAATTGCTACTTTTCTGATAAAAATTCCTGATTTTTTTATTCTTATTTATATAGCAAACATAGGTTATGGTGGTTCATTAGAACCTTGTGGCGGTTCTAACGAATACCCATAACCTATGTCTTGGAGCAAAAATAAGAAAAATAATGTATACCCCGTAAATCCCAGTTTTGTCTCTATATCATTTGGGCCGCGTCAAGCGATTTTGGTACTTATCGCCTATGCGAGCAGCGAAGGTTCAGGCGAGCCTGCGCATCCGCGCAGTCTCGCCAGAACCTTCGCTGCTCGCTCATACAAGCAGTGCATCAAGAGGAACCTTCAGACAGAAAGCCATATCCCTGGCCCCTCTGAATGGCTGGGCATGCGCAGTTAAAATTTGTCATGACGGAATGCTCGAAGACCCAAATTCGCTTGGCGGGGCTCATTTCATTTCATGGACTTGTTCACGTGGTGTTTCTTATGTCATCGTTCAGATGATACATGATACTGTACAGGTGTATCATTTGTCTGAGATGCACACTCGAATGACTTGCCCAGAGTAAGTGTATTGTTCAAAAACATCTGGCGTCCTCTCAAGTCTGTCATAAGAGTTTCGTAATCATGTCGCGAGAATCACATAACCTCTTCTGTAACATGTACACACTAAACGATTTATTTCTGTATGGGTTCAAGGAAGGCAAGGCACACTTGGGGCATATATCATATTATGTTTGTCAGATGAGTGACGTGGAAAATTTATTAATACGAAACTTTGGCGAGTTTCGAACATTTGACATAACAAGAAAGATATGACACAAAGTGCCATATCAAGTGACTCGATTGAGATTGTATTGTACCATTTCGGATAAAATAGGTAATGACATCTCATTATTAAAGCCGTTTAGTTATAAACTTATAAACTAAAATTACAGTAACACTGAATTTGCAGTATCAAATTCTGTTTGTTTGTTTTTTTTTTTTGTTTTTTTTTTTTTTTTGTTTTTGTTTTTTTTTTTTTTGGTTGAATTCCAAACTAAAATCTAAACTGACGTGAAAACCTGTGTTGAATTTAACAATGTATATTTCACAGGGCTGAATTCGACCATGAATGATCAGTGAACACAGCCTTAGCGAAATTATAAACCGACAAGCACATTCAGCAATAAGACTGGTCTTCTTTATACTTAGCACCCTCCTTTCCAACATCAAGAACAAACAGTTATTATTATTATTATTATTGTTATTATTATTATTATTATTATTTGCTATCATTATTATCATTGTTATAGTTAATACCAAAGTCGTCAAAAATGGTACTAGCTGCTCCTCGCTTGGCTCAGATTTACGGGGTAGAGCTAGGACTGGTCGACCCAGTGTCAGGATAATTTGACTGGGTGTGGTATCATGTAATGTGTCTGGGACATGATACTTCAGTGAGGCAGCACTATAAAAGTGAGCATTGAGCTCCCTGTCGCAACCAGACACCGTCGTGATATGACTGAAACATTGTTGAAAGCGACGTTAAACCCGAATTCACACACACACACACACACACACACACACACACACACACACACACACACATACATACATTGTTATTGTTAAATGTTCTTTCCCACAAACAATATTAACTAGTGTTTATCCACTTTACCTAGTTTCATTACGTTAGTAAAAATTATAATAATAATAGTTGAAGCAGTGGAAGTAATATAGTGATACAAGCGGTTGGGGTAGTGGTGGTGGTGGTAGTAGCAGAAGAAGTAGATGTGGGAGTAGTAGCATGATAAAATTATTATTACCATCGTTTTGATGATGATCATGATCATCATCATCATGATGATGATGATGTTATAGTAGTACTGAGTTTTTATAGCAGTTGTAGAAGTGGGAGTAGTAGTAAGAGTATTATTATTATTGGCATCGTTTTTATTTTTAAAATTGTAATTTTCATTATTAAAAGAAGTACCATCAGTAGTGGTGGTTTGTTTGTTTGTATTGATATTTCATTAAAACGTAATTTTGGAAACGTTGCTTCCAATTTGTGAGACATTTACCCGACATTGAGATGAAATGGCATCTCAAGCCCTGCCGGCCATACAAACCAAAATGTTTATATATAGGGACCGTCTGACTCACATCACTTTGCCTGGGCAGGCTAAGACCTTCTAAGTGGTTTATCTGTTCACATGTGCGATCAGTTTCAGCTCTGCGTGGAAGCATCATGCAGACCCAATCTAAGACCCGATCGGCAGAGGCCTAATAATAGCAGCAGTAGTAGAAAATAGTAACAGTATAATTATTATCATCTTCGTTTTATTATTAAAATTATTATCAGCAGTAGTAGTAGCAGTAGTTATAGTAGTATCATAATTATTATAATTATTATTATTAGTAGTAGTAGTATTTACATTCCAACAAACATCATTGGCTTATTTTATCCAATTTTATTTTCGCCACATTAACATGCCAATGTACATGTAATGCACTCGTAAATAAATTCTGAAATAAAATCCTTTGAAAGCATTGAATACACCAAATAAATGAGAAAAGCAGACTCGGTTTTATTGAGTCTGTTCATGACCAGTGCTGAAATGTGCAACACCGGCCATGCGCTCCAGCACTGGTGTCATATAATATTTTGACCCGCCTAAAAAGTGACCCGCGGGTCATAAAATTATGACCCGCGGGTCAATATATTATTATTATATTTTGACCCCCCCCCCTATAATAGTTTGACCCCCCCCCCCCTCCCTAACTTCACAAAAGTTACATTTAAATGACCAAATATGGTGAGGTAACTGTTAAGCAGTAAAACTATGACAATTGTGGTGGTTTTTCCTGCTGATTTTTACACTTGGGCAGTGTCTGAGGGGTGGGGTGGGATAGTTCTAGATCTGAAAATCTACAGCAAGAATAATGACTATAATATATAAGAAAGGGCAATCATGTTTAAAGGGAAATGGCTAAAAAGGAGCAAAAAAGATAAAAAATAACAGAAAAAAAACCACATGACTAAAATGGTATTGAGAAAACCAGCCTATGCACGTGGGGGGGGGGTCAAATTATTATAGCTATAATAAAATGACCCACCCTTTTTATCTGTTATTGATATACTGGTATTTGAGTTCATTCAATTAATTAAACTTTTCATTGAATTAGATGGCTTGTAATACATTAGATTCAGTAAGGTTCAGTATGTGGGAGGGGTTGTAACTTAATGACTTGAAATAAGGGGGGTGGGGTCAAATTATTATAGCTATAATACAATGACCCACCCTTCTTTCCCCATTAGTAGCAAGATTTCAACTTTCAAATATATAATGTATATATAACATTATTTTGAGTCCATTTCCTTGGTTGAAAAAATACTAGGTGGGGGGTCATTTTATCATTGGTATATTTTGAAACCCTCCCCCCCCCCCCCCCACACACACACACATTTCATCAACAGTTCAACGTTCAATAGTCATGATTATCCTGTTGTTTTAATTAAGTTAATTAGAAATAATCTACTGCTATATCCCCTTTCCTTTACATTATTTTGAGTCCAAAAAAGATACTTGGGTGGGGGGGGGTCATTTTATTATGGGTATAATATTTTGACCCCCCCCCCACTTCTAAGCAGCAACACCCATTTCAAAAGAGAATATTATTCTTCATTATCTTGTTAAATGTGATATAATATGTTGTTTTATCCGTTTTCTTGACATTATATTATTGTCCAGTGCTTTGTAAATTGTACTGGGGGGGGGGTCATTTCATTATAGCTATAATGTTTTGACCCCCCCCCCCCCCTTTCTTGGCAGCAACACCCATTTCAAAAGAGAATATTATTCTGCATTAATTTTGTCAAATGTGAAATAATCTATTGGTATTATTGTCCAGTACTATTATTTTGAGTCCATTTCCTTAGTTGAAAAAAGATATGTATTGGGGGGGGGGGGGGGTCATTTTATTATAGTTATAATATTTTGACCCCCCTACCCATGTTGTCAGATCTGCAATAGACTCCTTGCAATACCCATTTCTTATCTTGTCAATACCTATTTATCGATAAAAGTCCACTTCTGATTTATTTTGCTGAAGTTCTAGGGGCGGGTCAAAATATTATAGGGGGGGGGGGGGGGTCAAAATATTACTGTAATATATTGACCCGCGGGTCAAAATATTACACGGGTCAAAATATTATCTGACACCGGCTTAAGCAGAACTCTATTTTCAAAATGATACTAAATGAACTCAATGATCCAAAAGGACCAGAAAATATAATCTGCACTATGATGATGTACGGGGAGACGTTTTACGGCCGCCACACGGCACAACACCAGCTACAGTGAAAATAAATAAGTTCTGAAGTTAGATCCTTTGGAAGCAAGGAATACACCAAATAAATGAAAATACAGTCGAACTTCAATGGCTCGAACACTTTTGGGACCTCGAAAATCTGTTCGAGACAGGGGTAGTTCGAGTCACTGAGGGTTACTGTTAGGAGCATAACGATATACTTTGGGACATCTTTTCGGTGGTCTAGAATAAATAAAAATGTATGCTGTGTGTATCATTGAGGCGATTCTAATGAGTACACACAGCATAATTTTGCAAGATAAAACACTAAAATCTCCTAAATTATCACCCAATGTTTCTTATGTAGAGGAATTTCCTAGGGGCTCAAGAACGGATTCGACTCAGCCATGGTAAACGAGCCATCGGTGTCCGAACCATCGAAGTTTTAAGTACTGTAGCAGACTCGGTTTGTAAATCCGATTTTATGTCAATGAAACTAAGGTTTCCAAGACCGGCAATTTACTTGCAAATGTACCTTTTAAGAAATGCCGTTCACACAGCATAATTATTGGTGAATAGCAAATTGTTTTCAGTCCCTGTCAATTAACTGTTATAACTTTAATTTGAAATAAATAACTAAACAATATCACACGAAACAATAAAAAGATATCTTGTGGACAGCTTTATATTTATCTTTGTGACAAGGTCTGGTAAAAGGCCCACACAATTGGAAGCAACGTCTCCAAAATGTCCTTTACAGCGTTAAACCTTCAAATCAAGCAAACGAAAAGCTACATCGTTTAAGTTCGCATATTGTATTACTGTTCTCCAAAGTCATGCCACAGCACAATGTACAAGCTGGCACTTCCCATACAAAAACGCCAATGAGTCCAGCATGTTCCTGACGCACCTTTATAATACCCGTCAAATGATCTTTTAATATTGTATCCAAAATAATCAGAACCTTTTTTTCACAAAGTGTCTATGGAAAATCTTTTAATTGCTGTCAATCAGAATGTGACATACAAAATACATGTAGAAGTGAAGATCGATACAATTAACCCACAGCTCCCATCAGAGACACCAAAGGGAAAGAAATACAAACATGAAACACCAGACCCTAATGGAAACATCAATAGCGCAAAGCCAAAAGGACAGTTACTTTCCCACAAAATGGGCAACTGGCTATCCAAAACAAAATAATATAAGCTATAAGAACACTCAAAGACAACCCATAACAAAAATAAATCGCAACAGTAGAACCGCATTGGAACTGTCAGTGAAACGAATTCCACTGTGGGGCTCAAATCGATTTTACGTGACCACAATCCACGCCCTTACTTCCGTCGCGATTTAGACAAACAATTTGTTCAGTCCGCATGAAGGCCTCCTAACTCTTTTCTCTTACTGAACAATTTGCATGCAATTCAAAAACTACCTGTGAAAAGAAAATGTGTAAGAATTGTCGTGTGGAAGTATTCAACAATAGTATTAGTGACATATGAACAGTTTAGGTAAATCAAATATTCGAGTCGCAAAAAAAGCTATGGTATGAGATTCTTTATCAGTATAGTGGACTGTTTTAATCAGCCTGAATTATCCTTTTCCGCCTTGAAAATCAAAACAGCTATTTTTGCTGAGAGTATGCATTAAGAAACGCCTCATGAAAAGCTACAATATTCGTAAATCTTTTTTGTGGTTTTTGACTAAAACCCCAATGTAACTTACTGCCATCCCATATCAGTTATGTTTAGTTTTTCTTTGACTGGCTGTATTTGGGGTTTATCGACAAATTAACCCTTATGGGTCATTTTTGTCCGCTCCAAAAGCAATGGAAGAGACACTAGTGGAGATAAAAGTGCAGGACAGGAGAGAAAATTGAAAATGAATGGAAGTGTAGGAAATGAAGAAGTAACAATATTCTTTCTCTATCCTTACCTGCTGCAAGAACGTCATGCCTTAAATTGCTCTACTGTAAGCCGATATCGGTTGGACGCCCCAATGACACAAGATACACGACACCTTTGCTTTACCATTACGCAAACGTGCCTATTCAAATATATTGTAATTTTTTCCACCGAAAAATGAAAATCTTCAGATAAAAAATTGTGATATTTTTTCTTATTTCTGCTCAAAACATAGATTGTGGAGACTCGTTAGAACCGCCTCGATGAGGCGGTTCTAACGAGTACCCATAATCTATAGTTTAAAGCCGAAATAAGAAAAATAAGGTTCATCCCTGCAAACCCCAGTTTTACTATATAAAAGTGGGGTTCTAGGGGGTCAAAATTATATAGGCGTGTTTTGGTGATGCCAAGAGCCCCCGATGTTTCGTCTTATCCACTTGGTAATGCAGATAACTACAGCCTTATCCACTCGAGAACTGCACTTTATGGACCTTCAGTAACACGTGAATGAAATAGAATGCCAAAACGAACACGAAAATGACGAATCAAAGGATGTTTTTGCAACGATTACTAAGTAAACAAAAAAGCCATTTCAGTCCAACAATAATGAGGGGAGGGGCTGGTGGTGCTTTATATACTGCAGTGTCAAGCAGTTCGCCAGAAGCGATTCCAGAGGGTTTAAATGGTTTTGTTTGATTTGAGGTTTAACGTCCCCGTCAACACTGTAAAGGTCATTTTGGAGACGTTGCTTCCAATTTTGTGGGACTTTTACCCGACATTGAGATGAAATGACATCTCAAGCCCTGACGCCCAATGAAACCAAATGGGTTTATTAGCATGGACGGTCCGCCTCGCACCGCGGTTCCTGGACAGGCTTAGATCCTCTAAGCGGTTTACCAGTACTAGTGTGCGGGCTGGATTCAGCTCTGCGTGGAAGCATCATGCAGCCCATATATTTCTTCAAGCCCCTATGGGCGGGGGCCGTGGGTTTAAATGGCCTAGTCGAAAATGGAAACATACAAAACTGCGACGAAGAAAAGGCAAAATAAATAAATAAACAATAAAAACGTGCCTGTTCGGTTTAATGCCAAAAATTCTACATTTTGATTTAAAAGTGTTGGCCAGGATTAGACGCCGCGTTTTATGAACGTTGGCCTTACTGATTCGCCTCACCAAGCGTTCACGGGTTTTGCAGCTTATTTAAGAAATAGATCAGCTCTAGCTGTGATTTGTTGAGTAATAAATCACAGTTTGGAGGTCAGTTGTAAAGTAGACAAATCACGAGCGCGTAGCGCGCGTGATTTGTCTACTTTCAACTGACCGACAAACTGTGATTTATTGCTCAACGACCGACAAACTGTGATTTATTGCTCAACAAATCACATACTAGAGCTGATCTATTTCGATTCTAACACGCTGAAAATCGGCAATAATGCTGTTGTTTCCTTCAAAATCTCGCAACTTTTCGCCATTGTTAGAAGAAATCCCGCTAAAATTAGCGACTGAAACACATGCATTTATATCCTTTTCTAACGTTTTCGATGCGAGAAAATGATGTTACACCGTCTAACGTCAAGGAAATCGACTAATGACGTCATTAATTAGCATCACAAGGTTATATTGTCAGCGGAGATAACTCAAAAACCAGAGCACCCAGAGTTGTAATTCTTAAGCATGACACATCTGCTTAACCTCATGTACATCTGCATCAAGTATCACCAATTTGTCTCAAAGGGTATTGGAGGTACGGTGATCACAAGGTGGTCATACTGTTATATTGGAAGGGGAGATAACTCAAATATCACAGCACCCAGAGTTGTGGTTCTTAGGCATGAAGCACAGTCTCAACCTTGTATACAATTATGGTAAGTACCATCAATATATCTCAAAGGGTATTGTAGTTATGTCCACCACAAGGTTAAATTGTCAGGGGAGATAATTTAAAAAACCAGGGCACCCAGAGTTGTGGTTCTTGCACTTGACACACCTGCTTAACTTCATGTACAACTGTACCAAGTACCATCAATATATCTCAAAGAGTATTGGAGATGTGGCCACCACAAGGTAGTGATTCTATATTATTGAAAGGGGAGATAACTCAAATAACCATGGCACCCAGAGTTGCCGTTCTTGTGCATGACACACTGTCTCGGCCTTGTGATCAACTGTGTCAGGTATCATCAATATATCTTTAAGGGTATTGGAGTTATGGCCATCACAAGGTCGTCACTCTATTTTATTGGAAGGGGAGATAACTAAAAAACCATGGCAACCAGAGTTGTGGTTCTTGTGCATGACACGCTGTCTCAGCCTTGTGAATAACTGTGCCAGGTACCATCAATATATCTCAAAGGGTATTAGAGTTATGGCGATCACAAATAAGTCATTCTATTTTTTGAAAGGGGAGATAACTAAAAAAGTATGGCATCCAGAGTTTTGGTTCTTGAACATGACACTCCGTCTCAGCCTTGTGAACAATTGTGACAAGAACCATCAATGAATCTCAAAGGGTATCGGAGTTATGACCATCACAAGGTTGCGTCTACGGACGTACGGAAGGACAGACGGACGGACGGACGCCAGGCTGATCGCTATATCCCCCGAACCTGTTCGTTCGGTGGATAAAAATGATGCTATTTTTTACTATTTTCCCATACAAAAGTCTATGTAACCAAAATTGACCTTGGCGTAAAATGGGTCAAGATCATCCGAGGGTCACCATTTTAGCAATTTATGATGGGCCCTGAGTCTCCAATGCCACATACCAAGTTTCATCACAATCGGCCCCCTGGTTCAGGAGGAGAAGACTTTTTAAGGGTTTTTACCTTATATGGGCATAGCGGCCATCTTGGTCATATGACCAAACTAAAATTAATTAAATTTCATATCCTTGTTCTAAAAAGTTTTCAGACAAAATTTGGTTGTAAATGGCCTAGTGGTTTCAGTGAAAAACAAATTTTTAATTTTCATATCTGAATGACCTTGGGCCAAGGCCAGGGAATAACCTTGACCTTGAAAACAAGTGTAGTTTCACTAGCACTTTTACTGCATTTACTAATTTTCAGGTCACAGGCGGCAATAGTTTAAAACAATCATGCTGTTTTGACTATTTCCCATACAAGGAGGAGAAGATTCTTTAAGGGTTTTTACCTTATATGGGCATAGCGGCCATCTGGACCCTGCGAGCAAACTTTTGTTCCCCCATCCCATGGATGCTCCACATTAAATTTGACTTCAATCGGCCCAGCAGTTTTGGAAGAGAAGTCATTTGAAAATGTTGACGCGGGATAAAGACACATGACAGGCCGCAGATGTGAATCTGAATTTTATTGCGAATCTTAACATATTGAGAGGCTAATATTTCATGATTGAGCAACCGGGAATGGAAGCAACGTTAGAAGCACTTTATGCGTGACGCAACGCGATTGCTTTCTCGCATGTTGCTTCTGTGCTGCATTAAAATGTAGGAAGTGCGAAGGTTCTGAAAGAGATAAATCGGTACATAGTTTTACTTTCTCGCCTCTGATAAGGACGGGTGAAGCTACATGAAAGGTTACACGTCAATATAAATTGATGACCGCCTTAACCCATTTAGTACCAGAAACCCCAAAACGGGAAGATGGCCAACAGCGCAGGCCCAGATCAGACGCCGCGGAACGCGGCGTCTGATCAGGGCCTACACTGTTTGCAAACATTTTCAGCCAATTTCCAAATAGTTTTTGAAGAAAACATAGCCTGACGCCCCTTAATTTTGGAATAGACTCCTGCTATATATAAGGAGGAAGATAGCATTTGGTACAAAAAGGGTTTAAGGGAAAAGGGAATCAATTTAACAAGTCCGTGTAATGAACAGCCCGGTATAGAGAAAAATAGGGTTTGCAGGGGTTTACATTATTTTTCTAATTTCTGTTCCAAGACATAGGTTGTGGATGCTCGTTAGAACCGCCTCACTGAGGCGGTTCTAACGGGCACCCACAATCTATGTTTGGAGTATAAATAAAGATAATATCACAAACTTTCAGGAGAATAATTATTATGATTATTATAATTAGTATTATTAACCGTTTTGGAAACTTTAAAGAATGAACTATATCTCAAGGATGAGTTAACATAAGACGTGCGCTCAGAAATAGCTCAAATAAACCCACGGTCCCAATCAGTTTTAACACAGCCTTCCCTGTCTGTCTGAAGAGACATCGGGTCAAGCGGTAAATGAAAATAAATCTACAAAAGTACGACCATGTAAACAAGTCCATTGCAAATCCTATACGGAAAATGCCTGAAAGCAAAGATGTACTTTATGTGGGCCCCGTCAAGCGATTTTGGTACTTATCGCCTATGCGAGCAGCGAAGGTTCAGGCGAGCCTGCGCATTCGCGCAGTCTCGCCAGAACCTTCGCTGCTCGCTAATACAAGCAGTGAATCAAGAGGAACCTTCAGACAGAAAGCCATATCCCTGGCCCCTCTGAATGGCTGGGCATGCGCAGTTAAAATTTGTCATAACGGAATGCTCGAAGACACAAATTCGCTTGGCGGGGCTCATGTATTTTCTGTTCCTAGAAATGATTGGAACGCCCACAGACTATGAAGCATCACGTCATTTATCGAAAACGTGCATTTCGTATCATACTGCCACCCTGTAGAGACATCCTCATCACAAATGGGTTCTTGTGACTGTCAAGAATGTACATACGGCTGGCCTTGGTAGCTCAGTCGCATTACGATAACACACCCGTGCGACATAGTGTATTTTTCCCATCTCGAAAATGGCTACTTGTCTGATGAAAATCCGTGATTCATTTCTTATTTATATTGCAAACATAGGTTATGGGTGCTCGTTAGAACCGCCTCAATGAGGCGGTTCTAACGAGTACAAACAACCTATGTTTTGGAGCAGAAATAAGAAAAGTAATGAATACCCCAGTAAACCCCAGTTTTCTCTATATAAAGTGGGGTTTAAGGGGTGTTCATTTCACGGACTTGTTCACGTGATGGGATGCGCGTCTGATTAGTGACCCGGAGGATGCGGGTTCGATATCTGCCGGGATGGGCAACATTATTTCGTGTAGATTAATCATGAAACCTTTCTACGGTCATTCTCTCCCTTCTGCTGATTCAAGAAGAACAGATGTCAGTTTCTGGCAAAAGAATGTGCACTGTACTGGTTAACCGCTTACGTGTAAGACTGCCCAGGAAAAGTGTTGATAGGTAAAACTGACCGGCTCAAAGATGACCTAAATAGTGTTGACTGGGCCGTTAAACTCCAATACAAACAAACAAACAAACAAATTTACAAGTTATAG
The DNA here is from genome assembly GCA_963580285.1 of Lucinisca nassula. NCBI lineage: Eukaryota > Metazoa > Mollusca > Bivalvia > Lucinida > Lucinidae > Lucinisca > Lucinisca nassula. The sequence goes on along the minus strand of OY757019.1, from coordinate 80,921,182 downwards.
CCTTTCAAAACACACAGAGTCGTGGCTGCACTTTTAATTATGGACTCGTCTGTGTTTTAGGTTAGTCGCCTTTGCTGGATTTTTTTCACAGTTGCCGAACTAGTTTTTCATAGTTGCCGACCTACTCTTAACATTATGCTTCGCGTAACCAGACTGGCGTCTAGTCGAGATAGTCTAGCTTGCAGGTCTAGTGTTCGAATCTTGGGGGAGATATTTGTTACATTTTTTTTTTATTTTAAAGCTGCTTTCATACTTGTGTTATTTCTTTAATCATGCTATTTCCGCGTATAGTCTTCATTCGTACACCTATAAAATTTTATCACGCAAGATGTTTTGTTTGTTTGTTTGATATGAGGTTTATCGTCCCCGTCACCACTATTAAGGTAATTTTGGTGAAACTGCTTCCAGTCTTGTGGGTTTTTATATCCTACATTGAGATAAAATAACGGGGAGATATTTGTTCCTTTTTAAAGATGCTTTCATACTTGTGTTATTTCTTTAATCATGCTATATCCGTTATAGTCTTCATTCGTACACCTTTAAAATTTAATCACGCAAGATGTTTTGTTTGTTTGTTTGAAATGAGGTTTATCGACCCCGTCACCACTATTTAGGTAATTAAAACTAATTTTGAAAAAAAAAACTGCTTCCAGTCTTGTAGGTTGTTTTTTATCCTACATTGAGATAAAATGGCATCATGACTGAAACATTCAGGCTCTGCCGAGCATTTTATCCCTTTTCCTCGACGTGTTTAATAAATTCAATAATACATGAGCACGAATGCAAGATTCTATTTATCATATGACATTTAAAACGCATTTTATTCACGATTCGTTATAAAAATGTCAATATTCCGCCGTTAGTAAACGCAACGTCGTTAAGAACGCCGTACAAGTAACAGTACGGGACGTATCTAGCTAATTTGCATATTTAATCCACTAGTGGATTATCGAAAATATTACATGGCGTTATTACACTCTCAGACGCGACGTCATATGATAAATTTGTTTAGTTATTTTTTTTTTATTCAAATTCTCAAAGCTCGAAAAAGTAAGTTATGATATAGTATTGCTTCCGCTTGGTTCGTTACATCTATATATAATAAATTAAGAATAATTAAAGGCAAACCTAATTTTGCGGAAAAATTTCAGAAAAATATTTCAAACGTTACAAACGCATGGGATACAATAAACATGCTATTTAAAGGTGCATTATTGAGCTACCGGGTCTCAAAACTTTTTTCTGGTTTTTATCTTCAATGCATACTCCTTTGTCATGTTTACACTTTTGGAGCCAAATACAGCTTCAGAACTTTGTGAAAATGGTCGTTTTCATTCGTATTTACCCTTAGCTCTGAACATGTGTTCGGAATTTCTGTTCTAAAAATAAATCTGTCACTTTACACATACATGGGGACAGTATCGTCCCTGCGTGTCGTTACTTATGGCATGGTATTCAGCGTCATATTTCTTCCGATTCAGGCATGGCCTAAGCAAACAAGGCCAAAAATGAACGTCGAATAACGTCATATATGGGAATGAAAACGACCATTTTCACAAAGTTCTGAAGGTGTATTTGGCTCCAACAAACAAGTATGCATTGAAGATAAAAACCAGAAAATAAAATTGAGACCCTTTATAATAATGCACCTTTAACAGTCTGTAATTTGTTCGACACAATCACGATCAGAACATGTTATGTTTTCGTATTTAATTGCCGATGGCTCGAGGTTCAAACTCCATTATGTCTCTTGCTTAAAGCTAGAATTAGTTTGTCGGAGCCGGAACTTTTTTGTCTGTTGCTTGGTACAACGGGGTTCAACTGTTCAATTTCTTTTGCTCCAGCGTTCTTCATCACGAAAACACGCCTATATCATTTTGACCCCCTTGAACCCCACTTTTATATAGTAAAACTGGGGTTTCCGGGGGTATACCTTATTTTTCTTATTTCTGCTCTAAAATATAGATTGTCGGTACTCGTTAGAACCGCCTCATCGAGGCGGTTCTAACGAGTGTCCACAATCTATATTTTGAGCAGAAAAAAAGAAAAATATCATAATTTTTCATCTTAAAATTTTCATTTTTTCGGCGATAAAGGTGGCAATGTATTTGTATAGGCGTGTTTGTGTAATGGTAGTGTTGTATGCAGCACCTGATGTTTCAACGTATTTGAATGTCGAGTCCTCATCCTTGTGTCAATTTGGCTTTAATTAGTTTAAACAATATTTATTTACTTCTTTTCAATTACAGATGTATAACGAGAATGTAAATTTGTCTTTAATTTAAGAAATAGATCAGCTCTAGCTGTGATTTGTTGAGTAATAAATCACAGTTTGGAGGTCAGTTGTAAAGTAGACAAATCACGAGCGCGTAGCGCGCGTGATTTGTCTACTTACAACTGACCGACAAACTGTGATTTATTACTCAACAAATCACAGACAAGAGCTGATCTATTTCGATTCTAACACGCTGCAAAATCGGCAATAATGTTGTTGTTTCCTTCAAAATCTCACAACCTTTCGCCATTGTTAGAAGAAATCCCGCTAAAATTATCGACTGAAACACATGCATTTATATCCTTTTCTTACGTTTTCGATGCGAGAAAATGACGTTACACCGTCTAACGTCAAGGAAATCGACTAGTGACGTCATAAATTGGGAATTTTTATGACGTCACTCGTCACGCTCTTCCTAGCTGTGATTTGTTGCAGAATAAAACACAGTTAATTTACATTGCCTATATAGGCGCGCTTTGTTAGAATGTGACTTCTTTGCTAACCGAATTGATTCACTGATGAGTTAGAAAACTTACGAGCAGACCAAAACAAATAAATTTTTGAACCCCAGTGAAAGTGAAGGTGAGGGTTGGTATTTCGTAAAGTATACTTAAGGTTCCTCTATACAGTTATTTCACTACATTTGGGGTACTGAAAAAAATCATATTTGCAAATAATTACCCAAAACGATTTTTCATCAGATGGTAGTCCATGTAAATGTAAGAATATGAAAGCCAAAGATTTTTATTCGAAAGTCACCATTTTAGTAAATTATTGCATTTTTCCTTGGTTTTGCAAAAAATGACATCTCAATCCACAGAACCACAATGGGTAAAATACTATGATAGAAATGTGGCTCAATGTTGCCTTTGGGCACTGCAACAGAGGAATTTCAAATAAAATACCTAAATAGAACTGAAAATTAATGATTCCCAAAAATTCAAAAAAAGTAATTATCTCACCTGGTACTATTTTAAATTCAGTGTATGGTAGCCAAAAAGGACCAGTTCTACCAATTTGGCAACAAGCTCATTGACTGGGTTGAGGTGTTGAAATCTCTTGCATTTAGCTTGTAAAATGATTGCCGTTCTTCAGTGCTTTTAGTACTTCATTTTATATATTTCATTCATGCAGTTTATTACAATTTATGCAATCACTGCACAAAAGTTTCACTGTGTTACTGATTGTGTTTACAGGATGGGTGCTTTGATATTGGATAAACCAAAACCAAATAATTGAAAATAAGAAAAGCCAACAGTTTATCCCCATATTTGAACTGAAGGACTGAAAGCAGCCTGTTCAGTGCCAGAAACTTTGTCCAAAAGGCTTCTGATCACAGCCAATAACTGCAATGGTATAGAAATTATTTTTACCCATTGATTTGTTACATTGGTTCACATGAGCCACCATAAACAAATAATTGAGGTGAACTTCTGGACAATACAAAGTTTATATTTATCTAATCCAATTAATAATCTGTTATGTCACCTACTTACCAATGTGTAGGCTGGTAAAAACTCATAGAAGCCCAATGCATTTAATATGTTTTGATGAAAAAAGTTTCAAAAATCTTATTTTCTCAATTTGTTTACAAGAAGCTGGGCCGAACAACACCAACCTGGAAAACGTTACACATAAAAAATAGTTCGGAAATGAATGCATACTATACATAAATTAACGAACAAATTATGTTAGAAAGTACGTGAAATTAGTTGCAATACAGTTTCAAAAATGAATATTATGTTTTAAATTAAAACAATGGTGTACTATTGTAATTTTTGGAAATTAGTTCCAATGCGTATGAATACGTTTTTTCCTTGGCAAGATGGATGTCTCTTTCAATTTGACGGCTACAATAATTTGTCAGTAATGACATGCTTCCAAGATAGGCGATGTCATAATGCTATATGCAGGAAGAAGGCTATAAAGCTGAATTTTCAAGGTATATTCATTGTTGATGGGCAAAATAGAATGTGGAAGGGCATAATCGATGAAATCTGAGCAGTTCAAATTTACCGCAAAAACGAAGATGGCGGCGCCCATGAAGAAAAACATGCCAAAAAAAATTCTGGTTTTCAATTCAGGTAGGCTTTTTCACAGAAAGCTTTGTCCGAGTCCCTAGGATTTGTTGTGAACAGCCCACCAGTATTTTTACTGACCGTTTCAAGTCGGTGCATATGCTGTGGTTTCTTGCGGGCTTATATGGTGACTCTGATTCTTTCTTTCATTATGTATTTGTTATGTTGGTGATTCTGAATCTTCCCCTTTTTAGTTCATTTTAGTTACGTTTGTCCTTCCTGTTGATTGTTTGTTATGTTGGTGATTCTTCTCCCACTTCTAATATGTATGTTGTTCCTTGACTCAGTTTGCCATTAATCCGTTTTGTTTACTGTCGTCAAGCAATGTTTCATCACGAAAACACGCCTATATAATTTTGACCCCCTTGAACCCCACTTTATATAGTAAAACTGGGGTTTCCGGGGGTATACCTTATTTTTCTTATTTCTTCTCTAAAATATAGATTGTGGGTACTCGTTAGAACCGCCCACAATATATATTTTGAGCAGAAATAAGAAAAATATTACAATTTTTCATCCTAAAATTTTCATTTTTTTTTTCGGCGATAAAGGTGGCAATGTATTTGTATCTTAAGGCGTGTTTGCGTATTGTCGAGTTCTTTCCCTAGTGATATTGTCAGAGGATTTGGGATCTGATTGTATGAGTTTCTGATCGTTTCCCTTTTCAATTTTCGTCATTTTTACACCACCGAAAGCACAAGAATAAAACCGACATACGTGACAATTTAAGATTGAATTAGGAACAAACATGTACGGAATCTTTTTTTAATTACCTTTATGCTACAAGTGTGCGTTACTTTATTTGCACACTATAAATACTGTATTTTTCGTAGTTTGCATGGGTTGTCATAAACCTATACAGATATCCCATACGTGGAACTGCGTATTCTTTCAAAATACAAAATTCCAGATTTATATCTTCCGAGGACCGGTATAGAGAGTCCCCTATCATTAGAATCGCCTCGATAAGGCGATTCTAACGAGTACACACAATGAACCTTACTTTTACACCCTGGGCCTTGTCAAGCGATTTTGGTACTTATCGCCTATGCGAGCAGCGAAGGTTCAGGCGAGCCTGCGCATGTGCGCAGTCTCGCCAGAACCTTCGCTGCTCGCTCATACAAGCAGTGAATCAAGAGGAACCTTCAGACAGAAAGCCATATCCCTGGCCCCTCTGAATAGCTGGGCATGCGCAGTTAATATTTGTAATGACGGAATGCTCGAAGACACAAATTCGCTTGGCGGGGCTCACCCTGAAGTCAATAACATTATGCCTCATGAGTTTGCGCCATGATTAACCCTTCTCTTGCTGAATATTCATTTAAGCCCCACCCATTTAAGTCTATCAACCAATCAAATTACTTGATGTAATTTATTGCTACAAATTCATAAACTGAATGCCAAACAGTGAAGATCCTGATCAGATGGCTTCTTCAGAAGCTATCTGATCTGGATCTACACTGTTTGCAAAGATAGGGGTTGTCGTGAACAGCAAGATAAGGGTTAACCCTGAGTATTTCGAACTACATGTACTCCTATCGCGGACAAATTGTCATGTTATCAAAGGTATTCGACGTACTGAACTTCGAATATATAAAGTGCATAGCTACAGAATGTCTTAAAGTAGCCACATTACAAAAGACGACAAACATGTTGCTATGGCTACTCAATACTTGCGTCAACATGAGTTTTATATGGCATTTTCGTGCAGCGAGAGATTTATTTACAATATTCATTACAAAGTTAAGGAATATGTCTTGAAAAAAATAAGCATGTGTTAAACTGACATAGACAGAGTGTATTCTATATAGAAGATCTTACATGAATACTCATGTATTATCTAATTTATCAAACGAGTTGAGGAAAAGGCCGCGCCGCGAGACGGACCGTCCATGTTAATAAACCCTATTGGTTTCATTGGGCGACAGGGCTTGAGATGTCATTTCATCTCAATGTCGGGTAAAAGTCCCACAAAATTGGAAGCAACGTCTCCAAAATGACCTTAACAGTGTTGACGGGGACGTTAAAACCTCAAATCAAACAAAATCAACAAAACTACTTCGCATATTTAATCCACTAGTGGGTTATCGAATTTATTACATGGCGTTATTACATTCTCAGACGCGACGTCATATCCTTTTTCCTCAATGAGTTAAATGAATTCAATAAATCGTGAGCACGAATGCAAGATTCTATATATCATTTGACATTTGAAACACGATTATTTTATATACAAAAAAAAATAAATATTCCGCCATTAGTAAACGCGACGTCGTTAAGAACGTCGAACATGTGACGTTACGTGGCGTATCTTACTACTTTGCATATCGACATCGGGGCTTGAAGAAATATATGGGCTGCATGATGCTTCCACGCAGAGCTGAAACCGACCGCACATGAGTACTGGTAAACCGCTTAGATGACCTAAGCCTGTCCAGGAACCGCGCCGCGAGACGGACCGTCCATGTTAATAAACCCTATTGGTTTCATTGGGCGACAGGGCTTGAGATGTCATTTCATCTCAATGTCGGGTAAAAATACCACAAAATTGGAAGCAACGTCTCCAAAATGACATTAACAGTGTTGACGGGGACGTTAAAACCTCAAATCAAACAAAATCAACAAAACTACTTCGCATATTTAATCCACTAGTGGGTTATCGAATTTATTACATGGCGTTATTACATTCTCAGACGCGACGTCATATGATAAAGGGGTTTTGTGGCTGGGTATAATAATCTTAGCCTTTACTGGTAATCTGTTTTGGTGGCGTGATTACAAGCTATCAATTCCCCTTGGGACTGGTGTACACCCTGAAGAGACGCCCCCGCCCATAGGGGCTTGAAGAAATCTATGGGCCGCATTATGCTTCCACGCAGAGCTGAATCCGGCCCGCACACTAGTACTGGTAAACCGCTAAGAGGATCTAAGCCTGTCCAGGAACCGCGGTGCGAGGCGGACAGTCCATGCTAATAAACCCTTTTAGTTTCATTGGGCGACATGGCTTGAGATGTCATTTCATCTCAATGTCGGGTAAAAGTCCCACAAAATTGGAAGCAACGTCTCCAAAATGACCTTTACAGTGTTGACGGGGACGTTAAACCTCAAATCAAACAAACAAAACACTTGAAGACTCATTTCGGCCTCTACATCCGGGCAGTCTGACCGGAATCTTTACAGAGCTGATGTCCATGCAAGACCAAAAATTATTCATACATACAGAAAGGCTGCATAATGATAGAGTGGGTAATATGAGTGCATTAAATTAGCACACCATGTGACTTAGTGCATATGTTCATGGATTTCTGATGAGCATTTTTGTTTTTGTTGTAGCTCGTCTGTTTAGCTAGCCTAGGTAGCTCAGTCGCGTCGCGGCAATTGATCATGAAATCTTTTCTACAGTCATTTTCTCCCTTCCGCTGATTCAGGAAGGACAGGTGTCAGTTTCTGGCGAAAGAATGTGCACTGTACTGGTTAACCACTTACGTACAGGCATGCACAGGAAAAGTGTGGATAGGTAAACTGACCGGCTCAAACATGACCTAAAATAGTGTTGACTTGGCCGTTAAAATCCAAAACAACAAACCGTCGACAGCAAGAAACCACTGGAATGCTGGAGCAAAAGAAACCAACAGTTAGATTCCGATGGGCCAGAAACAGAGGATCAGGCACCAAACAACATTACATAAAATTAAATTCTCGACCCTCGTTTGGGTCACATGTGAGACGCCAAGTTCTGCAACGGAAGGTCAGGTGTTTTCCTCCGGGTACTCCGGTTTTCGCCCACCGCTGATTAACGATCGATTCGATATGAGAGAAATAATCTTAAAAGTTCCGTAAAACAAAACAAATCAAAGCGCCAAAAGGCACTGAAATGACAGATTCTATGAGAAAATCAAAACACTGTGAAAACTTACAGACAACCTTTCTAAAAAACTTCTTAAAATTTAGAAAAGTAGTTCTGCAAATTCAATTGTATGATATGTTTGCAGATGTCTATTCACCGGTGGTATCATGAAATGCCATTCGATGTTTCAAATTTTGGAAAGAAACTATTTAGGTTTTCAAAACCAAACATTAAAATTCAAGTTTTAACAATGCTACCATCAATTACTAACATTTTTGTCTGGTCGGTTGTGGATACCTCCCCACAAAAGATACTCTATTTTTCACAAAGAGATCGGAGGAGAAAGGCTGGTCAGTCCAGTTCATGAATTCCATTGGCTTGAAGACATTTTTGAGTAAGAACAGCACTATAAACCCGCGCGTAATCCTGCTGGATTAGATATCCCTGATTCTGAGCGTAAACAAATAAGTGGAACCACGTGAGGCCGACGCACTTGATTGATGTAACGTCTCGCTGTTTAGCTAACGTCTCAGCCATGATCTTGAATGTTCTTAATGTCTCTAGCTACATGCAATAGCTCGACATACCATTTCGCTTAAATTCCATCCGATATGTCATGCTCTATTACGAACGCGTCGCCTCGGCATACCTTACACCTATAATGTATATGTCGAAACATCCCTAAACGACAATCGGCGTGATTCACGCTGAAGTGCGATGTGTCACTGAAACGCATATCACGCGAGTCGCTTGGACGCCAAATATACATGTACGTATTTCCAGCACCAGCGTAAGTGTTCCGTACTGTGTCGACGTCTTAATTTTAGTCACGACAGGGACGTCTAGCTCTCAACAATGCATCGCACAAGGGCGACGAGCAGTGTCAGTGCGTATTAGTCGGTAGTTGAGTGTGTGTGTGTGTGTGTGTGTGTGTGTGTGTGTGTGTGTGTGTGTGTGTGTGTGTGTGTGTGTGTGTGTGTGTGTGTGTGTGTGTGTGTGTGTGTGTGTGTGTGTGTGTGTGTGTGTGTGTGTGTGTGTGTGTGTGTGTGTGTGTGTGTGTGTGAATTCGGGTTTAACGTCGCTTTCAACAATTTTTCAATCATCTCACGACGGTGTCTGGTTGCGACAGGGAGCTCAATGCTCACTTTTATAGTGCTGCCTCACTGAAGTATCATGTCCCAGACACATTACATGATACAACACCAAGTCACATTATCCTGACACTGGGTCGACCAGTCTTCGCTCTTCCCCGTAAATCTGAGTGCCAGGCGAGGAGCAGCTAGTACCGTTTTAACGACTTTGGTATGTCGCGGCCTGGGAACGAACCCGGGACCTCCCGTCCCCCGGAGCGGACACTCTACCAACTGAGCTATCGGGACCGGTAGTCGGTAGTCGAAACCCTTTGTTTATCTACAGGTTCAGTGTAGCAGATGCCGGCGAAAATCTGCTTCGCATATGCGTCTGTCGGATGAATCGATCTTGACGTACTGACGTCGGTCTTCCGCTACGTCGACGTCCACTAGCGTCTTCTGTTGATAGTAAGATGTCGCTCCAACAGACAAATGGATAACACACATGTGGCACCCAAAATCAGAGTCAACGCCATCCGCTTTCCGACCAGCTTCTTACTTTCCATTAGAAGCCTCCGTGGTGTAGTGTTTATGCTACTCGCCTTGTAAACCAGGGATCGCAGGATCGATCTCGGACTTCTCAAGACTTTCGGATGTGTCTTTAAACCAAGACATCGTCTCCGTAATACCTTAGCTGTTGTTGGGACGTAAAACTCAAACACTCACTCTAAATGTCCAGGGTTTAATGAAAATGTTGTCATACGTTCTCACTTGATGCTTTTTGAGAACAAAATACAATTTCTTGTTTTCTAGGCACGCCCTTACATCACACATCAAAAGTTTGATCCTGAACATGTGGTTTCTATCAGTGCTGGTGTGAAGGTTGTACACAGGATCGTTGGCCCCCTCCCATCGCGGCTTAAAGAAATAGATGGGCTGCATGATGCTTCCACGCAGAGCTGAAACCAACCCGCACACGAGTACTGGTAATCTGCTTAGAGCATCTAAGCCTGCCCAGGCAAAGCGGTGCGAGTCGGACCGTCCATGCATATAAACCCTATTGGTTTCATTGGGCGGCAGGGCTTGAAATGTCATTTCATCTCCGTGTCGGGTAAAAGTCCCACAAAATTGGAAGCAACGTCTCCAAAATGACCTATACAGTGTTGACGGGGACGTTAAACCTAAAATCAAACAAAACAAAACACAGGATCGTGGCCGGACTGGTAACCATACGTCACGGATGATTTATTTAACCTTTTTAGCTTCAGGGCATGGTGCCTAAGCGTGTTGTAATCATGCAATCGTTTGGTTTCAGAATCAAAGCACCGAAAGTGTTAGGGGGGGGGGGGGGGGAAGATGTAGGTTGGGGTGAAAGCCCTGGGCTGAGATAAAACTGTTTAATTTAACTCTGAAATTCCAAACAAATAGTGAAGATTATGATAAGAAGCGCGTCCTCCAGCGTCCGAACTTGGTCTACACTGTTTGCCAAGCTCACCCTATGATTCCAGGATGACCCTCTTCAGTCTTATGGAATACCCTGATCTCACTGCGGCTATTTTCTGCAAGAAAAATGTTATTCTGAGAAGTCAGTGATAGTCACGTAGACGTTAGCTCTGAACCGCTTTTTTATTAGTAACTTCGGGTCAAATGCCAAACAATCAACCCAAACATAGCCGGGTCGTTTGTCAGTCTTGGGTGCATGTAAGTGTTATATGTAAAATCTGCACTTGAATAAAACTGTTCGATCTGGCAAACAATGTAGACTAAGATCAAACGCCACAGAACGCTTATCTTGTTCTACATTTTTGCATGAGTTATTAACATCTTAAGTTTAAACGGATCAGTCCAAGTCCTCGTTCATGACCAGCCTGCATTTAGAGACAATCGGCTTGAGTGTTGTCAGTGCTTTGATTTATTCACTGCCTTGAGTTTCTGGAGTGTACTCTTCCATCACTGAAGTTGGGCTCGTATATTCTGCTAAATATGGCACCTAGAAATATATCACAGGACCTGCACTGTTTGTATAGGTATCTGTACCATATTCCAAGGTTGAAAGGGACAACAGCCTCTCGCAAAGACTGATATACATCTAGTTGTAACTGACCTAGACTTGACCTAGAATGTCGGAAAACCCATTAATGTTCTGGTCTGCAGCTGACCGGCTGGTCTTTAAGGATTAAATACTGACAGCACTGTTAGAAAACAGTGTAAAACCTGAACAGACGTCTGAGCAGACGCCGCATTGATCTCGCATGATGCAGCTGATTCATGTGAAATGCTGAATCTATTCTCTGAAAGGTAAGATAAAATCGTCAAGTCGTCTGCTTCAAAAGTTTGTATTGCGATTATAGGATGTACAATTTTGATAACTGCGCCAAACCGGACTACATTTAGCGGACTCATATTTCTTTGGCGGTCAAAGCCGGAAGAAAGTTGTAAGAAAGCCGGTACTACTTTTCAACACGCAGGACAGCTAGAAACGACAGATAGAATCTGTCATTAAAAACTGCTACGCATTACTAATTTCAATTTCGATCTTAGCCTGGTCCTTTTATCTTACCATTTATTTTATATTCATTTGAGGGTTGTAAAATAGCCGTAAAATTATATTGTATTCCCTATTTCGGTATAATAGACATTGCTCAAGTTCCAACATCTTATATCCCCTTTTTTAGAGTTTAGCGTTTTATGTACCATTTAAAGTTTTAACAGTTATAATACGTACATGTATTACTGCATATGTTGGGGCAAGCGTACAGGCTCCACGTCTACTGCTGGGCTCGGGTGTCGGTGCATGCTATTTGGACATCGCTTCTGCCACGTTTTCCGACTACCTGAGCTCGTTAACCAAGATTGTTCTTCCGCCTCCGCCCATCGGGGCTTGGATAAATAGATTGGGCTGCACGATGCTTCCGAGCAGAGCTGTTACCGACCGCACATGAGTACTGGTAAACCGCTTAGAACGTCTAAGCCTGTCCAGGAAAATTGCTGCGAGTCGGGCCGTCCATGATTATAAACGCCATTGGTTTCATTGGGTGGCAGGGATCGAGATGTCATTTCATCTCAATGTCGGGTAAAAGTCCCACACAATTGGAAGCAACGTCTCCAAATGACCTAAATAGTGTTGACGGGGACGTTAAACCTCAAATCAAACAAACAAACAAGATTGTTGTTTGTGAAGCGGCCTCTGTGTTAATAAACCTTTCATACGGTAGAATTGTTCTTGTTTCATTTAAGGTTTAACGTTCCCCTCAACACAATTTAGGTCATATATATGTTTTGAAAATTTATAGAGAGGGCCGCATAGTAGAATAGTTTTACAGCAAAATGTGTTTTACCCTCTTAAAATAATGTTAATGAATAAATAAATGAATAAATTAAACAAATATTTAATATTTCCTACTTTGTCCCGAATCTCACTCTGCACACGGACAATTCCGGAATATTATGGTTTTTGTGTTGCGCAAGTTAGGAATTCTCACTATGCAAAACAAAGTAAGAAATCCTACCTTGATCAGGACAATCCGAACATTACAATAACTCAACCGTGCGACAAAGTGCATTTTTCACATCTCCAATATGGCCAATTTTCTGATGAAAATCCTTGATAGTTTTGTTATAAATGTTCAAAACATAGGTTGAGGGTGCTCGTTAGAACCGCCTTAGTGAGGCGGTTCTAACGAGTACCCACAACCTATGTATTGGAACAGAAATAAGAAAAATAGTTTATACCCCCGTAAACCCCAGTTTTCTCTTTATAAAGTGGAGTGTAGGGGGGTCTTCATTTCACGGACTTGTTCACGTGATGAATTGTACCGTTTCTAACTATATTCAAAAATAATATATATATTAAGTGCAAAGAACGGAACCCGGGAAGGGACATTTCTGTTCCAGTATCTAGCAGAACAGAATTTAAAACAATAAAACTAGAGTGGAGAGGAAAACAAGAAATATGTCGTTAATATTTCTTTTTTTCCGTTCCACTCTGAAAAAGTAGCGTGAAATTTAAAACCATAAAATTAGAATGGAACAAAGTAGATACTGAGACAGAAATGTCCCTTTCCGGGTTCCGTAGCAAAGAAACAGTCGACACACTTCCGGACTTGTCATCCGCAAAATAAGAATATCGCGAAAACTCGTCTTTGCAATTTTGATCCCCTCGAACCCCACTTTTATATGAGCCCCGCCAAGCGAATTTGGGTCTTCGAGCATTCCGTCATGACAAATTTTAACTGCGCATGCCCAGCCATTCAGAGGGGCCATGGATATGGCTTTCTGTCTGAAGGTTCCACTTGATTCACTGCTTGTATGAGCGAGCAGCGAAGGTTCTGGCGAGACTGCGCGGATGCGCAGGCTCGCCTGAACCTTCGCTGCTCGCATAGGCGATAAATACCAAAATCGCTTGGCGGGGCCCATATAGTAAAACTAAGGTTTAATGGGGTATAATTTTTTTATTATTTCTGTTAAAAATATAGATTGTGGGTACTCATCGAGGCGGTTTTAACGAGTTCTCAAAATCTATATTTTAAGCACAAATATGGAAAACAGCAGCAGAACTTTGTTGTGGTAAAATAGGGATGTTTTCGTAATGATGATTTGGTCATAATAATAAGACTAATCAGATGTACCGACATTTTGTTTCTTTAAAAAGATTGAATTTTTGGAGATCTGCTCTACATGCACACATATTTCCTGTCTTTCTTCTCATAAACAAACGATGGAGCAAAAGAGGTTTCGGGAAGACAAATATCTTGGTGGCAGCTCTATTTGATTAGATATTTCAAATACATGGTTAGTGTCTTTTAAAATCAATTCTAACACAGCGCGCGCCTATATAGGCAATGGAAAATAAATGTGTTTTATTCTGCAACAAATCATAGCTCGGAAGATCGTGACGAGTGACGTCATTAAAAACTGCAAATTTATGACGTCACTTGTCGATTTCCTTGACGTTAGACGGTGTAACGTCATATTCTCGCATCGAAAACGTTAGAAAAGGATATAAATGCGTGTGTTTCAGTCGGTAATTTTAGCGGGATTTCTTCTAACAATGGCGAAAAGTTGGGAGATTTTGACAGAAACAACAACATTATTGCCGATTTTCAGCGTGTTAGAATCGAAATATATCAGCTCTAGTCTGTGATTTGTTGAGCAATAAATCACAGTTTGTCGGTCAGTTTTAAGTAAACAAATCACGCGCGCTACGCGCTTGTGATTTGTCTACTTTTCAACTGACCTCCAAACTGTGATTTATTACTCAACAAATCACAGTTAGAGCTGATCTATTTCTTAAATATAATCGGTGAGCTCCTATAAAATTGTCGCGGCTAACCGATTATATTTTATTATTAAAGACGCCAATCATGTATTTAGCTTATACCGCAATGCAAAACAATCAATGGGGTATTCAATAATTTAGCCAATTTAAGCAAAAAATACAGCAGACATTGTGGCATGTTAAACGACATCCAGTGCCATGGCGCACACACGTATTATAACGTGGCGTCAACGAGTGCAAAGTTTCTGACGACATCGCGCCAAAAAGACGTATCTGTATGAAAATCTGCAAATAAATAGTTTATTTGAACTTTAGAAATTATTTTCAAGGTCGAGACGCAACTGCAATAGCAGTGCGCAGTTGTTCCAATGGGCCAGCCAAACGAGGAAAGGCCGAGAAGGTAGGAATTCAGCTGAAATTTCTGAAAATCTGTTCAAATAAATATTGTAAAGATTTGACTTGCAGTTTCGTTGTTTTCCCTTGTATAAATGGTTGCATGTTATTGTTTACACTTGTAAATTAGTGAACTGAAACGTAGGTCCGGCCTTTAAACGGCCACTTGACGTATTATAGGTCAGTATAAGGTATTGTAGGTCACTTAGGGGAAAACTGCATCGAAAATTGTCATTTGGGGAGGTAAATCGGAGGTTTTACGGTCGGAAATTTCGTTTATGTTTTACGGTGACGCGCCAGCGGAGCCGTAAAACCTAATTTGCGACCGTAAAACCTCCGATTTACCTCCCCAAATGACAATTTTCAATATAGTTATCCCCATTGCAATGTACTTATTCGGCTGTTTTGTTAAAAATTGAACTGTTTAGCACAAAGTGGTAAAGATTGTGAGCTGCGTAAAACCAAATGCCAGCCAATGATAAGCGACGTTACGCGATGGCATCGGGTTTCCGACAGTATATCGCAGAATATACTATCGCAAATTTTTGACGTTATCCAATCAAACGGCGCGTTACATACGCAAGTGCACGAGAATACTAATTATAGCGTGCAGTTACTAGAATGCCTGATTGCGGTATAAACGTATGTTATGCATGACTGTCTTGAAATTGAAGAGAGCGGTTGAATTTAACTAAACTCTGGAGTTTCAAGTCATCCTACCAAGCAGTTTTACTGATGACTGTTCTTCTTGCTGTTCTGTTTCAATTTGTAGTTCTATCAAAGTTGCAAAATGCATATAATTTAGCATCTCTATGCAGTGATTCAATAAAAGAAGCTAAAGTGTAAATAAATCGATGCAGAAATTGGATCAGCTTTGTCGAGTTTTTGGCTGGATCCTCAACTTTGCTTTAACCGATTCAATATTGATCAAAGCACTAAGAGAACTGTTGGGTCGATTGTCTCTGAGTCTGAGGGTGCAGGCTGGGAAAGTAGTCCTGGCTTCGTTTAACCCTTAATTTCCAGTTGCTGTTTTTGTTTTTTTTTTTTGGGGGGGGGGGGGGTTGTTGTTGTTTTTTTAGGAAATAGTGTAGTTCCCACAAACAGCAGAGAATCTGGTCAGTCTGCACAAAAGTGTAGACTGATCAGCGTCATGGCTCGTCGAACATGGTGTCTTGTTAACTTTTGTCATGCGTCATCTCACACTGAGCTTCAATTACTTTTCCGCTACATGTGACTCATTGTTGGTTGAACTGAGTTTAACGTCCCCGTCAACACTATTAAGGTCACTTTGGAGACGTTGCTTCTAATTTTGTGGGGACTTTTTCCCGAGATGAAATGACATCGCAAGCCCTGTCGCCCAATGAAACTTAAAGGCTTATATGCATTGGACAGACTGACTCACATCACTTTGCTTGGGCAGGCTTTTGTGGGTGTGTCATCTCTGTGTCATGACTTTAATCATTAAGTCTTTCGCCGCTGTGGGTTCGAGCCTCACTCAGGTCACATATGATAAGCCAAGTGCAACGGAAGGTCAGATGTTTTTCTCCGGGTACTGTGGTTTTACTATATACTTCTGATTGATGATAAAAAAAATCACGGGGGCCGTAATCGCTTCATTTTAGAGTAGAGTGGAACAGTTGTCCTTAACGTAAACTTAGACTAACGTACATGAAGTCGACCCTTGAAACTGTATCCACATTGCTCAGTACTGGTTCCTACCCAGGGAACGAGGACCACATGAATGTGCTACCCTCTATAAATAAGGTCGATTATTATTATTTTTATTATTATTATTATTATTATTATTATTATTATTTTATTAGGGCCCGAGGTTTTAAAACTTTTTTTCATGCTAAACTCACTTGAGCTTGGAATTTGTCCTGCTCACAAATTTTAAAATGCCAACTAAAGTTGGCATTTTAAAATTTGTGAGCAGGACAAATAATATGCTCTGCTAACTGAGAGATAAAATCGCCCAACTCATTTGTATTTTTACGAGCACTACAAATTTCATGGTCAGATGAGCTGAGCTAGAAAACAAAATACAAGCAAGGGGCCAGGTTTGCTTTTTACAGCGATAATTATTAGTAACTTTTGGTCGATCGACAAACAATCGACCGAAAGAAGTAATAAGGAAAAAAACATTACGATAACAAACCCGTGCGACATAGTGCATTTATACATATTTCCAATGTTACTACTTTTCCGATGAAAATCCGTAATATTTTTCTTATTTGTAACGTAAACATAGGTTTTCGGGTGCTCGTTAGAACCGCCTCATTTAGGCGGTTCTAAAGAGTACCCACAACCTATTTCTTGGAGCTGAAATAAGCACAATAATGTTTAACAACCCCCGCCCGTAAAGCTCAATTTTCTCTATATAAAGAGGGGTTTAGGGTGGGGGGGGTATTCTTCATTTCATGGACTTGTTCATGTGAAGCTCTGAGAAGTTATCAAGTACGTGCAAATGTACACCCTTGAAACCTTAAAACCCACTTTTAAGCGTAACGTGGCGTTTTTGGGATGAATTTTTATATTATTTGAGTATCGATCGTACATGAAGACGCTCGTTAAAATATAGACCCAAATAAGCCAAAACTGTCGCTGGTAAAAAGCGTAGACGTCAACCAGAAGCCACAGCGACATATGGTCAGAGTCTTTACTGTTTGTGTAAAGCACAATGGTTTTTGTAAAAAATACAATTAACAAAATTAATCGTACACCCCTTAATCTGCCTCAGACTTTCGGATGAGTTATTAAACCGAGGTCCCTTCTCCCAATGACCTAGCTGTTGGTGAAACGTAAATCTCAAACGACGTGCTAACGTGTAGATGGACCTATCTAAAGATCCTAGCTTAATAAGGCCGTTCTATCAGGCAGCCTGAAAAAAATTCATTACATAAAAATATCATCACGTGAACAAGTCTGTGAAATAAACACCCCTTAAACCCCACTTTGTATAGAGAAGACTGTAGTTCACGGGGATATACATTACCTTTCTTATTTGTGTTCCAAGCAATAGGTCGTATGCCTCAATGAGGCGGTTCTAACGAGCATGTGTTTGTTTGTATTGGAGTTTAACGGCCCAGTCAACACTTTTTATGTCATTTTTGAGCCCCGTCAGTTTACTTATCCTCACTTTCTTGGGCAGGCTTATAAGTAAGCGGTTAACCAGCACAGTGCACATTCTTTCGCAAGAAACTGACAACTGAGGTTCTAACGAGCACACACAACCTATGTTTGCAGTATAAATAAGAAAAATATTACGGATTTTCAACAGAAAAGTAGCCATTTTAAAGATCCGAAAAAAATGCAGTATCATTACGATAACACATCCGTATGATATAGTACATTTTTCAAACCTTAAAAAAGGCAATTGTTCTGATGAAAATTTGTGATATTTTTCTTATTAATACTCCAAACATAGGTTTTGGGTGCTCGTTAGAACCGCCTCATCGAGGCGGTTCTAACGAGTACCCACAACCTATGTCTAGGAGCAGAAATAAGGAAAATAATGTTTACCCCCGTAAACCCCAGTTTTCTCTATATAGAGTGGGGTGTAAGGGGGTGTTCATTTCACGGACTTGTTCACGTGATGTGTCGCACGTGTGTATTATGGTGATGTTTTATTTTAGAGCCATGACTGAATGCAGTATTTCACATGGATGCACTGTTCTAATGGTTATATCTATAAGGTTTCTTTCAGGCATGTATTAATTTATTATCAATTAAAGAGTCTGACCTTTTGTGCTTTCGTCGGCGTTTTTCATTATCCAACCTTGTTCAAGAAATGAATTGAATTCTTACGTATAAGTAATAATGGATTTGATAGTTCATAGATCTGAGAACGAGCATTTTTATGGTAGAAGAATAATTATTTTATACTAAGAACAATGACTTTTGCACTTTCCATATAAGAAAATACAGTAAATCCAACAGTAGCGGTAACCTCTTATTAGCAGCCAACACTCTTTAGCAGCCACATTAAGTCTTCCCAAAGAATTTCACCGGCTGTCCGCCTGCTCAGCAGCCACCCTTTCTTCCAGCCAGCAGACACATAACTAAATCTAAATTTCCTCTATTAAACAGCCTGAGAAAGTATGTAAGTGTCTTTTTTCCTGGTATGTTTATTTCTGATATCATTTTTAAGCAGTATGGAATTAAATGAAAAGGAAAACAGAGTGTTGCTTTCTTTCCATGCATCCATATTGAGCGTATTGACTTACATTGCGTTAACAAGTCCGTGTATTGAATACCACCCCCCCCCCCCGCCCCTATGCCCCAATATATATAGAGAAAAGTTGGGTTTACAGGGGCATACATTATTTTCCTTATTTCTGCTCCAAGGCATATGTTGTGGGTACTCGTTAGAACCGCCTCAATGAGGCGGTTCAAACAAGCATTCACAACCTATTTTTTTAGTAAAAAGAAGAAAAATATCACAAATTTTCATCAGAAAAAAAATGTTTGTTTTCGACATAAGAAAATATTCACTAGGCCTCATGGATGTGTTGTTATCGTAATGCATGTGTCACTCATTTATGTCTGTCTATATCAGGTCAAACATCATCGCCACTTGACAGCCACCTTGTTTTAACAGTAAGTTGTTTAGTTTTCCCTGTGTTGATGCTTAATAGACGTTTTATTGTCTGGTCTAAAACAACTGTTTAACCCTTTCGGCTCTCAGTTTCTGAAGTCGACTATTCCATCTCTACATTTGGACACATCCATTTTTGAATGACAATTTTTAACAGACATTGGCTGTTAAAAACCAGCAGAATCTCGTAGCGAATTCGAAGAGATATCGCATTAAGTCGGCGATTGTTTTACACAAGTTGGAGCTTTGCCTCATTAGAGGTACACACAAGTGACTTCATCTGGTTTAAAAACAAACATTTTTCGTACATATAATCAAATTTCCCAATAAAGTTCTCTCTCTCCATCACGAGAACAAGTCCGTGAAATGAGCACACTCTAAACCCTACTTTATACAGAGAAACTTGGGTTTACGGGGGTAGACATTATTTTTCTTATTTTGCTCCAAGATATATGTTGTGGGCACTCGTTAGAAGCGGAGTTCCTTCTTTTCTTATTTCTGCTCTAAAATATAGATTGTGGGTACCCGTAAGAACCGCCTCGACGAGGCGGTTCTAACGAATACTCGCAATCTATACTTTGAGCAGAAAAAAATCAACAAAAATATCGTTCTTTTTTTTGTTTGTTTCATCTGAAGATTTTCATTTTTTGGCGGTTAAACTTGCAGTGTATTTGAATAGGTGTGTTTTCGTAACGGTGTTGGTTGTTTCTGTCTTGAGGAAATGACATAATGACCATGGAATTGTTGTCTGTACCATTTTATTCCAAAATGCTTCAAAAGTTATTCAGAAATAGAAAGCCGAGCCAGGTCCGTGCATTGCCGTACAAACCCCGTACACTTTATCTCTCTGCAATGTTTTCGTGTCTCACTATTGAGTTAGAATTACTCCATGTGAATCAAGGTGTTATTACTATAATATAAATAATAATAACAAATAATAATATTAATAATCTACTTTATTTATAGGAGGTAACACATTTAATAAACTAGTAATTTTCTGCCATGGCGCCCTTTCCCCCCCCCCCCTTTCCCCCCCCCCCCCTTTCCCCCCCCCCCCCCCATTCCCTCCCCCCCCCCCCGGTAGAAACCAGTACTTAGAGATGTGGATAGAGTTTCTTGCTCAATGAAACCACACTTGAAATTCGTGGGGATCGAACCTAAAACACCACGATCTCGAGTCTGATGCTTTACACTGCATCAAAACGCTCCATGAATATCATTACGGAAACCCCCTTATACAAATACATTGCCGATTTTTTGGCCAAAAATTTAGAAATTTTAAGAGGAAAAATTGTGATATTTTTCTTATTTCTGTTTAAAACATAGATTGCGGGAACTCGATAGAACCGCCTCAACGAGGCGGTTCTATCGAGTACCCACAATCCATGTTTTTGAGCAGAAATAAGAAAAATAATGCATACCCCCTTGAACCCCACTATTACCATATAAAAGTGGGGTATGAGGGGGTCAAAATTATATAGGCGTGTTCTCGTGATGTACACTGAAATGAAGAATCATCAACATTCACAGAGATGAAGCCCTCCCCCACCCCATATCAAAGATATTTTCATGTCCGTGTGTTGGTGTCAAGGTGGTCTTCTGTATGTCAAGTGTTTGTGTGTAATTTACGACAAAGATTTGATATAATCGCATAGTTTGTTTTTGGAGTATAAATACAACATTTGTATACATGTACATGTATCCCCATTAACCACCCCCAACTCATCATGAAAACAGGCGTATATAAACTTGACCCCTTGAACCCCATTTTTATATAATAAAACTGGGGTTTACAGGTGTAAAAACAATTTTCCTAATTTCTGCTCTAAAATATATATTTTTTAGCAGAAATAAGAAAAATATGATAATTGTTCATCTGAAAATTTTCTTTTTGGCGGCGGAAACATTTACAGTGTATTTGAAAAGGCGTGTTTTCGAAATGATTAATTGCATCGAAACTGTCACTGTAAAGAGTTTTGTCATACAAAATGTGGGTATAAATAGTGCCATCTGTATAATAAAACT
Source organism: Lucinisca nassula (assembly GCA_963580285.1). Taxonomy (NCBI): domain Eukaryota; kingdom Metazoa; phylum Mollusca; class Bivalvia; order Lucinida; family Lucinidae; genus Lucinisca; species Lucinisca nassula. The sequence goes on along the minus strand of OY757019.1, from coordinate 80,899,619 downwards.
GTAATGGCAAGAAAACTGATGGTCCTATTACCATGGTTCTTTAGTCCATAAACTTTTCATTACGATAACAACCGTGTAATATAGGGCATTCTTTCATTCTCCAAAATGGCCACTTTTCTGATGAAAAGTTGTATTTTTTCTTATTTATATTTCAAACATAGGTTTTGGGTGCTCGTTAGAACCGCCTCATTGAGGCGGTTCTAACGAGTACCCACAACCTATGTCTTGAAACAGAAAAAAAAAAACAATCAATACCTCTGTAAACCCCTGGCCAGATTCTCAATATAAAGTTGAGTTTATATGGGTGTTCATTTCACGGATATGTTAACGTCACGAGGATTAAAGTTCGCAAGTGACCTCAAAGCTCAAAGTTATTCATGAACTTCCAAGGATTTGTCCGGGCATTGATCAAATGTAATTTCATTCACTATGTCTAAGGGAGTACAATTAACTTCTTAACTGAATGGAGGTGTCATGGTCAACGATTCTTCGTCATAATCCAGGTCAGAGACCTTCAGTCGGTCAAATATTTCGTCAAAATCATTTGTCACAAAACTCCCATAGGAAATTACTTCATATTTCCACTGTCTTTTTAGGACAATGAAAACGAGATTGATATACATATATTCACTACAATCACTCCGTAATTGCCCACGTGAAAACATCTAAATACATCGTAGGAAGACATAGGTTTTGTTTGATTTGAGGTTTAACGTCCCCGTCAACACTGTATAGGTCATTTTGGAGACGCTGCTTCCAATTTTGTGGGACTTTTACCCGACACGGAGATGAAATGACATCTCAAGCCCTGTCGCCCAATAAAACCAATAGGGTTTATAAGCATGGACGGTCTGACTCGCACTGCTTTGCTTTGCCTGGTTTGATCAGTCAGATTTATCCCCTAGAACGTCAGTTAAACAAAGCAAATTCCCCCCTTTTTGGATTTATATTTATCTATTGTAGATGGATTTGTTTCTTGCAAAATTTATGATAAACGTGATGATTTTGATTTCGAGATTGTAAATTTTCCTTTTTTTGGACGGTGATGTTCCTCGTGCGACATCGTACGGGGTTTATATTTCGCAGTTAATTCGATTCGCAAGAGTGTCTAGTCATGTATCCGACTTCAACACTCGTAATAATTATTTAAGAAATGAAATTTATTTTTCTGCAGTTCATGGAAGTATGAATGCAGTGGGTCGCTTGCAAAGTAAATGAACCCCGAAGGGGTTCATTAAACTTTGCTCGCGACCCACTGTCGTTCATACTTTCATGAAAAGCAGAAAAAATAAGTTTATTTTTTATAGTTACATTATTTGCCCCTCATCAATGGGCGAAATAAATGCTTGTAGGGCAAACTTTTAAAGCTGAAAAACATTTACACGCTGTTTTTTTTTTTTCTACAAAGAGCGGAGCAACGTTGACGTCATCAACGCCCGTAGAGAACAATGGTTAAGGATGAAGTCACTTAACGTCACTGAAAATCATGTGATTCGATGCGTTCATGGGCATATGAACGCAATTGTTTTCTATAGGTTTACATTTGCCTTTACACTGGAAATGTAAATATTAACCGCTAAACTTCTTAATCAGGGGTATCGGTATCATAAACTACGTAAAGCCTTTTCTAAGTTTTATAGACATCATTCTGATTTGGTTTCAAAATTCAATGTTGGACTTAAAACACTTTTGCATCATGGCCTATCGGAACCTTAATTTTATTGTGACTTAGTATATAAATTTAGAAAAATACATGCCTGTAATGACTTTAGTACCCAATTTCGTAAAATCGTTCGTCGATATATAAAGATTGGGTACAACATAAATGTTATAAAACAGACTGCATGCATGGTGGTTAACCCAATCACGGTTCCTCTTTGATTGCCCACCGGTGGGTCGGTGGGGTTAAGATTATATGACGGTTCCAGCGTAAAAGCATAAATGGGTTTTATTTTAATTTAGTATTCTTTATGTTGGTTGGCGCCTGATGCTCCGTCTTTGGTCGGGCCCCTCGGAGTCTAACTGTTGGTTTTCTTTTTCTCCAGCAATTCTGTTGTTTTATGCTGTCGAGTCCTCAACCTTGTTTCATCACTGTATGTTTTTTTATTTGTACACGTATGTTCTCGGAGATGTTACACTGATGAGTTAGGAAGCCTTCATGCGGACTAAACAAAATTAGTGTATACCACGACAGAGGTAAGGGCGAGGATTATGGCCATGTAAAATCGATTTAAGCCCCAAGTGGAATTCTTTCCACTGACCGTTCCAAGGCGTTCTTCTGTGGTGGTTTATTTATGTTGTTGTTTGTTACTTACTGTGTGTATCACTTGTGTCTTTTTATTTTGGATGGCCATTTGGCCATTTTGAGGGAAAGTAACTGTCCTTATGGCCTTCCTTTGTTGAGGTTTCCATTATGGTCTGGTCGCTTCATGTTAGTATTTCCTTCCCTTTGGTGTCTTTGATGGGTGGAGTATGTTAATTGTATCGATTCCTGATCTTTGTTTTACCTTTACTTAGATCCACTAAGCGGTTACCAGTACTCATTTGCGGTCAGTTTCAACTCTGCGTGGCAGCCCATGTATTTCTTCAAGCCTCGATGGGCGGGGGCGGAGGAAGACATAGGTCCCAGGCAGGAAAGAATGTCTGGAAAACGTCCGGCCGACAGTGAAACGACGTGGCAACGTCGTATCGCTATTGTCCCGACGTTGGCCCGCTGTTTAGTGCTTGCTCGAGTTAATGCGATCAACAGACAAAAATATAGAAGCATGGAGTAAACCAACACAGATATACTGGCGTGGTGTTAAAAAAAAGTCCCCGAAAGTAAAGTAAAATTCTGCTGTTAAGACCATCTGCAATTAAGAATATATATGCGTGAGTATGTTTCAGCTATTCTTTATGTTTTCTACACACAGTGTCTCCTTATAAAAGACCACCTATAGGACTGCTCAAAAGTGGTCTTAAATATACAAATTTTACTGTATTTTCATATTGTCTGTCTTGTCAAATTATGAAGCATATTCCAGCTGTATCATTCTCTTGAAGTGTGTTTGACAGAACTGAATTATGTCTCGCCATATGCACGATGCTGGACTGTCTAAGTGTGCTATTTGAATAGTGATATGACATTTATGAGAATTGATTGGCCAAAAACTACCTTATCTCGCCTAGAAAACTCGATTCATGATTTTATTCGTGTTTGCATTAATGGTTGTTTTTATTATTGACGGAAAGAAGGGATCCCGCTTGAGAGAAATATTTTTGCTCGAGCCGTATGGCGAGGGTAAATATCGTTTTCAGGCGGATCCCACATTCCCCGTCAAGAATCAAAATACTGCAAAGCTTTTTTCACGCCATTGTGTAAATTGTTGCAATATTTTCCAAAGAATGCTGCTGTAGCGGTCGTCATGACGTATGTTTACATGTGACATCATCAAACGCGCCCTTTTGCACGCATTGCATTGGTCATAGCGCTCAGTAGGAAAACGTTAATGTCATGTTAGAATTAAGAAATAAATCAGCTCTAGCTGTGATTTGTTGAGTAATAAAGTAGCGCTCGTGACTTGTCTACTTTACATCTGACCTCCAAACTGTGATTTATTACCCACAAATAACTGACTAGAGCTGATCTATTTCGATTCTAACACGCTGAAAATCGGCAACAATGTTGTTGTTTTCTTCAAATTCTCACAATTTTTTTGCCGTTGTTAGAAGAAATCCCACAAAAATTATTGACTGTAACACGTGCATTTATGTTCTTGCGAGAAAGTGACATTGCAACCCACGTCAAGGAATCTAAGTGTGACGTCATAAATTTGCAGCTTTTAATGACGTTACTCGGCTGTGATTTGTTGCATAACTAGAGAAAGTGCCCAGTGGGGCACGTATACCCCCGACCAGTACCATCCCCTTTTAGTGGAAATGAAAATTTATTTGTAGCATTGAACCTTTCCATATAAACTTTCCATTTAGTCCACTGAGAATAACTATTGCATTTCAACAAATATAGAATAATTTATCATATCCAAAGATGAGACTGCTTGTCTTTGCTGAATAATAAAAATTCAAAGTTTGTTGCAATTTGGAACAATTTCAACTGGAAACAACAAACATAGAATAGGCTGTCATAGAACATTTGCTGAATTAAAGTAGCTGTATAATGACATAATAAAGCAATGCATTTTTATTATTATTACTTGCATTTATTATTGTCTGCATTTCAAGAGAAAATATTATGCAAAATTTAACAGTTCTAGTCGCTGTTGTTTCTAAGATCACAAGGACCAATATACATGTATAAGCTGACAAATCTGACAAGGGTCACAGCATAATGAAACAACAAACTAACTAATAATGAACAGATGGAAAGACAAAAACCATAACCTTTGATATACTTCGTATGCAAGGATTATAATGAAAACAGTTATCAAATCCTGTACCATATACTATTATGCGATGTATATATGTGAATTCATTCTAATAAATATTGTTTAAACCAAAACAGTTAACACAAAACTTGGACGTGATCAAAATGTGTAAGTCCTTATTATTGACCCATAGCCCCACCCGGGGGCTTGACACAGGAGCTTAGATATTCCATATGAAAGTTAATACTATAGCTATATTCTGTACCAAATATGAAGAGAATCTAACATGAGGTTTCAGAGATATAAGCAATCAAAAAGGTTTAACACAAAACTTCGACTTAAAAGTTGACAAACTGACAGACAGCCCACCCAGGGGCTTGACCCAGGGGCTTAGATACTCCATACGAAAGGTTATGCTATAGAGATATCCTTTACCAAATATGAAAAGAATCTAAAATGTAGTTACAGAGATATGAGCAATCAAAAAGGTTTAACACAAAACATTGACGTAAATATTGATGAACGGACTGACGGATGGACAGCCCACCCAGGGGCTTGACCCGCGAGCTGAGATATTCCAAATGAAAGGTAATGCTATAGAGATATCCTGTACCAAATATGAAGAGATTAAAACATGTGGTGACAGAGATATGATCAATCAAAAAGGTTTAACACAAAACTTTGACGTAAAAGTTGACAAACGGACAGACAGCCCACCCAGGGGCTTGACCCATGGGCTTAGATACTCCATATGAAAGGTAATGCTATAGAGATATCCTGTTCCAAATATGAGGAGAATTCAACATGTGGTGACAGAGTTATTAGCAATCAAAAAGGTTTAACACAAAACTTTGACGTAAAAGTTGACAAACGGACAGACAGCCCACACAGGGGCTTGACCCAGGGGCTTGGTTATTCCATATGAAAGGAAATGCTATAGAGATATTCTTTACCAAATATGAAGAGAATCTAACAAGCGGTTACAGAGATATGAGCAATCAAAAAGGTTTAACACAAAACTTTGACGTAAAAGTAGATGAACAGACAGACAGACAGACAGACAGCCCACACAGGGGCTTGACCCAGGGGCTTAGTTATTCCATATGAAAGGTAATGCTATAGATATATCCTTTACCAAATATGAAGAGAATTTAACATGTGGTTACAGAGATATGAGCTATCAAAAAGGTTTAACACAAAACTTTGACGTAAAGGTTGACGAACGGCGGGACGGACGGAAGTACGAACGAACGAACTAACGAACGAACGAACGAACTAACGAACGGACGAACGGACGGAAAGACGAAAACTATATACCCCCTGACATACTTCGTATGTCGGGGGTATAATAAAACATGGTTTCAATTAGAATGAGACGGTTTTACAACGGATAACAATAAAGTAAAGTACCGAATGGATTAAATTGTTATTATTTTATACTAATTTATTTGAGTTCGATTGCGATGAAAGCTTCAAGCTTATTGAATCGCTCTCGAACACTCATTCCGGTTGTTTTCACGCGCGCGAGAGAAAGGCAGTGGCTTTTACACCATTGCTACCCATTTATACCTGGGTGGAGTGGAGCAATGTCATTACGTGTCTTGCCCAAGGACACACCTCGATACCGGTGGCCGGTTCGAACGCACAACCTCTCGATCATAAGTCGAACGCGTTAACCACTGCGCTATTGTTATTTTTTTATTTCTAATATGCAAACTATTGTGGTGCATGAAACAATTTTGATTTCGTGCAGTAAAACCAATACGGCTGACAAGGCGAGCGCGAGGTGTGTGTGTGTGTGTTTGCGTGCGTGCGTGTGTGTGTGTTTTGTGTTTTTTATGTTTTTTGTTGTTGTTTTTTTTTTTTGTTTGTTTTGTTTGTTTGTTTTTTTGCTCACGGGGTATATGAAAAATAACTGCCCTTGTGCTGTCAAACCAAAAGCCTACAAATTTCTTTGCAGTATAACACGTAGATCTATATAATAATAAAATATTATGTGTGTTGGATAGTTCTTTATACCCTTTTTTATGTGTGTTCTTTATACCCAAAGAGAATGGGACGATTTGACGATGACGACGTCATGACGTCAACGGTATTCTTCCGCTTTAAATAGGAAAATTATGAGCATTTGTTTTCTTGTTTCCCTTTTTACCCTCAAACCAGAATTTTTCGACACATAATGGATAGAAAATAAATGTAAATATAACTAAATAAGGTAGATCTAATCTATTTATCGTTCGCTGAAGTATGAATAAGATCGAGTCACGAGCAAAGTTTACCGCCCCCGCCCGTCGGGGCTTGAAGAAATAGATGGGCTGCATGATGCTTCCAAGCTAAGGATCTAAGCCTGTCCAGGAACCGCGGTGCGAGTCGGCCCGTCCATGCTTATAAACCCTGTTGGTTTCATTGAGCAGCAGGGCTTGAGAAGTCATTTCATCTCAATGTCGGGTAAAAGTCCCACAAAAATGGAAGCAGCGTCTCTAAAATGACCTTTACAGTGTTGACGGGGACGTTAAACCTCAAATCAAACAAACACGAGCAAAGTTTAAAAATTGAGTTCACATTACGATAACTACCCGTGCGACATAGTGCATTTTTCACATCTCCAAAATGGCTACTTTTCTGATGAAAATCTGTAATATTTTTGTTATTATTACCTCAAACATAGGTTACGGGTGCTCGTTAGAACCGCCTCATTCAGGCGGTTCTAACGAGTACCCACAACCTATGTCTTGGAGCAGAAATAAGAAAAATAAAGTATACCCCCGTAAACCCCAGTTTTCTCTATATAAAGTGGGTTTTAGCGGGGGGGGGGGGTCATTTCACGGACTTGTTCACGTGACGAGCTCTTTAGTGTTTAGGAGAAGCCGATCGCAGTACTAGCAGAAGTCATTTGGTGCCTTGTGACATTTCTACTCCAATAAACATCTACTTGAGGGTTTGCTATTTCTGTCCCAATTAAACTCCAATAAACGGTTCATCTGTATTCGTCAACAGAATCCATTTTGTTTGTCCCCAAGATATCATTAACGGTAGCGGCTGATATGCGTGCGCATGCATCAGTGCTTAACCTTGTTTGTTTGTAGAGCTAGAGGCCAACTGCGCGTCTAAATTAGCAAGAAAGCAGGCCTATTTCTAAGACTTCTCACAAAACAAAACTGCATTAGAACCAGTTCACAAGACCTACAGGAACAATGCGTTGCTTAATTTCCACATTCATTATGATAACACACCCGTGCGACATAGTGCATTTTTTCACATCTCCAGAATGGCCACTTTTCTGAAGAAAATACGTTTTATTTTTCTTATTTATACTGCAAACATAGGTTGTGGGTGCCCGTTAGAACCGCCTCATAACCTATGTCTTGGAGCGGAAATAAGAAAAGTAATTTATACCCCCTTAAACCCGAGTTTTCACTATATGAAGTGGTAGTGGGGTGTTCATTTTACGGAATTGTTCACGTGGTGGTAATATTGACAGAGTCTTACGATTTGTGTCCAGGGCCCAGCCGTTTAAAACTAACGATGTCGTTAGTTAACATATCGTTAAAACTTTGACCATCTCATCACGTGAACCAGTCCATGAAACGAACACCCCCTAAACCCCACTTTATATAGAGAAAACTGGGGTTGAAGGGCGTATACATTATTATTATTAATTTTGCTCTAAGACATAGGTTGTGGGTACTCGTTAGAACCGCCTCATTGAGGCGGTTCTAACGAGCACACACAACCTATGTTGTCTATATAAATAAGAAAAATATCATGGATTTTCCAAGGAAGAGTAGTCATTTTGGAGATGTGAAAAATGCATTATTTCGTACGGGTGTGTTTTCGTAATGTAATATGGCAAGTATACAAGTATTTTTGCAGAAAAAAAAAGTTCACATTTTGTAGCAAAAAAATACATGAAATACATCAGTATTAGATACTGTTCTTGCTAGAACAGTTATTCTTACACAGCGCGCCTATATAGGCAAAGGAAAATAACTGTGTTTTCTTACATGCTTTTCAATGAAATATAAAGATTTCTCAGTGAAATCGAAAACGATATTGTCACTGTTTCAAACAGTGACTGACACTGTTTCAAACAGTGACTGATAACAATTTTATTTTTCACTGTTTGGGACTACTATTTTCTTCAAATCTAATTCTGTGGTCAGTTTTTTTCCATTGTTTTTGTTTTGTTTGATTTGTGGGTTAACGTCCCCGTCAACACTGTATAGGTCATTTTGGAGACGTTGCTTCCAATGTTATGGGACTTTTACCCGACATTGAGATGTAATGACATCACAAGCCCTGTCGCTCAATGAAACCAATATGGTTTATAAGCATGGACGGTCCGATCCGACTCGCACCGCTTTGCCTGGGCAGGCTTAGATTCTCTAAGCGGTTTACTAGTACTCGTGTGCGGGTCGGTTTCAGCTCTGCGTGGAAGCATCATGCAGCCCATCTATTTCATCAAGCCCCGATGGGCGGGGGCTCTTTTTTGCATTGTCAGATGATTGAAAATTAATGAACTGTATAAGAATTGACGCTCAAACCGTTCACACGTCACGAGGATGTTAATGACGTCATTTTCGAAGCTGACGTTACGTATTTAGTCGCGCGACGTAAGATCTGTCCGCACTTCTTTGGGAAACTAATCTCTCAATTATTTCAGTAACCATTCATAAAAATGCCAGCCCAGGCTATTTCACAGTTTACACCCAATATTATACCCAGTAATTACGTTGGACACCACTAAATTGACGCCAAACGGCCAGGAACAAAGTTAGTTTTGTCTGAGGGTGAGTGACGCGATTAGTGAAGCTAAAATTGCAATTTTGAAGCATGTAAGAAACAGAAAAATTGATTTTTTTAGTGTATGATCAAATTTTATTTCACTCATGAATACCAAAACTGGTATTTTCACTCGTGGCTACGCCACTCGTGAAACTACTGGTTTTGGTGTTCATTCGATGAAATAAAATTCGATCTTACACTAAAAAGATCAAATATCCTCTATTTATTCTACAACAAATCACGGCAAGGAAGAGCGTGACGAGTGACGTCATTAAAAACTGCCAATTGATGACGTCACTAGTCGATTTCCTTGACGTTAGAGGATGTAACGTCATATTCCCGCATCGAAAACGCTAGTAAAGTATATAAATGCATGTGTTTCAGTCGATAAGTTTAGCGGGATTTCTTCTAAGAATGGCGAAAAGTTATGAGATTTTGAAGGAAACAGCAGCATTATTGCCGGTGTAGCGTGAGATTATTGATCCCGTGAGATTCTTCAGTCGCACCGGAAGTGGCTGAAATCCCTCACGGAGGGGTGTGAGAGAATTCAGCCGTGAGAACTGTAATACGATAACTCTATAAGAGATTGGGGTAGCGAAACTCTCTTAGTATATTAAATGATAAATTATGCTGGCACATTAATTAAACTTTGATTTTCTGCTAGAGAGCCTATCTAAGGAAATTAGAAACTGTGTAACTAGTGATTTTATTTATTTATTTATTTATTTATTTATTTATTTATTTATTTATTTACCAAGTCCCGATTGTCGGGGGCCCAATGACAAACAGATACTATAAAATGTAGAAGGATATTATCTTGATAAAAGACAACTCGGCCAAGCTGAACTTATATTGGGGTCCGACTTGACCAAAGCCAAACTGCAACGCCCGAGATCACTCAGGGCGACTGGACTTAGGGTCGAAATGGTCCTATTAAATTACGAAAAAAAAACAAACAAACAAACAAACCAAAAAAAAAAAAAAAGAAAAACTGTAGGGACATTTCTTGTTTGTTTTGTTTGATTTGAGGTTTAACGTCCCCGTCAACACTGTTTAAGGTCATTTTGGAGACGTTGCTTCCAATTTTTCCCGACCATTGAGATGAAATGACATTTCAAGCCCTGTCGCCCAATGAAACTAATAGGGTTTTTTGACCATAAACCATAAACCTGGTCAGGCTTAGATCCTCTAAGTGGTTTACCAGTACTCGTGTGCGGTCGGTTTCAGCTCTGCGTGGAAGCCTCGTGCAGCCCATCTATTTCTTCACGGCCCGATGGGCGGGGGCAAGCTGACTTCGTAATTCTAACTTCTGCTTTGACGTTGTTTAGGTAGGTTAGTAAGTAGGTAGGTGGTTTGGTGGCTAAATAGGTAGGTAGATGGGTGGCTGGGTAGGTATATAGGTTGGGTTTGAGGTTAAACGTCCCCGCCAATACTATATAGGTCATTCGGAGACGATGCTTCCAATTTCGTGGGACCCGACTTTGAGTTAACATGACATCTCAAGACCTTGCCCAATGAAACTAACAGGATTTATATGCATGGACGGTCCGACGCGCATCACTTTGCCTGGGCATGCTTAAGCGGTTTACCAGTACTCATGTGCGGTCGGGCATCATGCAGCCCATCTATTTCTTCAAGTCCCGATGGGCGGGGTGGATTTAAGTAGGTAGGTAAGGAGATGTGTCTTGGTGGGTCGGTAGGTAGGTAGTTTTGATTTGAAGTTTAACGTCCCCGTCAATACTATATAGGTCATTTGGAGACGATGCTTCCAATTTCGTGGGACCCGACTTTGAGATGAAAAGACATCTCAAGACTTGCCGCCCTATGAAACCAATAGGGTTTTTATTCATGGACCACTCGCCTGAGCAGGTTTTTGCGGTTTTCTAGTACTAAGGTATGGTAGGGAATCATGCAGCCCATCTAGTTCTTCAAGTCCCGATGGGCGGGATAGATTTAAGTAGGCAGGTAAGGGGGTGTCTTGGTGGGAAGGCAGGTAGGTGTTTGTTTGTTTGTGTGTGTTTGTTTGTTTGTTTGACTTGAGGTTTAAAGTCCCCATCAACACTGTGAAACTCATTTTGGAGACACTGCGACCAATTGCGAACAATTTGTTGGACTTTTACCCGACATTGAGATGAAATGACATCTCAAGTTCTACCGCCTTATGAAACCAATAGGGTACTTGGGTAGGCCGGTAGGCAGGTAGAAATGAGTAAATGTATGTCTGACCGTCCGTTCCCATATGGAAAGAAGCCTCTGTGGTGTAGTGGTTATGTTACTGACCTCATAGACCTGGGGTCATATATTCGATCCCAGGTTTTCACAGACTTTCGGATGGGTCTTTTAACCGAGGTCCCATCTCCGTAGGTAGGAGGTAAAACTGAGTGACAAACCCTTGCTGTCGAGTCCTTACCGATGTTTCAACGCTGCCGTGGTTTGATTTTTGTGTTCACGGAGATGTTGCACTGATGTGTTAAGAGGCCTTCATGCAGACTGAACATATTATTTGTCTGAATCGCGACGGAACTAAGGGCGAGGACTTTGACCACGTAAAATCGATTCAAGCCCCGCCCCGCCACTCCCCCATTGGAATTCGTTTCACTGACCGTTCCAAGGCGCTTCTTCTGTCGCGGTTTATTTTTGTTATGGCATGTCTTTGACTGTGTGCACCGCTTATATTATTTTGTTTTGGCTGGCCAATTGACCATTTTGTAGGAAAGTAACTGTCCTTTTGGCTTTCTGCTATTGATCTTTCCACCAGGGTCTGTGGGTTAATTGTATTGATTCCTGATCATTGCCCTCACTTCTATTTTACGTACGCTCCTACCTACCTACCTACCTACCTATCTATCTACCAGCCTGCCTGTCAACATTCTTACCTACCGCACCACCAAGTTAGAAGACAGAAGGTTTGAAGTTAGCGGAAAGAATAAAAAAAATAGAATTTAGAAATAAGAAGTTCGAAATTAGAAAATTAATGTCTGTCTGTCTGTCTGTCTGTCCGTCCGGCCGTCAGTCCGGACCTACCCACCTATCTATCTATACTTAGCCACTCTACAACTCTACCTACCTAGCTACCTACCTACCTACTTAGCTACATTCCTATCTACCTATCAATACACCTATCTCATATCGATATACGTACGTACATACTCTATCTACCTATACCCACCGAGCCACGAAGCCACCAGATCATTTCCCTACCTATGTACCTACCTGCCTACCTAGCTACCATGCAGTCCATCTATTTCTTCGAGCCCCGGTGAGCGGGGCCGGACTGCATACCTACCTGCATACCCCGTCCATCGGGGCTTGGATAAATAGATGGACTGCATGGTGCTTCCAGGCAGGGCTGAAACTGACCTCACATGAGTACTGGTAAGCGCTTAGAAGCACAAAGCTTGCCCAGGCAAAGTGGAATGAGTCAGTCCATCCAAAGCCTGTTGGTTTCATTGGGCGACAGGGCTGGAGCTGTCATTTCATCTCAATGTCGGGTAAAGGTCCCACAAAATTGGAAGCAACGTCTCCAAAATGACCTAATTAGTGTTGACGGGGACATTAAACCCCCAATTCAAACAAAAACATACCTGCTTAGTTACATTCCTTCCTACCTATACGTCTGCATACCTTCCTATCGATATACGAGTACGTACGTAATACCTACCTATATTCCTGCCTGCTTACCTACTTAACAAAACATACATATCTACGATCCTACCTACGACCTGTATAATTTTGATACCCTTAAACCCCACTTTTAGATAGTAAAACTTGGGTTTACAGGGATAGTTATTATTTGTCTTATTTCTGCTCAAAAACATAGATTATGGGTACTCGTTAGAACCGACGCTCCGAGGCGGTTCTAACGAGTACCCACAATCTATGTTTTGTGCAGAAATAGGAAAAAATATCAAGATTTTTATTTGAAAAATTTCGTTTTTGGTTGTAAAATTTTGTCAATATATTTGAATAGGCATGTTTTCGTGATATACCTACCTACATGCATACCTCCACTCTATCTACCTGTCGCACCCGCTCATCGGGGCTTCAAGAAATATATGACTGCATGATGTCTTCGCGCAGAGCTGAAACCGACCGCACACGAGTACTGGTAAACCGCATAGAGCCTCTTAGCCTGCCCAGGCAAAGCGGTCGGAGTCGGACCGTTCATGCTTATAAACCCTATAGGTTTCATTGGGCGACAGGGCTTGAGATGTCATTTCATCTCAATGTCGGACAAAAGTCACACAAAAATGAAATCAACGTCCCCAAAATGACCTGTACCGTGATGACGGGGACGTTAAACCTCAAATCAAACAAACAAACAAAAAATATCTACCCAACTTCCTACCTATGGGGTGCCGTTGTACTATTTAATCCGTATTTATAGATATCCATAATTATTCAGTATGGATATCCATAATTAGAATTATGGATATCCATAATTCGAATTACGGATATCCATTAGTATTTATGGATATCCATAATTATGCATGGATATCCATAATTCGAATTATTGATATCCATAATTCGAATAATGGATATCCATAAAGCGAACTAAATTAATGATATCCATAAATCGAATAATGGATATCCATTATTCGATTTATTGATATCCATAAATCGAATTATGGATATCCATTATTCGGCTGATTTATGGATATCCATAAATCAAATTATGGATATCCATAAATCGAATTATGGATATCCATAAATCGATTTATGGATATCATTAATTCAGATCGAAATATGGATATCCATAAATCGAATTATGGATATCCTTAAATCGAATTATGGATATCCATTATTCGGCTGATTTATGGATAACCATAAATCGAATTATGGATATCCATAATTCAACTCTGCAAATAAACCTAATATATAATGACTGCTCCCTATCCCCCCCCCCCCCCAAAAAAAACCTCGACTATTCGCGTCAGGTTTACGATTTGGGTGTGAAATAAAAGCCGAGATGGAGGTGGAGGTAATGTAGGGTAGGCTTAGTGGTGGCCTATGGTGACAGGCTAAGGCCTTCTAAACGGTTTACCATTACTCTCAGCTCATGCAGCCAAATCTGTTTCTCCAAGCAACAATGGACGGGGGCCAGGATGTATATCTGAATCTGCCTGGTACTCCATACATCTCAAGTAGAGTATTATATGGATATATGTTGATACTAAATACACAGTGGAATTCTGCTATTAAGACCACCTAAAATTAAGACTAAATCTGCTGTAAAAAAACCTTATTTAGAAGGGTGCAGTTATTCTTTCTTCGTGAATTCTTCACACAATGTCCTCTGGTCAGGGACCACCTTTGGAACTGTTCAGAAGTGGTTTTAATATAGGAATTTTACTGTTTAACGACCATGTGCATTTTTCTCCCGTAAGCATGCACGGATTGCCTGTTTGGATCATTATAATCTTACGTCCGACTTTCAGTGCCCTTAGGTGCGCATTCTTCATATAGCTGATTCCAGAGGGACAGGATGCGTTGGCCGGAATTTCCAGATCTTACGGCTGGTTCCGATATTTAACTGCACACATGGCGGGCGTTCAGCGTATGGCGTCCGTTGCTTTGGAAGCTTTACGGGCTGTAAAGGCTGCACGGCAGAGAGGTCCCTTTGACTGGCCATCATCTCCCAGCGATGATGAAGACCTTAATTTTTTGTACATTAAACAATCACGTGTCTTAGGGAGAAATCATTAAACCAAAAGTTTTAGCGGTGATTTATGGATATCCATAAATCGAATTATTGATATCCATAAATCGATCTGAATTAATGATATCCATATATCGAATTATAGATATCCATAATTCTATTTATGAATATCCATAATTCGATTTATGGATATCCCTTATTCGGCTGATTTATGGATATCCATAAATCGGCTGATTTATGGATAAATCGAATTATGGATATTCTTAATTCGATTTATGGATATCTATAAATACAGATCAAATTGTAAAACGGCGCCCCATACCTACCTACCTACAACGTCGAAGGTTGGCCCTCGCCCATCGGGGCTTGAAGAAATAGGTCGGCTGCATGATGCTTCCACGCAAAGCTGAAACTGACCGCACACGAGTACTGGTAAACCGCTTTGAGGATATAAGACTGCCCAGGCAAAGCGGTGCGAGTCCATGCTTATAAACCCTATTGGTTTCATTGGGAGACAGGGCTTGAAATGTAATTTCATCCCACAAAATTGGAAGCAACGTCTCCAAAATGACCTATACAGTGTTGACGGGGACTTTAAACATCGGATCAAACAAAACAAACGAACAACGTCGAAGGAAGAAGTTAAAAGTAAGCCTACCTACCTACCTACCTACCTATATGTCCACCAGACCATTCACCCTATCTACATACCTACCTACCTGGCCACCATGCAGCCCATTTGTTTCTTCAAGCCCCGGTTGGTGGGGTCTATTTTGATTGATTGAAAGTGAGCAGTGAGTTCGGTAATTACTTCTGAGTTTTGTGTTTTCATTTGTTTTCATTGAAACGGTTAAGAGAAAACCTGTTTGGTTGACATTAGGCATTATTACCCCATATAAGCAGAAAGGTGTGAAAATTAGTCAGTGTGTTTTGATAAGCATGGGGACAATAGGAAATGTCAAACCATAAATCACACATATTAATCACCAAAATTTAAATTCCATGAAGGGTTCAATATCCTTTGGAATCTAGGAATATACCGTAGAACTGAAAAGGTTGAAAAGGTAAGAGTGTACATGTTTTCTCTAAGCCTCGGATTATTATTAATATTATCATTATCATTTATTATAATTGTTACTATTATTGTTATATTATTATTATTATTATTATTATTATTATTATTATTGTAAAAGGGCACTTATATTGAGATCAGGCTTATGCTACAGTGTTCCAATCCATTTAGTAAGAAAAATAATTTTAAAATTTCCACACAACTTGTTTTTTGAAATTGCGAGAACACGCCCATTAAAAATATATTGAAATTTTACCATCATATTTTTAGATAAAATATTCTGATATCTTTCATATTAATTTTCCGCTGGAAAACATAGATTGTAGGTACTCGTTAGAATCGCCGAGACGGTTCTAACGAGTACCTACAATCTTAGTTTTCCAGCGGAAATATGAAAATAATATACGCCGCTTTAAACCCCAGTTTTACTGTATAAAAGTGGGGTTTAACGGGGTTTAAAATACACGCGTGTTTTCGTAATAAGTTCAAGGAAATACATGTACCCGCAAATATATTTTGTTCTTTTTGAACACATGGAAACCTATTTGTGGCATATTTAATACGGGCATCTTTCGAATAAATAAATAAATAAATAAATAAATAAATAAAAATAAAGCCTGTAATAAAAATGTTCTATTTAAAGCTCGACATGTAAGCAGATTTATTTAGACATTTTAAACAAATGGGGCAGGGGCTAACAGGAAATGGATGAAATTTCTCACGGCCTTCTTGCGCATGCGCAGATATACCTTGGTATTAAGGTTCTCACGGGTTTAAAGATCTCACGCTACACCGGTTTTCAGCCTGTTAGAATCGAAATAGATCATCTCTAGTTTGTGATTTGTTGAGTAATAAATTACAGTTTGTCAGTCAGTTGTAAGAAAACAAATCACGCTCGTGATTTGATCTACTTTACATATTGTATTGTATTATTTTTCAACATAATCCCCTTCAGTATCAAAACTCTTTTACCAGCGGTGTCTAAGGGCCTCAATGCTCCTTTACTTGGCTGTTCAGAAAATCATCAGCCGCATATACGACGTCATCATCGGACTGAAAGTGTTTGCAGAAAGTGAAAACAACTATTTCAGGCACCCACTTTCAGTCTGATGATGACGTCATATATGCAGTAGATGACTTTCTGAACAGCCAAGAAAAGGAGTTCTATGAAAGTGGCACTGACCTTAAACACGGCGGGCAAAAGTATATAGATACTGAAATGGATTATGTTGAAAAATAATACAATATGTCAGACAAAATTCAAATCCTTCAATATGAGGCTCATAACATATCAATCAGCCATCGTACCATGGACTTTATTGACCATTTTTGGGGTTGCCACATTGACAAACCTTCCAGGACGCGCTTAAATACCGCCACCCACCTTTCATTGTAGCACATGAGGGGGCATCTTTCTCTAGTGTCGCTACCATATCATTATGGATATCCTTAGGTGTTAAACCTTTTTATGCAAATATTGCATCATTGTTCTAACACCTATTTTGTCCAGTTTGCATAAGCTGCTTGTCTTGCTTACTTTAGAGTGCTACCTCGTCGATATAAACTGACCAAATGAGACCAGTGCTTGGGTACACGGCCCTATTTAGTCACAGAAAAGTAGGATTTAAAAGAACATCCCTGCGTACCTCTTTCAATACGAGGCTCAGTCAAACAAAGAAGTTCTATAAAAGTGGCACTGAGGCCCTTAAACACGGCTGGCAAAAGTGTATAGATACTGAAATGGATTATGTTGAAAAATAATACAATATGTCAGACAAAATCCAAATCCTTCAATATGAGGTTCACAAGATATCAATCAGCCATCGTATCATGGACTTTATGGGGTTGCAACATTGACAAACATTCCAGGACGCGCTTAAATACCGCCACCCACTTTTTCTCTGTAGCACATGAGGGGGCATCTTTCTCTAGTGTTGCTACCATATCATTTTGGATATCCTTAGGTGTTAAACCTTTTTATGCAAATATTGGATCATTGTTCTAACACCTATTTTGCACATTTTGCAAAAGCTGCTTGTCTTGTTTACTTAAGAGTGCTACCTCGTCGATATAGACCAGTCCTTGGGTACACGGCCCTATTTAGTCACAGAAAAGTAGGATTTAAAAGAACATCCCTGCGAACCTCCTTCAATACGAGGCTCACAACATATCAATCAGCCCTCGTATTTCAGCGATATTCATTAACCCTGCTACTGGCATAGCAGAGAACAAAATTCGACAGATTGATTGTTTGTTTGTATTTGAGTTTATCGACCCAGTCAACACTATTTAGGTGATTTTTGAGAGATCATTTTACCTATCCACACTTTACCTGGGCAGGCTTGACAGTCTTCAGCAAGAACTTGGTGGTACTAAGGCCTATGAACTGCAGCCTTTGGCTGTAAAGAGGGCTTTAGTTGATGACCACATTTGTCATTCAGCCACCAAGTTTGCTGTATGTGTTACAGAAGACCAAGACAAGCTTCCTACGTTATATTGGTTACCTAGGCTTCATAAAAGACCATACCAAGCACGGTTTATTGCATATTCAAGCTCTTTTTCCACCACTGAACTCTTCAAATGAAACTTCATGTTTTACCGCCATCAAAAAAGATGTGACTGAATATTGCGACAAAGTCTTTGAAAGATCAGTGACAAATCTGTTTTGGTCTATAAAAAAATTCTAATGAAGTTTTAAATAAATTGAAATCCAGACGTTTTTGTGCTTCAATATGTTCTGTAAAAGGGTTATCCTTTGGAAGCAATGAATACACCACAGAAGTGTAAAATATGGAGTGTACATGTTTTCTGAGCCAGACTAGCTAGTTTCGGCCAATAAGGCCTCATCAGTGACCCTCAGATATTTTCAAAATTCCACAATGGAATCAATGATCCCAAAGGACAAGAAAATATACAGTAGAACTTCGATGGCTCGAACACGGATGGCTCGTTAACCATGGATGTGTCGAACCCATTCTTGAGTCCCTAGCGAAATCCTCTACATAAGAAATAGTGGGAGATAATTAAGTAAATTTTAGTCTTTTATCTTGCAAATGTATGCTGTGTGTACTCATTAGAATCGCCTCGATGAGGCGATTCTAATGAGTACACACAGCATACATTTTCATTATAGAACACAGAAAAGATGTCTAAAAGTATCTCGTTATGCCTCCTGACAGTAACCTTAGTGGCTCGAACCACCCCTGTCTCGAACAGATTTTCGAGGTCCCAAAGGTGTTCGAGCCATTGAAGTTCGACTGTAATCTACACTATGATGTAGGGCAGGGAGACGTTTTACCGCCGCCACACATTCCCACACACCAGCTGTAGTGAAGTTAAATATGTTCTGTAAAAGGGTTATCCTTTGGAAGCAATGAATACACCACAGAAGTGAAAAATATGGAGTGTACATGTTTTCTGAGCCAGACTAGCTAGTTTCGGCCAATTAGGCCTCATCAGTGACCCTCAGATATTTTCAAAATTCCACAATGGAATCAATGATCCCAAAGGACAAGAAAATATAATCTACACTATGAAGTCTGTCTGCTTATAATTTTTCCACCCTTTACACTACACTTCCTTATAATCTTATAAAATAAAAACTTAATGATTTAATTGAATGGATATTTCATAGGGAAGACTCTCTCTATTTAGCATGCAATGTAAGAAATGCTTTTTCCACTTCTGAACAGCATAAAAATTATACTTTATGGTCATGTCAGAAAGTGTGAGAAGCTCTCACCTTTCTGCTTGACAATAGTTTTTACATATTACAAGATTTGGTACTAAATTATTTAGACAAGTTGTGGGTATTGTGGCTTATTTGTTCTTGTTTTGTTATGAAGGAGACCTCATGATGTCCCCTTTCTGTTGAAAACCAATCTGAAATCATTGAAGCCTTTAGCTCGACTTCTAGATATTTGGATGATTTATTAAAAACCTATTTCGATGGTTTGATCAGTCCAATAAACCCCCAGAACTTCAATTAAATAAAGAAAATTCTTCTAATACCGAGGCCCTGTTTTTGAATTTACACCTATCTATTGTAGATGGATTTGTTTCTTGCAAAATTTATGATAAACGCGATGATTTTGATTTTGAGATTGTAAATTTTCCTTTCTTTGGTGGTGATGTTCCTCGTGCGGCATCCTACGGCATTTATATTTGGCAATTAATTCGATTTGCCAGAGTGTCTAGTCATGAAACTGACTTCAACACTCGTAATAAATTGTTAACTGCTAAACTTCTTAATCAGGGTTATCGGTATAAACTATGCAAAGCCTTTTCAAAATTTTATAGACGTCATTCCGATTTAATTTCAAAACTCAATGTTGGACTTAAATCTCTTCCGCAACAAGGTCTATCGGAACCTGAACTTTAGGGTGACTCAGTATATAAGTTCAGAAAAATATATGATTGCAATGACTTCAGTACCCAATTTCGTAAAATCATTCTTCGATATAAAAAATTGAAACAACATAAATGGTATACGACAGACTGCAAGCATGATAGTTAACCCAATCACGGTTGACAACTTTGCTTCCCTCTTTAATTGCACGCCGTTGGGCCACGCCTCAGATTCTTTGACGATTCCAGCGTAAAGGATTACTATATACAACCTCAATGACTTCAGCACCAAATTTCGTAAAATCATTCTTCGATATAAAAAGATTGGGTACAACGATGTTATACGACAGACTGCATGTATGGTAGTTAACCCAATCAGGGTTGACAACTTTGCTTCCCTCTTTAATTGCACGCCGGTGGGTCTGGCCTAAGATTCTATGACGGTTCCAACGTAAAGGCTTATTGAGAATTAGAGAGATCTAATTCAAGGTAATGTTGGTTGATGCTCTGTCTCTGGTCGGGCCCATCGGAGTCTAACTGTTGGTTTTCTTTTGCTCCAGCATTTCAGTGATTTCTTGCTGTCGAGTCCTCACCGTTGTTTCATCTCTGTGGTTGTTTGATTATTTGTGTTAACGGAGATGTTGCACTGATGAGTTAGGAGGCCTTCATGCGGACTGAACAAATTATTTGCCTAAATCGCGACGGAAGTAAGGGCGATGATTGTGGCCACGTAAAATCGATTTAAGCCCCCCCCCCCCCCCCACCTTAGTGCACTTCGTTTCCACTGACCGTTCCAAGGCGGTTCTTCTGTCGCGGTTTATTTTTGCTATGGTTTGTCTTTGGGTGTTTGTGTCGCTTATGCTATTTTATTTAGGATAACCTGTTGGCCATTTTGTGGGAAAGTAACTGTCCTTTTGGCTTTCCGCTGTTGGTGTTTCCATTAGGGTCTGTTGTTTCATTTTTTTTTTTTTTTTTTTTTTTTTTTTCATGTTTGTGTGCCTTTCCCTTTGGTGTCACTGATGGAAGCTGTGGGTTGATTGTATCAAATCCTGGCCATTGCCTCCATTTCTATTTTACTGAGAATTAGCAGTGGTTTATTGCTGTCGAGTCCTCACCGTTGTTTCATCTCTGTGGTTGATTGATTTTTGTGTTCACAGAGATGTTGCACTGATGAGTTAGGAGGCCGTCATGCGGACTGAACAAAATATTTGTCTAAATCGCGACGGAAGTAAGGGCGTGGATTGTGGCCACGTAAAATCGATTTAAGCCCCCCAGTGGAATTCGTTTCACTGACCGTTCCTAAGAGGTTCTTCTGTCGTGGTGTGTTTTTGTTATGCTCGGTCTTTGAGTGTGTGTATCGCTTATATTATTTCGATTTGGGTACCCAATTGGCACTTTTATGGGAAAGTAAATGTCCTTTTGGCTTTCCGCTATTGATGTTTCCATTAGGGTCTAGTTGTTTCATGTTTGTGTTTCTTTCCCTTAGTGTCTCTTATGGGAGCTGCGATTCCCGACCATTGCCTTCACTTCTATTTTATACGTAAGCGCAGTACAGTGCACATTTCTTCAGCCAAAACTTACTACTGCCCATCTGGAATCAGCGGAAGGGAGAGAATGGCCATAGAAATGATTTCATAATCAATTTCCGCGAAAGAATCTTGCCGAGACCGGCAGACGTCGAACCCGCATCCTCCTGATCACGAGTTAGACGCGCATCCGAATGGCTTCGATCAGATTGTACAATTAGCCATGATTCAACACGAATTCTTACGTTTTCTGTGTTGAGTTTTCCAGTGCTGCTTAATTTTCAACCTTGACTCGAACGCATAAAAAATAATGTCTGTATGAATAATTATTTTCTTGCCTGCATCAGCGACAAGAACGGGAAATTGTCCCAGATTATTTCTATTGAATCTCAGACTGAAGTATTTGTTAAGTAATAGCGGCTTGATGGAGTTCCATTTAATTGAAAAGTGTCTACAGTTAATGTCTGAGGAGCACAAAAACCTTTAACATAGGTCGATGATCTTGTTTTTGTTTCTTTCGTTTGTAATTTTACAGTCTATTCAGTACTGCAATCGACTTTCAGTGATTCAGATACGGTAAAATTCCGCTATTAAGACCACCTAAAATTACGACTAAATCTGTTTTTTAAAGCTTATTGAGAAGGTTACAGTTATTCTGACGCCCAGTGTCTCCTAATAAGAGACCACCTTTGGTACTGTTCAAAAGTGGTCTTAAAGACCACTTTTGAACAGTCCCAAAGGTGGTCTTTATATAAGAATTTTACTTAGCTTGTGCTAAGCGCATGGCTATTTGAAGCCATTGTCACTTGGACCGAAAGCAAACAACAAAACCCATGTTCAGATCATGAAATTCACGTTTGTTTGAACATGGATTTTGGACTTTTGATATGACAAGATGAGCCTTGCTTTGTTTACATTACGTTGAGAGAGTATAAGAATCTTATATGGGTATGAGGGATGGATTGAAAAATCCGTCCCGAGGGACACTGTCCGGCATCACGAGGCTTGCCGAGTGATGCCGGACAGTGATCCAGAGGGACGGATTTTTCTATCCACCCCTCACACCCATATTTGATTCTTTTTCTTGCATACCTTCCATTTCTTAAAGCGGATTTTTAATGCTGCAGTCACTTCGGTTACCAACGTCTGCCACATTGTGTTGACACTGCAGGAATGTTTAGTGACGTTGCTGTGACGTCAACCTTAACGACGGGGCATACGAGGTGGTAATCAACCAGTGCATTTATCAAACACGCGATTATTTTGGATTTTGGGTCGGAACACCAGGGTCAGAACATACATTTCTATCCCAGGGTAAAATCACGGATTTCCTTGTCTGATGTGCAAGAAGTAACATTATCGCCCTGAACGTAGAGTTCCATGATGACGTCAAAGGGTTACAGCCTACATGAATCAACGTGATCTGAACCAGCCGCCATGTTGGTTTGTCGGTCGCAGGTGAAGAGTTTTTATGGAGTTTATATGGAGCCTTTTGGGCTTTTTCGTCAAAATTTGGCTATCGGAACCGCAAGAACAACGATCACCGATGGTTATTTCATTGCATTAACATTTACCGGACACCTCTGAAGATATTTGAACAGTCCGCCTAGCGGCCTATTGTTCAAACTGCTTCTTCGGATCCGGCAAAAGTCAATGCATGAAAACCCATAGTTGATCAAAAGATAATTTGAACTACTGCGAGTAAATCCTAGCCCCGGATCATGAGGCACGATATGGAGAATGACTTATAGGGAATGGATACACCTACAGGGGAGGCAATTCCTCCAAAATTATCTTTGTCATCCGTGTCAATAGGTGTCAACCCTTAATGGAAAGAATTTTCTCCTGAGGAGCAAATTCTTTCCTGTAAGAGTGGACACAATTTGCAGCGTGGCCGTCTTTATAGAAAAGCGAACAGGAAGTCCCGAAAGATTTCTCCCTTTGTAAAACGGCAGAAAAGTTTGCCAGGTGTACCCATTCCCCTTAAGGACAAGAATACATAAATGACGTCGCCGTCAAATTTAACGCGCGTTAACCGTCTGGCAATGCAAAGTTCATTAATGCATCTCATTTACTGCAGTCTTCCTTAGAAATTAGAAATTGAGCATCCTAATAAAGTGTATTATAGCTTGCACATCTAGCGACAGCGCAGATCAGTCAGCATACACTCACAATTATTTCATAGTCTTCACAATACCCACTACGGGAGTCGTTTTACATGACCTGTTCAAAAACATCACGTGAACAAGTCCGTGAAATAAAGACCCCCCTAAACCCCAGTTTATATAGAGAAAACTGGGGTTTACGGGGGTAAACATTATTTTCCTTATTTCTGCTACAAGACATAGGTTGTGGGTACTCGTTAGAACCGCCTCAATGAGGCGGTTCTAACGAGCACCCAAAACCTATGTTTGGAGCAGAAATAAGGAAAATATCACAAATTTTCATCAGAAAAAATACCTTTTTTGAGGTTTGAAAAATGCACTATATCACACGGACGTGTTATCGTAATGGAATAAAGTAATAAATGCCCAAGAAAAGTCACAATCAAGGATTACAGCCTACCAATGGCACTCAGTGGAATTTACAGCCGTGGATGGTTTACATCACGTGAACAAGTCCGTGAAATGAACACCCCCTTAAACCCCCCTTTATATAGAGAAAACTGGGGTTTAAGGGGGTAATCATTATTTTTCTTATTTCTTCTCCAAAACATAGGTTGTGGGTACTCGTTAGAACCGCCTCAATGAGGCGGTTCTAACGAGCACACTCAACCTATGTTTGCAGTATAAATAAGAAAAATATCACAAATTTTCACCAGATTAGTAGCCATTTTGGAGATGTGGAAAAAGTGCTATATCGCACGGGTGTGTTACCGTAATGATCAGTCCCTGTGGCCTATCGATTATTTTCACCATTTATGACTGAATCCATTATTGTGGATATAAGTAGAATAAATAAAAACTATGTCAGTGGTAAACGTAATAATAAAATTTACCATAACTTTGGCCACGGATATTGCAAAAGCTGCAGCATTGAAAAGTAATATTAAATTGCACAGATTTGCTAATGATATTCATGGAATTATGTTGGTGAAACGTCAAATGACATTCATACACCAGGACCTGTGATATGGGAAGTTAGTCCCTAGCTCTAACCAAAGAGGTAAACTTAGCTACACAATCCTCAGCACCTTCAGCCGTCGAAATATTCGAATCGGGAAGAGCATTCCAATCTCTAATGGTTCGGGGGAAGAACGATTCTTTATAAATGCCAGTTCTTGCAGTAAGGGTCTGAAACGTCATTGAATGGTGCTTTCTACGGTGCCTAGCTAGGGGAACAAGTTGGACTGTTGGACTTTAGACCTTTGTATAAGAGTATGAGCCTACTGTCTCTTCTACTTTTCTTGAGATATTCCCATCTTAATTTTCCTAGAATTCCAGTCATGCTCCCAGTTTCAAAGCAGTAATTGCTTGTTACAAATCTAGCAGCTCTATTCTGAACTTTTTTCAATTTCCCCATCAAGGACCACTCCACTTGGGTCCCAGATGCAACTACCATATTCCAAGACTGGGCGAACAAGTCCCCTATATGCTGTCTCTTTCACATCCTGAGGACAATGATGAAGATTTCGCCTCAGGAAACCAAGTGTCCTATTCGCCTTTGTACACATGTTGCTAATGTGTGTATTCCATCTCAAGTCACGAGTGATTGTCACACCAAGGTATTTAATGGAATTAACATTTTCGAGGACCGTTCCCTCTAAGTGGTCGTATTTTTGTTTGATTTGTTTGATTGAGGTTTAACGTCCCCGTCAACACTGTAAAGGTCATTTTGGAGACGTTGCTTCCAATTTTGTGGGATTTTTACCCGACATTGAGATGAAATGACATCTCAAGCCCTGTGGCCCAATTAAACCAATAGGGTTTATTAGCATGGATGGTCCGCCTCGCACCGCGGTTCCTGGACAGGCTTAGATCCTCTAAGCGGTTTACCAGTACTAGTATGCGGGCCGGATTCAGCTGTGCGTGGAAGCATCATACAGCCCATATATTTCTTCAAGCCCCTATAGGCGGGGCCGCTGTGGTCGTATTTTATGTTAGGCTGCAGCGCATCATGTTAACAAGTTCGTGAAATGAACATACCTGTAAACCTCACATTGTAAAGAGAAAACCGGGGTTTGCAGGGGTATATATTATTTTGCTTATTTCTGTGCTTAGACAGAGCTCGTGGCTACTTGTTAGAACCGCCTCAAATAGGCGGTTCTAACGAGTACCCACAACCTATGTTTGGAGTATATATATGAAAAATATCACAAATTTTCATCGGAAAACTAGCATCATTGTACTTTGGAGACATGAAAGCATGTACTAGATCTATGTCAACGAGTATATTATCGTAATGAAACCCAACTGGGGCTTATAGGGCAAATATTATTATGTTTATTTCTGCTCCAAGACAAGATTGTAGGTATTCGTTATCCTTTCGCTATTTTTAGACACAGCTGACCGATTACACACATTTATGCCTTTTTGTAATGCTTTTGATGCGAGAAAAGTCTAACCTCAAAGAATTTACAAGTGGCGACATGGAACCGCTGCTTTTTATGACGTCACTCGGAACCTTCCCATTACCTATACAGGCGCACTGTCTAAGCATTTAAGAATGTTCTAGTCTATTTCATTTCTTGCAAGCTTTCACAAAAAATCTTGTACTTTGTAAGCAAACAGTGGAGTGGAGACGCTAGGCATATTTGGGTTAACACGGATTAATTGTTAACAATGGCTACTTTCTTTCTTTCTACTGATAGAGCCTACTGCGATCGGTCTCATTTGACCATTACTCGCAGGTGTATATTACATACACTCCAGTTTTGCAGGATGAAAGCCTACACACTGTAATCATGTAACTATGATAGGGTTCTTTAACTTACACATGGGATGGTTATCCCTGCACAGGGGGGCCTCCAGTTAACGTCCCCGCCAACTCTATTTAGGTCATTTTGGAGACGTTGCTTCCAATTTTGTTGGACTTTTACCGGACATTTAGACGAAATGACATATCAAGCCCTGCCTGTCGCCCAATGAAACCAAAAGGCTTATATGCATTGGAGTCAGACCGTCAAATGCATTTAAGACTTTTGGTTTCATTGGGCGGCAGGGCTTGAGATGTCAACTAAAAAAACGAACCAAATACATGTACATCTACCTCCAACATGTAAGGGCTGGTTGCTTTCTCTTCTATTATAACCATCTACGTTTATGTCTCAGGACTATATTACTTTTCTTCGTTGTGGCCTTGGTGGGCTGCGATTGTTTTGATAAAGGGTAAAAACGATCCCCTGCATTTCTCTCTCCATTAACCAACCGGCACCGATAGCTCAGTTGGTAGAGTGTCCGCTCCGGGGAACGGGAGGTCACGGGTTCGATCCCGGGCCGCGACATACCAAAGTCGATAACAATGGTACTAGCTGCTCCTCGCTTGGCACTCAGATTAACGGGGTCGAGCTAGGACTGGTCGACCCAGTGTCAGGATGATGTGACTGGGACATGATACTTCAGTGAGGCAGCACTATAAAAGTGAGCATTGAGCTCCCTGTCGCAACCAGACACCGTCGTGATATGACTGAAAAATTGTTGAAAGCGACGTTAAACCCGAATTCACACACACACACACACACACACACACACACACACACACACACACACACACACACACACACACACACACACACACACACACACTCCGTTAACCAGTATAAGTCTGAATGCTCACTATACAGAGGATAAACCTATTCAATCCCGGCGTTACAAAAAGGGGGTGTTAGCAAACAGTGAAGCCACAGGCCAGTCGACATACTATATGGCGTCTGATCAGGGCTGCCACTATTCATCTATCACCAATCACCTCACAACAATCCAAAATCACTCGAAATGGACTGCTATTATAGAAACGGGAGATTAGTAGGCACATGACGTTATTGCGACGTCGGATTGTCGTTATTGTAACGTCATGAGATTTATGCAACGTCACATCTACGTCGGTGCAACGTCATGACGTTGCATCGACGTTGATCTGACGTTGCCCTAGCGACGTGTGCCTGCCTAGAGTGGTTTAATATTCCAAGACATTCACTGTGTTTGTTTCTGAAGCTTCTTTTGTTTAATACGCCCAATACAGCATTACAATCCCCTTTTTTTCTTTGCAATTGTAGGCGTAAGAACATGACTTAATTATTGCACAAAATTTCCATTTTTGATATTTTCAAGGCATCAATTAGATAATGAAGTTGCAAATTGAGGCTTTTAACAAATCTTTCTAAGCCGGAAGATTTCCATATAAACTGCCACAATCATTTTTCTCCAACCGCGTTGCGCTTTCTATAACGTATCATCAATGTCTATATATTTGCCCTTTTCGAAAATTATTTTCAACCCATAAGATGCTCATTACATCAGTTGTCGTCTGCTTTGTTGTTTCCTGGTATCTTTAAAACTCATTTTTGCAAGCTGTATAGACCTAGATCAGGCTGCTCTTCTAGCAGCTGTCTGATCAGGGTCCTCACTGTTTGAAAGTATGCAAAAATATTTGTAAAAAAAAACTTTGCAAAAAGATTCAGTAGACGACATAAACAGACGATATTTTCAGATGCCGTTGTTTGTTTGTTCGCTTAATTTGAGGTTTAACGTTCCCGTCAACACTGTATAGTATTTCCTCCTAATTATGTTTTTTTCTTAATTAATGGAAACGCCTTTTTGTCTCAAGAACCACAGTAGAGATATACAAAATGTAATCATATGTACGTGAATTCGATTCGCAGCAAACGCAATTATATTTTTTTCATCACTGACCATGTCCCTACGATGGGTATTACAGAAAGTTGCTTCGTTTCTAATAGAAATAACAATTATTTGAGTATGAAAATACTGCGTAATATTAAATTAACCCATATAAAGATGACTTTACGACGCCATTGGTTGCTAAGGAGTGTTCTCGAGCATGCGCAAAGTACGTATAGCAAAAAAAAACAACAACACTAAACTATTGTTTAAAAAATCGGGTTGTGCCCCACTTAGAAAAATACAATTGTGAAAGACGGTATGTTTGAATTGTGAGTTGACCTCCCTGTCAATACTGTTTAGTTTATTTTGGAGACGTTGCTTCCAAAATTGTGGGACTTTTACCCGACATTAAAATGAAATGACGTCTCAAGCCCTGCCGTCCAATGTAGCCAAAAGGCGTGTATGCATTGGACGGTTTGACTCACGTCTCTTTGCATGGATAGGTTTACCAGTACCTATGTGTGGTTAGCTACATTTCTGCATGGAAGCACCAGAATAGTCCAATCTATTTCTACGAGCTCCGATGGGCGGGGGTGAATATGAAAGATGGGCAAAAAATCAATCGTGTGCCAATAGCGCGACGGCAGAAAAATTCTATATCAGAATACTACGACAGAGTGTGCAGTACATTTTGTCTCAGGCACGTAACTGTGCAAAGATTTCATGTCCCATTTCGTGCCAAACATCCTTATCTGTCTATATGATTCTGGAGTTTCAGTGAGTCCTCTAAATCTCTAATTTGACAGGTAGCAAACACAATGTCTGTCTGAATCAATGTCAGTGGTAATATCTTTGATGTACAGGGAGAATAACAGTGGACCAAGAACAGTCCCTTATGGGACCCCAGACAAAACCGGAGCCAACTCCGAAGATTACTCGCTGTTTTCAATAGCAAAGAAAGGAATCCATCCATTCTTGTTTAGATTCTTCCCACAATGCCGTATCCAAATAATTGGATTTCAGTAGTTCGTGAGGTAAAACTGGACCTACCACATTCGCTAGTTACTCCATGACTCTAGGATGAAGCTCCTAAAGCTGCCTTTGAGTAACTGGGATCACTCTCTCCGATGACACAACAATGCTATCCATGAAATGGGCCGATCAGGCTGCCAGTCAACACCAATTTATTGAATACATCTTTGTACTGTCCAACTAGTTCTTCTGCCCTTTCAGAGTCTGATTCAGCAACCCCATTCCCTTCTCTTTTATTTAGTGACGGGGTGACATACCTGAAGAGGTCTCTCGGATATGCCTTTTAATCACCTGTCAAATTATTCATATACATTTCATCCGGATTTTTATTTCAGTTTTAATTTCTCGTCTCATGTTGTCAAATTTTGCCCGGAGTTTACCATATTCACCTTTTTAACCTTGGCATGAATCTTATATTCCTTCTGCGAATCTTTCTTCTTTATTTCTGATGTTTCTTCTTATTTTGCAGCAAATACAAAAATATGATATTTTGGAAAGTTGAATTACGTTACTCATTCTTGTTTCATAATGGCGTTCTCTCTATCTCTAAAACTAGCATATTTAATATGAATTTTCCTGTTTGCTTTCTTATTCCTAATACAAATATAGATTGTGGGTGCTCGTTAGGATCGCCTCAATGAGGCGGTTCCTACAAGTACCAACAATCTATGTTTTATAGCAAAATTAGGAAAATAATGAATATCCCCGTAAATCCAACTTTTCAATTTTATGGAGGTTACAGGTGTGTTTATTAAACGCGGCCATGTTAACCTGATCTATTGGAAACAAAGAACGGATAGCAGAGAAAAAAATGCATCTTAGTTTCACTGAGACTTCTTCAACAATACTGCTACAATTTTAATAGATTGATTGTTTGTTTGGGGGTATAACGACACTTCAATCCCTGTGGGTCAATTCGTGTCGTCTCCCCGAGAAAGGGAGAAAGAGATATAAGAAATAACAGAGATGAAAGAAAATGACTAGGGGGAAAGAGGAAAATGAGTGTAGTGTAGAAACAGAAGAAATAACACCACTCCTCCCCCCCCCCCCCCCCCCCCGCTATACCCTTACCTGCTGCAAGGACAGCAGGCCTTGTCCAACAGTAAGCCAATATCAGTTGGACGCCCGGTGACGCAAGATAGACATCGCCTTTGCCTCACCCAATCACCACAACAATTCGACAATTTTCATTGAAAATTGAGTCATCTCAAGCCACATGATTAGTGACAAACAAACGAATCAAAGTACTGAAAGCACTGGTGGGTCGATTGTATCTTATACAGGCTGGAAAACATCAGGAAAACGTGTCCATGTGAAAAATGGTGTCCAGCATGGTGTCAGAAATGACATATATTAGGTAACACTTGCGACATCTTTTTTATTTCTACTTCAAATATAGGTTTTGGGTTCTTGTTAGAACCGCCTCATTGAGGCGGTTCTAACGAGTACCCACAACCTATGTTTTTGAACAAAAATAAGGGAAATAATGCACATCCCCTTAAACCCCACTTTTCTCTATATGAAGTGGGGTTAAGAGGGGTCTTCGAAATACGGACTAGTTTTCGTGATGGTGGTCCTTAGCGTAAACCACTGGTCAGTATTACAACTCACTTTCCGTTTCTTGTGGCTTCTTTAGGGGAGACCGGGGACAGTTGATGCACGGGGTAGATTAATGCAGTCTCAATAAAAAGGCAACGCTGATATTTTTAGAGCAAAAACCAATTAGTATACGTAGCCTATGAAAAGCTCCATCTCTCAGAGCAGTTTGGTGGACTTTGGATCGTAGATAATGTTTTTATCGATGAAAAACTTGTTTTTGACCCATTAAAGTAAATTTG
This sequence comes from Lucinisca nassula, assembly GCA_963580285.1. NCBI lineage: Eukaryota > Metazoa > Mollusca > Bivalvia > Lucinida > Lucinidae > Lucinisca > Lucinisca nassula. Next base: position 80,868,214 of record OY757019.1, on the reverse strand, counting down.
AGATAATTCACAATTTTTCGTTTAGCGAGTTTTTGATTGCGGAATTTCGCGAAATCTTTTTGGTGTATGGTTAGAGACTTACGTCACCTTTACATTCAAATGATCTTATGAATAAATTACCGTAAATAAGTTCTCTATCGGGCTAAATGTCACCGAAGGCACGGTTGGGGCAAGTTGATGCAAAGAGCCCAGAATCGTCATTTTTATGTATGTACGACAGATTTCACTCACGGTGATGCTATGTCCCTGTTAAAAGTTTTAAATACTTAAAAATGAAAGAATAAAACGTCTTAGTAATTTTAACGTCATAACACGTAAATTCTTAAAACGTCCATCCAACAAATTATATGCCATGGATAGTTGTCATCACAGAGGATGTTATTTCACAGATAAACAAAAATCTATTGTGGAAAAGTGCACTCGGGAAACCCTATATTACCATAAAACTTAATCTAGCATAATAAAGGCTGCACGGACATGTACAGGCAAGGAAAACTTGCAACGCATCAACTTGCCCCATGTATTGCATCATCATGCCCCGCTACTGGGGCAAGTTGATGCATGCGACCTGCCAATTTAATACACTTAAATGGACGGGAAATACACCAACTTTCAAAGATGACTATATGATTTTGAGTGCAGGAAAGATGGAACTTTCAGTAGATACAAAGATAATCAAAATCGACCAATCATGTCACGAGATATATTTAAAGATCTTAAAAGTGCATCAACTGTCCCCGGTCTCCCCTACTTCCAATGTCTGGGGCGATTCTAATGAGTATACAAAACATAGCCTTTTTCAGAATAAAATTAGAAGACCTCCAAACATATGATATCTTGAGCGACGTCAAAGGTCTCAACGGCGATTTCGAATTATTATCCATCATGGTAAACATAGTCATCTTGTTCCAGGCATTTCGGGGAATAAATGTAATCAAATAAAAATGTCAAAATTTTGGAAGTAAATCTGCGGTTTTACGGTCGGAAATTTTTATGTTTTACGGCAAGGAGTCAGCAGAGCCGTGAAACGGAATTTTCCACAGTAAAATCGACGGTATTTCGCAGAAAAGTCCGTGGCAAAATTTTAACGCCATCCTATTAAAAATCACATTAAATACTTATAAGCGCATTAAAGTGAAATTTCACTGTATTGATGGAAAAGAAACACGAAAGAGCAGCGCTTCCATTAACAGATTTGCACTATATACAGTAAAATTCCTATATTTATATTGAGGCCATCTTTGGGTTTGTTCAAAAGTGGTCTTTAAGACCACTTTTGCACAGTCCCAAAGGTGGTCCCTGACCAAAGGACATTGCGTGCAGGAAATTCGAAGCCTTGAAGAATAACCGCACCTTCTTAATAAGCTTTTTAAAGCAAAGGTAGTCTTAATTTCAGGTGGTCTTAATAGCGGAGTTTTACTGTATACCGTTTCCGTCTAAAGGTCAATAGCTTTTGAAAATAGCTTTTATAACTATTCTCAGAAGGTCTTATTGCTGTCTATTTGGAAAAGCCTTTGCCACATTTTCTCTATATTTGTTTTACCTCTTTGGTTAGAGCTAGTGACTAACTTCCCACATCACAGGTCCTGGTGTATGAATGTCATTTGACGTGTCACCAGTAACAATTCTGATTCTGATTCTGATAGAGAAGCATGTCTTATTAGCCAAATTAAAACAAGATCACACGTAAATAAAGGTTAAAGACCACACTGGTTTAAGGAATTCGAACGTTTATCGACACACTCGGGCGACATAGTGCATTTTTCACATCTCCAAAGTGGGTACTTTTCTGATGAAAATTCGTGATAGTTTTCTTATACTGCAAACATAGGTTGTGGGTGCTCGTTAGAACCGTCTCATTGTGGCGGTTCTAACGAGTACCCACAACCTATGTCTTGGAGCAGAAATAAGAAAATTAATGTATACCCACGTAAACCCCAGGTTTCTCTATATTTGTTTGTTTGTTTGTTTGTTTGCATTAGAGTTTAAAGGCCCAGTCAACACTATTTTATATCATTTATGAGCCGGTCAGTTTACCTATCCACACTTTCCCTGGGCAGGCTTATACGTAAGCGGTTAACCAGTACCTTGCACATTCTTTCGCCAGAAACTGACAACTGTCCTTCTTGAACCAGCGGAAGGGAGAGAATGACCATAGAAAAGATTTCTCTACGAAAGAATGTTGCCGACCCCCCCCCCCCCCCCCAACCAGGTATCGAACCCGCGTCCTCCTGATAATCAGTCAGACGCACTGGCACCCGACTGAGCTACCGAGGCCGGCAGGTTTCTCTATATAAGGTGGGGTTTAGTGGGTGTTCATTTCACGGACTTGATAGCATGATGAAAAATTACTGTAAGCAAATGACTGATAAAATGGCAGCTGCAGGTGGGAAAGGAATGACAGTATAATGAAGGTTATATCGAGCTCCCACAATCTATTTTAGCAGTAGAAATAAATAATGGCTACCCCCATCAATTCTTTTTTTTCTCTATATAGAGTGAGGTATACAAGGTTTTTATTATTCTAGTATGTTTTCAGCAGAAATAAGAAAACTATCGCTTAACACTGTACATCACACCTGTTTTTTTTTATAAAGTGATGGTTACATGGATTTTCATTTTACGGACTTTAACTTCACTACAGCTGGTGTGTGGGAATGTGTGGCGGCGGTAAAACGTCTCCCTGCCCTACATCATAGTGTAGATTATATTTTCTTGTCCTTTGGGATCATTGATTCCATTGTGGAATTTTGAAAATATCTGAGGGTCACTGATGAGGCCTAATTGGCCGAAACTAGCTAGTCTGGCCCAGAAAACATGTACACTCCATATTTTTCAATTCTGTGGTGTATTCCTGGCTTCCAAAGGATAACCCTTTTATAGAACATATTTAACTTCACTACAGCTGGTGTTTGGGAATGTGTGGCGGCGGTAAAACGTCTCCCTGCCCTACATCATAGTGTAGATTATATTTTCTTGTCCTTTGGGATCATTGATTCCATTGTGGAATTTTGAAAATATCTGAGGGTCACTGATGAGGCCTAATTGGCCGAAACTAGCTAGTCTGGCCCAGAAAACATGTACACTCCATATTTTCACTTCTGTTGTGTATTCCTTGCTTCCAAAGGATAACCCTTTTATAGAACATATTTAACTTCACTACAGCTGGTGTGTGGGAATGTGTGGCGGCGGTAAAACGTCTCCCTGCCCTACATCATAGTGTAGATTATATTTTCTTGTCCTTTGGGATCATTGATTCCATTGTGGAATTTTGAAAATATCTGAGGGTCACTGATGAGGCCTAATTGGCCGAAACTAGCTAGTCTGGCCCAGAAAACATGTACACTCCATATTTTTCTATTCTGTGGTGTATTCCTGGCTTCCAAAGGATAACCCTTTTATAGAACATATTTAACTTCACTACAGCTGGTGTGTGGGAATGTGTGGCGGCGGTAAAACGTCTCCCTGCCCTACATCATAGTGTAGATTATATTTTCTTGTCCTTTGGGATCATTGATTCCATTGTGGAATTTTGAAAATATCTGAGGGTCACTGATGAGGCCTAATTGGACGAAACTAGCTAGTCTGGCCCAGAAAACATGTACACTCCATATTTTCACTTCTGTTGTGTATTCCTTGCTTCCAAAGGATAACCCTTTTATAGAACATATTTAACTTCACTACAGCTTGTGTGTGGGAATGTGTGGCGGCGGTAAAACGTCTCCCTGCCCTACATCATAGTGTAGATTATATTTTCTTGTCCTTTGGGATCATTGATTCCATTGTGGAATTTTGAAAATATCTGAGGGTCACTGATGAGGCCTAATTGGCCGAAACTAGCTAGTTTGGCCCAGAAAACATGTACACTCCATATTTTTCAATTCTGTGGTGTATTCCTGGCTTCCAAAGGATAACCCTTTTATAGAACATATTTAACTTCACTACAGCTGGTGTTTGGGAATGTGTGGCGGCGGTAAAACGTCTCCCTGCCCTACATCATAGTGTAGATTATATTTTCTTGTCCTTTGGGATCATTGATTCCATTGTGGAATTTTGAAAATATCTGAGGGTCACTGATGAGGCCTAATTGGCCGAAACTAGCTAGACTGGCCCAGAAAACATGTACACTCCATATTTTCACTTCTGTTGTGTATTCCTTGCTTCCAAAGGATAACCCTTTTATAGAACATATTTAACTTCACTACAGCTGGTGTGTGGGAATGTGTGGCGGCGGTAAAACGTCTCCCTGCCCTACATCATAGTGTAGATTATATTGTCTTGTCCTTTGGGATCATTGATTCCATTGTGGAATTTTGAAAATATCTGAGGGTCACTGATGAGGCCTAATTGGCCGAAACTAGCTAGTCTGGCCCAGAAAACATGTACACTCCATATTTTCACTTCTGTTGTGTATTCCTTGCTTCCAAAGGATAACCCTCTTATAGAACATATTTAACTTCACTACAGCTGGTGTGTGGGAATGTGTGGCGGCGGTAAAACGTCTCCCTGCCCTACATCATAGTGTAGATTATATTTTCTTGTCCTTTGGGATCATTGATTCCATTGTGGAATTTTGAAAATATCTGAGGGTCACTGATGAGGCCTAATTGGCCGAAACTAGCTAGTCTGGCCCAGAAAACATGTACACTCCATATTTTCACTTCTGTTGTGTATTCCTTGCTTCCACAGGATAACCCTTTTATAGAACATATTTAACTTCACTACAGCTGGTGTGTGGGAATGTGTGTCGACGGTAAAACGTCTCCCTGCCCTACATCATAGTGTAGATTATATTTTCTTGTCCATTGGGATCATTGATTCCATTGTGGAATTTTGAAAATATCTGAGGGTCACTGATGAGGCCTAATTGGCCGAAACTAGCTAGTCTGGCCCAGAAAACATGTACACTCCATATTTTCACTTCCGTTGTGTATTCCTGGCTTCCAAAGGATAACCCTTTTATAGAACATATTTAACTTCACTACAGCTGGTGTGTGGGAATGTGTGGCGGCGGTTAAACGTCTCCCTGCCCTACATCATAGTGTAGATTATATTTTCTTGTCCTTTGGGATCATTGATTCCATTGTGGAATTTTGAAAATATCTGAGGGTCACTGATGAGGCCTAATTGGCCGAAACTAGCTAGTCTGGCCCAGAAAACATGTACACTCCATATTTTCACTTCTGTTGTGTATTCCTTGCTTCCAAAGGATAACCCTTTTATAGAACATTGTTAACATGATGAATAGTCTGGCTTAACGCTCTGCATGCAGGAAGGGGGTGGGGGGTGTTTTGTTTTCTCAGCAGACGACATTTTTAAATATGCTTCTAATTTTCCCAGAAAATAAGAAACATCAACAATTTGTCGTCAGATGAATTAGCATTGAGAGTGGTAAAGGATAAATATATATTTAGAATGTAGGTATTCGTTCGAAATGCCTCATTACGACTTGCAAGTTTTGCTGAATCCGACCCGCACACGAATACTGATAAACCGCTAAGAGGATCTAAGCCTGCCCTGGCAATGCGATGCGAGTCGGACCGTCCATGTTTAAAACCGTATTGGTTTCATTGGGCGGCAGGGCTTTAGATGTCATTTCATATCAATGTCGGGTAAAAATCCCGCAAAATTGGAAACAACGTCTCCAAAATGACCTTTACAGTGTTGACGGGGACGTAAAGCCTCTGATGATAGAGCAACCCCCCTCCCACACACACACACACACACCACCAACACCACCACCAGCCCTGTGCCCTGAGCAGAGAGAATCATCCTCTGTGCAGGCCGTATTTGCATGACTACTGTGCACGCTTTCATCCTGCAAACATGGAGTGCAGGTAATGGACACCTGCGAGTAATGGTCAAATGTGTCCCAGTATCAGTAGAAAGAAAGAAACAAAGAAAGGAAGTACCCATCAGACATACAACCAATAGGCAACGCCGTATCATTGTCGATGTAACGTCAAACCAAAAAGCCATGTGACCAGTTCCGACCACACCAGCGTATACACAGCGGGTAAACTCTATTACTGACTGAATGCATGTATTTATCTTCGCCGTCTCCCGAAAATGACGATATTGTTATTTAATACTTAGATGTCGGTAAATGGGTCGCTATTCACGAGATGCCGAAAATTCACGAGAAGTTTACGAAAGTCGACGTATTAGGCGATAACATTGACTAATTTATTCCTTGAATAAAGGTCAGTCTCATGTCAAATTGTTCGAACTTTAGTTATCACACACATCACGAAAACACGCCTATATAATTTTCACCCCCTTGAACCCCACTTTTATATAGTAAAACTGGGGTTTCCAGGGGTATACCTTATTTTTCTTATTTCTATTTTGAGCAGAAATAAGAAAAATATCACAATTTTTCATCATAAAATTTTCCTTTTTTCGGCAATAAAGAAGTTTCACCCACACACATGCGTCATCGCTTCCTCATGGTGATTAATGATATACGTTATTTCGTGCCTTTATTAGCGTACCTCACATTTGAACAAGCACAAAGCAAAATCTACATTAACACTTGTGCGACAAGCGAGGACTCAGATCAGCCTGCGCATCCACGCAGTCTGATCTGAGTCCTCTCTGTTCGCATGAGCCTTCTACAGGTTCTCAGGTTCTGAACTATCAAAGGAGCGATAGACACAAACAATGGCCAAATTGGGTGGATATACAAACTGATCCGAGGCGGTCCTCTTCGCATTATGTCTTACTACAGGTTTTGTTGTGCGATGGCGCTTGCTCATTTGCTTTAGTACTGCCCTGCAATAGCCAGTAAGTTCATAATTATCGTCTACATGCATGTACGTCTAGGACACGACAACCCCTACAATAAGATGAGTGACGTGTGACATCAGCTTGCGAATCCACCCAGTATAACAAAATGCTTATCCCCCTTTGGTTAGCGCGGAGGCTGTGAAAGGTTCATGTAATCTGCAAAGACTCTCATCAGACTGCGCGCATCTGAGTCTTCGGTGATTGCATAGGTTTACGGTAGGATTTGCTGTGCGCTAGCTCAAATACATTTCGGAAATGGTTCTTAGAAGGTTTTGTAATTGTTTATTGAATAAAGTGATGCTTAGACACGATTTTTCTGCTTTTCTGACTGAAACATGTCTTATTAGGTAAATCAAAACGAACGCAAAATATCTAGCAAACATTTCAATGACAAGGTTTCGTACTGAAAAAAAAATAGAAAAAAAACAGTACTGTGGAAGTTTTAACCCATTTTGTACCAGAAACCTGAAAGGGATACCCTGGCAAACAGTGAAGGCCCAGATCAGACGCCGCAGAACGCGGCGTCTGATCAGGGCCTACACTGTTTCTAAAACGTTCAGCCAGTTTCCAAAAAGATTTTGATGAAAAAAAAACAACCTGACACCCCTAAATTTTGAAACGGACTCCTGCTATATATAAGGATGAAAGATTCCATTTGGTACAAAAAGGGTTAAACAATGAACGAACCACTAAAAGAATGAAAGACACACGCATTGAAAGCAATGCGTGCGTCACCACATTAAAGCTAATGACGTAACCTTAATGGTTCGTCTGTCATTACTGACCAATGACCAATTTCAAGGCTGCTCTTTTTTATATGTTCCAAGATGGCTGATACCAGTATTAGCTCTAAAGTTCAGTAAGTACCTGTTGCAGAGAGAGCGATGAAACAAACAAAACAAGTACCGACAATCTATGCCTTAGAGCAGAAATAAGAAAAATAATGTATACCCCGGTAAACCCCAGTTTCCTCTATATGAAGTGGGATTTAGGGGTGTTCATTTCAAGGACTTGTTCCGATGATGGTAGGCTCTTATTGTTTCGTATTCACTGTGAGGTCTCGCCACTTTACACGGTCCTGTGCAATTTATGAGGAAGATAATTTTAAAAAGGAAGTGCTAAGAAACCTCTGTACAAATCTTGCGTTTAGACCGATTGTAGGACCGTGGGCGCAAACCGGAGTACCCGCAGAAAAATAAACATGAACTTCCGTTTCAGAACTTTGCTTCTCACAATAGGCCCCGCGAGGCTCGAATCCACAGCGGCGAGAGGCCTAAATGATTAAGAGGCAGCGCACTTACCTATTATGCCACTGAGGCCCGCAAAATACAGATAAAGTCTTCAGAGAAATTCCGCTATTAAGATCACCTAAAATTAGGATTACTTCTGCTTTAAGATTTGTAGTTATTCTTTTTTGTGCTTTCTTTGTGTTTTCTGCATACCGTGTCCTCTGGTCAGTCTTAAAGACCACTTTTGAACAGTTCAAAGGTGATATTAATATAGGAAATTAACTGGTTATCTAAGCTGGTCTGTTAGGGGCATTTCACTGGAGCTGCGGTATAACTATTCGGTTGCTTTAACTCCGAAGTTAGATAAATGTACACCTCATTATAAAAATAAAATACTGATTCAAATAGGGGAATTCTAGATGATAGCAGTATACAGTATGAATATAAAACAGTTTTGTATGAATAAGGGGTTACTTATCAACAATGTTCCGTCCATGCCGAAGAAAGCCGCTGTTGTGCTAGAATTCACTTGTTATCATAACTATGTATTGCATGTTCATTCACTTGAAAGCAGTACATATGCTTTGTATGTAAAATTGCTGACATTTGCCAACCTTGATGTTGCATATAGTAATTGTGTGTATATACTGTGTTCTCATGGACCATGTGGTCTACTGTTTTTCGAAATAAACAAACATGATAAACAAACATGATATTACCATACCCATCCATTATCTCAGAAGTTGACTCCACCCTCCTCCCCTCACACCACCACCACACACAACTTCTCTCCAAATTTGGGTTCTTTGCGCCGATAGTTCTCAAACGTTTCTTAGCAGCTTCAGTAAAATTCTTATAATAAGACCACCTTTGGGAATGTTTAAAAGTGGTCTTAAAGACAACTTTCCAAGAGACTCAAAGGTGGTCTCGTTTTCAAAGACGCGGAGTACAGAAAACACACAGAAAGAATGACTTAAACGTTTTAAACGTGCTTTTAAAGGAGAATTAGTCTTAATTATGAATGGCCTTATAAGTGGAATTGCAAATTCTAGCTCTTGCACTACCACTGAACTTTCTAAATTATTAACTTCCTGTCTTACTGCTATTAAAACGCATGTGATTAAATATTGTGATAAAGTCTTTGAAAGATCAGGAAGAAATCTGTTTTGGTCTATAAAAAATTCGAATGAGGTAACTTTTAAAAAAAATGAAATCCAGACGTTTTCGTGCTTCAAGTCTGTCTACTTACGATTTTTCAACTCTTTACACTACATTTCCTCATAATCTTATAAAAGAAAAGCTTAATGATTTAATTGAATGGGCTTTTCACAGAGAATATTCTCTCTATCTTGCATGTAATGTCAGAAATGCATTTTCACTTCTGAAGAGCATAAGAATTATACACTTTGGTCATGTCAGAAAGTGTGTGATGCTCTCACCTTTCTACTTGACAATATTTATATTAGATTCGGTACTAAGTTATTTAGACAAAATGTGGGTATTCCGATGGGTACGAATTGCGCATCTCTTGTAGCTGATCTGTTCTTGTATTGTTATGAAAGAGACTTCATGCTGTCGCTTTCCATTGATAACCAATCTGAAACTATTGAAGCTTTTAGTTCTACTTCTAGATATTTAGATGATTTATTAAATATTAACAATACTTACTTCGATGATTTGTTGATCAGTCAGATTTTTCCCCTAGAACTTCAGTTAAACAAGGCAAATTCCTCTGATACCGAGACCCCCTTTTTGGATTTACATTTATCTATTGTAGATGGATTTGTTTCTTGCAAAATTTATGATAAACGTGATGATTTTGAATTCGAGATTGTAAATTTTCCTTTTTTGGACGGTGATGTTCCTCGTACGACATCGTACATGGTTTATATTTCGCAGTTAATTTGATTCGCTAGAGTGTCTAGTCATGTATCCGACTTCAACGCTCGTAATGAATTATTAACCGCTAAACATCTTAATCAGGGGTATACGTATCATTAACTACGTAAAGCCTTTTCTAAGTTTTATAGACGTCATTCTGATTTGGTTTCAAAATTCGATGTTGGACTTAAAACACTTCTGCAACAAGGCCTATCGGAACCCGAATTCTATGGTGACTTAGTATATAAATTAAGAAAAATACATGCCTGTAATGACTTTAGTACCCAATTTCGTAAAATCGTTCGTCGATATATAAAGATTGGGTACAACATAAATGTTATAAAACAGACTGCGTGCATGGTGGTTAACCCAATCACGGTTGGCAACTTTGCTTCCCTCTTTGATTGCACAACGCTGGGTCGGGCTTAAGATTATATGACGGCTCCAGCGTAAAAGCATAAATGGAATTTTATTTTATTTTAGTATTCTTTATGTTGGTTGGCGCCTGATGCTCCGTCTTTGGCCGGGCTCCTCGGAGTCTAACAGTTGGTTTTCTTTTGCTCCAGCAATTCTGTTGTTGTATGCTGTCGAGTCCTCAACCTTGTTTCAGCTCTGTAGTTTTTTTTATTTGTATGTTCTCGGAGATGTTTCACTGATGAGTAAGGAAGCCTTCATGCGGACTAAACAAAATTAGTGTATACCGCAACAAAGGTAAGGGCGAGGATTTTGGCCATGGGAATTCTTTCCACTGACCGTTCCAAGGCGTTTCTTCTGTGGCGGTTTATTTATGGTGTTGTTTGTTACTTACTGTGTGTATCACTTGTGTCTTTTTATTTTGGATGGCCATTTGGCCATTTTGTGGGAAAGTAACTGTCCTTATGGCCTTCCTTTGTTTAGGTTTCCATTATGGTCTGGTCGCTTCATGTTTGTGTTTCTTTCCCTTTGGTGTCTTTGATGGATGGAGTAAGTTAATTGTATCGATTCCTGATCTTTGTTTTTACTTCTACTTTGTTCTGTATGTTGTCTTTATTTGCGTGCTTTGTTTAATATCACAAAGAAGCACTTATATATATGTTGTTGCACATTAGACAAGGAAATCCGTGAGTTTACCCTGGGATAGAAATTTATATTCTGACCCTGGTATTCCGACCCAGGTAACTAACATAAGTGCGCTTCAATACTATTCAACTGCCGGAACTACTTCCGCACTACTTGTATGTTATGCATAAGAATTTATTTTCTGATTCCCACTTTCACCCAGTTTATTTTTCTGATTCCCACTTTCACCCCACTGGGTGACCTAATAGTGTTATAAATATCTTGATTATCTTCTTAAAGAACATTCTCGAAAAGTGAGTCACAGATTAATTTCAGTTTGTAAACATCTTGTTTACAAGGAAAAGTACTTTGGAACCTTCCAGAAAGTTCAGGTTTGCATTATTTTTAGAAAATTACATCATCTTATTCCACAGCCCTGTGAAACATTCTAGAGAAATCTTGGGGTCTATAAAAGAGCTTGATTTTTCTCATTGAGTCAGACTTTGGAGTTTGAAGTTTGGGCTTTTAAGAAAAGTTATTTCTGAATTCTGTGTTGGACTGTTAAAGGATATTATTTTTCATTTAGGACTGTGGATTCTGTGGGATCAAGGAAAATAGATTCATTCAGGATATTTCATAACAGAGCTAAGTACATTTAATTTTCTTACTTCTACAGGTTACAGATAACGTGTAAATAAATTTTGTTAAATTTTTCCAAAAGGCTTGTTTGCTTTTTCTTTCTGCTACGCCTGGCTCGTAACATGTATTTTGTAAACAGCTGTCAAAACTATCCGGCAACAAAAACGAAATAAAAAAATCAATAAGAATGATAATTATTTCACCCATTTATAGTTAAATGACACTGAATACACGAATTTTGTCTGACATATTAAAAAGAAGAAAAGAAATACTGTCTGTAGTTCTGCTATTCGCAACAAAATAAAAAGAAATGTTTGGGAGGTGTTGTGCAAGAAAAAGAATCTAACATGGGGTTCTGTTGTAGATGGGTGTTTCCCGACAACCCTCGGGATGACCGTGCTGAGCGGTCATCCCTCGGGTTGAAAACGCCCATCTACAACAGAACCCCATATAAGATTCTTATATTCTACGCAAAGTACAATTCCGGTACAGCTGTGAACGCCACTTCGCTTGGTGTGGAACGGTTTACAGAGGTGTTAACCGCTTATGGCCTGCCCAGGAAAAGTGTGGATAGGTAAACTGGTCAGCTCATAAAAGACCTAAAATAGTGTTGACTGGGCTGTTTAACTCCAATACAAACACCTTTATAGAGGTATAAATTTTCCTGTCTATTTTTAAATAAAGTTAATTTTGTGTACCGGCAAGAAACGCTTCTTTGAGGGAATTAATACCAGAATCCCTTATCTATATTTGAAGCAAAATATAAGAGACATGAAGGACAGCTTAAAAATGGCAGATTATAATGTTAGAACCTCTTAGACAGATGTAATCCATTTATTGGTTTATTTTTATTGAATCCAAATTATTTTTATTTCCGAAAACCGCCACCGAATGGAAGAGGACAAAACGAAACAAAACTAGGAAAGAAAAAAATATGACAAGTCATCCTCTATCTGATATTACCCTTACTTTGTCCAAATAATTCCAATTTTGCACAGAGACACCTACCTAGACAAATAATCGACAAGTTAACACCAAATCCCTTGCGTAATTCTAGCATTTTACCGATGCCATTCCGGAATTGTTGCGCAAAGTGGCAATTCCGGAATTGTACCGATTCCTACTTTGCGCAAGTCCATACAGATGAATCGGACCTTTCAATATTCAATATTCCGCCCAGTTAACAGTCGACATCAGACTACCCCGTGTTACATTGACGCGACATACAAACGTAGCATGGGAACCCACAGACAATATAAAGACACCAATGACGTTATAACAAGGCGCGGCATATACGATAGGGTATGCATACTGGATCGTTGGAAAACGGCTTGCCTTATATAACCCTTATCTTGCTGTTCACGACAACCCCTTTGCAGACTGTGTAGATCCAGATCAGATGAAGAAGCCATCTGATCAGGATCTACACTGTCATTCAGTTTATGAATTTGTAGCAATAAATTACAACAAATAATTTGATTGGTTGATATAACGAAATGGGTGTGGCTTAAATGAATATTCAGCAAGATAAGGGTTAAGCACAATGGACACCAGAGCATCAAGACAATGTTACAAGATCCGGTGCAGCAACGTAGACACGACGATACAGCCCACTGGAGAGGCTGACCAGACCTTAAAACACTTCAAAAAGTATAGCGTGTTTGAATCGATTTTATAAAGGTACGTGCTTTGGTCCAATTGATCAATTAATAAGAGGCATAGACTGTAAAAAATAGTATGGTCAATAATTTGAAACAAATAATAATAATAATAATAATAAAATGAAGGGGAATACCCTTACAGGAAAGAATTATACTCCAGTTATTTCCTTTAACAGGACTCCCACGGTATGTAAGGAGAGGTGTATTAGAAACAGGTGAGTTCTGCTTATTATAGACATATCCAAGCACAACGTCATCACCCAGACATACTATTTGTCCGTGACTTACCGGTAGTTGGCAAAACCGTCTTTCGCCATTTATCGCCATCGTAAAAACGATTTTATTTTCTGTAAGGGTGCCTTTTATTTGGACTTTAAACGATGATCATGACCTTTAAATAGTTAAAATAGACTGTCTAAGCTTGTAATTAATGATTTCTAAAAGAATCGGTAATGTTTTGATTTTATTTACTTGTCATAGTCTGTTCTTAGTTCTGTTTTAATACAAATGCGTATAACTAATGATCCAAAGCAGAAAATACATGAATTAGTACTTTAATATATCTACGTAACCATTTATAGTGAAATTCAATAGATTATCTGTGACAGTCAACTGAAACAAACGCGGAACACAACCCCTATTTGCAATGTGTTTACTTTTCGCCGACCACGACGAACGATAATCCATGTCAGATTTCAAGTGGAATTAATTCGCGCATGCGCAATGAAATGTAAACAAAGTCACGTGTCAAAACATTGGATCCGTCTATACGCCCATGCGTGAAATGCGTTAGTGGGCGCTGCGGATCTGGCCATGCCATAAAAGAGGCTGAATAAACTGTGGGAAAATCCAACCTGGTTCGTTAAAGACGTACAATGCAGAAACGATATTGCGTTTGGTCTGAGAAAATACATCAGCTATCAATATGTAAATTAAGGGGTTTATAGCGGATCTTGCAATGACACAATTCTGAAGCCGCTAAGCTATTGGCCTATATTTCACTTTAGCTCACTTGATGACCCTAAATTCTTTGGAATAAATAGTATTTTCTATGAACGTATTTAAACGGGAGTTAAAAGAAATTATATACAGTAAAATTCCTGCTTCTGAAAAAAAATATTGAGAAAATTTCAGTTCATTACGCAAACACGCCTATACAAATACATTGCGACCTTTATCGCCGAAAAATTGAAAATTTTATGATGAAAATTGTGATATTTTTCTTATTTCTGCTAAAAATATAGTTTGTTGGCACTCGTTAGAACCGCCTCTAACGAGTACCCATAACCCATATGTTAGAGCAGAAATAAGAAAAATAAGGTATACCCCCGGAAACCCCAGTTTTACTATATAAAAGTGGGGTCCAAGGGGGTCAAATTATATAGGCGTGTTTTCGTGATGATTCTTTCTTTAGGTTTTCTACACCTGGTGTCTCCTCATAGTAGAACACCTTTGGGACTGTTCAAAAGTTGTCATAAAAGCCCCCTTTTGAACTGTTTTAGAAGTGATCTTGATATATGGCCGTACCTAACTATTGGGACAGGTAAGCCTAAGCCAACAGTGCAGACCCAGACCAAACTGCTCCTAAATGAGCAGTCTCATCAGGGTCTATGTTTTTTTGCCATTATGCCTACACTTTTTGTACTTCTTGCTGGATCATTAAACAAATGTGTTAAAATGTTACGAGAATTACAGCAAGTCCTCAAGGTGTCCGGATTTTTCGGGTTTGTTTACGATATATAAAAACATCATTAGCTAAGTATCTGAACTGTGTAGTCGATTGGTTCTTCTGTCTGTCCTGGTTGGCGGAAACTAAAACCAAGATGGTTGATCGTGCTCCCCAACCCGACCCCAGGAAACGAAGTATTTCCTGCGTTACATGTTCAGTCGGGTGCAGTGTACGCCCATAGTTACATCATAAATGTGGGCTTGGTGTTATACGGGTACAATTTATCTAGTTTTCACAACCAACATATTAAATCTATATATCGATAATTGCAACTATATTCAAAAGGGTGGGGGGGGGGGGGGGGGGGGGGGCAGCGTAAGTTCAAAGAATCCTGTTCAAAAGCGCAGTCTCGCCGGAGCCGTTACTTGTAAGAGTCGTGTATTTTTGTCTGATTTGAGGTTTAACGCCCCCCCCCCCCCCCAACACGCACACACCTCCCCCACCACTATATAGGTCATTTTGTGGAACTTTAACACAATGAAACCAATAGCGTTATAATCTACTGACGGTACGTCTCGCACCAGTTTGCCTGGTCAGGCTTAGAACCTCCAAGCGGTTTACCAGTACTCCTGTGCGGTCTGTTTCGGCTCTGCATGGAAGCTACATGCAGCCCAATCTATTTCTCCAAGCCCCCAAGTGCGGGGGCCGGCCAGAGTCGTGTAGTGTATACCTCCAGATGAGCATGCGTCTAGCCCTGTCAACTGGTCGCACATTCGCATTTGAAAATGTTAACTAATGCGTCGACCCATATAATTTTGTCCCCGGAGAAGTTGTTTCCTTAAATGGCACAGACAGGCCTCGATGAGGCGGTTCTAACGAGTACCCACATTCTATATTTTGAGCAGAAATAAGAAAAATATCACAATTTTTCATCTCAAAATTTTCATTTTTTCGGCGATAAAGGTTACAATGTATTGGTATAGGCGTAATTTCGTAATGCCTCTAACACGGTTCGTTATATGTATATGCCTCAGTACTGCCTGTTGTTGTCTAGCCTTTCGGTTCAGATAAGATTTCTTCATTCAGGTCATTTTTTTTTAATCTTAAGTCGGTATTCCAATATTAATGAGCAGGACAAATTACATGAAACAAGTTTTATAGTTTTTGGACGAGCTCTCTCTTTCAATGTGATTTCAAAGTTAAACACGACAGTCAACGTAGCTCCACAAATCAAAGCACTGACAACACTGAGTGAGTGAGTGTTTGAGTTTTACGTCTCCCAAAAGCTTTGGTCATACGGGACCGGGACCTCGGTTTAAAAATTCATCCGAAAGTCTGGAGAAGCCCGAAATCGATCCTGCAACCCCTGGTTTACAAGGTAAGTAACATAACTACTTATTCACGGAGGCTTCTACACTGACAGAACTAGTGGATCGATTATCCCTGGGTGTAGGTTGAAAGAAACTGTCGCGGTTTTATTTTTGTTATGGTTTGTCTTTGGGTGTATGTGTCGCTTGTGTTATTTTATTTTGGATAGCCTATCGGCCATTTTGTGGGAATGTCACTGCCCTTTGGGCTTTCCGCTGTTGGTGTTTTCATTAGGGTCTGTTGTTTCATGTTGGTGTTTCTATCCCTTTGGTGTCTCTGATGGGAGCTGTGGGTTGATTTACCGATTCCTAATCATTGCCTCCACTTCTATTTAGAGTGTTTCATACACTCTTAAATTCCAGTCATGTAGGCAAACAGTGTAGACCCGAATCAGATGCCGCGTTTTGCGGCGTCTGATCTGTGTCTACACTGTTTGCCAAACCCAACAAACCTCTTACGCAACAGGCTGACCTGACAACGATAATTCGTCAGTTGAACCTTGTAAGCACGCTATTTTGAAAACTGTTTACGATATTGCCTTGAAACTTAGGCTGATAGGGAATGACGAGTAAATGGCCTGGTTTTCACTTTTCAAAAAATCTGAAAATTTTCCATAAGTAAATGCCCTTTTAACAATTCGCCATTTTTATCTTGAAAGCAAGATATCTAAAAACTGTTTAAACTACTGCCTTTAAACTTGACAAGCTGATTGGGAATGATGAGTAGATAGTTTAAACATATTTTATTGCATCAGAAAAAGCAATGGGGTTGGGCCACAAGTTCTCGCAACATTAGTTACGGCCCTTCCCCTACAACAATCAGATATAATGATACAAAGTGAAAACAACAGCAAACAATGTATATTAAAAAAAAAAAGAGTATGCATGGTATGAGAAGGATTCTTAATAAGAAAGACAGACACTTCGTGTTGGGTGGTAAAGTACTAATACGGTCTGTTACACATCTGTTACACTAACGGAAATAGGTTTATTTTGGTATTTGTAGGACTTAGGCCTAAAATCGATTTGACGTTTTAATAAAGTTATGGACAGCGTCGAACAAAATAGTATTATTATCGACACTAAGATTTTGATTTCCAAAGAGAAGCAATTGAACATTTAGAGGGTGGAAATTTCTTGTTGAGTTGAACAGAATTAGTCGTTGGTGTGTGTATTTGGTACAGTTGAGAAAGTAATGTTCAGCATCTTCGATACCATTTTCACAGCCACAATTTGGATCCGGGTGTAAATGATTATTGAATAAATCGTTATTTCAATTACTACAGTTGTTGCGCAGTCGTGCATGCAATATCGATAATAATCGATTCCCACGAAGGTAGTAGAGTGGTACTTTTGGGACAGTGGTATTCGATCTGGAAGAATGAAATTTGAAGGCGGAAAGAGAAGTTATGTCCCTTAAAGAAGGATCTGTGGAATTCCACAAAGAAATAGATGAGGGAATATTAGACTTCTTTGAAATTTCGGTTCGGGTGTACGGAATGGAGAAGTTATGTTGGTTTCTAAGAGGGTAATTAGACACTTCTCTTACCCTAGGGGGAATTAGATCAGTTATATAGGAAGGCACTAAACCTGAGTTCACCTTATACATGAAATTAAGTTTCTGTTGCTGCCTTTTTTCAGACAGTGAAACCCAGCCACATTCTGAATATAAATTATCGAGTGAGACGGATCTAGTAAGACCTGTAACTAAACGAGCTGCTTCGTTTTGAATTTTTTCAAGAGCATATGAGTTCTGAGCTGAGCAACCATCCCATACAATCGAGGCATAATCCATTACAGGAAGAAGAAAGGAAACATATATTTGATTAAGTGCATTTCTACTCAAAGAATATTTAAGCTTGCGCATAATACCTAATACTCTTGCCGCTGAGTTTTTGATGTTGTCGACATGTTTTGTCCATTTTCCATCGCTGCTAAAGGTTATGCCTAGGTGTTTATGGTTTTCTGCAAACTTTATAATTGTATGATCAAACTTAAGCAATGGCATGAAGTCAAACGGTCTTAACGTGAATAACACTGCTTCAGTTTTGTTTGGATTAAATGTAACAAGCCATTGTTTTGCCCATTCAGATAAGATACTTAAATCATGGTTTAGGAGGCCGTGGATGTCCTGCAGAGATGTTGCAGAACAATATAAGGAGCTGTCATGATGAGTAGATGCCCTGTTTAACTTTTGAAAAAGTTTGAAAATTTTTCTTCAGTTATGAGTTGGGGGCATGGTGTTTTACAAACACAATTTCTAGTTTGAAACTATTTCTCTTCTTCCGGTGGTTTGAGACTGTTTCTCTTCTTCTGATAGAGACTATTACTCTCCTTCCGATGGTTTGAGGTTATTTCTATACTTCCGGTGGTTTGAGACTATTTCTCTTCTTCCGGTGGTTTGAGACTATTTGTCTTCTTCCGTTGGTTTGAGGCTTGTTTTCTTCTTTCGGATGGTTTGAGACTATATCTTTTCTTCGGGTGTTTTGAGGCTATTTCTCTTCTCCGGGAGTTTTGAGACTATATTTTCTTCTTCGAGTGGTTTGTGACTATTTCTCTTGTTCCGACGGGTTGAGATACGTTTTTGCAGTAATCTTGTAGGGAATGATGAGTAGATGTCCTGTTTAACTTATGAAAAAGTTGGAACATTTTTCTTCATTTATGACTGAGTTGGGGGCATGGTGTTTTACAAACACAATTCCTAGTTTGAGACTATATTTCTTCTTCCGGTGGTTTGAGACTATTTCTCTTCTTCTGATAGGGACTATTTCTCTCCTTTCGCTGGTTTGAGGTTATTTCTCTACTTCTGGTGGTTTGAGAATATTTCTCTTTTTCCGGTGGTTTGAGGCTATTTCTCTTCTTCCGTTGGTTTGAAGCTAGTTTTCTTCTTACGGATGGTTTGAGACTATATCTTTTCTTCGGGTGTTTTGGGGATATTTCTCTTCTCCGGGGGTTTTGAGACTATGTTTTCTTCTTCGAGTGGTTTGTGACTATTTCTCTTGTTCCCACGGTTTGAGATACGTTTTTGCAGTAATCTTGGGTTTTCCTGGGAAACCTTTTCTTTCTTTATTTTTTTTCTATCTTATTTTCTTTCTTTCTTCAAGTTTCTTTCTTTCTTTCCTTTCCTTTCCTTTGGTCGATTTTTATCTGTCGATCTAAAGTTACTAACTAATGAAGCTTCCCAAATGCTATTGTCCACGTAATTATTAATGACCATGTTGAAAATCAAGGTACCATTTATTTATAGCAACCATAGTCGTCTCCCTGTGACGTCAAAGCGTAATGTAAAAAGTCAAATCTTGACTGGTCTTGTGTACTGGGTCATATTGGCAAACAGTGAAGAACCAGATCAGACGCTCGGGGTCTACACTTCTTAAAATAATGGAATTTAAGGGTTAAACGAACACTTTTAAAACTCACTCCTGGACTGTTTCCTCAGTCTTCACTCAGAGACTTTGTTATTTTGTCTGCCTTGTTAATATTGTAACAAAGAAATCCGTATCAGACGAATTTACTGGTTGTATATGCCGGTTGAATTAACTTACAAAATCAAACCTGATTTCAATATTAACTTAAAATGTCGAAAAGAAATTGCACATAACCTAAGTTAAGACTAAATAGAATAAATATGGTACAACTTATCAATATGTAAATTAGGTACAGCTAAAAGCAGATCTTAGAGTGACAAGATTCTAAAACTGCACTGAAACGATGTCATGCTTTCATACATGTTTAATATTTCTGGCTAATTTTCTCTTGCCTCATCAATGAAACATGTTCCGTCTGAACGAATTTGAATGAGTACAAAAAGGAATCCCCTTTCCACCAAAACACTGCACGTGTTCACACAATTAAAACTGTCGTATTTAATTTTTTAAGCTCCAGCATTTGACGGAACAAGCTGGGCAATGGGTCCACAAGATCGGTCTTTGACGAATTCGACTGTCGAATCCTTCAGACCGATCCTATGATAGTATCAAATTCGTCAAAGACAGATCCTGTGACAGTGACAAAATCGTTAACGACCGATCCTGTTAAAGTGTCTTATTCGTCAACGACCGCACCTGTAATAGTGTCGTGTTGGTGAGAGACTGGGCCTGTTACAGTCGGGAATTATATTGAAAAACTATCATGTGTCAGTGTCGAATTCGTCCAAGTAGAAGTAAAACAAAGATCAGGAATCGATACAATTAACTTACTCCACCTATCAAAGACACCAAAGGGAAAGAAATACAAACATTAAGCGACCAGTCCATAATGGAAACTTAATGGAAACTTAATCAAAGGAAGGCCATAAGGACAGTTACTTTCCCACAAAATGGCCATATGGCCATCCAAAATTAAAAGACACAAGTGATATACACAGTAAGTAACAAACATCAACATAAATAAATCGCCAAAGAAGAACCGCCTTGGAACGGTCAGTGGAAAGATTTCCACTGGGGGGCTTAAATCGATTTTACGTGGCCACAATCCTCGCCCTTACGTCCGTCGCGATTTAGACAAATAATTTGTTCAGTCCGCATGAAGGCCTCCTAACTCATCAGTGCAACATCTCCGTGAACACAAAAAAATCAAAGAACCACAGAGGTGAGACAACGGTGAGGACTCGACAGCAAGAAACCACTGAAATGCTGGAGCAAAAGAAAACCAACAGTTAGACTCCGATGGGCCCGACCAGAGACAGAGCATCAGGCACCAACCAAAATTACCTTGAATTAGATCTCTCTAATTCTCAATAAGCCTTTACGTTGGAGCCGTCATAGAATCTGAGGCCTGACCCACCGGCGTGCAATTAAAGAGGGAAGCAAAGTTACCAACCGTGATTGGGTTAACTACCATGCATGCAGTCTCTCGTATAACATCCATGTTGTACCCAATCTTTTTATATCGAAGAACGATTTTGCGAAATTGGGTGCTGAAGTCATTGCGGTTATATATTTTCCTGAATTTATATACTAAGTCACCATAAAATTCGGGTTCCGATAGACCTTGTTGCAGAAGAGATTTAAGTCCTATGTTGAATTTTGAAATTAAATCAGAATGGCGTCTATAAAATTATGAAAAGGCGTAGGTTATGGTACCGATAACCCTGATTAAGAAGTTTAGCCGTTAATAATTTATTACGAGTGTTGAAGTCAGTTACATGACTACACACTCTAGCAAATCGAATTAACTGCGAAATATAAACGCCATAGGATGGCGCACGAGGAACATCACCATCCAAAAAAGGAAAATTTACAATCTCAAAATCAAAGTCATCGCGTTTATCATAAATTTTGCATGAAACAAACCCATCTACAATAGATAGATGTAAATCCAAAAACGGGGCCTCGGTATCAGAAGAATTTGCTTTATTTAACTGAAGTTCTGGGGGGGGGGGGGGGGTAAATCTGACTGATCAAACCATCGAAATAGGTATTATCAATATTTAATAAATCATCTAAATATCTAGAAGTGGAGCTAAAAGCTTCAATAATTTCAGATTGGTTATCAATGGAAAGCGACAACATGAAGTCTCTTTCATAACAATACAAGAATAGATCAGCCACAAGAGGTGCGCAATTCGTACCCATCGGAATGCCCACAATTTGTCTCAATAACTTAGTACCGAATCTAATATAAATATTGTCAAGTAGAAAGGTGAGGGCATCACACACTTTCTGGCATGACCAAAGTGTATAATTCTTATGCTCTTTAGAAGTGAAAAATGCATTTCTGACATTACATGCAAGATAGAGAGAATCTTCTCTGTGAAAAGCCCATTCAATTAAATCATTAAGCTTTTCTTTTATAACATTATGAGGAAGTGTAGTGTAAAGAGTGGAAAAATCGTAAGTAGACAGACTTGAAGCGCGAAAATGTCTGGATTTCAATTTATTTAAAACCTCATTCGAATTTTTTATAGACCAAAACAGATTTCTTCCTGATCTTTCAAAGACTTTATCACAATATTTAATCACATGCGTTTTAACAGCAGTAAGGCAGGAAGTTAATAATTTAGAAAGTTCAGTGGTAGTGCAAGAGCTAGAATACGCAATAAACCGTGCTTTGTAAGGTCTTTTATGACGTTTTGGTAACCAGTATAGCGTAGGAATCTTGTGTTGGCCTTCGGTAACCCACACAGCAAACTTTGTGGCCGAATGACAAACATGTTTATCTACTATAGCTCTCTCTTCAGCTAAAGGCTGAAGTTCATAGGCCTTAGTACCACCAAGCTCCTGCTTAAGCGTGTTAACATAGTGGAGCCGTCACACAACGACGACGTTGTTAGCGGCCTTGTCTGCAGGGGCCAAAACAAACTTCTTATGAAATTTCAAAGACTCATCGTATGACAGAGTCGAATTTTCAAAGACTGATTTTGTGTCGTAGTCGAATGTTTAAAAGACTGACTCTGAGAAACAGTTGAACTTGTAAAAGACTGATCCTGTTACAGTGTCGAATTTTGTCAATGACTCATTCCCGACCAATCCAGTTTTGCATTCATAGTCTGACTTTGTGATATTGTCAAATCCGTCAAAGATTCATCCTGTGACGGTCTGACTTCGACAAAGACTTATGCTGGGACAGTGCAGACTTTGTCAAAGACTGACCTTGTGACAGAGTCAAATCTGTCGAAGACTGGCCCTTTGACACTGTCAAATTCGTCAAAGACAGATCCTGTGATAATGCCGAATTTGACAAAGACTTGTGCTGTGACACTGACGAATTCGCCAAAGAAAGAAAATGCAAGACAGTGAAGAACAGGTATAGTGCCGATTCTGTGATAGTGTCGTATTCGTCAGAGTTAGACAATGACCGTTATGATTCCGTCAAAGAGCGATCCTGTAACAGTGTCAAACACGCCAAATACTGGTCCTGTGACAGTGACGAATTTATAAATGAGTGGTCCTGTAACAGTGTCGAAGACCGATCCTGCTCATGCAAAATTTCCTCAGAAGATGATCCCGTTAGTGTCGATTTCGTCAAAGGTAAATCCTGTAAAAGTGTCTAGTTCGTCTAAGGCTGATCTTGAGAAAATGTCGACTTTGTCAGAGACTGACCTTCTGACTATGCCGAGTCTATGAGCGCGTTTAGTTGACCTACCAGAGTAAACTCTTCTGAAGTCAAGAATCTACACTTGTTAAATGTCAACAAAACAATCGATTTGACCCTCGAGTAAATCGAAAGTGTAAACGACATGGCGGACGCAAATGGTATAACCGTGCTATTCATTTTCCGTCGAATGTAACAGTAAATAGCTTGTTTTCAAGTTTGATGTGATTTTTGCAACAAGTGCCTGTAAATGCAGAGCAAAATTTCTAATACTGGCATATGTATAGGAGTTTGAAATAATCGAATTTTGGATTGCGATTACAATTTATTTCCACCGTCCGCCATGTTTGTTGTTCTTGTTACTCTTCAAGCTATGTTGAACTAGAGTTAGCTCTGGTAGTCGCAGAATTCCTTCTCCGCACGTTCTGTTGCAATTCGAGTTAACTCTAGTGTCTAGTAGGTCAACTGAACTCGCTCAATGTGGCAGTGACGAATTCGTTAAAGAGCGATCATGTGACAGTGTCGAATTCGCCAACGACTGATTCTGTGACAGTGGCAAATTCGTCAAATATCGATCTATTGACAGTGTCAGGTGAGTGTAGTTGTTACTTGATTGACAACCGTTTTTTAACGATTTTCCGCAAGACAATTACCTGAAGGATCTTCACCGCACAAACTGCTCGCTTCATATCGAAACTACATGCACACCTCACCACCTCTGTTCTAAGGTAAGTGACTATATATTAGGCCATCTCGCAACGACGGCAAGTATTGTGCTTACTTACCATCCCCCCATCCCCACAACGAAATAGAAACTCCTAAATGAGGGCTTACCTTTAAAGGAAAGTATTTGCTACTAGGTCTTTCCTTTGAGAATAGACCACTAGTGATATAAGAGTTATGTACCCTTATCATTTAAGCCACACCCATTTCTGTCTATCAACCAGTCAAATTACTTGATGTAATTTATTGCTACGAATTCATAAACTGAATGCCAAACAGTGTAGATCCTGATCAGTTAGCTTCTTCAGAAGCCATCTGATCTGGATCTACACTGTTTGCAAAGATAGGGGTTGTCGTGAACAGCAGGATAAGGTTTAGTATAATATGTACCCTGATTGTTTACACCTTACCCCTAAAGCACAAGTACGTCATGACTTAACCCTTATCTTGCTGAATATTCATTTAAGCCACACCTACAGTCCAACCTGTCTTAAGCAAGCACCTCAGGGATAAGGAAAATGTGTTTGCTTAAGACAGGTGCTTGCTTAATACAGGTGAAATTTAATTCATTTGCCTTTTTCGGGAACTAAATGCCCGCTTGCTTAAGACAGGTTGCTTGCTTAATAGGGGTGGCCACTAAGACAGGTTTGACTGTATTTCTGTCCATCAACCAATCAAATTACTAGATGTCATTTATTGCTATAAATTCATAAACTGAATGTCAAACAGTGTAGATCCTGATCAGATGGCTTCTCCAGAAGCCATCTGATCTGAATCTACACTGTTTGCAAAGACAGGGGTTGTCGTGAACAGCAAGATAAGGGTTAAGTTTTGCTTCAATGATGATTAAAATTTTCTTGTTAGAATTTTCTTGGTTTTATTTTGCTTTAACTGTTGTGACAATTTAATCTACTTGCTCAACGCTAATAGCAAAACAGTGTCCCGGCGCTTTTAAGAGCCTGCAAAAATACTTCTTGCTGCTAAATTGTAGCCTACTTACAAATTTAGACATTTCTGGATGTATTTAAAGTGATAAAAGTGCAAAGTTTGCAAGCACCAATGTTTTGTTTAGTGTCCAAGGAGCAAACGTACTGCACTGGAATTACGGGTGAGGATTGAATTCTCATGAACATTGGAGCGGAAATATCCAGCACCGCCCCGCCTAACCCCAGCCCGTCCGCCCCTCGTTAAGACGATTCTGTAAATATACAGGATATACCTTTCAAGATAAGATAAAATTAGAAACACACACACAAACACACAATTAACCATAATAAAAGAGTAAATGCTCGAGACATAGATGTTTTTCTGCAAAATATATAATGTGAAATGTCAGAGGGGAAGGGCGGGGTGGAGTGGCATAACTTATAGCTGTCTTAAATGTGCGCGCCGTTACAATTCAACCATACGAAATCAGTAGACAGTGACTGCGGTCAGTCTGTTAATTGCTGTCCAGTCACTTTAGCATGAAAAATGAGAGTCTCGTTTCCAGAAAACCTGTCTTCGGAGTTTACGATCAGGTACATAGAGAATACTAGATTCAAGTTAATCAGGCAAGGCTTCGAGGACGCTTGTAGAATCGCGAGACTACACGTGTTCTCGAAGCCGAGCCTGATAAACATGAGAGACCTCCGTGGTGTAGTGGATGAGCTACTCGCCTCATAAACCAGGGGTTGTGGGTTCGACCCCGGGCTTCTCCAGACTTTCGGATGAGTCTTTAAACCGAGGTCCCCGTTTCCGTATGGCTTTAGCTGTAGGTTAGACTTAAAACTAAACCACACTCACTCACTGATAATCTTGATATCTAAAGACACGAATCTAGCATTCTATTTATCATATTATCTCATTATACACCCAATGTGTCCCAACATTCCGGCGCGCATTAGTCGGTCCGGAGATATATTTAGTATCAGATGACCGTAATTTTTCCTATCATATTTTTTCATGCAAATGTTTTCAATTTTTTCAGTAATAATAATAATATTATTGCCCAATTTTCCAGTAGTCCGGTCCATTTATAAAAGTGCAATGTCACGTTGACCTGATAAAGCTCACTTGTCCTGATATAGAATACCTTTATCAGGTCAAGGTATTACAATGCACTTAATATAGGGGTCAACTTTTAAATGTTAGACACAAGCCAGCCTCGTCAGCTACACAAACTAGCAAGAGTCTATTTTATCACTTCCCCCTTTATATATTGCATTGTAACGCATTGACCTGATAAAGATATGCTATCTCAGGACAAGTGAGCTTTATCACGTCAACGTGACATTGCACTTTTATGAATGAAGCGGACTACCGGCAAAAATGGCTAAAACGTTATAATTACTAGAAAAATTGGAAAAATAACATTTAAAATGATTAAACAAAAATAACGGTCAGCTGAGTAAATATACTGACCCATTATATTCCGCGCCGGAATGTTGGGACGCAATGACTGATTGTAAATTGTCGATTTAAAGAGTTTACAAAGGGATAAACTGATAAATAAAATACCAGATTCGTGACTTTTGATATCAAGTTTATCAGGCTAAGCTTCGAGAACGCATGCAGAATCGCTCGGCAAGCCTCGCGATTCTACAAGCGTTCTCGAAGCCTTGCCTGATAAACTTGATATCAAAAGACACGAACCTGGTATTCTCTATGTACAATCCAAAAGCAAACGCAAAGAAGCTGATCAGACTGCGCGGATGCGAAGGCTAATCTGCACGTTTGCTGTTCGCATATGGCAAATGTCTGTTGTATTATAACATAACATAACATAACATAGTATACACAGAGGATCTTACATGAGTGTTCATGTATTATTGAATTTATCAAATGAGTTGAGGAAAAGGAATAAAATGCGAGGCTTTGCCGAGCATTTTATCCCCCTCCCTCAACGAGTTTAATAAATTCAATAATACATGAGCACGAATGCAAGATTCTATTTATCATATGACATTTAAATCGCATTTTATTCACGATTGTTTTACAGAAATGTCAATATTCCGCCATTAGTAAACGTGACGTCGTTAAGGACGTCGTACATGTAACGTTACGGGACATATCTAGCTAATTTGCATATTTAATCCAATAGTGGATTATCGAAAATATTATATAGAGGATCTTACATGAGTGCTCGTGTATTATTGAATTTATTAAACGAGTTGAGGAAAAGGGATCAAATGCGAGACTTTGCCGAGCATTTTATCCATTTTTCTCAAGGAGTTTAATAAATTCAATAATGCAAGAGCACGAATGCAAGATTCTATTTATCATATGACATTTAAAGCGTATTTTATTCACGATTGTTTACAAAAATGTCAATATCCCGTCATTAGTAAACGCGACGTCGTTAAGGACGCCGTATATTTAACGTTACGGGACGTATCTAGCTAATTTGCATATTTAATCCACTAGTGGATTATCGAAAATATTACAAGGCGCTATTACACTCTCAGACGCGACGTCATATGATAAAAGGCGTTATTACACTCTCAGACGCGACGTAATGTGATAAAACATAACATAACATAACATAGTATGACAATGATTCTTTCCTGAAAATCTGCACTTATAAATTGTGTTTGTTAGATGCTTAACGGCCAAATCAACACAATTTTGGTCATATCGAGTATGTTAGTGTACATAGCCATAATTTGGCTTGACGGGCTTGTACATTAGCAGTATACCAGTACAGTGCCGGCCCCCGCCTATCGTGACTGAAGAAATAAATGGGCTGCATGATGCTTCCACGCAGAGTCTGAAACCGACCGCACATGAGTACTGGTAATCCGCGTAGAGAATCTAAGCCCAGGAAAAGCGGTGCGAGTCGGACCGTCCATGCTTATAAACCTTATTGGTTTCATTGGGCGACAGGGCTTCAGAAGTCATTTCATCTCAGTGTCGGGTAAAAGTCCCACAAAATATGAAGCAATGTCTCCAAAATGACCCATACATTGTTGACGGGGACGTTAAACCTTAATCAAACAAACAAACAAAACCAGTACAGAGTACGTTCTTTCGCCAAAAATGACAACTGTCTTTTCTTTTGATCAATCTCCATGAAAGAACGTTGGCTCATATTAGGGTTGCAGAACAATCAATAGACTCTTCTAAAGTCTACAGCATTCATTTTAAGAAATTATAAAATATATTTACTTGCAGTGCACACATTTCTCTGCCAAGAGTGAACAATTTATGGACATGTTAAGCCGAGTTTGGTATATCAAAAATAGCTTCTGCCAACTTGTCAGACATTAAGCTGTTTTGTACGGCCCCCGCCCATCGGGGCTTGAAGATATTGATGGGCTGCATGATGCTTCGATGCAGAGCTGAAAACGATCGCACACGAGTACTGGCAAACCGCTTAGAGGGTCTAAGCCTGCCCAGGCAAAGCGATGGAAGTTGGACCGTCCATGCTTATAAACCGTTTTAGTTTCATTTGGCGACAGGGCTTGAGATGTCCTTTCATCTAAATGTCGAGTAAAAGTCCCGCCACAAAATTGGAAGCAACGTCTCCAAAATTATCTATACAGTGTTGGGGGGACGTTAAACCTCAAATCAATCAATCAATCAATCATTAAGCTTTTCAGTCCTAGAGCCCGATACATGTACCTGTACTTGACCAAACCATCGTGTCAACAAGTCCGTGTAATGAACACCCCTATAAACAAAATTTTTATCAGAGAAAATTAGGGTTGACATGAATTTACATTTTTCTTATTTCTGCTCCAATGAATAGATTGTGGGTACTCGTTAGAACCGCCTCAACGAGGCGGTTCTAACGAGCACCCACAAACCTGGTTTGCAGCAGATACAAGAAAAATACCACTGCTCGTGTCAGTAAAATAACCGTTTTGAGATATGAAGGAGTTCATTATGATCGCAAGGATTGTATAGCTTATAACGAGTTGTCTCACAAAGATCTACACTGTTATCTGCAAATATACACACATCAGTTATCTCTACATTTACGAAACTTTCAATATCAAATCATTCACTGAGGATAGATGTTGGGAGATATTCAAGAACACCTCCATGATTTAAGGGGAATGGGTACATCTTCAGGGGAGGCAACTCCTGCAAAAGTGTTTTGTCTCCCATGTCAATAGGGGTCAACTCTTAAAGAAAAGAATTTGCTCCAGAGGAGCAAATTCTTTCCTTTAAGAGCAGATCCCTTTTTCAGTGGGACAGAGCCTATAGAAAAGTGAACATGAAGTCCCAAAAGTTGTCTCCCTTTGAAAAATGGAAAAAAAATCTCTTAAGATTTTGAAGAACATGTAACTTGAATACTGCAGAGGACGAATGCCATTTTATATGTATATGTATATGTAAGTCATATTCTGATTGAAGAAAACAGCTTTTCAAAAACATTTCAGGTATAGATACAGAATTTGACTAGCCTTGGTTTAGAGTTCACGGTAAACATATACAATACTCAATATTAGACATATATGTCACAGGATTTGACGGTAAGCACTAGTGCTTATTTTAAGTCATCTCCTTGACTAGCTTTGTCTGATAATTTTTCGTTTAATACGCCAGAAGTTCTTGTAGACAAATGTTTTGTGATGTTCTGAGATGGCAAAAATTTTATGATTCTAGTCAATATGCAAGCTCGAAAATTTAATTTCATTACTGTATTCACTAATGAATTAACTTGCGTCAACATTTGGCAGAATACTGGCATTGGAATAAATACTGCCGGCTTGTATTATGTAAGAGTAGACGACTGTACTGTCAAGTTATTGTTTCAGAACCGGATATGCACTTGTTGTCCACACATTACCTGTATCGCGTTTGTAACTGTTTTGATACGAGGGCAAGTCAATAAGTAACCAGACTATCCCGTTTCCAATTGACCGAGACAACCAAGATTTCCATGCCTTGTTTCAATACATGTTTTAGGCAATATGGCAAAATTGCGCCCTTATCGTGTCATTCACTCATGTAAGAAATGAATTTATTTTTCTGCTGTTTATGGAACATGAACGCAGTGAATCAGAAACAGAACTATTAACCTGTTACACATCCTTAGACAAACCTCCGCCAATTGGTCGCGTGCAAAGTAAATGAACACCTAGGGCAATAGGTTTACATAAGACTTTGTGTATCGGTCATATTATTTTGCTTTGGATAGCCAATTGGCCATTTTGTGGGACAGTAATTATCCTTTTGGCCTTCCGTTTGTGATGTTTCCATTAGGGTCTGGTTGTTTCATGTTTGTGTTTCTTTCCCGTGGTGTCTCTGATGGGCGATTCCTGATCATTGCGTTCACTTCTATTTTACACTTAAAATTTAGATACAAGATTGAATGTCAAACATGGTTAACGATGCAAAACCGTGCTGTAGTTCGGTAATTGTATTTGAACAGGAAAACAGGTCAGGAAAAACATTGAGAGTTGACAGATGTTTATAGGTCTTCTGCACCGTCGTATGCACAAGTTAAATTCTGGGATGGAGAATTCAAACGCGGTAGAACGTCTTTAGACAAGGGTGGTCATCAGGGGAGCTATCGCGAAATCGCGTCAACGTAATTTTGTTCCCACGAGACATCCGAGAACTCTCGCGATAGTTCCTAGGACCTGGAGATGGTAAACAAAGGTAGGTTCCTTCTAGGTCTGGATTTATTGAAGAAGAATGAGAGAAAAAAAATGAAAAAGAAATCGTCGCTGTAAGTAGGCGACCGTAACAAAATCGACCACAGGGTTCTCTGACTATAGTTTTATGTCAACAGCTCACCGACGAAAAAATGGTGTATGTACCAGCCGGCCGCTGAAATGAAATCTGAGGGTGTCTGGTGTCAAAAATGCCTCCAAACTGACGCTGGCAAAACATGCTGCATAAAGTGAAAATGGCCAATGCCAAACCCCTTCTTTGTTGCCTTGACAAGTGTGAAGATTAACATTCGGTCAAAAATACATGTGAAATAATTCTTTTTGAAAATTTCGAGATGCCCCTTCGTTAACATGGCAACAATGATTTAGTATAAAATGATTCCATTTGAAAATCTACTGCCCAGTGAACATTTCTGCCAAGTTTGGTGTACGACAGTCCATTCATAATGAAATAATGGTTATATGATGTTGCTGTCCTAGGCAACACTGTGAAAATCAGCAAAGTCCCCTAGTGGATTTTGTTTGATTTGAGGGAAAACGTCCCCGTCAACACTGTAAAGGTCATTTTGGAGACGTTGCTTCCAATTTTGTGGGACTTTTACCCGACATTGAGATTAAATGACATCTCAAGCCCTATAGCCCAATGAAACCAATATGGTTTATTAGCATGGGCGGTCCACCTCGCACCGCGATTCCTGGACAGGCTTAGATCCTCTAAGCGGTTTACCAGTACTAGTGTGTGGGCTGGATTCAGCTCTGCGTGGAAGCATCATGCAGCCCATATATTTCTTCAAGCCCATATGGGCGGAGGCCAAGTCCCCTAGTGGGAATGGGTTAGACTAATACATAAGTATAAACCAAGTAGTAGTTGGAGTGTAGCTACCAGCTTGGCCTTTTTTGTACCCTTGGTGCAACAATCTTGTTGGGAGTACATTCCCACATGAGGTCCTGATAAGTTGAACAGGCTCTGGCACAGAATAGCACAGAGCCAGTGTACGACAAAACCTACGATGAGACAGGTTGCCTGTGTGAAAAGGAAAGATTCAGACCAGAATGCACATCCATCCGGAATGACAATCGTTTTCGATTAGCTCCCTTTTGATAACCTGAAGCCTGTAGGAGGCTCATGCCCCAGCAGGCACTCGTCGCTAGGGCAACGTCAAATAGACGTCGGTGCAACGTCATGACGTTGCACCGACGTAGATTTGACTTGCATAAACGTCATGGCGTCACACCGACGTTGGTGTGACGTCACAGTTACGCAATGTACCTTCTGGGGCGTTATACGACTCTGATCAGACTCCGCCGATGCACAGGCTGAACCAATTATTCGCTGGGCGCACATGCTCGAAGACCCTTTTTTTACTTGACGCAACCCAAATGAGGACAACAAGAGTTATTGTCTTCACCCAAGGGCGTAGACACTAGTGTCTTCGTCCACGGGCGTAGACACTAGAGGCTTAGGGCTTCACCCGGAAGTACAGTCATAAGTTATCCACAATGCGGGTTAACCTTTATATTTATTTTTCGACAACAAATATAAACTTTAACAAAAAGAAAAAAGAGACCCATAACAAGTATAAGCTTCTCACAAAAAAGAAAAAATGAGGCCCACGGGCAGAGATCTGGCACAGAATTGCTATCACATTTGTACAAGTCATATTTGTTCAGACTAATGCAAAATATGCATTCATAAATTCTCGATCACGATGGACCACTCTCTGTCATTTAAGCTCCCCAGGAGGCTGTGGCTCTTATGAGCCCCCCAAAAAACTTGCCTCGCCGCTAGCAATATTGTTATTAAGAGCCAACTTGTAAATTATTATCCGTATCGTCATGCTGTTTGGACTGGATAGGACGTTTCAATCAACTGGTCGCGAACTTAACATGTCGCACTGGTTTCATAAGGTCCACAAGTACCATACAATGATGGAAATGCACACGGTCTAGCAGTATGACTAAGTGCCAGACTGCCAATTAGAGAATTTTTCCAAAGACAGTTAACTGTATAAAACATATTTTTGGGATATAAATCTAGACATTCACAGTTAAAATTTGCTAAGCGTAGACAAAGCTTTTTGTAAAGGCTATTTTGTAAGAGATGTAGGTCAGTCAGAACCGAACATGATATACAGTAAAATTCCGCTATTAAGGGGAATGGGAACACCTGGCATATTTTTCCACCATTTTTCAAAGGGAGACAACTTTTGGGACTTCCTGTTCACTTTTCTATAAGCCCTGTCCCACTGAAAAAGGGGTCAACTCTTAAAGGAAAGAATTTGCTCCTCAGGAGCAAATTCTTTCCTTTAAGAGTTGACCCTTATTGACATGGGAGACAAAAATACTTTTGAAGGAGTTGCCTCCCCTGAAGGTGTACCCATTCCCCTTAAGACCACCTAAAATTAAGTCTAATTCTGCTTTTAAAAGCTTATTTGGTAGGTTGCAGTTATTCTTTCTTTGTGTTTTCTGCATGTAGTGTCCACTGGTCTGAGACCACCTTTGGAACTGTTCAAAAGTGGTCTTAAGACCACTTTTGAACAGTCCCAAAGGTGGTCCTAAGACAGGAATTTCACTGTACAAAGAAGAGAAATACAATGTTGTAGATGCACCTGCCCCTTTCTCCCAGATGCCTTGTCCATTTTTTTTCTTTTTCTTTCTTTCTTTCCTTTAGATAAATCTTAACCCTTAAGATGCCGAGAAAAAACTGCATCTGAAAATGTCGTCTGTTTGTGTTGTCTGCTGAATCTTCTTGTAAACTAGTAAAAAAATGGCACACAACAAAGGCCACAATCGAAGAACGCAGCCTTCTCAAGTCACCTAAAGAAACTAAGAGACAAAGAGACACACACAAGAATAGACGAAACATTAATCAGCGACACAAAGCCAAAAGAACGACCGCCTTTGGACTGTCAGTAGTAAAGCAGGGGGAAACTACTAGGGTGTGGCTTCAACTCCGAAGTTTCTGAAATTTCAACCGTTCAATTGCAGTATCAAACATAACAACAATAACAAATTGATCCGCATTGAGGCTTTCTAGCTCAACAGTAAATAAAAATCAAAAAGAGTTCCTTTAAGAGCAATGAAAACATTCATAAGCAATGGAACATGAATCAACGGCATAAAGCCAAAAGAACGACCGCCTTTGGACGGTCAGTAGTAAAGCAGGGGGAAACTACTAGGGTGGGGCTTTAACTCCGAAGTTTCTGAAATTTCAACCGTTCAATTGCAGTATCAAACATAACAACAATAACAAATTGATCCGCATGGAGGCTTTCTAGCTCAACATTAAAAAAAAAAAAAAAAGAGTTCCTTTAACAGCAATGAAAACATTCATAAGAAAGAAGATGGGTCATACTACGCAGTTTCGGCTAATAAAGCCTCATCAGTGACCCTGTAATGATCCGACAACGAAAGCCAGAGGACACAAACTGCAATTTTGCGAATTTCGAATAGGCAGTCGATTCAAAGACTGATACAAATCAAAATGGGGTCCAAATAATTAAAAACCTGTCTAGAATATGAGTCTAAACCAATAATTTATTTCCGATTTCTCAGAATATTCACGCTGATCTCAAAGGATCAAAAGTAAAATATAAACTGCACTATGGTTGATGTACGGGGAGACGTTTTACGGCCGCCACAAAACAAAATACATAGTGTTAATATAAACATGGCCATTTTACTATCATAAATCAGGGTTGGTTGGTACCTGATGCTCTGTCTCTTGTCGGGCCCATCGGAGTCCAACAGTTGGTTTTCCTTTGCTCCAGCATTTCTGTTGTTTCTTGCTGTCGAGTCCTTATCGTTGTTTCATCTCTGTGGTTGTTTGACTTTTTTGTTCACGGAGATGTTGCACTGATGAGTAAGGAGGCCTTCATGCGGACTGAACAAATTATTTTTCTTAATCGCGACGGAAGTAAGGGCGAGGATTGTGACCAGTAAAATCGATTTAAGCACCCCCACCCCACCCAGTGGAATTCGTTTCCGTTGACCGTTCCAAGGCGGTTCTTCTTCTTTGGATAGCCTTTTGGCCATTTTGTGGGAAAGTAACTGTCCTTTTGGCGTTCCGCTGTTGGTGTTTCCGTTGGGATATGTTGCTTCATGTTTGTGTTTCTTTCCCCTAAGTGTCTCTGATGGGAGCTGTGTGTTAATTGTATCGATTCCTGATCATTGACTCTACTTCTGTTTTGAGTACTCAACAACAATCCGACGTCAGAGCAGAAGAAAACCACCAGTTAGATCACGGAGGGAGATCACTTTTGTGTTGCTTCCAAAGGTCTGAGACTTTTACCCGACTTTGAGATGAAATGACATCTCAAGCCCTGCCGCCCAATGAAACCCAGCATTGGAGGTCCGATTCGCACCACTTTGCCTGGGCAGGCCTAGTCCTTCTAAGCGGCTTATCAGTACCCGTGTGCGGTCAGTTTCAGCTCTGTGTTTCCGGAAGCACCATGCAGCCCAGCTATTTCTCCAAGCCCTGATGGACGGGGGCCATTAAAATAAATGAAACAAATGGCTCTCAATATTAAAATTATCAAGGAAACAGAATAGATCCCTTGTATCTTGTTAAGCGTTTTCAAAGGCTAGAATAGTGTCCCTGTCGTGCTGGTGTACAAAACTTTTTTCATCTTTCATTAGGGATTTACATTTAGCAATGTGTTTTAGTATGTCAGATCGCTACTATCTGCTATTTAACCCTTTTTGTACCAAATGGAATCTTCCTCCTTATATATAACAGGAGTCCGTTTCAAAATTTAGGGGTGACAGGTCGTGTTTACTTCAAAATCTATTTGAAAAATGGCTGAACTTTTTGCAAACGGTGTAGGAGCGTGATAGCTCAGTGGTTAGTGCACTTGCCTCTCATGCTAGAGGTCCCGGGTTCGATCCCCGGCAGCGGCGATAAGATTTCGGTGTCCGAACACGCTCCATTGGCATCATTTGCAGGGATGAATGTCATAAAGTACACCGTCCTTCGGATCGGGACGTTAACTGGAGGCCCCCTGTGCAGGGAGAATCATCCCCTGTGCAGGTTAAAGAACCCTTCCATAATTACATTATTACTGTGTAGGCTTTCATCCTGCAAAACTGGAGTGTATGTAATATACACCTGCCTAGAATGCCCATGAGGGCGTAGGGCAGTATATAGAGAAAGAGAAAGAAAGAAAGGCCCTGATCAGACGCCGCCTTCTGCGGCGTCTGATCTGGGCCTGCACTGTTTACGACGGTACCCGTTTAGGGGTTTCTGGTACTGAATGGGTTAATAACACGTCTGTATGAAGCCCCATAGACAGCAATGTATAATTATTTCAAAACACTCCACTGTTGCCAATGAATCAAACTTTTCTTGCAATAGCTGCCCTATTATAGTCTGCTAGGTTTGTTTCTAAATTAAGAATGATATTTAATTTTATGTATTTTAAAATACATCTTATGGCTTCCCTATCAACCACTTTTAAGCTTTTTTATTCTCGCAGTTCTGAATCACGTATTTATAAGAATGTCTGTCTTGCGTCGCACAGGGAAACAACTCAAAAACCGTCCCAGCGTGTTTTCCGGTAAATCATGAACAAATCATTTCGGCGCCTATATACGAAAGAAAAACGTTTCGGTATGCAAATGAGCTAGATACTTATCTGTTATCTCATTGGCGATCAGCTTAGGTGCATATAATCTCAGCCTCGCATTAACCGTTGCTCCTCGCAGGCTTGTTACGGGGGGCGGGGACATCATGCAGAAGGTAGGGGTGCGGAGTGTACTATTATAAATTTACATGGGTGTGAGGGGTGGATAGCAAAATCCGTTCCGAGGTTCACAGTCCGGCATCCCTTGCCTCGTGATGTCGGACAGATCCCGAGGGATGGATGTTCTATCCGCCCCTTACACCCATGTTAGATTCACGTAACGTGCTGTGATGTCAACCTCAACGACGGCGCATATGAGACTTTCTTGCACAGCAGACAAGGAAATCCGTGATTTTACCCTGGGATAGAAATTTATGTTCTGACCCTTGTGTTCCGACCCAAAATCGAATATAATCGCGTGTTTGATAAATGCACTGGTTGATTACGACCTCGTCTGCGCAGTCGTTAAGGTTGACGTCACAGCAACGTCACTAAACATTCCTGCAATGTCAACACAATATGGCGGACGTTGATAACCGAAGTGACTGTAGCATTAAAAAGCCGCTTTAAGAAATGAAAGGTATGCAAGAAAAAGAATCCAATATGGGTGTGAGGGGTGGATAGAAAAATCCGTCCCTCGGGATCACTGTCCGGCATCACTCGGCAAGCCTCGTGATGCCGGACAGTGTCCCTCTGGGCGGATTTTTCAATCCACCCCTCACATCCATATAAGATTCTTATAATCTAACCCAGGCTAAAACTACGGATTTCCTTCATACTCTTCTGAAGCTGACACAGTTAAGATGGAAAGGCCATGTTACCAGGATACCAGAGAAACGTTTGCCGAAGAAAATACTCTGATATTCAGTGTTTATGTTAATAGTTGGTATCGTTAATAGCTCATAACGTAAACACGCCTATACAGATACATTGCCACGTTTATCGCCGAAAAAATGAAAATTTTATGATGAATTATTGTGATATTTTTCTTATTTCTGCTCAAAATATAGATTGTGGGCACTCGTTAGAACCGCCTCATCGAGGCGGTTCTAACGAGTACCCACAATATATATTTTAGAGCAGAAATAAGAAAAATAAGGTATACCCCCGGAAACCCTAATTTTACTATATAAAAGTGGGGTTCAAGGTGGTCAAAATTATATAGGCGTGTTTTCGTGATGTGTACATAGGACGTTGTTAATTATTAAGTGCTTCAAATAACATCTACCTTGCGACTTGTCCTACACTTTGCCGTTCACCTGTCGGAGATCGCCCTCTGTCGTCCTGTCAGCATGTGGGTTTACGGGACGCCGTCACCCTACATGTACATGTCTCATTCCTGGCCCACCGGAATTCATCTGTTAGATTTCTTTTGCTCCAGCATTTCAGTTATTTCATGCTGTCGAGTCCTCATTGTTGTATTGTTGTTTAATCTCGGTAATCGTTTGATTTTACTGAACAAACTCTAAACCACGACAGAACAGAGGGTGAAGATTGTGGCCACGTAACCCTCCACCCTCCCAACCCAACCCCCACGCCCCCATGCACACACACCTTTTCCATTAAAAACAAATGGCGGTTCATTGTTTGGCTTACTATTGTTATAGTTCGTCTTTGCGTATATATGTATTGCTAATATCTTTCTATTTTGGATAGCCGTTTGGCCATTTTGGGTGCTTCTGACATTGTTGTTTTATGTTCGTGTTTCTTTCCATTTGGTGTCTTGGATGGGAGGTGTGGGGCAATTGTATTGAGTCCTGGTCGTTGCCTTCACTTTTATTTTACGGCCCCCGCCCATAGGGGCTTGAAGAAATATATGGGCTGCATGATGCTTCCACGCAGAGCTGAATCCGGCCCGCACACTAGTACTGGTAAACCGCTTATAGGATCTAAGCCTATCCGGGAACCGCAGTGCGAGGCGGACAGTCCATGCTAATAAACCCTATTGGTTTCATTGGGCGACAGGGCTTGAGATGTCATTTCATCTCAATGTCGGGTAAAAATCCCACAAAATTGGAAGCAACGTCTCCAAAATGACCTTTACAGTGTTGACGGGGATGTTAAACCTCAAATCAAACAAACAAAAATCACTTTATTTACTCAAAGGTTGATAGTTGTGTCATCGCTGCGTGCCTGCTGGCGTCAGAACAAAATGGAGTAGACATCGATATTCTGCTGCGTGTTTAACCTTTCGCTAATTTAGGGGAAAACTGTACTGAAAATTGTCATTTGGGGAGGTAAATCGGAGGTTTAACGGTCGGAAAATTTCATTTTAAGGCGACGCGTCAGCGTCGCCGTAAAACGTAATTTGCGACCGTAAAACCGACGATTTACCTCCCCAAATGACAATTTTCAATACATTTATGCCCATTTTAATGCACATCTAAAATTGTACTGTTTTGCATAAGGCGGCAAGCGCGGTGAGCTGCGTAAAACCAAATTCCAGCAAATGAAAAGCTACGTTACGTGATGACTTCGGGTTTCCGACAGTATATAGCAGAATATACTGTCGCAAAATTTTGACGTTATCCAATCAGACGTCGCATTACATGCGTAAGTGCATTAAAATTACTGTTTGTATATGTGTATGATTGTTTTGTGTTGTAAACTATGATTAAACCAACTCCTTAAGGAAAATAAATCTCGCGTACATCTACAATTTTGAAATTAGTTCGTCTGCAGCCTTTTGATCCGACAAGGAAATGAGACGCACTGTGCTAGCGATTTCTGCTGAAAACTGCTGTTTGTTATTATGAGTCTTGGAATTAAATGCATCTCGAAATTTCTTGGAGACTTTTAACTTATTAGCTGAAATTGCCCAATTATGGAATGGGTTTTATAAGACACGTCACAGGGAAAGGACATTAGACTCATTTTTCATATTAGAAAATGGGAAGATTAGAACTGATCATGACTTTGTCTAAGGGTAACCCTGTGTACCCTAGTTGCCCGATTACCTTTAAGCACATCAGTCAGTGAGTGCCAGTTGATCTCGAGCTGTCAAGCGTCTAACATGTCTCCGTAACCCTTTTTGTACCAAATGGAATCTTCCTCCCTATATATAACAGGAGTCCATTTCAAAATTAGGGGTGTCAGGTTGTGTTTTCTTCAACCAACTTCAGGGGTGTCAGGTTGTGTTTTCTTCAAAATTTATTTGGAAAATGGCTTAACTTTTCGCAAACAGTGTAGGCCCTGATCAAACGCCGCGTTCTGCGGCGTCTGATCTGGGCCTGCACTGTTTGCCCTGGTACCCGTTTTGGGGTTTCCGGTACTAAATGGGTTAACACATAGCTGGCAGATAAATGCATTGCAACGGTTTGTAAATATCTTGTATAAAAGGGTTATCCTTTGGAACAAAGAATACACTGCAGAACTGACAAGTATTGAGTGTATAAGTATATCTAGCTGTTTCGGCCAATTAGGCCTCATCAGTGTAAAAGTATGGAAATTTGTGTATGCCATGTATGCTCTTCAGAACTATATGTGTGTTTAAACGTTCCAACATCAATTACGGTGATACGGAGACAGCGCCTGGGCTTAAAGACTCATCCGAAAGTCTTGAGAAGCCCGGAGTCCAACCCCGACCTCTGATGTATAAGGCAAGTAGCTTAACCAATATACAGCAAAGAAGCTTTTGTTCTCCAGAAGTAAACACTTTCCGATAACATTTGAGTTTGGAAACAAAAATATATTTGAAAGCGTTATCGTCTCTGAATGAGCAGCCTTTTCCCTTAAAGATACCAATCTGTACCTACGCTTGGAATGTCTGTCCTTGTTTCTTAAAATAATTATCGTGATTGTTCGCTAACTAATGCCTCGCAGTAAGTAGAGAATAAATGGAATTTTAAGATTTATGGCATACACAAATTTTCTTCCCAGACTTCAAACAATTATATGTCTATTTTCTGCTGTTTTAATATCCTTTCCTTGCGTGTTCGTAGAATCAAATAGGTATATTTTGAAAAAAATCTCTTTAAATGTTTGGTGTTTAGTTACATAGTTTTGTGCTTATGTCTAGGTGTACATAATATGATATTTTCAAACACGCTGATGGGAAAGGGTACAAGTACTTTTTGCGCAGGGGACCAGCAAAGGCTCCAGTGAGATTGCGCACTGCGCATGAGCACAGTCACGCTGGAGGATTTGCTGCTCGAAACTATGTAGATTAGAGGTTGATTGGTTGCGCAGGTGCATTTGAAGTCTTACGGCATGAAAGTCGTAAGAAATGAATAAAGTTGATGAAATATCTGCCTACCGAGGGATTCGAACATATGCCACTCTGGTGGAAGGTCAATGCTCTAACACTGAGCCAAACCCTCGACAACCTGAAGCAGCTATAAACCAATAACCTGTTCACCAAGGTAGATAATAGTAGGCGTTGAGTCCGAAACACTCACCCTCTTTAATTTTTCAAGGAAGTCACAATTTATGATAACGCGAAGTCATTTTCGGCGAAATTAAGTCCGATACCCGACGATCCCCCAAGTTATGACATGAACGTCGTAACGAAGGAATAAAGATAATTCTAACATGACGTTAACGTTTTTCCCATTGAACCCAGTGGAAACGTCAGCGTTTGCAAATATGCGATAATTCACGTCGTCAACGTGGTGCGTGCAATTTGGCGTCATCGTGACGTTGCATGTAAACATTTCCTTCTGTCGACATCCGCTGCAAAATAGTCCCCAAGATAACGCTTTGTTACTACTGTATTTCAGTTTAGCATCATGTTAGAATCGAAATAATTTCCACGCACCCGGTGTGTTATCGTGATTAACACACGGTGTTGTCGGGCAGATGCGAATATTAATTCACTCCGGCTTCGCCGTCGTGAATTAATATTTCGCAATCTGCCCTCCAACACCGTGTGTTAATCACGATAACACACGGTACGTGGAGATTATTTCTTAATTATTATTGGTTATAAACCCATATAAGTTTGTGCCCCTGTCCATCGGGGCTTGGAGAAATAGACTTGGCTGCACGGTGCTTCTGCGCAGAGCTGAAACCGACTGAAAAGCAGTTTAGAAAGTTAATGCCTGCCATGGCAATGTGATGCGTATCGGACCGTCTCTGCATATATGCGGTTTACTTGGGAGGTATGACTTGAGATGTCATTTAATCTCAATGTCGGGTTAAAGTTCCACCAAATTGGAAGTGTTGACGGAGACCTAAACCCTAAACATATAATCTACAAAGTTAGATAATTGACGCTGCCGGCCTCGGTAGCTCAGTCGGATGCGCGTCTGACTGGTGATCAGGAGGACGCGGGTTCGATACCTGCCGGGTTCGGCGACATTCGTTCTTGGAGATTGATCATGAAATCTTTTCTGCGGTAATTTTCAACCTTCCGCTGATTCAAGAAGGGCAGTCGTCAGTTTTTGGCGAAAGAATGTGCACTGTACTGGTTAACCGCTTACGAATAAGCCTGCCAAGGAAATGTGTGGATAGGTAAACTGGCCGGCTCAAAAATGACCTTGACAGTGCTGACTGTGCCGTTAAACTCCAGTACAAATAAACCAATAGACAATTGACGGTATGACTTGCGGTCCGTAACAGAGGGGGGGGGGAGGTAAGGGCATGTTTCTTATGCGTCAGCTCATTTCGTGACCTTCACATTTACCACTCTCTTGGCTAATTCAGCAGAGGGCAAATTAATGATAATTTTCTTAAATTTCCGTGAAAACAGGTTTTGACATTTCATGCAAATTGCATGAAATGTCAAATCCTGTTTTTCTGGGAAATACAATATATGTCCGTATACATTTACATGTATAAAAAGGCAGATTTGCGGGGATAAACAATCACACTACAAGCAGTTTAGCAATAAGACCTCCCCGACGAACGTTTGATGCTGTTTGCAACGAAAATCAAAGGCGCGCCGAAAGATTTGTCGCACCGTGTTGAACATTCCACCATGTGCTTCTGATCAGGTTTCGAGATGACGGACGACGTGGGCGGAACGATTGCTTACCTAGTCCTTAGTTTATTAGCCAAAACTTTCAGACGACTGACGTAATGTTAATAACAAATATAAAGTATGCAGCGCAAATTTGAAGAAGGCGTTTTGACAATCGCTAAGCTTCCCCCCCCCCCCACACACACACACACACTCTCTGTTTGAAGCAAAATTTTCCCGTTAAATATGGGTTACGGTTTCTTTATATTTTTGACAAACATGTAACTTGTGAAGAAAATTCTTGTTCAGCGTGTCACTTGTGTTTTGGCGAATTTGCACTTTAACCCATTCAGTAACGGAAACCCCAAAACGGGTACCCTGGCAAACAGTGCAGGCCCAGATCAAAAATGATTCAAAATTTCATGAAAATCACAAAGGTTCGATATCACAATACAAGAGGGTCAAATGGCCCTATATCGCTCACCTGTGTACCAGAAAATCATTAATTATGTTTTAAGAATGCCCATCAGGGCTTGAAGAAATAGACTGGGCTACATGGTGCTTCTATGCAGAGCTGGAACCGACCACACATGAGTACTGGTAAACAGGTTCTAAGCCTGCCCAGGAAAAGTAGTGTCAGTTGGACCGTCCATGCAAAATGACCCTATTGGTTTAATTGGGTGGAAAGGGCTTTTAAAGATATAATTTCATCTCGATGTAGGGCAAAAGTCCCACAAAACTAGAAGCAACGTCTCCAAAATGACCTTAACTGTGCTGACAGGGATGTTAAACCTCAAATCAATAAACAATGGCAGGTAACTCCAAAGTTGTTTGTCTCATGCAGCCGAAATTTGAACTCTATGCAGACTGTATGTCCCTCCTCGTCCAAGATTTTATGCTTGTTCTCGTTTATAAAAAGTTACAAAAAGATCAGATCATAAACGGCTGAGAAAAGCTGGAGACACCGTTTTTCACTTATATTTTTGCTCAAGGGCAGGTAAATCCAAAGCTGTTTGTCCCATTCATCCCAAATATGAACTTGACGTAGACTGTAAGCCCCTCCTGGTTATCTGCAAGTTTGCTGAAGATCGGATCAGAAATGGCCGAGAAAAAGTGGAGACGTTGTTTTCCCCATTATAAGTCAATGGAACCTTTTTGTTTCCATGGCAACCACAGTTTTGACCAAAACTGATCCAAAACCTAATGCAGTCAATCCCCCAACCCAGTGATGCTGCACATAAAATTTGATTGGGATTGGCCAGCTAGTCACTTAGATATTCAAGTTCAAATGTGTGGACGACGGACCGACGACGGACAGCTGCCTACCTCTTGAAGAAATATATGGGCTGCATGATGCTTCCGCGCAGAGCTGAATCTGG
The DNA here is from genome assembly GCA_963580285.1 of Lucinisca nassula. Taxonomy (NCBI): domain Eukaryota; kingdom Metazoa; phylum Mollusca; class Bivalvia; order Lucinida; family Lucinidae; genus Lucinisca; species Lucinisca nassula. The sequence continues at coordinate 80,824,679 of OY757019.1, read as the reverse complement.
CCCACACACTAGTACTGGTAAACCGCTTAAGAGGATCTAAGCCTGTCCAGGAACCGCGGTGCGAGGCGGACCGTCCATGCTAATAAACCCTATTTGTTTCCTTGGGCGACAGGGCTTGAGATGTCATTTCATCTCAGTGTCGGGTAAAAGTCCCACAAAATTGGAAGCAACGTCTCCAAAATGACCTTTACAGTGTTGATGGGGACGTTAAACCTCAAATCAAACAAACAAACAAAACCTATACCTATAAGCTCACCTTGTGAGGCTTTGGCTCAGGTGAGCTAAAAGATCAGATCATAAACGGCTGAGAAAAGCTGGAGACACCATTTTTCACTTATATTTATGCTCAAGGGCAGGTAAATCCAAAGCTGTTTGTCAGGTGCAGCCAAAATTCGAACTCGACGTAGACTGTAAGCCCCTCCTTGTTATCTGCAAGTTTGATGAAGCTCGGATCAGAAACGGCTGAGAAAAAGTGAAGACGTCGTTTTCCTTATTATAAGCCTATGGGAAAATTTTTCACGCTCAAGGGGATGTAACTGGAAAACCGCTGGTCAGATTCAAACCAAATTCGAACTTGTCCGAGATTTTATGCTTGTCCTCGTTTATGAAAAGTTACAAAAAGGTCAGATCATAAACGGCTGAGAAAAGCTGGAGACACCGTTTTTCACTTATATTTATGCTCAAGGGCAGGTAACTTCAAAGCTGTTTGTCCTGTGCAGCCCAAATTCGAACTCGATGTAGACTGTAAGCCCCTCCTGGTTATCTGCAAGTTTGATGAAGATCGGATCAGAAATGGCCGAGAAAAAGTGGAGACGTAGTTTTCCCCATCAAAAGTCTATGGAACCTTTTTGTTTCCATGGCAACCATAATTCCAATCTGATCAGCCCAGAAACCTTATGGAGCCTTTCCCCCTACCTGATGATGCTTCTCATGAAATTTGATCAAGATTGGCCGTGGGGTATTAGAGATATACTTATTTGAAATTGTTTACGGACACACGCACGGACGGATGGACGGATGGAAGGACACACGACGGACAAAATGTGATCACAAAAGCTCACCTTGTCACTATGTGACAGGTGAGCTAAACATGATATGTGGATACCCCTCTTATCTGGGGCTATTTAGTCTGCTTAAGAAATCAGTATTGACTCAGCTCAGAGTGGTCCTTTACAAGCAGTCTGATCATGGTCAGCACTGTTTGCTATCCTCTCAATGTCATTTTAATCAGCCATCTAATGGCTAAGTCATAAACAAAACTTATTTTCATTCTCATCTAAACTGAGCATCAAACTCATCTACCCTAAAACTGTCAATTACGTCATTAGCATGTTATTTTTCAGAGAAAAAGGGCTTGATAATGCGTGTAAATCATTTGCCCAGCGTGAAATGTCAAGCCTTATTTGAGCCGGCGCCACAAAACCACCAATAAGACCGGTGTAATCAGCGAAGATCCAAATCAACCTGCACACCAATCCACTGTGACAAGACCTAATGTGTACGAGGGTAGGCTGAAAAGTTCTGAGCCTGACCAAGAAGCAGGCATCGAACAGCCATGAAATTTTGTATTCATTAAATCCAAACTTTTATTACTTGGTTTGACTCAAAGGAGCTCAAGTTTACCTGCAATAACGTAGAAATTCTAGACTTTGAAAATTTATACTAGCACGTTTTTGAGAAAATGGACAAAATATGTCATCGTGGTGTCATCAAGTACCGCCATAAAAAGGGGTTAGCTCTTAAGGACATTCATGCCCATATGGTTGCTACGTTAGGGGATGATGCTCCTTTGTATGCAACCGTGAAAAGATGGGCAGCAAATTTTATGATGGGCAAGGACAGCCTTGAAGATGATGACCGGTGTGGACGACCCACAACGGCAACAACTGAGGAAACCATCAGCCAAGTGCACAGGGCTGAGATGGATGACAGGCGTTTAACTGTGAATCAGTTAGCTAACACTGTTGGCATCTCCCGTGAACGAGTAGAGAACATTCTACACAGTGAATTAGGAATGTCGAAGGTTTCCGCCAGATGGGTGCCAGACTGAACCTGTCACAAGCCAACTTGGCTATTTTTGAAGCAGACCAAGATGGTTTTCTTGACCGTTTTGTCTCTCAGGATGAGTGTTGGGTTCATCACTTTGAGCCAGAGACCAAAAGACAATCCATGCAATGGAAGCACCCTGGCTCACCCCCTCCAAAGAAGGCAAATGTCGTCCCCTCTGCAGGGAAGGTGATGGCATCAGTGTTCTGGGATGCCAAGGGTATAATATTCATAGATTACCTTCAAAAGGGCAGAACAATTAATGGGGAGTATTATGCAGATCTGCTAAAACAATTGCGAAAAACAATTAAGGCTAAACGACCCGGAAATTGACAAAAGGGGTCTTGTTCCATCAGGACAATGCGCCTGCTCATAAATCGGTTGTCGCAATGGCTACTGTGCATGACTGTGGCTTCACACTTGTCGATCACCCTCCGTATTCACCTGATCTAGCTCCATCAGATTATTTCCTGTTTCCAAACATGAAAAAGCACTTGGCTGAGCAGCATTATCGGTCAGACGAGGAGTTGATAGCTGCTGTGGAGGAGTTTTTCAGGGACCAAGATGAGACCTTCTATACCACTGGGACCCAAGGACTCCAGCATCGCTGGAGGAAGTGTGTGGACAAGAAGAGAGACTATGTTGAAAAATAAGGCACTTTCAGCATGGACAAACCATTGGATCTTGGTCAGGCTCAGAACTTTTCAGCCTACCCTCGTATGTCTCTTGCAAAGATATTAGCCTACAGTAGGTCCATGTGATCAGTGAAGACTCAGATCAGACTGCGCAATTGCACAGGCTGGTCTGAGTCTTCCCTGGTCGCTCAAGACTTCTTGTAGATTTTGTCAAGCGCTGGCTCATTTTTTTCTGAAAAGAAATTGAAATAACTGTATGCTCAAACAATTTCTGTGGTGCTTTCAACATTTTGGAATTGATCAAAATACATGTTTAACATTTATTAGCTATGTGATTTCCCACTTAAATGAGTTGGCATGAAAAAATAGCTTTTAAATTGGGATGCGCTCTTGTTCACATAAATTTTTGTACTTTGTACAGTAGTTACAGTCAACTGACTTGGAGTACCGTGTTCGCCCTAATTACCGCACCGTGCGCTTAGTTTTTTCAAAATCATGCCAAAAAATCATAGTGAAAAATCTACCTAATATGCACACACTTGATGCAAAAACAATAGCTTCCGAGATGATGCATACTGATATTTTATGGGACGGAAAAGGATACTAAAGCATTGCCTTCACTGTTGAAGAAATAAAGGTAAGTTTTTTATCGATTTACGGTGAGAGCTTCCAGGGGACGTTACTGTAAAGTTTGAGCTTATGCATTTCCTTTTCAAAAATAGCTTTGGTGTGCGCTTATAGGAGCATGTGCGGTAATTAGGGCGAATACGGTAATAACAGAAGCATTAATAAGAATCGAACCACAGATTCCTTATTTTCCACAATAAAATTCGTTGTTAGGTCTTGTCAACACATTTGCCTAAAGGAAACAATTTGAACACATACCTTTTAAACCTTTGTATCTTACAAACCCTGTCCTCTTAACTTCTATATGCAGTAAAATTCCTGTATTCAGACCACCTAAAATTAGTCTAGGATGATTGTAAATAGTTTTGCGAGTTTTTTTGTTTTTTTTTTTTTGTTTTTTGTTTTGCTAAATTCTAAATTTAGCGCACCACCTAAATGAGGTAATGTAGTGGCCAAGTAAGACCGACACAGTATATGAAGATAGATAGATGGATAAAATTAACCCTTATCTTGCTGTTCACGACAACCCCTATCTTTTCAAACAGTGTAGATCCAGATCAGAGGGCTTCTGAAGAAGCCATCTGATCAGGATCTACACTGTTTGGCATTCAGTTTATGAATTTGTAGCAATAAATTACATCAAGTAATTTGATTGGTTGATAGACAGAAATGGGTGTGGCTTAAATGAATATTCAGCAAGATAAGGGTTAAGATTAATTCTCCTTTAGAAAGCATATTTAAAAGGTTTGGTCGCACTTCCAGTGTGTTTTCGGCAATATGTGTCTTCTAGAAAGATACCACCTTGGGACTGTTCAATAGTGTTCTTTAAGACCACTTTTGAACAGTCCCAAAGGTGGTCTTAATATAGGAATTTTACTGTATCTGGATCTCTGCACTGTGAATTAAAAGTTTTATTGGTTTTACAGTCTATTTCAAGTGTAACTAAAATGTGCAGTCGATGGCACGCCATCGCAAATCTCCACACTTCTGGCAGAGCCAAATATAATGCTGTTCTCACACGCCCTCATCATGTAAGGAAGCCATGTACCAAATTTGTTTGCATTCTGGCCAATGGTTAAGGAGAGATATCATGATGGATGAATGGACAGACAGATGGATGGAGGCATTCTCAATATCCTCAAACAATTTTTTAAAGCATGGGAATAACGAATATATATGGTTCAGGGGTGGAGATCTGAACAGTTGCTCCAATTGTAGGCTTTTTCTGAATTGGAGGGCCTGATTACAGATTTGACTGGAGTGGGTAGCAAGTTAGCAACAGTATCTTTTGCAATGGCTGCAAGCTCTGGGTGCACAAGTTATGCAGTGGGCTTAAGCTCTTGACAGAGGACTCTGTTTACAGGTGCCAGGGAACTGCATGCCCCTCAGACAGCAGACCACAGAGGGAAGTCCGAGTCGGACCTGACAAACTGGAGCTGATAGCTTTCTTTTGCCACCTAGGAGACATGCTCTCAGCAGTGATCTTTTGACTACATCACAAGTGAAAACAGCCTGAAAGAAATTCAAGGAGCTGCTACTAATCACCTCTCATTCAGGACGCGTGGTCATGTGTACATCTGCAGCAGAATGACAGGGCAATGATCAGAGATTGATCTGCAATGTCAAACCACAAGAGACTGTCATCATCAGGTCCAGTGAGCTACTTGCGTGGTTTGGCTTTGAGGATCTGTACCTCATCCCGAGGGATAGAAGGCTCCACTAGTAAGGACATGTAGAATGCTCTAACGGTGCAGTCAAGACAGCCTGCTAGTAAACTAGCCTGGGAAGCTCAAGATTGCCTGGAAGCAGCAGACAGAGAGAGATTACAGGGAGTGGAAGCTCTCGGCTATCCATACTCATCAGATCTGGTGTGAGATGTGCCATGCGTGCAGCAAGTCAACTACCTTGTGTGGATGTTTTCCCTGTACATGCATGCTAATAAGAAATCTGGTGAAGATGATGGTGATGACATGTATTTGTAATCCAGTTTTCATCCACCTCCGATTAACAAGAAATGGTCTTGAAAGGGTCATAAATTAAATAAAATAAATCAAGAAAACAAAGATGTTCCTGTCTGTGTCTGTTACATGTACCATTCACAAGGTTTTAGTTTCTTTTAGACTTTAACCTTTTTGCACCAGAAACCCAAAACGGGTAATTGGCAAACAGTGCAGGCCCAGATCAGACGCCGCAGAATGTGGCATCCAATCAGGGCCTACACTGTTTGCAAAATGTTAAGCCATTTTCCAAGTAAATTTTGAAGAAAACACAACCTGACACCCCTTAATTTTGGAATGGACTCCTGGTATATATAAGGATGAAGATTTCATTCGGTACAAAAAGAGTAAATGGCCCAGTCAACACTATTTAGATCACATTGAGCTGGTCAGTTTTCTAGTTTTCCTTAACAAGTATAGTGCACATTCTTTCACCAGAAACTGACATCTGCCCTTCTTGAATCAGTGTAAGGGAGGAAAAGGAATGTACAAAATATTGCAGAATTAATTTCCACAAAAGAATGTGGCCAACAGGTATGAATAAAACAAATTCTTGCACACCAGACAAGGAAATCCGTGATTTTACCCTGGGATAGAAATTTATGTTCTGACCCTGGTGTTCCGACCCCAAATAGAATATAATCGCGTGTTTGATAAATGCACTGGTTGATTACGACCTCGTATGCGCCGTCGTTAAGGTTGACGTCACAGCAACGTCACTAAAAATTCCTGCAGTGTCAACACAATATGGCGGACGTTGGTAACCGAAGTGACTGCAGCATTAAAAATCCGCTTTAAGAAATGGAAAGCATGGAAGAACCAGAGGGCCCTGGTTCGCTCACCTGATCCGGAGCATAACAAGTGGGCCCCGGGCAGGGTTAATTTGAAAAATCTTGGTAGAGGTCCACAAGATGAAGCTTCATATCGAATATGAAAGACCTGGGCATTCTGGTTTCAGAGAAAAAGATTTTAAAGGTTTACCCTGCATATAGAAGTCTATGTTAAACAAGATTTTCCCTATATAAGTCTATGTTAAACCAAAGGGCCCCGGAGCGGGGGCATTTTTGGCCCCAGTGCTATAATTTGAACAATCTTGGTAGAGGTCCACTAGCTGAAGCTTCATAACAAATATCAAAGACCTAAGCCTTGTGTTTCAGAGAAGATGATTTTTAAAGATTTTCCCTATATAAGTCTATGTAAAACCAAAGGGCCACATGGCGGGGGCATTTTTGGTCTCAGGGCTATAATTTGAACAATCTTTATAGAGGTCCACTAGCTGAAGCGTCATAACAAATATCGAAGACCAAAGCCTTGTGGTTTCAGAGAAGAAGATTCTTCAAGATTTTCCCTATATAAGTCTATGTAAAACCAAAGGGCCCCGGAGCGGGGGCATTTTTGGCCCCAGGGCTATAATTTGAACAATCTTGGAAGAGGTCCACAAGATAAAGCTTCATACCAAATATCAAAGACCTGGGCCTTGCAGTTTCAGAGAAGAAGATTTTTAAAGATTTTCCCTATATAAGCCTATGTAAAACAAAAGGGCCCTGGTGCGGGTGCATTTTGGCCCCAGCACTATAATATGAACAATCTTGGTAGGGGTCTACTAGATGAAGCTTCATACCAAATATCAAAGACCTGGGCCTTGAGGTTTCAGAGAAGAAGATTTTTCAAGATTTTCCCTATATAAGCCCATGTAAAACCAAAGGGCCCCCGTGCGGGGGGGGGGGGCATTGTTAGCTCCAGCACTATAATTTGAACAATCTTGGTAGGGGTCCACTAGATGAAGCTTCAAACCAAATATCAAAGACCTGGGCCTTGCAGTTTCAGAGAAGAAGATTTTTAAAGATTTTCCCTATATAAGCCTATGTTAAACAAAAGGGCCCTGGTGCGGGGGCATTTTTGGCCCCAGCACTATAATTTGAACAATCTTGGTAGGGGTCCACTTGATGAAGCTTCATACCAAATATCAAAGACCTGGGCCTAGCGGTTTCAGAGAAGAAGATGTTTCAAGATTTTCCCTATATAAGCCCATGTAAAACCAAAGGGCCCCCGTGCGGGGGCATATTTAGCTTCAGCACTATAATTTGAACAATCTTGGTAGGGGTCCACTAGATAAAGCTTCATACCTAATATCAAAGACCTGGGCCTTGCAGTTTCAGAGAAGAAGAGTTTTAAAGATTTTCCCTATATAAGCCCATGTAAAACCAAAGGGCCCCCGTGCGGGGGCATTTGTGGCCCCAGCGCTATAATTTGAAGAATCTTGGTAGGGGGTCCACTAGATGAAGCTTCATACCAAATATCAAAGACCTGGGCCTTGCGGTATCAGAGAAGAAGATTTTTTAAGTTTTCGGTGAAAAAATCAATTTTTGGCTCCTGTGACCTATATGTGCAATGGACCGGAACAATTTGAACAACTTTGAAAGGGGACCACCTATGGATCATTCCTGTGAAGTTTTGTCAAAATCCGATCAGTGGTTTAGGAGGAGATGTCGTTTGAAGAAATTGTTTACGCACGGATGACAGACAAAAAGTGATCCTTATATAAAACACAAGAGGGCCATGATGGCCCTGGATCGCTCACCTTATCCATAGTGTAACAAGTGGGCTCCAGAGAGGGCCATTATTGGCCCCAGGGCTTTAATGTGCATAATCTTGAGGGAGGTCTTAAAGGTGAAGCTTCAAACCAAACATCAACAAAGGCTTTAATTTGAACAATCTTGGCAAAGGTCCACTAGATGAAGCTACACATCAAATATCAAAGACCTGGGCCTTGCGGTTTCTGAGAAGAAGATTTTTTTAAAGATATTCCCTACATAAGCCTATGCAAAACCAAATGGCCCCGGGGCTATATAAATCTATGTAAAACCAAAGGGCCACGGGGTGGGGGCATTTGTGGCTCCAGGGCTTTAATTTGAACAATCTTGGTAGAGGTCCATTAGATGAAGCTTCATACCAAATTTCAAAGTCCTGGGCCTTGTGGTTTCAGAGAAGAAGATTTTTAAAGATCATCCCTATATAAGCCTATGTAAATCAAAAGGGCCCCGGGGTGGGGCCACTTTTGGCCCGGCCCCGGGGTGGGGCCACTTTTGGCCCCAGCACTACAATTTGAATCATCTTGGTAGGGATCCTTTAGAAGAAGCTTCATACCAAATATAAAAGACCTAGGACTTGTGGTTTCAGAGAAGAAGATTTTTAAAGATTTTCCCTATATAAGTCTATGTAAAACCAAAAGGCCCCGGAGCAGGGGCATTTTTGGCCCAAGGGCTATAATTTGATATTTTGAACAATCTTGGTAGGGGTCCACTAGATGAAGCTTCAAAAAAAATATCAAAGTCCTGGGCCTTGCGGTTTCAGAGAAGAAGATTTTTTAAAGATTTTCCCTATATAAGCCTATGTAAAACCAAAGGGCCCCGGGGCGGGGGCATTTTTTGGTCCAGCACTATAATTTGAATAATCTTGGTAGGGGTCAACAAGATGAAGCTTCATACCAAATATCAAAGTCCTGGGCCTTGTGGTTTCAGAGAAGAAGATTTTTAAAGATTTTCCTTATATAAGCCAGTGTAAAACCAAAGGGCCCCGGGGCGGGGAAATTTTTGGCCTCAGCACTATGATTTGAATAATCTTGTTAGGGGTCCTTTAGATGAAGCTTCATACCAAATATAAAAGACCTAGGCCTTGAGGTTTCAGAGTAGAAGATTTTAAAGTTTTTCCCTATACTGAGTCTACGTAAAACCAAAGGGCCCCGGGGCGGGGGCATTTTTGGCCCAAGGGCTATAATTTAAACAATCTTGGTAGAGGTCCATTAGATGAAGCTTCATTCTAAATATCAAAGTCCTGGGCCTTGCGGTTTCAGAGAAGAAGATTTTTAAAGATTTTGCCTATATAAGCCTATGTAAAACCAAAGTACCCCCGGGGCGGGGGCATTTTTTGCCCAAGCACGTTAATTTGAACAATCTTGGTAGGGGTCCACTAGATGAAGCTTCATACCAAATATCATAGACCTGGGCCTTGTGGTTTCAGAGAAGAAGATTTTTAAAGATTTTCCTTATATAAGCCAGTGTAAAACCAAAGGGCCCCGGGGCGGGGGCATTTTTGGCCCCAGCACTATCATATGAACAATCTTGGTAGGGGTCCACTAGTTGAAGCTTCAGACCAAATATCAAAGTCCTGGGCCTTGTGGTTTCAGAGAAGAAGTTTTTTAAAGATTTTCCCTATATAAGCCTATGTAAAACCAAAGGGCCCCGGGGCGGGGGCATTTTTGGTCCCAGCACTATAATTTGAATCATCTTGGTAGGGGTCCACTAGATGAAGCTTCATACCAAATATCATAGACCTGGGCCTTGTGGTTTTAGAGAAGAAGATTTTTAAAGATTTTCCCTATATAAGCCTATGTAAAACCAAAGGGCCCAGGGGCGGGGGCATTTTTGGACCCAGCACTATAATATGAACAATCTTGGTGGGGGTCCACTAGATGAAGCTTCATACCAAATATCAAAGACCTGGGCCTTGTGGTTTCAGAGAAGAAGATTTTTAAAGATGTTCCCTGTATAAGCCCAAGTAAAACCAAAGGGCCCCGTGGCGGGGGCACTTTTTGCCCCAGCATTATAATTTGAACAATCTTGGTAGGGGTCCACTAGATAAAGCTTCATACCAAATATCAAAGTCCTGGGCCTTGTGGTTTCAGAGAAGAAGATTTTTAAAGATTTTGCCTATATAAGCCTATGTAAAACCAAAGGGCCCCGGGGCGGGGGCATTTTTGGCCCCAGCACTATAATTTGAACAATCTTGGTAGGGGTCCACTAGATGAAGCTTTATACCAAATATCAAAGACCTGGGCCTTGTGGTTTCAGAGAAGAAGATTTTTTAAGTTTTTGGTGAAAAAAATCTATTTTTGACTCCTGTGACCTAGATGTGCAACGGACCGGAACCATTTTAACAACTTTGAAAGGGGACCACCTAAGGATCATTCCTGTGAAGTTTGGTCAAAATCCGATCAGTGGTTTAGGAGGAGATGTCGTTTAAAGAAATTGTTTACGGACGCACGGACGCACGCACGGACGGACGCACGCACGCACGACGGACGACGGACAAAAAGTGATCCAAAAAGCTCACCTCGTCACTACGCGACGGTGAGCTAATAAAACACATGTCTAGGAAAAAAAATATCAACAAAAGGAAAATCCATCACGAAAACATGCCTATAAAATTATGACCCCCTTGAACCCCACTTTTATACAGTAAAACTGGGGTTTACTGGGGTAAACCTTTTTTTTTTTTTTATTTCTGCTCTAAAATATAGACTGTGAGTACTTGTTAGAACCGCCTTGATGAGGCGGTTCTAACGTGTACTCACAATCTACATTTAACGGGGCGGTTCTAACGTATATCCACAATCTATATTTTAAGCAGAAATTAGAAAAATATCACTTTTTGTCATATGAAATTGTCGTTTTTTGAAAGTGACATTTACTATGTATTTGAATAGGCGTGTTTTCGTAATGCAAATAGTAACACGATTCTCTATCAACCAGTAGTAACAATGTTGTGAACCCCATGTAAATATGGATATTTGTTACAAAATGCCAAGCATACATTAAGAGCTTAAGAAACAATCTACATATATAGAAATCCCGGTATTTGTCCAGATGTTACATTCGTGTCATTTCTGTCCATTGGAGACTTTCGGAATGTGACAACAACTGTAGACTCAGAGACTTGCTTACTACCTTTTTGACCCAGATATGTATTAGTACCAATCATTTGCTGAGCTATGGTGTACCATTTATCTTTATTTAACTTTAAAGAGGGTTTCAACTTAACATCCTTAGTCTGGGAATTCAATTCAAAATCTACCTCAAGCCCTGATTTTCTTGCTATCAAATCATTATGTTCATCATAAACTCCTACAGACCCATTTACAACTCCTTCTTCGAATGGTCGAAACATAATGATTCCTATAAGAGTTATGTCCCTTGAGCATGAAAATGAGATTGCGTCAACAGTATTGTCATTTACCCAAAAATCAAACTTGCTTCCTGCGACATCCGGAAAGCGTCTAATGCTACAAATATTAGTGCTTATCCGCGACTTATTGGTGAATTTGCAAGCTTCCGTGAAGGCACCAGACTTTATTGTATACTGCTGATAAATTGCAACTTTTTCGTCTGCTGTTAAGATATTGGCGGTAGAAACAGTTTCAGTGAAAAATAAAGGACTCATGATTGGAAAGCGGATCAAAAATAAGATGTCTCCTAAAACCTGCCTCTGGTTCATATGATCAACTTCCAGATTTTGTCGTCTGCATTCCTCTTCCGACCATTTAACACAAGCGGTGTAAATAACTTCCTCGCCGATCTGCAGTCTCTGTGATTCCAAAATGGCTTTTAAACACTGAAAACACAAGTTACTAAAATCACCAGCGCTGAAAACTTCTTCACTGTGGGAGTATATCATGTCAAAACATTGCTCTTGTAGTTTAGACTCGTCGAAAAGGTGGGCTTGCTCGAGTATTGTGCAGACGTTGTCAGTAGAGATACCAGTCTGAAGGAACACGCAACATTTTTCCACAAGTGACGTCACATTGTATTTCTTGGCACTGTATAGGAGCGCAATGACGTTCTCGTCCGAAAGTTCAACTTCCTCTGTGTAGAGAAATCTACAATAAAAAAAAACAGAAATGATTGGCAGAAAGAAGACTGATATAGTTTTAATGACGTTTACAGTCATGATAATAAGCGTTGTTTGCAAATTGAGTAGGTCTACTTACAGTTCTTCAATAACACACGGTCTCATGCAAGCGCAAAAGTTTAAAGCGAAACATTAACTATTAAGGCTATTTCAGCCGTCTTCGCATACAGTGCTATGTTATACAAATTTTGCATAAGCACAATCTACAGAGCATTTGCTGCTTGCAAAAATGAAGAGGAATCTCTGGTCTAACCCTATTAGTTGGCCGCGCATGCGCTTTAATCCCATTTTATGAAAAACTTTAAACACAGCGTTATTTGCTGAGTGGGAACAAACTACTAAATAAACGCACATTAATAACACAAAGCCTCATACATGCGCATAGCTTCATGCATGTAGTGATGAAATTTGTCAAACGGGTTGGATTTTTCGGACATTTTTCGAAACTTGGCGCGCCTCACATTTTCCTTAAATATGTTGAAACTGCTTAAACTGATATATCATTCCTAAAATAAAACCAAACAACAGACTGGCTAATATTTTAAGGTTAAGGAACAGCCTTAAACGTCGCATAAAGTTATACATTCATTTTGTTTCTCTCTTTTTTTTCTTGTTGTTGTTGTTGTTGTTTGTTGTTTTTTGTCTGGTGAGATGAATCGAACCTACGATTCGATTCAATGTGGGTGGGGGCGGGGGCGCGCAACTGATGCAAACAAACGAATGTCTCTCAAGCAAAAGGAGGTCTACGTCTACACGAACGAATTTGCTGCCCAGGGACAAACACTTTCGTTTAAGAGTAGACCCCTTTTGCAGTAGGGATGTGTTTAAGGATAAGCGATCAGGCAGACCAAAAAGATTGAAAACTCGCGGGGAAAACCAGGATACTAGATATACTGCAAACACGACAAAATTTGATAATCTTTACAGTTATGTGACCTTCAAAATTAGTAATGAATGATCATGAGGTTAGCCAAATCCAGAATCTTCCTAGTCAAGTAGTAATTCTAACTTAGTCTAAACAGAATATAGCTAGATCCGGAATCTGGTTAAACTAAATATTATTTTAGTCAGATCCGGAATTTGCCTAGGCCTTATAAGAATTCCTATTTGGCCTAGCAAGATTCCGGATCTGGCTAAATTCCTATTTGGACTACGACATACGTATTGCTTATACCTTTTTATTTTGAGATAGCCGTTTGGCCATTTTGTGGGAAAGTAACTGTCCTTTTGGCTTTCCGCTTGTGATGTTTCCATCAGGGTCTTGTTACTCCATGTACGTGTTTCTTTCCCTTTTGTGTCTCTGATGGTGAACGTCACGAAAACACACCTATATAATTCTAACCCCTAAAACCCCAGTTTTAAAAACTAGGGTTTACAAGGGTAAACCTTATTTTTTTATTTCTGCTCCAAAATATAGATTGAGGGTACTCGTTAGAACCGCCTCGATGATATTATAGATTGTGGGTACTCGTTAGAACCGCCTCGAGGCGGCTCTAACGAGTACCCAAAATCTATATTTTGAGCAAAAATAAGAAAAATATCACAGTTTTTCATCGCAAAATTTTCATTTTTTCGGCGTTAAAGGTTACAATGTATTTGTACAGGCGTGTTTTCGTAATGAAGGTCACATATTTGTTCAGGAGATAGTGTGTAGAAAAACTATTGTCCGTCCAGATTTGGCGCTGTTTCGGTTCTCTGACCTTGAACATGGGGTCAAGGTCACCAAATTTAATCAAGTCCGGTTGGTAGGTTGCAACTATTTGTTGTTCTTATTTTAACTAAACTTCTAGGGTGCAGATACAGTAAAATTCCTATCGGCCCCAGCCCATAGGGGCTTGAAGAAATATATGGGCTGCATGATGCTTCCACGCAGAGCTGAATCCGGCCCGCACACTAGTACTGGTAAACCGCTTAGAGGATCTAAGCCTGTCCAGGAACCGCGGTGCGAGGCGGACCGTCCATGCTAATAAACCTTATTGGTTTCATTGGGCGACAGGGCTTGAGATGTCATTTCATCTCAATGTCGGGTAAAAGTCCCACAAAATTGGAAGCAACGTCTCCGAAATGACCTTTACAGTGTTGACGGGGACTTTAAACCTCAAATCAAACAAAATTCCTATATTAAGACCACCTTTGGGCCTGTTTAAAAGTTGTCTTTAAGACCACTTTTGAACAGTCCCAAAGGTGGTCCATGACCAGAGGACACCGTATGCAGAAAACTCAACGAAAAAATAACTGCAACCTACTAAATATGCTTTTTAGATAGTCTAGCCGAAACCAGCTAGTCTGGCCCAGAAAACATGCACGCTCCATATTTTTCCGTTCTGCTGTGTAGTCCTTGCTTCCAAAGGATAATCCTTTTATAGAACAGATTTAACGTCACTACAGCTGGTGTTTGGGAATGTGTAGCGGCCGTTAAACGTCTCCCTGTCCGCCACCAGAGTGTAGTTTATATGTTCTTATCTGTTGGGATCATTGATTCCATTGTGGAAGTTTTAAAATATCTGAGGGTCACTGATGAGGCCTAATAGGCCGAAACTAGCTAGCCTGCCCAGAAAACATGCACACTTCATATTTTTCAGTTCTGCGGTGTATACCTTGCTTCCAAAGGATAACCCTTTTATAGAACATTTTTAAAGCAGAATTAGTCTTAATTTTTGTTGGTCTTAACAGCGGAATTTCACTGTAATTTATTTTTGACATAATTTGACTGTTTGCAGGAGCATGTGATCATCTACACTCACAAACTACATCATCATCATAGTGTAGCTTATATTTTCTTGTCCTTTGCGATCACTGATTCCATCGATTCCATTGCGGGATTCTGAGGTGGTGGGTGAGGCAAAGGCGAGGTGTATCTTGCGTCACTGGGATGACCGACTGATATTGGTTTACAGTTGGACAAGGCCTGCTGTCCTTGCAGCAGGTAAGGGTAGAGTGGGGAACGCTATTGCTTCCGTTTCTATACTTCTGTTCATTTTGCCCTTTCTCCTTCGTCCCACATTTTATCTCCTCTACTATCTCTTCTGTCTCTTTTCTCCCTTTCTCTAGGAGACGACACAAAATGGCCCATAAGGGTTGACGTGTCATTGATGCCAAATCAATCAATCTATTGCGGAATATTGAAAATATTTGAGGGTCACCGATGAGGCCTATTAGCCAAAACAAGCTAGTCTGGTCCCGAAAACATACACACCCCATACTTTTCAGTTCTGTGGTGAAAGGATCACCCTTTTCTTGCTAAGGGAATGAGCGTTGGTCGTAAAAAGTATTCCTGCCCTTCATCATAGTGTAGTTTATTTCTCTTGTCCTTTGGGATCATTGATTCCATTGTGGAATGTTGAACATATTTGAGGGTCACTGATGAGGCCTAATTGGTCGAAACTATCTAGTCTGGTCCAGAAAACATGTGCACTCCATACTTTTCAGTTAAGAGGTGAATTTCGTGCTTCCAAAAGATAATCTTTTTCTTGAACATGTTTGTCGACCTTTGGCAAGTTGCAACAAAATCTTTATGTGAAATTCGACAAACATTCAGGTGATGGGTTGCTTAAATACTTTTCTAGCCCATGATGGGTTTGACCTGCAATCCAAACAACGGCATCAAAAGTAAACAACCCACAATATCGTAGGTAGCACCCTGAAAAATTCCTTCTATCCTTGAACTATTCCTCAGTGGAATAGTCTTCCCTCCTCTGTGGTGAATGCTAAGATCGCAGCGGAGTTCAAAGCCGGCAACGTATAAGACTGAGACCCAGAGGTATGCGTTTAAGTATTCCTCTGTTATTCACATTGTAAATAGTTTTATGACTCTTTAGCTAAATTCTAAAAACAGCTAATTAGATAGATAGATAGATAGATAGATAGATAGATAGATAGATAGATAGATAGATAGATAGATAGATAGATAGATAGATAGATAGATAGATAGATAGATAGATAGATAGATAGATAGATAGATAGATAGATAGATAGATAGATAGATAGATAGATAGATAGATAGATAGATAGATAGATAGATAGATAGATAGATAGATAGATAGATAGATAGATAGATAGATAGATAGATAGATAGATAGATAGATAGATGGATGGATGGATGGATGGATGGATGGATGGATGGATGGATGGATGGATGGATAGATAGATAGATAGATAGATAGATAGATAGATAGATAGATAGATAGATAGATAGATAGATAGATAGATAGATAGATAGATAGATAGATAGATAGATAGATAGATAGATAGATAGATAGATAGATAGATAGATAGATAGATACATGGATGGATGGATGGATGGATGGATGGATGGACGGACGGACGGATGTATTTTATAAGCCACTGTCATAGAAATAGCGGCATCATGTACATATATGTGTTTCACTAAAAGTAATAATCATTCACTCCTCTTACATGTATATGTATCATTTGAAGAGGGATTTTACCTCAAAAGCCTTTTAAAGACATCTCCTTCAATATCCGGTACTCTGATTGGGTCGTCTGACTCCGCAAGGGGCCCACAGAACATTGACTGAAAAACTCGGCTCCTGCTTACAAGTACGAACTTGTGTGCCTGAATCTGCGCCTCGTTCTCACCTACACTGAATGTGACGTCATATAGTATCCCAGAATCCAACATGTGCCGGTTTGTTTCCGCCAAGGTTTTTTCTGACTGCCAATCATCGATCAGGTGGTCTACACAGTCGGCCTTTTGAACGCATGTCATTGTCTAAAAGAAGGTGCCACTATCACAGGTAAATGCATTGTTAGCTGAAGGTCGTCCAGCTGAAACAATTAAGGGTTACATATTATACGCATTTTTCAACTCCGAAAAACTGCGAGATTGGTACCAACACTTCAACATGCAGTTTTGGCGGGGTCGATTGTTTGTCAATTGTCCCAAAGTTACAAAGCTCAGTAGCTTTATTTCGTTATTACTAATTTGTACTGTGAGCTATTCTTGTACGGTTGTTAAGTCAGAATGTTGTAAAGAGGGTTATCTAATGTATTCTTGAACACCAGACAAGGAAATCCGTGATTTTACCCTGGGATAGAAATTTATGTTCTGACCCTGGTGTTCCGACCCCAAATCGAATATAATCACGTGTTTGATAAATGCACTGGTTGATTACAACCTCATGCGCGGCGTCGTCATGCGTGACGTCACTAAACATTCCTGTTGTGTCATCACAAAATGGCGGACGTCTGTAACCGAAGTGACAGCAGCATTAAAAATTCGCAACAGAAATGGAAGGTATGCAAGAAAAAGAATCCTATATGGGTGTGAGGGGTGGAAAGAAAAATCCGTCCCTCGAGATCACTGTCCGGCATCACTCGGCATGCCTCGTGATGCCGGACAGTGTCCCTCGGGATGGATTTTTCCACCCCTCACACCCATATAAGATTCTTATAAGAGTATACAAGGGGATAAACTGATCAATAGAATGTCAGATTTTATCAGACTCGTCTTCGAGAACGCATGTAGAATCTCTCGGCAAGCCTCGCGATTCTACAAGCATTCTCGAAGTCTTGCCTGATAAACTTAATATCAAACGACACTCACATGGTATTCTCTATAAATGCGACTGAGCTCACATGTATGCCGGAGCAGAAATAAGAAAAATAATTTATACCCCTGTAATCCCCAGTTATAGTTGGGTTTGCTTGGGTGGTTGTTACACAGACTTGATGACGGGTGACTTTGATTACAATGTATTTGATTATGCAGATGATCCACTCAGGGAAAAATGTGATTCATGGATAGATGGGGATAAGACTGTTGGTAGGAGAGCAACTATTTTTCATTTAGTCATGTCCAGATTTGGGGAAATGAAGAGTATGGTAGATTTGAAAACATTGAGAATGAATTCAGGAATACCAAGGAATTGATTAGAAAGTTAGTATAGTAGGAGACACTGCATCACGTGAACAAGTCCGTGAAATAAAGACCCCCTAAACCCCACTTTATATAGAGGAAACTGGGGTTTACAGGGGTAAACATTATTTTCCTTATTTCTTTTCCAATACATAGGTTGTGGGTACTCGTTAGAACCGCCTCAATGAGGCGGTTCTAACGAGCACCCAAAACCTATGTTTGGAGTATAAATAAGAAAAATATAAAAAGATTTCATCAGAAAAAAAATCCCTTTTTTTGAGGTTTGAAAAATGTACTATATCGTAATGGGGTGTAGAAAACTTAAACTAAGAACTGAAACTTTCTAAATAAGCCTTAATAGCGGAATTTTTCATCGCAAATGAAAAAAAAGCTGAGTGCAACTTACTCCGCTAAAAAAATAATAGTTATCCTCGCTTTGTAAAACACAGAAAAGTGTTAAGTTTCATTTTCTTTCAACAAAGTAAACGATTTAAAAGCTCTTTGAAACAAAAGCATAAAACATTCAATTGACATTTACCTTCAAATAATCAACGATTTCTATTGTGTGAAAGAAATTAGTAAAGCGCGAAAGTCGCAACACAAAAATGTTTGTATTTATATGCAGATCAACTTACGTTTATAGTCCTCCCAGATGTGGTATCAAGTGCTTTCTGTCATCTTTTTTAAAAATGACATTTACGAACAATTTTGGCATTGTTTTATTTATTTATTTCTGCTTCAAAAAAAATGTACGTGCTCGTTCGAATCGTTTCAGTGATACAGTTCTAACGAGAATGCACAATGTTCTTTAGTGCAAGAATTAACATTACGCAAACAAGCCCATACAAATACATTGCCATCTTTATCGCCGAAAAAATGAAAATTTTATGATGAAAAATTGTGATATTTTTCTTATTTCTGTTCAAAATATAGATTATGGGCACTCGTAAGAACCGCCTCATCGAGGCGGTTCTAACGAGTACCCCCAATCTCTATTTTAGAGCAGAAATAAGAAAAATAAGGTATACCCCCGGAAACCCCAGTTTTACTATATAAAAGTGGGGTTCAAGGGGGTCAAAATTATATAGGCGTGTTTTCGTGATGAAACAAAGTAGGGAATACTTTTGTAAACCCCATTTTTCTCTGTATACTCTGGTAGTAGAGAATACCAGATTTGTGTTTGATATCACGTTAATCAGGCATAGCTTCGAGAAAGTTTCGCGAGGCTTGCCGAGCGATTCTGCACGCGTTCTCGAAGCCGAACCTGATAAACTTGATATCAAATGACACGACTCTGGCATTCTATTTATCAATTTATCCCCTTGTACATTATAAAATATGCAATTCACGATCAGTGAAAGATTTTCCTCAGTGCCCGTAATTTTTCCTACGATATTTTATCAAGTAATTTTTTCCATTTTTAGCTCACCGTCACGTAGTGACGAGGTGAGCTTTTGGGGTCGTGCGTCTGTGCGTCCGTCCGTGCGTCCGTGCGTGCGTAAACAATTTCTTCAAACGACATCTCCTCCTAAACCACTGGTTGGATTTTGACCAAACTTCACAGGAATGATCCTTAGGTGGACCCCTTTCAAAGTTGTTCAAATGGTTCCGGTCTGTTGCACATATAGGTCACAGGAGCAAAAACATAGATTTTTTTCACCGAAAACTTAAAAAATCTCCTTCTCTGAAACCGCAAGGCCGAGGTCTTTGATATTTGGTATGAAGCTTCATCTAGTAGACCCCTACCAAGATTGTTCAAATTATAGTGCTGGGGCCATAAATGCCCCCGCCCCGGGGCCCTTTGGTTTTACACGGGCTTATATAGGGAAAATCTTTAAAAATCTTCTTTGAAACCGCAAGGCCCAGTTCTTTGATATTTGGTATGAAGCTTCATCTAGTGGTTCCCGACCAAAATTGTTCAAATTATAGTGCTGGGGCAAAAAAATGCCCCCGCCCCGGGGCCCTTTGGTTTTACATGGGCTTATATAGGGAAAATCTTTAAAAATCTTCTTCTCTGAAACTGCAAGGCCCAGTTCTTTGATATTTGGTATGAAGCTTCATCTAGTGGACCCCTACCAAGTTTGTTCAAATTATAGTGCTGTTATAGTGCTTTGTTCAAATTATAGTGCTGTTATAGTGCTTTGTTCAAATTAAATGCCCCCGCCCCGGGGCCCTTTGGTTTTACATTGGCTTATATAGGGAAAATCTTTAAAAATCTTCTTCTCTGAAACTGCAAGGCCCATGTCTTTGCTTTTTGGTATGAAGCTTCATCTAGTGGACTCCTACCAAGATTGTTCAAATTATAGTGCTAGGGCAAAAAAATGCCCCCGCCCCGGGCCCTTTGGTTTTACATAGGCTTATATAGGGAAAATCTTTAAAAATCTTCTTCTCTGGAACCACAAGGCCCAGGTCTTTGATATTTGGTATGAACCTTCATCTTGCAGACCCCTACCAAGATTGTTCAAATTATAGTGCTGGGGCCAAAAATGCCCCCGCCCCGGGGCCCTTTGGTTTTACATGGGCTTATATAGAGAAACTCTTTAAAAATCTTCTTCTCTGAAACTGCAAGGCCAAGGTCTTTGCTATTTGGTATGGAGCTTCATCTAATGGACCCCTACCAAGATTGTTCAAATTATAATGCGGGGGCCAAAAATGCCCCACCCCGGGGCCCTTTGGTTTTACATAGGCTTATATAGGGAAAATCTTTAAAAATCTTCTTTTCTGAAACTGCAAGGCCCAGGTCTTTGATATTTGGTATGAAGCGTCATCTTGTGGACCTCTACCACGATTGTTCAAATTATTGCCCTGGGGCCAAAAATGCCCCCGCTCCGGGGCCCTTTGGTTTTACATATACTTATATTGGGAAAATCTTGAAAAATCTTCTTCTCTGAAACCACAAGGCCTAGGTCTTTGATATTTGGTATGAAGCTTCAGCTAGTGGATCTCTACCAAGATTGTTCAAATTATAGCCCTGAGACCAAAAATGCCCCCACCCCGGGCCCTTTGGTTTTACATAGACTTATATAGGGACTTATATTAGACTTATCTATCTTTAAAAATCTTGATATCAAAACCACAAGGCCTAGGTCTTTGATATTTGGTGTAAAATTTCATCTAGCGGACCTCTATCAAGAGTGTTCAAATTATAGCCCTGAGGTCAAAAATGCCCCCGCCCCGAGACCCTTTGGTTTTACATAGACTTACAAAGAAATAATCTTTGAAAATCTTCTTCTCTGAAACAGCAAGGCCCAGGTCTTTGATATTTGGTGAGAAGCTTCATCTAGTGGCCTTTTATCAAGATTGTTTAAATTATAGCCCTGGTGAGGCCAAAAATGCCCCCGCCCTGGGGCCATTTGGTTTTACATAGGCTTATGTTGGGTATATCTTTAAAAAAATCTTCTTCTCTGAAACCGCAAGACCCAGGTCTTTGATATTTGGTATGTAGCTTCATCTAGTGGACCTTTGCCAAGATTGTTCAAATTATAGCCTTTGTTGATATTTGGTATGAAGCTTCACCTTTTTAGACCTCCCTCAACATAATGCACATTATAACCCTGGGGTCAATAATGGCCCTCACCGGGGTCAATAATAGCCCTCCTCAGGTGAGCGATCCAGGGCCATCATGGCCCTCTTGTTTCCAGTAAGGATAACATTTTTGCCATTATTTGTAGTCCGGTTCAATCATAAAAGTGCAATGTCACGTTGACCCGATTAAGCTCATTTGTACTGAAATAGCATATTTATCAGATCAAGATGTTACAATGCAATTTAAACCGGGGGCAATTTATAATTTAAATTATATGGGCTTTTCAAAACAAACGCTACTCTCTTAAGATTTCCATGGTCTCTTTGTCCATTTTCGATTATATGTTTCTACCTTTTATAGTGAAAACCCATACTTGCGAAAGTGATCCCAATATTGCATTGGCAAGCAGCGCAACTTTTTGTGAAACTTACAACATACAAAACGAATAAAACACGTCATAAACTAGAAATTAAGAAAACTCGTTTTTTGCCATTTGCGACCGACAAAGGTGCAGATTGGCCTGCGCATGCGCGCAGTCTGACCAGCACCTTTGTACTGCTAGGAAGCACAATGCTTCTAGTTTCATTGTCTAGAAGTTCAAGACTCCTGAAAGTTTGTGTACATGTGGCGGAGAGATAGGTGTGTGTGTATCTTAGGTCAGTTGTTCAAAACGAACAACGTCGTTAGCTAACGTATCGTTAAAACTTTGGTCATTCAATATGGTGAAAATACTAATATTTTTTGCTGAAAAAATGTGAGCAGCTTTTGCAAATGCAAAAGCTACTCACATTTTGCAAAAGCTACTCACATTTTTTCCAGCAAAAATAACAAAATTTTAGATATTGTACTTACTAGAATCAGTAGCAATTTGACCACTAACGAGCTCGTTAAGCTAACATTGCTTTGAGCAAGTGGGCACTGGTAGCTAAACCCGATATAGGTATTACAATGTCATGCAAAATAAGACAAGTAATGATACAATTTCAGATTAGATCAAAGGCCTAACATATATAGTGTCTACTTACGGTTACAAATTCGCGTAAAACATTCGTGTGACATCGTGCATGCTTTCCTATCTCCAAAATGGTTTAATAATTTTCTGGAGAAAATTTGTGATAGTATTCCTATTTATACGTGAAACATAGGTTGTAGGTGCTCGTTAGAACCGCCTCATTTAGGCTAACGAGTACCCACAACCTATGTCTAGAAACAGAAATAGAAAAATAATCTATATCCATGAAAACACCCAGTTTCCTCTATATAATGTGTGGTTTAAGTGGGTGTTAAGGGGAAGGGGAGGCTACTCCTGCTAACGTATTTTGTGTCCAATGTAAGTGAGTATTTGAGTTTTACATCCAACCAACAGCTAAGGTCATACGGAGACGGGACCTCGGTTAAAAGACTCATCCGAAAGTCTGGAGAAGTCCGGGATCGATCCTGCGATCCTGGCTTACAAAGCATGTCAATAGGTGTCAACTCTTTCCTTTAAGGGTAGACCCCTTTTTTCAGTGGGACAGGGCTTATAGAAAAGCGAACAGGAAGTCCCGAAAACTGTCTCCCTTTGAAAAATGGCGGAAAATCTGTCAGGTGTTCCCATTCTCCTAAAGTAGGTGTTAAATACATGAACTTGTTAACGTGATAAACAGTCTGTGGATGCGCAGTCTGATCTGAATCTTCGCTGGGATCACATGCTTGAAGACTTGGCCCCGATGTTATAAAACTTTTATCATGCTCAACTCAACTGAGCATGAAATTTGGAATGCGCATAACTAATAAAAAAACAAACAAATCAGGCAAATTTCCTGCTCAAATCCGCACAGAATGTATTTTATCCTGCTCAAACATTTTAAAATGTCAAAGTTGGTATTTTAAAATTTATGAGCAGGAAATATTTCATGCTCAAGTGAGTTGAGCATGAAAAAATGCTTTATAACTTCGGGACCAGTTTACGCGGTCATTTTCCTCATGGTGCTATTAAGGCAGTTATAACAATACACTCATTATGTTTTTTTTTAGGAATTAATTTTATTTTTCTGCTGTTCATGAAATTATGAACGCGGCGAGTCACGTGCAAAGTAAATGAACCCCGTCATGTAAACTTTACTGGCGACCCGCTGTAGTTCAGACTTTCAAGAAAAGCAGAAAAAATATATTTATTTATATTTACATTCGTTGCTCCTCATACCTGGGCGTAGAATGCTTATAGAACAAACTTTTAAAGCTGAAAAGCATTTACACGCTGTTTTCCTACAGCGAGCGAAGAAAAAGCGTTAACATCACCAACGCCAATAGAGAACCAGTGTTTAGAACGTCAGTGAAAATCACACGTTCTAGAAGTACGAACATCATTCATTTCTATAGGTTTACATCAGATTTTACACTAGAAATGTAAACATAACTAAATGAACGTTGCAGGACCGATCGGGGATCGAACTAGCGACCATATTACCCATAGGATACGCATCCGGCTGAACCACCTGGCCAACTGCGACATGCATGGTCTTCGTGTGATTTCAAAGACACTGTTTTGTGTTTGTTTGTTTGTTTGATTTGAGGTTTTACGTCCCCGTCAACACTGTAAAGGTCATTTTGGAGACGTTGCTTCCAATTTTGTGGGACTTTTACCCGACATTGAGATGAAATGACATCTCAATCCCTGCCGCCAAATTAAACCAACAGGGTTTATAAGCATGGACGGGCCGACTTGCACCGCTTTGCCTGGGCAGGGTGAGCTACTCTAAGCGGTTTACCAGTACTCGTGCGCGTTTCATCTCTGCGTGGAAGCATCATGCAGCCCATCTATTTCTTCAAGCCCCAATGGGCGGGGTCCGAGAAGACACTGGTATATACATCCTTTCAAGCGTTCTGGAAAGAAAAAAGTCTATCAGCATTAGACGTCGCATTGAATATGAGGACAACTTGACATTTTCGCACATGCATTGCCAGATAATAAAATGACCCCTGGTTAACACTTCTTGCTCTGAATCATTTCATTTCATTTTTTTTTCTTTTAGCAGAATTCTATGATGTTACAGAAGTGATCAGTAATTTTATAACTAACCAGATTGGGTTAAACTTTATTTCTTTGTACATCTGATACACAAGTATCGATGGCAGAAATACACATATCATACAAAAGGGTTTCAGAAAAAAAGTCAAATGACTTATTCAAATCTGTATCCCTGGATTACAATATCGATGTACTAATTGTAGTTGTGATCGAATTTGCAAATTATTATTGAACGTTTTCATATACTCGTACAATATATTTGAGTTTACAGAATAACAAATGGTAGTGAAATAAAGCAAAGATATTTGGCTCCACGGGGAAAGGAATTTTAGATAGCGATCTTGTTTAATTCATACACTTAGGAATCAAGTCTGAGAACAGAAGTTTTAGGCTGTCTCGAGAAAAACAGTACACCGCAAACACAATGGCGATCATTGAGTCGTGATGTTGGACAGGGGGGGGTGAAAAGTGTAAACAGCCCGTATAGAAGAATGTTTAAGGAAGGTTGGCAAATCGCCGAGACAGTGTTTATATGGTCCAGTCTTATATCAGTTACTGTTCGCAGGCCAATAGGTAGTGTTGCGTGTCCTCAGCAGCTCCAGAAACACCGAGTTATTTAGAAAATTTTTGAAGAGATGATGATGCAACGAGTTGTATTTCATTCTTAGTCTGGCATGATGTACTTGCCCGCACAAAAATATGTCGGTGTTTTTTTTTTTTTTTTCGTTAGACTGAAGCTTGTGCTTTAAAGCTGTCGCTGCGGGTGTAGTTTTCATGTCATCTGACAAATCATTTCAGTTGCGAGTAACCAATGGGAGAAAAGATGTATAGTAAAGCTGTGAGTTCGCTCGGACAGTCTGTAGATTGGCATTGTTTCGCAACTGGTATGCTGCTGCACTACCTACTGTGAGAGGCACTAGTGACAATGGGTATTCCGGTTTGAGAGAATTCTCCATTTTATGTGGTTTTGTCTCCGAGCTTCACGAGATTCCCATCCAAGATCACAAAGAAGAGAATGGATTGATCCTAGTTATGTTGCCCAAGTAACGATTTTTGAGGCCTCATTCGCCTCGTTTCGAGTGCAATTATCCCAGACAACATTGGAACATTCGAGAATTGGTCTTATAAAAGCAGTATATACTGTCTGTAGGGATTTTTATCGAGTGTGAATGTAAGTCTGCGCATTATGTTAACCCGAAACCATGCTTTCGTTTTGATGCTGTCTATGTGGTCAAGCCAAGGACAATCGGTCGAAAAAAATAAGGCCTAAATGCTAGCTTGTGGGAAAGTAGTTCGTTAATTTGTTGCTGGTTCATTGATATAGGAGGATGACAGAGCTTAAGGTTTTTCGACGGAAAATCATTGACTCTGATTTTGCAGGGTTAAGAGAAACAACTCATTTCGTCACCCATGAGTGAATCTTAGCCAGGTGAGTGTTAATCTCGGCTGCCGCTTGCATAAGGTTTTCTACCATTATGTACAGACTAATATCATCCGACAGAAGGGTATAAGTCGATAACTATGTAATGTGTATAAATCAGAAACAGAAGCGGGCGAAGGATAGAGCTTTGGGGAACTCCTGCCTTGATAGCAGACCAAGACGAAGCAGTCCCAGGTAGTACTACTCTCTGTTTTCTGTTATGGAAGTAATATTTAAACAATTTGAATAGCGAACCAGAAATGCCAATGCTGTGGCTTTGAATAAAAGGCTTTTATGCCATACTTTGCCAAAAGTTTTACTTATGTCGCAAAAGACAGCACGTACTTCTTTACCTTCGTCTAGGGCTTTACGAAATGTATTGAAGATGTGAACTAACTGATTGAAAATAGAGTCTCCAGGGATCAATCCTGACTGCAGAGATGTTAGTATAACATGGTCATGAATAAAGTTACGAAGGCTGATTGATATGTTGTTAGCTTCGTATTGGAGGAGGTAAGCAGGAATGTTCTTTTTTTATCCTACTATTTTCTGACTATATAGGGCCGTGTACCCAGGGACTGGTCTCATTTGGTCAGTTTTTGTCGACGAGGTAGCACTCTAAAGTAAACAAGACAAGCAGCTTTTGCAAAATTGACACAATCGGTGAAAAAGCAGTGATCCAATATTTGCATAAAAATGTTCAACACCTATGCATACCCATAAATATAAGTTAGCATCACAAGGTAACTATGCCAATTAATATGCTACAGTGAAAATGTGGGTGTCGGAATTTAAGCACGACAGACAGAGCCTTGTGGATGCCCCACGTCCCGGAAGGCCTGTCAATGTTGCAATCCCAGAAATGGTCAATAATGACCATGATATTTTTAAGAACGACATATGAGTCACAGAAAGACAGTAGAGTTTGCATTTCACAGGAAAGAGTACATTCCATTCTGACAGAGGATTTTGCAATAAGAAAGCTTTCGGCCCGATGGGTACCAAAATAGAAGTAGAGGCAATGATCAGCAATCGATACAATAACCCACAGCTCCCATCAGAGACACCAAAGGGAAAGAAACACAAACATGAAGCAACAGACCCCAACGGAAACACGAACAGCGGAAAGCCAAGAGGACAGTTACTTTTCCACAAAATGACCAAAAGGCTATCCAAAGTAAAATAATATAACATAAGCGACACAAACACCTAAAGACAAACCATAACAAAAATAACCGCGATAGAAGAACCGCCTTGGAACGGTCAGCGGAAACGATTTCCACGGGGCGGGGGGGGGGGGGGCTTAAATCGACTTTACGTGGCCACAATCCTCGCCCTTACTTCCGTCGCGATTGAGATAAATAATTTGTTCAGTTCGCATGAAGGCCTCCTAACTCTTCAGTGCAACATCTCCGTGAACACAAAAATCAAACAACCAAGACTTCTGAAGTTGACCAGAAGCACGCCAGGCGCACAATATCGCGTGCTAATCTTATCATTTTTGAGCTTTCTTCAGATATGTGTCACTCTGGATGAAACATGGGTCCATCATTTTATCCCGAAGACCAAACAACAATCGGACCAATAGAAGCACCCTGGCTTAACCCCGCCAAAGAAGGCAGCGACTGTCCCATTAGCTGGGAAGGTTATGGCCTCGGTTTTCTGAGATGCAGCCGGTTGATATGCTGCTGACAGATTATCTCCAAAAGGGACAATCAGTGGCACATACTATGCTTCACTTCTGACGCAGTTAGAAGCCTCCGTGGTGCAGTGGTTACGCTACTCGCCTTGTAAACCAGGGATCGCAGGATCGATCCCGGGCTTCTCCAGACTTTCGGATGAGTCTTTAAACCGAGGTCCCGTCTCCGTATGACCTTAGCTGTTGGTGGGACGTAAAACTAAAACTCACTCACTCACTCTGACGCAGTTACGGGAAAATATTATATTTAAGCGTCGCGGAAAGCTAGTTAAAGGTGTGTTGTTCCATCAGGACAATGCTCCTGTTCACAAGTCTGTCATTGCTATGGTTGCCATTCACGATCGGGGCTTTAAACTGATTGAGCATCCGCCTTATTCACCTGATCTCGCTCCATCAGACTTTCATCTATATCCAAAACTGAAAACGGCTATTTCAGGCTCCCGATGATGACGTCATATATGCAGTGGATGACTTTCCGAACAGCCAAGAAAAGGAGTTCTATACAAGTGGCATTGAGGGCTTTAAACACCGGTGGCAAAAGTGTACAGATACTGAAGGGGATTATGTTGGAAAATAATACAATATGTCTGACAAAATTCAAATCCTTAAATATGAGGCTTACTGCATATCAATCAGCCCTCGTAAAAAAGTGCTTATGAACGACTTTTTTTAGGACTTCACATACACAGTACTTAAACGAAAAATAGGTCTATAATTTGATATAAATGATGGGTTATCCTTTATAAAGATTGGAGTTACATTTGTTTTTTTCCACGTATTAGGAACATTACCCTTGTTTAAAGAGAAGTTGAAAAGATCACTAAGTCGGGTAGATAGAGGAACAGCTAGTTTCTTAAGAATGCGATTGTTAATTGAGTCAGGACCAGCTGCTTTACCTAGTTTTAAAGACTTTAGCATTAATTCGACTTCTGCTGGTGTGGTAGAGACTAAGTTCAAAACAAGAGCTGTCACTACTGGTGACAAATGCCCCCCGTGGGAGCCAATTTCTGAAATTTTGTAAAATTTCAAGGGGAAATAATTCAGCCAAAAATGACAAAAGAGTTATGGCCCTTGGTCAGATTGTAGCCCTTGTGATGGTGAATAAGTATGTGAAGTTTCATGTGGCTGGGTCAAATACTTTTGAAGTTATTATCAAGGTTAAAGTTTTTGTGACGGACAGACAGACAAACAAACAGACAGACAGGGCAAATACTTTATGCCCCCCGAATCAAAGATTCTCGGAGGAGGGGGTGGGGGTGTATAAAAATTTGAGGTTGAGGAACATCAGTACGCAGAGAGGCATTATCATCATTTAACATAGTTTATTCTTTAAAAAAACTCATTTATTAAAATAGCCTTGTCCTCGTCTTCACAGGGAGTGTTTAGGCGGAGATGTTGAGTATTGATCGGTTTTAACAAGATGTTTTAGTGTTTTCCACCATTCTTTTTGTATGACATCTTCGTTCTTTAATTTGTCTGCTAAATTTTCGAATTTCTTCAATAATCTTATTTCGTATTTGTTTATAATTTTCAAAATATATCTTGCTTTTTGATTTTTGAATTTGTTGTATATACGTTTTCGTTTACGGATCGCTTTCTTAATTCATTTGTTAGCCATGGAGGATCAGCTTGACGATTTTTTACCTTTTGTTAGGAATGTATTTTGAAGTACAGTTTAAAAATTTTTCAGTTATATTTTTGGCAGATTGACAATGTACTTGAAAAGCCGACCTGCAGGAATAAAAGAAAATTACGTACAAAATCTACGTAACGGGAACCACAAGCGAATGACCAAAGACAAACGGAAGGCGTGAGAAAGAGCACGTATCGCAAACGCGAGGAGTCAAGATTCGGTCGAGCCCCCCACGGCAACTTATGGCGCTAAACGCATTATTTATGGCCGGAAGCTACCGCAAGGTCTGCACTGTAAAATCATCTTGGCTGACTGCTCGTTGGCTCGCCCGAGTGTTTGCCAATACCCTATAAAATCATAACGATAGCACTCCCGTGCGACATAGTGCATTTTTTTT
Source organism: Lucinisca nassula (assembly GCA_963580285.1). Classification (NCBI taxonomy): domain Eukaryota; kingdom Metazoa; phylum Mollusca; class Bivalvia; order Lucinida; family Lucinidae; genus Lucinisca; species Lucinisca nassula. Next base: position 80,795,124 of record OY757019.1, on the reverse strand, counting down.
CACATCTCCCAGATGGCTACAGAATCCGTGATTTTATTTGGTGGGGCTACTGTGTGTCATGGATGGGTTATTTGCGCTTTATTTGAAGGGAAACGGGAACACCTGACATATTTTTCTGCCATTTTTCAAAGATAGTCAACTTTCGGGACTTCCACTTTGCTTTTCTATAATTTCTGTCCCAAAGAAAAAGGGGTCTACTCTTAAAGGAAAGAATTTGCTCCTCAGGGGCAAATTCTTGCCTTTAGAGTTGACCCATATTGACATGGGAGAATAACATAGTTTTGTAGGAGTTGCCTTCCATGAAGGTGTACCCATTTCCCTTAAAAATATTTTGGCTTTACAACTTATATCGAGTCGATTGATAATCAGAGTTAGCAGAAAACCGGAGTACTCTTACCACGGAGGTCAGCAAGGTTTACTAACAGCACAATAGTGGGTTCAATCTCCTCTTGGCTCTTGAGGGGCGACTGAATTTGTCAGACTTCTGAATTAATTTTCCACCAGTTTCTTTCCAAATAAATGATGTAAACAAACGCTGAAAAGACGGCGTAATTTGTCTAGGGAAGAAGTATTTGCCCGATGATTGAGCAGGGGAATTGTAACAATTGTCCAATCTTTGTTTCCATAATAATGGAAGAGTTAAACCAGAAAGGATTACCAGATAAGCATAAACCCATTTTGTACCGGAAACCCTAAAACGGGTACCCTGGCAAACAGTGCAGACCCAGAACGCGGCGTCTGATCAGGGGCTACACAATTTGCAAAAGTTCAGCTGTCTTTCAAATCAATTTTGACGAAAATACAGCCTGACACCCCTAAATTTTGAAATGGACCTGCTATATAAAAGGAGGAAGATTCCATTTGGTACAAAAAGGGTTAAAGTGTCAAGCTGGGAAAAAACATGTCTTTAAATATTGCATGCGATTTGAGATTGGAATGCTCGTCCCGATTCGATCATTTCCACGTTGTAGATATGAACAAGTCCTTGAAATGAATACCCCACTAAACGTCACTTTATATAGAGAAAATGGGGGTTTGCGGGGGGGATACATTGTTTTTCTGATTTCTGCTCCAAGACATAGGTTGTGGGAACTCGTTAGAACCGCCTCAAGTCTGCTGCGACAGAACCAAAGGCGGGACATGTGGCCACGTAAATGACCCCGCCAGTGAAATACTTTGAAATGACCGTTCTAAGGCGGTTCTTCTGTTGTGGTTTAATATTATTATAGTTCGTCTTTGCATGTATGCATCGTTTTAACAATGAAATTCCCTATTAAGACCACCTAAAATTCAGACAAATTATTCTTTTAAAAGCATATTGTGAACGCTTCAGGTACTTGATTATTTGGGCCCCGTCAAGCGATTTTGGTACTTATCGCCTATGCGAGCAGTGAAGGTTCAGGCGAGCCTGCGCATCCGCGCAGTCTCGCCAGAACCTTCACTGCTCGCTCATACAAGCAATGAGTCAAGAGGAACCTTCAGACAGAAAGCCATATCCCTGGCCCCTCTGAATGGCTGGGCATGCGCAGTTAAAATTTGTCATGACGGAATGCTCGAAGACACAAATTCGCTTGGCGGGGCTCATTTGTGTTTTCTACATCCAGTGTGCTCTGGTGGTAGCCACCTTTGAGACTGTTCAAAAGTGGTCATAAAGACCACTTTTGAACAGTCGCAAAGGTGGACTAAATATAGGAGTTGAATTGTATTTTTCTTATTTTGGATAGCCGTTTGGCCATTTTGTGGGAAAGCCCTTTTTGGCTTTCCGCTTCAATGTTTTCATTAGGCGTAAATTACGATGAGAGGTCTAATGACTCAGAGTCGGCACTCTTATCCACTAGACCACGGAGGTCCGTTCTGGCGTGTTTATTACACGGACTTGTGGGGCCCCCGTACATCGGGGCTTGGAGAAATAGATTGGACTGCATGCTATTTCCACGCAGACCTGGAACCGACCGCACGAGTACTGGCAAGCTTAGAGGGTCTAAACCTGCCCAGGCAAAGTGATATGAGTCGGACCGTCCCTATACATAAACATTTTGGTTTGTTTCGGCGGCAGGGTTTGAGATGCCATTTCATCTCAATGTCGGGTAAAAGTCCTCGCTAAATTGGGAGCAACGTCTCCAAAATGACCTAAATAGTATTGATGCGGACGTAAAACCTCAATTGAAACAAAACACGGCTTTGTGAATGGGGTGTAATACAAGTCGGCACTGGCGCCACGATAAATTTACAGAATCCTGCTGAATCACTGTCAAGTTGAATTTTTCAACTAAAAACAGACAAAGACGTTATCATTATCTCAGCGGATTCTTGAAAACAGATTAATCGAGACATTTAAGACATATTCTAAAACAATTAAATGTAAACAGAATTGAATTACGACCCATGATTTCGTTTATCTCTGCTGGTTGCGCTTGATCAAATTATATCAGCAGAACAATTTTGTAAAAAGCCATTTAGCACAACAAGGGAATTTAACGTAACAATACATTTTTACATGTATAGCTTAATGTTCTAAAGAAAAAAAATCGAAAATTGAAAAAAAAATGAAAGCTATGACATACACAACGTCTTGACGACGTTGCATTGGCTTGCATCGACGATGTTTAGACGCCGAGCCGAAATTACCATAAACTTCGGTAGGGACCATGAAATTTTGTTAGAGATAGGGGTAGTTCGAGTAGTAAACGAATTATCCGTATTCGAGTTATCAAAGCTTTCCTGTACATGCATGTCGTTCCTAATTTTCATTGAAAATGAAAAAAAAAATGTTTTCTAATCAAATTTCGAACCCAGTCCTGGTTATTTCACGCCTGGTAGACACGTTATGGATAGCCGGCGACACTTACGGGAACTTCTTACGAGACTTCAAAAAGTTGTGTGTTTCCGATTTATAATTTTAAGTTCATTACAACAACACGCCTATTCAAATATATTGGAAATTTTACCACCGTAAAATCAAAATTTTCCGATAAAAAAAAATCCGATAATTTTGTGACTCGGGCTGTTGACTACCTAAAGTAGAAGTAAAACAAAGATCAGGAATCGATACAATTAACTTACTCCACCAATCAAAGACACCAAAGGGAAAGAAACACAAACATTAAGCGACCAGACCATAATGGAAACCTAAACAAAGGAAGGCCATAAGGACAGTTACTTTCCCACAAAATGGCCATATGGCCATCCAAAATTAAAAGACACAAGTGATACACACAGTAAGTAACAAACAACACCATAAATAAACCGCCACAGAAGAACCGCCTTGGAACGGTCAGTGGAATGATTTCCACTGAGAGGCTTAAATCGATTTTACGTGGCCACAATCCTCGCCCTTACCTCCGTCGCGATTTAGACAAATAATTTGTTCAGTCCGCATGAAGACCTCCTAACTCATCAGTGCAACATCTCCGTGAACACAAAAAATCAAAGAACCACAGAGGTGAGACAACGGTGAGGACTCGACAGCAAGAAACCACTGAAATGCTGGAGCAAAAGAAAACCAACAGTTAGACTCCGATGGGCCCGACCAGAGACAGAGCATCAGGCATCAACCACCATTACCTAGAATTAGATCTCTCTAATTCTCAATAAGCCTTTACGTTGGAGCCGTCATAGAATCTGAGGCCTGACCCACCGGCGTGCAATTAAAGAGGGAAGCAAAGTTGCCAACCGTGATTGGGTTAACTACCATGCATGCAGTCTGTCGTATAACATCCATGTTGTTCTCAATCTTTTTATATCGAAGAATGATTTTACGAAATTGGGTGCTGAAGTCATTGCGGTTATATATTTTTCTGAATTTATATACTAAGTCACCATAAAATTCGGGTTCCGATAGACCTTGTTGCAGAAGAGATTTAAGTCCAATATTGAATTTTGAAATTAAATCACAATGGCGTCTATAAAATTGTGAAAAGGCTTTGCGTAGTTTATGGTACCGATAACCCTGATTAAGGAGTTTAGCCGTTAATAATTTATTACGAGTGTTGAAGTCAGTTACATGATTAAACACTCTAGCAAATCGAATTAATTGCGAAATATAAACGCCATAGGATGGCGCACGCGGAACATCACCATCCAAAAAAGGAAAATTTACAATCTCAAAATCAAAGTCATCGCGTTTATCATAAATTTTGCACGAAACAAATCCATCTACAATAGATAGATGTAAATCCAAAAACGGGGCCTCGGTATCAGAAGAATTTGCTTTGTTAAACTGAAGTTCTGGGGAGGGGGGGGGGGGTAAATCTGACTGATCAAACCATCGAAATAGGTATTATCAATATTTAATAAATCATCTAAATATCTAGAAGTGGAGCTAAAAGCTTCAATAATTTCAGATTGGTTATCAATGGAAAGCGACAACATGAAGTCTCTTTCATAACAATACAAGAACAGATCAGCCACAAGAGGTGCGCAATTCGTACCCATCGGAATACCCACAATTTGTCTAAATAACTTAGTACCGAATCTAATATAAATTGTGTCAAGTAGAAAGGTGAGGGCATCACACACTTTCTGACATGACCGAAGTGTATAATTCTTATGCTCTTTAGAAGTGAAAAATGCATTTCTGACATTACATGCAAGATAGAGAGAATCTTCTGTGTGAAAAGCCCATTCAATTAAATCATTAAGCTTTTCTTTTATAAGATTATGAGGAAGTGTAGTGTAAAGAGTGGAAAAATCGTTAGTAGACAGGCTTGAAGCACGAAAACGTCTGGATTTCAATTTATTTAAAACCTCATTCGAATTTTTTATAGACCAAATCAGATTTTTTCCTGATCTTTCAAAGACTTTATCACAATATTTATTCACATGCGTTTTAATAGCAGTAAAACAGGAAAATAATAATTTAGAAAGTTCAGTGGTAGTGCAAGAGCTAGAATTTGCAATAAACCGTGCTTTTTAAGGTCTTTTATGAAGTTTTGGTAACCGGTATAGCGTAGGAAGCTTGTCTTGGCCTTCGTTAACACACACAGCAAACTTGGTGACTGAATGACAAACATGTTTATCTACTATAGCTCTCTCTTCAGCTAAAGGTTGAAGTTCATAGGCCTTAGTACCACCAACCTCCTGCTTAAGCATGTTAACATAGTGGAGCCGTCACACAACGACGACGTTGTTAGCGGCCTTGTCTACAGGGGCCAAAACAAACTTCTTATGAAATTCTTGAATACCTAGTTTAAGATGACGTAAAGACGTCTTGGGCTTAGGAGGTAATAAGTTAGTATTTTGAGAATAGAAAGAAAAGGCGTTTATTCACTAGTTTTAAAATGCTAAGTTTCCAGTCCTTAAGGGCTTTATGCTCAACATACTCTCGCTTACACCATCGGTTACCGAATTCATTCAAGGAAGCAGCGATTTCATCTCTACATTTACTGAAATCAATTTTAGAAGGAAACCGATATTTCGGTCCTTTAGAAATTATATTCCTTATAACTCTTTATTGTCACTAATATTGTTCTTCAATACTTCAACACATTAATTCTAACACAAGTTGCTTACACGATCTATTAGATGATAATGTATTTTCCTTGCAGTTCAGTAAGAGAAAAGGATTTGTGTGTCACATTTAATGACAGCAATTAAACGTTGTTTTTTTTCCATAAACACTTTGTGAAATCAAAGCGCCAAATCTTAAAACTGTGAAAACTTACGGAAAACCTTTCTAAAAAGAGCTTGAAATTTTGAAAGGTAGTTCTGCGAATTCCAATATATGATGTTTGCAGATGTCTATAGACCGGTGGTATTATGAAACGCCATTCGATGTTTCAAATGTTTCAAAGAAACTATTTACGTTTTCAAAACCAAACATTAAAATTCAAGTTTTAACAATGCTACGGTCCATAAGTAACAGTTTTTGTCTGGTCGGTTATCTTCCCAAAGATATTCTATGGGAAACAGATCGGAGGAGAAAGACTGGCTAGTCCACTACATGAATTCCATTGGCTTTAAGATATTTTTGAGTCAGAACAACACTATGAGTCCGCTCGTAATCCTGCTGGATAAGATATCCCGGATTCTGGGCGTTCACAAATAAATGGAACCATGTGAGGCCGAAGCGCTTGATTGATGTAACGTCTCGCTGTTCAATCCACGTCTCAGCTATGATCTTGAATGCTCTTAATGACACTAAGCTGCGTTCGCTAACTATACGCAATAGTTCGCCGCCACACAATTACGCTTATTTCACCCGATATGTCATGCTCTATTACGCACGCGTCGCCTCGGCATACCTTACACCTATACGTCGAAACACCCGTAAACGACAACCGGCGTGATTCACGCTAAAGCGCGATTTGTCACTGAAACGCATATGTCAGTCGCTTAGACGCCAATTTACGTATTTCATGCACTAGTGTAAGTGTTCCGTACTGTCTCGATGCGTTAACTTTGGTCACGACAGGGACATCTAGCTCCCAGACGTGCATCGCATAAAGGCGACGATCAGTGTCAGTGCTTATTAGTCGGTGGTTGAGACCCCTTGTTTATCTACAGGTACAGTGTAGCAGCTGCCGGCGGAAATCTGTTTCGCATATGCGTCTGACGGTCGAATCGATCTTGACGTACTGACGTCGGTCTTCCGCTACGTCGACGTCCACTAGCGTCTTCTGCATATAGTAAGATGTCGTTCCAATAGACGATAGATCACACACATGTGGCTCCCAAAATCAGAATCAACGTCATCCGCTTTCCGACCAGCTTCTAACTGTCCAGGGGCACACTTACGATCCTTTAATGAAAAATGTTGCAATACGCTCTCACTAGAACAAATTTCAGTTTCTTCTTTTCCAGGCACGACCTTACATTACACATCAATAGTACCGGCCCCGATAGCTCAGCTGGTAGAGTGTCCGCTCCGGGGAACGGGAGGTCACGGATTCGATCCCGGGCCGCGACATACCAAAGTCGTTAAAAATGGTACTAGCTGCTCCTCGCTTGGCACTCAGATTTATGGGGTAGAGCTAGGACTGGTCGACCCAATGTCAGGATAATGTGACTGGGTGTGGTATCATGTAATGTGTCTGGAACATGATACTTCAGTGGTGCAGCACTATAAAAGTGAGCATTGAGCTCCCTGTCGCAACCAGACACCGTCGTGATATGAGTGAAAAAATGTTGAAAGCGACGTTAAATCCGAATTCACACACACACACACACACACACACACACACACACACACACACACACACACACACACACACATCAAAAGTTTGATCCTGAACATGTGGTTTCTATCCGCACTGGTGTGAGGGTGGTGCTCAGGATCGACGTGGCCGGACTGGTAACGGTTGATTGATTTAACCTTTTTAGCTTAAGGGCATGGTGTCTAAGCGTGTTGTAATCATGCAATCGTTTGGTTTCAGAATCAAAGCACTGAGAGTGTGGGGTGTAGGTTGGAGTAATAGGCCTGGGTTGAGATTTAAATTGTTTCATTTAACTCTGAAATTCCAAACAAATAGTGAAGATTTTGATAAGAAGACGCGTTCGGCAGCGTATGATCTTGGTCAACACTATTTGCCAAGCTCACCCTATGATTTCAGGATGACCCGCTTCAGTCTTATGGAATACCCGGATCTCACTGTGGCTATTTTCTACAAGACAAATAGTTATTCTGACAAGTCAGTGATAGTCACGTAGACATTAGCACTGAAGCGCTTTTCTTATTATCAACTTCGGGTCGAATGCCAAACAGTCAACCCAAACATAGCCGCGTCGTTTGTCAGTGTTTGGTACATGTAAGTGTTATTTGTAAAATCTTGTTGGATCTGGCAAACAATGTAAACTCAGTTCAAAAGCCACACATCACGGTGCTGATCCTGTTCTACACGTTTTTGCATTAGTTACTAACATTTTAAGTTTAAACGAATCAGTCCAAGCCCCCGTTCATGACGAGCCTGCATTTAGAGACAATCGGCATAAGTGTTGTCAGTGCTTTGATTTATTCATTGCTTTGGGTTTCTGGAGTGCACTCTTCCACCACTGAAGTTGGGCTCGTCCATTCTGCTAAATATATGGCACCTAGAATTATATCACAGGATCTACACTAAGTATCTGTACCATATTCCAGGGCTGAAAGGGACAGCCTTTCTTTTCAATTTCTCCACGCAAAGTCAATATACACCTGGGTTGTAACTGACCTAAACTTGACCTCGAAAGACAGAAAGAAACCCCATTAATATTCTTGTGTACAGCTGGCCTGGTCCAACAGCAGGCTGGTCTTTAAGGATTAAATATTGACAGCACTGAAAGAAAACAGTGTAAAACCTGAGCATACTGCTAAGCAGACGCCGCATTGATCTGGGTTTACAGTCCGTTCGCCAAACCCGTCGCATGATGCAGCTGATTGATATGAAATGCTGAATCGTAAAGTCGTCTGCTTCAATAGTTTGTATTACGCTTACAGGATAACTAATACGCTTGTACAATTTTGATTACTGTGCCAAACCGGACTACATTTTGTGCGGATATTTCTATGGAGGTCAAAGCCGGAAGAAAAAGCCTGAATTACTTTAAACGTGCAGCACAGCAAGAATAGACAGATGGAATCTGTCATTACAAAATAAGATTGGGTCTGATTATTTTGGATAGAATATTAAAAGCTCATTTGACGGATATTATGAGGGTGCGTAAGGAACGTAGTGAACTCAGTACCATTGGCGTTTTTATGTGGGAAGTTGTGTTTCAAACATGTCAACATGTACATTGTGCTGTGCCCTGACTTTGGAGGAGAGATGCGATACAGTATGCTAACTTATTAGATGTAGCACTTTAGTCACAAAGATTATATAAAGCTGTCCGCAAGATATCTTTTTTTTTTCTTGTTATATTTTAGTTATTTGTTTCAAATGAAGTTGAAAGGGACTGAAAACAATTTGCTATTCACCCATAATTATTCTCTGTGAATGGCATTTCTCTAACGAAATTGCTGGTTGAAATATAAACCTTATTTTTCTTGACATAAGGGTATTACATGAGAATGTTAACGTGATGAAAATAAAATTGGATAAAACTAGCCAATACGGTCTGTTGGAAAATACATAAATAATAATAATAATATTAAAATACTACTACTACTACTACTGACAATAATTTTAATAATAAAAACGATGATAAATATTATACTGTTACTACTTTTTTCACTACTGCTACTACATGTATCATTGAGCCCCGCCGATAGGGGTCTGAAGAAATAAAATGGGCTGCAAGATGCTTCCACGCAGAGTTGAAACTGACCGCACATGAGGTAAACTGCTTTGGAGGTCTTAGCTTGCCTAGGCAAAGTGATTGAATAAAACTAGTCAATATGATCTGTTGGAATATACATAAATAATAATAATAATAATTATATAACTACTACTACTGCTACTGGTACTTCAACTACATGTACTACTACTACCTCTGATAGGAGTTTTAATAATAAAACGATGATAAATATTATACTGTTACTACTTTTTCCACTACTGCTACTATCATAGAGCCCCCGACGACTGAGGCTTGAAGAAATAAATTGGGCTGCAAGACGCTTTCACGCAGAGGTGAAACTGACCGCACACAAGTACAGGTATACTGCCTAGGCAAAGTGATTTGAGTCGGACGGACCATACCTGTATATAAACCATTTTGGTTTGTTTGGGCGGCAGAGCTTGAGATGCAATTTCATTTCAATGTCGGGTTTAAGTCTCACAAATTGGAAGCAACGTCTCCAAAATGATCTTAATGTTGTCAGGAACATAAAAGCTCGATACAAACAAACAAACAACTACTACTGATGGTACTACTTATCATCACGAACATAATTATTATAAAAATAAAAACCATAACAATAATAATTATACTCTTACTACTACTGCCACTACTGCAACTCAGTACTACAATAATAATAGTAATCAAAACGATGGTAATAGAATTCATACATCTTGCTACTACTCCAGATGTGACTACTACTAAAAGTACTACTGCTTCCATCACTGCATTACTACCACTACCTCAACAGTTATTAATATAATTATTATTAATGTGATGAAAATAAAGTGGATACTGCAAATTCACTGATCATGTAATTCTAGTTATAAATTTGTAACTAAACGGCTTTAATAAAGAGATATCATTTCTTTTTTTCTTTCCGAAATGGATAAATGCAATCACAATCGAGTCACTTGATATGACACAAGTGCCATATTTGGTCTTGTTAAAATGATAGCCTTGTTTAGGCGGCTCTAGTGATAACCTTTGAGCAGATATAAGAACAAGAAAATATATGGCACTTGTGCCATATCAAGTGACTCGATTGTGATTGCATTTATCCATTTCGGAAGGAAAAAGAAAATGATATCTCATTACCGGTTGGGGCGGTTCTAACGAGTGCCAGCAATTTTGCATACCGGACTTATACGGACACGACCTTTCTAAGCTATGCTGATAATGAAGGGAATTAACGCGTACAACACAGAAAATAAATGATTATCTCCCACAGCTCCTAGCCATGGTTACCTAGGTGACCAAGGTAAACTGTAAATAGAAAAAGGGGGCAGTGTATTTCATTTTCAAAAAGGACCAAATTATTTTCATTTTTATTTTACAAAATGTATATGGGCGTGTTCACAATAAATTTGCAATTTTACTTCCGCTGGCACAGAAAAGAAATAATAATTTACAAAAAAGTTATGAAAAGAAATTCATCAGTTTTTGTCGCTGTAATCAATAGTTTTACTATATATTCTATACATTTAGTGGGTGCTTCCAAATATATGTAAAAAGGACTAAAAAGTTGTTCATAAAATTTCATTAAAAATACATGTGGATAATTGAAAAAGAATGTAAAATCATGAGCCGCTTGCACAGAAAAGTTATTCTTATAAGTTTTTATTTTATGCGGAAATAATTATGAAGTTCCTATATAAATCTATGTATTAACTTTAACCGACATCAGTTACCTGGATGTCCGTTAAAGTTCGACATGGTTTGATTTAAGGTTTAACGTCCCCGTCATCACTGTAAATTTCATTTTGGAGACGTTGCTTCCAATTTTGTGGGACTTTTACCCGACATTGAGATGAAATAACATCTCAAGCCCTGTCGCCCAATGAAACCAATAGGGTTTATTAGCATGGACGGTCTGGCTCGTGCGCACCGCTTTGCCAGGGCAGGCTTGGATCCTCTAAGAGGTTTACCAGTACTCGTGTGCGGGTCGGATTCAGCTCTGCGTGGAAGCATCATGCAGCCAATATATCTCTTCAAGCCCCGATGGGCGGGGGCCGACGAGTTCCAGCAATCTATGTTTTGACCAGAAATAAGAACAATAATAATACCCGGTCAAACCACAGTTTTACTATATAAAAGTGTGGTTAAGGGGGGGGGGGGGGGTCAAATTTTATAGGTGAGTTCACGTGATGGCTTTGTGGTCATATTTTGAAAATTGGAAAAAAAATTCGAGCTGACTTTCATTTCTGCATCAAAGCGGTCGATTTTTAATTTATTTTCTCCCGGCGGAACGTAGTCAGAAATTCTTTTGACCTGTTTACTAGATTTGCAGCTCCCCGGGCTCTGCAAAACTTAACTACTTCCATGTTGAAATACATAAGCAGCAAAATTTCCACATTACTTGTTCTAGGGGCTTATTTTGGTAGGGTAATTTTGGATGCAAGAAGCGAGATCCCAAACTCGTAATCCATGACATTAGTACTAGAAATCGATTTACACACCTTTCACAAGATGACGGCCTTGAACAGACCGGTAGCCGTGAACCCATTCATACCGGAGTTTCTGTCAGTGAAGGGATTACTGACGAAGTACATGACCATAATAAGCCATACCAGCCAAGTCAAGACCAAATGCTTGCTGATACCACGACAACCAGTAACCAGAATGCATCAACAGAGCCTGAACCGGGTAACTCGCTGGATCTAACATTTTGTACAAAGGACCTTCATATTTGCAATATGAATGTCAGACATCTTGTGCCAAAACTAGATGAATTACGCATAATCATGGCAAAAGACAAATGTCCAGACATACTAGGTGTTTGTGTGACATTTCTGTCGAGTTCGGTTTCTGATGATCAGCTGGTTATTGACGGATTTGATTACTCGAATTTGATTTGAAATATTGTTTTTCTGACCTGTTTGCAGATGACGCCACATTACATACGAGTGGTCCTGATTTAGACATAATAAACAACCCTGCTAGCATGCTTACTGGGAACGCGGTACAAACTGATCTCAGTAGAACAAAAACATGGGGTAAACAAAATAAAATGACGATACATTGTGTTAAAACTTCGTATATGTTGGTAGGAGGAAACAATCGCCTCGACGACACCAGCAATTTAAATTTATGCATTGATGGTAATGAAATCGAAAGAGTCACTAAGCAAAAGCTTGGCGTATTTATTGATGAAAGTCTAACAGGGACACCACACATTGACTACATTTGTTCCCTAATATCAACTAAAATATCTCTCCTCAAACAATTATCCAATTATGTGCCACAAAATATTCAGAAAATATTTTACCAAAGTTATATATTGCCTCTATTTGATTATGGGTGTAACACTTGGGAAACAACATCATGCGCAAATATTGAAAGACTCTCAAAGTAGCAAAAACGAGCTGCCCGCATTATTTTTTACATGCTGAGTTTAGAACACCTTCTGCTTCGATGTTTCAAGAGCTTGGATGGTTATCAATCCCTAAACGGTTGCTTTACAACAAAGCCACTTTTACCTACAAAGCATTAAACAATATGACGCCAGCATACTGATGCCAATGTCAATAGACCACAATCGTACACTAAGGTCATCTTCAAATGGCCTGTTATCAGTCCCTAGATCAAGAACTGCGCTATACGACAGATCATTCTCGAATTTGGTCTCACGGTTATGGAATTCATTGCCGCCATTTTTAAGAATGAAAACCTCCTTAAATGAATTTAAAACATCCGTGAAACAATATTTTTAACGTCATCACAAGAACACGTCTATATAGTTTTGACCCCCTCACACCCCACTTTTATATAGTAAAACTGGGGTTTAAGGGGGTTTACATTATTTTCTTATTTCTGCTCAAAAATATAGATTGGGGGTACTCGACAGAACCGCCCCAAGGAGGCGGTTCTAACGAGTCCCCGCAATCTATGTTTTGAGCAGGAATAAGAAAAATATCACAATTTTTCATCTTAAAATTTCTAATTGTTAGCCAAAAAATTGGCAACCTATTTGTATAGGCGTGTTTTCGTAATTCTTAAAGATGGCGGCAATGAATCCCATACCCGTTTATGTATTATATCAATATGTTCTATAAAAGGGTTATCCTTTGGAAGCAAGGCCTACACCACAGAATTAAAAAATATGGAGTGTACATGTTTTCTGGGCCAGACTAGGTAGTTTCGGCCAATTAGGCCTCATCAGTGACCCTCAGATATTTTCAAAATTCCACAATGGAATCAATGATCCCAAAAGGACAAGAAAGTATAATCTACACTATGATGTAGGGCAGGGAGACGTTTTACCGCCGCCACACAGTCCCACACACCAGCTGTAGTGAAGTTAAATATGTTCTATAAAAGGGTTATCCTTTGGAAGCAAGGAATACACCACAGAATTAAAAAATATGGAGTGTACATGTTTTCTGGGCCAGACTAGCTAGTTTCGCCCAATTAGGCCTCATCAGTGACCCTCAGATATTTTCAAAATTCCACAATGGAATCAATGATCCCAAAGGACAAGAAAATATAATCTACACTGTGATGTAGGACAGGGAGACGTTTTACCGCCGCTACATAGTCCCACGCACCAGCTGTAGTGAAGTTAAATATGTTCTATAAAAGGGTTATTCTTTGGAAGCAAGGAATACACCACAGAATTAAAAAATATGGAGTGTGATTGTTTTCTGGGCCAGACTAGCTAGTTTCGGTCAATTAGGCCTCATCAGTGACCCTCAGATATTTTCAAAATTCCACAATGGAATCAATGAGCCCAAAGGACAAGAAAATATAATCTACACTATGATGTAGGACACGGAGACGTTTTACCGCCGCCACACAGTCCCACACACCAGCTGTAATGAAGTTAAAAATGTTCTATAAAAGGGTTATCCTTTGGAAGCAAGGAATACACCACAGAATTTAAAAAAATATGGAGTGTACATGTTTTTTTAGCCAGACTAGCTATTTTCGGCCAATTAGGCCTCATCAGTGACCCTCAGATATTTTCAAAATTCCACGATGGAATCAATGATCTCAAATGCCAAGAAAATATAATCTACACTATGATGTAGGGCAGGGAGACGTTTTACCGCCGCCACAAGTCGCAAAAAATTGCCCTCTTGAACGTTTACAATGCAGCCTTTCGCTTTTAATGTGCATATTGCACGACCCGCAGAAAAAGGGACCGACTGAAGTCGGTTGATTTCTAAGAGTGCCCTAAAATCACCGTGTCATTCTGTCATTCGGTCATTCTGTCAGTCTGTCTGTCCGTCCGTAACCCGTTTGTGAAAATTGGTGATAGTGACTTAACAGCTTGAAATATTTAAATAATTTTTGGCATACTGATAGATATCAATGAGATCTACCCAATGAACTTGTGAAATATTACATTCCATTTAGTATAGCCTCGCCGAGGCGAAAAATGTGAAAATTTTCGCACTGCTTCTCCTCGGAAACCGTTGGGCCGATTGAAGTCAAATTTCATATGGAGCCTCTATGAGATGGGGGAAACCAAAATTTGCTCATGGGGTCCAGGTCACGTGACCAAAATGGCCGCCAAGCCATTTATGGTCTGTCTGTCCGTCCGTAACCCGTTTGTGAAAATTGGTGATACTGACTTAACCTCTTGGAATATTTAAACAATTTTTGGCATACTGATAGATATCAATGAGATCTAACCAATGAACTTGCTAAATATTACATTTCATTTAGTTGAGCTTCGCCGAGGCGAAAAATCCGCAACCCGTTTGTGAAAATTGGTGATAGTGGCTTAACCGCTTGGAATATTTAAACAATTTTTGGCATACTGATAGATATCAATGAGATCTAACCAATAAACTTGCGAAATATTACATTCCATTTAGTATAGCCTCACCGAGGCGAATAATGTGAAAATTTTCGAACTGCTTCTCCTCGGAAACCGTTGGGCCTATTGAAGTCAAATTTCATATGGAGCCTCTATGGGATGGGGGAAACCAAACTTTGCTCATGGGGTCCAGGTCACATTACCAAAATGGCCGCCAAGCCATATATGGTCTGTCTGTCTGTCCGTCCGTAACCCGTTTGTGAAAACTGGTGATAGTTATTTAACCGCTTGGAATATTTAAACAATTTTTGGCATACTGATAGATATCAATGAGATCTAACCAATGAATTTGAAAAATATTACATTCCATTTAGTATAGCCTCACCGAGGCGAAAAATGTGAAAATTTTCGAACTGCTTCTCCTCGGAAAACGTTGGGCCGATTGAAGTCAAATTTCATATGGAGCCTCTATGGGATGGGGGAAACCAAAATTTGCTATGGGGTCCAGGTCACATGACCAAAATGGCCGCCAAGCCATATATGGTCTGTCTGTCTGTCCGTCCATAACCCGTTTGTGAAAATTGGTGATAGTGACTTTACCGCTTGGAATATTTGAACAATTTTTGGCATACTGATAGATATCCATGAGATCTAACCAATGAACTTGCGAAATATTACATTCCGTTTAGTATAGCCTCGTCGAGGCGAAAAATCCGTAACCCGTTTGTGAAAATTGGTGATAGTGACTTAACCGCTTGGAATATTTAAACAATTTTTGGCATACGGATAGATAACAATGAGATCTGACCAATGAACTTGCGAAATATTACATGTCATTTAGTATAGCCTCGCCGAGGCGAAAAAAGTGGAAATTTTCGAACTGCTTCTCCTCGGAAACCGTTGGACCGATTGAAGTCAAATTTCATATGGAGCCTCTATGGGATGGGGCTAACCAAAATTTGCTTATGGGTCCAGTTCAAATGACCAAAATGGCCGCCAAGCCATATATGGTCTGTCTGTCTGTCCGTCCGTAACCAGTTTGTGGAAACTGGTGATAGTGACTTAACCGCTTGGAATATTTAAACAATTTTTGGCATACTGATAGATATCAATGAGATCTAACCAATGAACTTAAAATATTACATTCCATTTAGTATAGCCTCACCGAGGCGAAAAATGTGAAAATTTTCGAACTGCTTCTCCTCGGAAAACGTTGGGCCGATTGAAGTCAAATTTCATATGGAGCCTCTATGGGATGGGGGGAAACCAAAATTTGCTATGGGGTCCAGGTCACATGAACAAAATGGCCGCCAAGCCATATATGGTCTGCCTGTCTGTCCGTCCGTAACCCGTTTGTGAAAATTGGTGAAAGTGACTTTACCGCTTGGAATATTTGAACAATTTTTGGCATACTGATAGATATCTATGAGATCTAACCAATGAACTTGCGAAATATTACATTCCGTTTAGTATAGCCTCGCCGAGGCGAAAAATCCGTAACCCGTTTGTGAAAATTGGTGATAGTGACTTAACCGCTTGGAATATTTAAACAATTTTTGGCATACTGATAGATAACAATGAGATCTGACCAATGAACTTGCGAAATATTACATTTCATTTAGTATAGCCTCGCCGAGGCGAAAAATGTGGAAATTTTCGAACTGCTTCTCCTCGGAAACCGTTGGACCGATTGAAGTCAAATTTCATATGGAGCCTCTATGGGATGGGGCTAACCAAAATTTGCTAAGGGGTCCAGTTCAAATGACCAAAATGGCCGCCAAGCCATATATGGTATTTCTGTCTGTCCGTCCGTAACCCGTTTGTGGAAACTGGTGATAGTGACTTAACCGCTTGGAATATTTAAACAATTTTTGGCATACTGATAGATATCAATGAGATCTAACCAATGTACTTGCGAAATATTACATTCCGTTTAGTATAGCCTCGCAGAGTCGAAAAATGTGAAAATTTTCGAACTGCTTCTCCTCGGAAACCGTTGGGCCGATTGAAGTCAAATTTCATATGGAGCTTCTATGGGATGGGAAAAACCCAAAATTTGCTCATGGGGTCCAGGTCACATGACCAAAATGGCCGCCAAGCCATATATGGTAAAAACCCTTCAAAAATAGTCTTCTGCAGAACCACTGGGCAGATTTCCACGAAACTTGATAAATGGCATCTGGGACGTAGGCCCATCATAAATTGCTAAAATGGTGACCCTGGGTTGACCTTGACCTTCTTTGTGCCTAGGTCAAACTTTGTCACATATGCTTTTGTATTGGAAAATGTGAGAATGCATTTTATCCTGCAAACGATTCAGAATACAGTACTAAAGTATAAGATATATTTTTGCTCCTTACGATAAGGCGCATTTATTGGGGGAACCGTTTTAGGTCAAGGTCACATGACCAAAATGGCCGCCAAACCCATATATGGTAACACTCATAAAGCTAAAAGCATCCGGCGGGTCGTGCACTTTTTAATCATATATGCTCTGTTTTAAGTTTATATTCGAAAACCTTACGTTTCGTCAAGTTTTAAATCTTAACTAACAAAATTTAGATAAATATGCAGCTAATTTATTATATACGCACAAAACAAATTTCAAGCACCTCTGTCTTATTGCATCCTGTACACACATTTAGCAGTTCTTACCATTGTATAAAATGTACATTTTATGTAAATGTTTGTATGTAATCTTTGTTCGATTGTTTTATGTATTCTATTTAATTGTTGTTTGCTCTTATTATAGAGGGCCACTTGGTAGAATGGCCTTTGAGCTATAAGTCTTACCCTCTGAAAATATTGTAGAAATAAAATAACGATTTGTTCTAGGGGCTTAATATTTGTGCCGATTATGACGTACGAGGCCCGATTACCCCTTACGCGAATAAAGCCCCTTAAGGGGGCAGGAAAAGCCAATATTTGGGACCTGCTTCAAACATAGTTAATCAAAGCCCTGAAGGCACTGCAGTTGTTCGGTACGACAGAAAATACTGTTAATTTTAGTCAGTACGATGTTGCCTGCTGTTGACTGAGAATAAAGTGTATACAAATTCCGGCGCTCGTACGACGCAAGAGCCCATTACGAAAACACGCCTATACAAATACATTGTATACTTTACCGCCGAAAAGCTAATATTTTTAGATGAAAAAAATGTGATTTTTTTCTTATTTCTTCTCAAAATATAGATTGTGGGTACTCGTTAGAACCACCTAATCGAGGCGGTTCTAACGAGTACCCACAATCTATATTTTAGAGCAGAAATAAGAAAAATAAGGTTTACCCTTGTAAACCCAAGTTTTACTATATAAAAGTGGGGTTCAAGGGGATCAAAATTATATAAGCGTGTTTTCGTGATGCTTTGATCCACGCAGAGCTGAAACCGACCCGCACACAAGTACTGGTAAACCGCTTAGATGATCTAAGCCTGCCTAGGCAAAGCGGTGCGAGTTGGACCGTCCATGCTTATAAACCCTATTAGTTTCATTGGGCTACAGGGCTTGAGATGTCATTTCATCTCAGTGTCGGGTAAAAGTCCCTCAAAATTGGAAGCAACGTCGCCAAAATGACCTTTACAGTGTTGGCTGGGACGTTAAACAACAAATCAAACAAACAAACAAAAAAGCGAAAGGGGATATAAGTCAGATAAGAAAAAAATACGGGTCAACTATATTTTCAATGTAATTTCAAAACGCTAGCGTAAAACTGGGGTTTACAGGGGTAATCCTTATTTTTCTTATTTCTGCTATAAAATGTAGATTATGGGTACTCTGTAGAACCGCTTCGATGAGGCGGTTCTAGTTTGTACCCACAATCTATATTTTGAGCAGAAATAAGAAAAATATAACAATTTTGCGTTTTTTTTTCAGCGGTAAAATTTACAATGTACTTGTATAGGCGCGTCTTTTTTCTACCAAAAATAGACATTGCTATAGCGTTAGAACCCCTATATAGGGGTGCTAACGACTTCCAACAGTCCAGGTATTAAGCAAAAAAAAAAAGATAAAAGAAAAGAAAAACTTGGTACCCTTATAAACCCCCTTTTCTCATAATAAATTGGGTTTACAAGTTTATACACAACACTGACTTGTCAACGTTATAAGAAGACAAGCAAAAACGCAGATGCCCCGTCAGCATAACAGCTACAATACAGAGGGAGCAAGCCTACTACTCAGGAAGCTGTTTCAATTTCGTTACACATAAATAGTCGTAAGATGACTTTTTTGTGTGTAACGAAATTGAAACAGCTTCCTCCCACTGCTTAGGGCACAATACTAAGCTACAACAAGCGACAAATGCATACTAGTACACGAAACAAAGCCAGCATTACATCACGAAAACATGCCTTTATAATTTTGACCCCCTTGAACCCCAATTTTATATAGTAAAACTGGGGTTTCCGGGGGTATACCTTATTTTTCTTATTTCTGCTCTAAAATATAGATTGTGGGTACTCGTTAGAACCGCCTCATCGAGGCGGTTCTAACGAGTGCCCACAATCTATATTTTGAGCAGAAATAAGAAAAATATCACATTTTTTCATCATAAAATTTTCAATTTTTTTCAGCGATAAAGGTGGCAATGTATTTGTATAGGCGTGTTTTCGTAATGATGTAAACAAGTCCCAGCAATAAACACCCCTCTAAACTCTACTTTATATAGAGAAAACTGGGGTTTACGGGGTAAACATACTTTATCTTCTTTCTGCTCCAAGACATAGGTTGTGGGTACTCCTTAGAACCGCATCAATGATGCGGTTCTAACGAGCACCCAAAACCTATGTTTGGAGTATAACTAAGAAAAACATTAAATGTTTTCATCAGAAAAATAACCTTTTAGGATGTATGGAAGAATGCTTAACATCAAACGGATGTGTTACCCGTAATGAGCGTATAAATCCTTAACCCTTTTTGTACCAAATGGAATCTTCCTCCATATATACAGCAGGAGTCCATTTCAAAATTCAGGATTGTCAGGTTGTGTTTTCGAAAAATGGCTTAACTTTTCGCAAACAGTGTAGGCCCTGATCAGACGCCGCATTCTGAGGCGTCTGATCTGGGCCTGCACTGTTTGCCAAGATACCCCTTTAGGGGTTTCTGGTACTGAATGGGTTAATGAAAAGGAACTACAACAAGCCACAAAGCAATCAAAACCACAAAGCAAATCTACAAAACCAAATATTTCCGTACAAGAACATAAAACAAAACAACTCTTAAAAAACATTTTTGAACAGTCATTTAGGTGGTCTTAAAAGAAGAATTTTACGGTTTAAGGCTTATTCGAACAGAGAAATCTCGGATCAGACTTTACCGACGTCTTGTTTGGCTGCACATGTCCTCAAGTTGGTATGGTTTGGAATGGCCAGGCTCCAAGTCTATTTTCTATCTATTTTGGTTTCACAGCCCTTTCAAGGTTATTTCACTTATATCGAGCCAATCGTTATTCAGAGGTGGGAGAAAATCGGAATACCCGCAGAAAATCACCACCCGACATGTTTATTTTTGTTATGGTTTGTCTTTGGGTGTTTGTGTCGCTTATATTATTTTATTTTCGATAGCCTATTGGCCATTTTGTGGGAAAGTAGCTGTCATTTTTGGCTTTCCGCTATTGATGTTTCCATTAGAGTCTGTTGTTTCTTGTTTGTGATTCTTTCCCTTTGGTGTCTCTGATGGGAGCTGTATCGATTCCTGGTCATTGCCTCCACTTCTATTTTGAGGAACTTGTCGTCAGCCTGGCTCGAATCCACAGCGGGATTAAGAGTCAACGCTCTTATCCATGAGGCCATCTATCTATGCAGTGGCATTCTGAATGTATCTGGACCAAGGTCGTTGCAGATATTCCATTTATCCTACACAAAAAGTCTAGAACATTTAGCGTGTGTTATATTAGGTTCTGGAAGCTTTTTTGTCACAGCTGGAAAGCAATTTACTTTTTTCTTCAAAAAGAGCCACAGGAAATTGTAGGCCTAAACAACCTAGCATACCATCCACGCTTTTTTATTAAGACGGGAAAACTTTCGGATTTCTAGGAACGGGTTTTCTCTGGGAAAAAAAGGATTTACTAATTTCGAAAAGGATATACCCCCTGACGAGCAATTTCTTTCCTTTTAGAGTAGACCCCTTTTGATGAGGAAGCAAAAATGTTTTTGGAAGAGTTGACCCTCCTAAAGGCGTATGGTTTTCCTTAAACGCTTATAATCTAAGAATTAACTGTGAATTAAGGGGAACGGGTACACATTCAGGGGAGGCAACTCGCATCTCAATGGCGGTCTACTCTTAAAGGAAAGAATTTGCTCCTAAGGAGCAAATTCTTTCCTTTATGAGTAGACCCCTATTTCCCCTAATAGAAAAGCAAACAGGAAGCCCCAAAAGTTGTCTCCCTTTGAAAATGACGGACAACTGTGCCAGGTGTACCCATTCCCTTGAAAACACTCTATTTTTCCCTGTGGAAAAAAAATTATTTAGAAGAATTGAAGAATTAAGATTAGTAAAATTATTTTCTTCAGATAGGTTCACTCAGTACGCTGTGCCTTATCAGGTATCACAAATGTAAGACAAGGTCAGTAAAAGCTCTTAAAAGGTTTTCAACGCTTTTTGTAAAGAAAGTTGTTTATCTGGTTTGAAAAACATGCATATCGATGTTTCTTCTTGAAGGCCACACAATCAATGTTGCCGCTAAACTGTGTTTTTCGATTAAGAAATTAATCAAATTGCACCCGCTAAACAAAACGCATTATAAACATGATTCTGCACATTTACCAATTCTAACCATCTGCTAATCTATCAGCAAACCTAAACAAAATCAAAGTACTGAGAGTGTCGGTGGGTAGATTGTCACTGAGTGTAGCCTGGGAAATAAAACTGCAAGCACTGCATGATGCCCCGCCACTACAATTACATCAAGCAAGTGCAATACCACAGTGAAAAAGGAATTCAAAGTAAAGATGCATTAATATTTCACTTAATAAAGTCGACAGGAATGCATGGTCAATTGCAATGATATTTTGGTACCAAGTTAGACCACACTTCATTGATGTGTTCATGAGATTGGTTGCAGACAAGCCATCTTTGGCCCGAAATAGACATTTTTTTTTTTTTTGGGGGGGGGGGGGGGTGCTGTGCCCTTGAAAATAAAGCCACGGTCACCAAAACCTAAATGCTGTTTTTCTCTCATCCTAGTGATGTAACCATGCAAGTTTGGTCAGAATCAATCATAAGGTTCAGGAGATATAGTGCTTCAAACAGACTACATGACAGAAATGGATATGTTCAATGTTCAAGGGGCGATAACTCCAAAAGTAGGAAAATCAGAGTTATAGTTCATATGTTCTGCACGTCATTTTATTCTGCTCTACATATCTGTGGAGTTTCATGGAAATATCTCAACGGCGTCGAAGTTATGGAGCGGAGACGAAACTATGACAGAAATGGCCCACGTTCAATGTTCAAAGGGTAACAACTCCAAAAGTAGGAAAATCAGAAATACGGTTCATACGTTCTGCATATCATCTCATAGTGCCCTACATACATGTGAAAGTTAGTGAAAATATCTCAAATGGTATCAGAGTTATGGAGCGGACACATAACTGATAGAAGTCAAGTTCAACGGGCAAAAACTTTGTGCGTTGTAACTTTGGGTCGATCGATCCCAAAACCCCAAAACTGGGATAAAAAGTAATATTGACAGGGACCCATTACGATAATACATGTACACCCGTGCGTCATAGTGCAATTTTTTACATCTCCAAAAGGGTAATTTTTCTGATGAAAAGTTGTGACATTATCCTTATTGATACTCAAAACATAGGTTGTGTGTGCTCGTTAGAACCAGATCATTGAGGCGTTTTAACGAGTACCCACAACCTGTGTCAAGGAGCGTAAATAAAGAAAATAATGTATACACCCGTAAACCCCTGTTTTCTCAATATAAAGTGGGGGTGTAAGGGGGTGTTCATTTCACGGACTTGTTAGCGTGATGCATTGTTTCGAGTGGTGCCATCTAGCCATATTAAAGGGAAGGTAACTCGCTCTGATTCACCATCACTGCATCAGCTCCATTTCTACCGTAAACATGTGGTCATTTGCGATGGGTTACTTTGTTCTGTAAGTTACAAAGCAGAGAACTATTAATCATCGCTCCATAACTGTTTGCTTTTGCTATTTCCAAGCTCGAAGCCCATTTCCAAGCAAAACAGCAGCATCATGTGTCATTTCATCCATTCTAACTGAAATGACTAAATGGTCAGCAAAAATATCATGTGAAAATATAAAATATAGTCTTAATTTACGCTCGCAAATGTGTGCATGTTTACAGGGTGGTTACTTTTCAGAATCACAATCAGAATTGTTACTGGTGACACGTCAAATGACATTCATACACAAGGACCTGTGATATGGGAAGTTAGTCCTTAGCTTAAGTATATGTGAATGCTAAGCAAAATATATTTTTGCCCACCTATGCAAAATTTGCATGTCTGCAAGTTTACTTACGTATGCAAATTGGCGCATGTGTACGGGGTTTTATGATTAAAATGGTTGTTATTTAATTTCCGTTTCTATCCCCACTTAGAACACTTACATAGAATCACATTTGTACCAAAGGGTTTCATGAAAACGTAGTAAGGTCTCAACGTAATCGATATTTTTGGATTGGTCTACCCTAGTTTATTTGTAACTGGGCCCGGTCAAGCGATTTTGGTATTTATCGCCTATGTGAGCAGCGAAGGTTCAGGCGAGCCTGCGCATCCGCGCAGTCTCGCCAGAACCTTCGCTGCTCGCTCATACAAGCAGTGAATCAAGAGGAACCATCAGACAGAAAGCCATATCCCTGGCCCCTCTGAATGGCTGGGCATGCGCAGTTAACATTGGTCATGACGGAATGCTCGAAGACACAAATTCGCTTGGTGGGGCTCAACTCTGATGCGACTGCTATTCTAAGCCAGTTCCATTATCGGAAACTTCCCATATTGTACTGAAGGGAATCTTCAATCACATATGTCGCACAAGTCCATTTCAATCTTTTGGGGTCAGGTTGTGTTTTCTTCAAAACTTATTTTGAAAATGGCTGAACAGTCAGTAGGCCCTGATCAGACGCCGCGTTCTGTGGCGAGACGCCGCGTTCTGTGGCGACTGATTGTTTGCTAATTACCCATCCCGCTTTTGGGGGTTTCCAGTACAAAATGGGTTAATCTGTACACGTAAGGCGAATTAATCCACCATGTTTCATTCATAAATTGTATACAGAGAGCTTAGTCCCTGTGTAAAATTTATAATTATTGAGAAGTAAGCTTTCATGAAATTAATTTACAGTAAATGCATAACAGTTTCTCCTTCATCTTAAATAGATATCTGGAACTTTTAAAACTTTTTGAATGTGGGGCAATAACGCTTGCCAAAAATCTTGGCGGTGATGAGGCCATCTGCATTAAGGCCAAAGTTTAGTCGTATGCTAAATCTGGACCGATTGGCGATTAAAATCGACCTAAATACGTCATTGAGATATCGGGCATTTGACAATTTCACTGTTTAGGTCTTTTCAGTATTTATCAATATGTCAAATAAAACCAAATATTCACAGTAGTTTTAGCGTTATGGTGACATTGCGATACCGTTGTGCCGTTATTTATAACTACAGTCGAACTTCAATGGCTCGAACACCTTTGGGACCACGAAAATCTGTCCGATGCAGGGGTAGTTCGAGCCACTGGCGGTTACTGCCAGGAGGTATAACGGGGTTGACTGTCGGACATCGACTGTCGACGGTCTATAATAAAAATGAAATGTATGCTGTGTGTACTCATTAGAATCGCCTCATCGAGGCGATTCTAATGAGTACACACAGCATACATTGGCAAGAGAAAAGGAAAAAGTCTTAATTATCTCGCCATATTTCTTATGAAGAGGAATTCTTTAGGGACTCAAGAACGGGTTCGACTCAGCCATGTTATACGAGCCATTGGTGTTCGAGCCATCGAAGTTTTACTGTATTTATAAAGAAACAAAGCTTGGTAAGATACCGTCAGTGGCGTCCCGTTTGGGTTTGACCCTATTTACCGCAGAATTCTTCATTTTAAGTACAGATATCTCTACAAATGCCTGTTCAGATATCTGTATTTTTATGTAATAAGAGATATCTGTAATTGAAATGCAGATATTTGTATTTTAGAATGCAGATATCTCAATTAAAATGCACATATCTGTAACTTAAATACAAATATCTCTATCCTTTCGCTCAAAACATAGATGTCTGCATTTTCGGTAGAGAAATATGCACTCCAAATAAAGATATCTGCAATTACAGATGTCTCTAATAAAGGTTTAATTCAGATATCTGTGTTTCACATGCACATATCTATAACGATATGCAGGCATCTGTATTTCAATCGCAGATATCTGAATTAATTTTCTAATTTAAAAACAGATATCTGCATTATAAAAAAGATATTTTGCATTATGAAATAAGGACAGCTCTATTTACTGCACTTATGGTTAACTGATGCCTCCCTCACCTTGATAACATCAGGTTTATAAACTGGTGAGTTGGATACCCGTGTAATACTCACTTTATATGGTGGGGTTTTCATAGAGTGTGGGTACTCTGAAAAACATCAAAGCTTAAAGACGGGGTCGTCAGTCAAGGGGAACTAAATATAAATGGTTTCATAAAAGATTGCAACAGGATTTGTCTATTTGAATTGAATTGGGGTTTTACGTCACTGTTAACTCTATTTAGGTCATTTTCGAGACGTTGCTTCCAGTTTTGTGGAACTTTTACCCGACATTAAGATATAAATGACATTTTGAACCATGTCGCCAAAACAACCCAGAAGGATTTAATATGTAGGGACGGTCCAACCTGCACCACTTTGCCTGGGCAGGCTTAGACCCTAGTACTCATGTGCGGTTGGTTTAGGCTCTGCGTGGAAGCATTCATGCAGCACAATCTATTTCTCCAAGCCCCGATGTGTGGGGGCTATTTGAATGTATACGCACAGCAGGTACGCGCAATTTACAGACACTATGTGAGCCCTGTTCATTACGAAAACATACCTATACAAATACATTGTAAATTTTACCTCCGAAAACCCGAAAACTTTCAGATGAAAAATTGTGAGTTTTCTTACTTAATTATGCTCAAAATATAGATTGTGGCTACACGTTGGAACCGCCTCATCGAGGCGGTTCTAACGAGTACTCACAACCTATATTTCTTCTTCTTCCAATTTCGCCTTAACCCGAGGAGGGGAGGGACACAGACGGTGTATATTATATACCTTAAGGGTTTTGCAGCAGTAATCATATAATTACAGTAGGGTTCTTTAACCTGTGCATGGGATTGCTCTCCCTGTACATGAGGCCTCCAGTTAACGTCCCGATTCGAAGGACGGCGCACTTTAGGACATTCCTCCCACCAAATGATGTCAATGGAGCGTGTCCGCCGGGGTCGATCCGGGTGCCTCTAGCATCAGAGGCAAGTGCACTAAAAAATGAGCTACCATAGCCATAGTAACAGGTGCGGTCGAGAGGTCGCTCTCTGGATTGGTCTCTTACCCACTAGGCCACGGAGGTCCGTGCAAAGGTAAAAATCGTCATGCTTAGCATCTGTTAAAGATTAACATGTCTGTAAAGTAGTACACTAAGAACTATTAACCCTTCTCTTGCTGAATATTCATTTAAGCCACACCCATTTCTGTCTATCATCCAATCAATTTACTTGATGTAATTTATTGCTACAAATTCATAAACTGAATACCAATTACCAAACAGTGTAGATCCTGATCAGATGGCTTCTTCAGAAGCCATCTGATCTGGATCTACACTGTTTTCAAAGATAGGGGTTGTCGTGAACAGCAAGATAAGGGTTAAACGTGTCTTACGATTCTTGTCTCCTTGTCGCGGGGTTTCATTTCTATAAAGTCTTATGAGACAATCTCAGATGGTTTCAAAGTTACGGAGCAGACAGGAAAAAGTGGCACACAGACAGACAGACGGATCGACAGTCCGGGGACAAAATGTCTTCCGACCCCATCGGGGGTTGGGAGGGTGAAGACATAATCACAATTGATATTTAGTGTTTACTCAATGTCACCGAACAGTAGAAGAGAAGCCCCAATTTACAGCTATAGTGTCTTTCCATATTCAGTAACTTTTACCCCGATCGGGGGACATAAGGGCCATTTTTTTTGGCTATGCTCACAGAAATCAGTCTGTGCAAAAAGTTAGTCATCCAATCAAATAGCTTAAAACACAACTTTAAAAACACATAAAGACCTAGCTATTTACCGTTCAGAATATTTTAAAATTATTTTGTTAAAAAGTTATTGATCCCCGGAGTTGATTGATTAACTCTTTTCTGTCAAAAACTTTCATGACCCCAGTCGAGGTATACAGGACTCCAATCGGAGTCTTGAAAACCATTCTGACCCTGTTGAGGTTTCCTTCATACGTGCCATTGTTGTCCCAAATAGATATGTCTTTCAAGATTTTGTCACCGACTGTAAAGTTATCCAACTGGAGCATGAGTAAAAACATTCAACAAATGAAAAATGTGCTACGAAAACTTATCTCAGGAAAGTTGCGAACCCTTATGGCCACATGCCTGTGAACACGAGCATGGTCCAATGATGAGAAAACAATGTACAACCCTGATACTTATACTGATTGTTAGTGTTTTCAGCTGGTCATATGACCAGTAGTGTCCATTTGGCTGGTAGTTTAGTATCAATTTGACTAGAAATCCACACAATAATACTGTGTACTATAATGTTATATTTACATTTCCAGTGTCAAGTCTAATGTAAACCTATAGAAAACAATTGCGTTCGAATTACATGATTTTTAGTGACGTTAAGTGACGTCATTCTAAACCATTGTTCTCTACGGGCGTTGATGACGTCAACGCTGCTCCGCTCTTTGTAGAAAAACAGCGTGCAAACGTTTTTCAGCTTTAACAGTTTGCTCTACAAGCATTTTTTCGCCCAGTGATGAGGGGCAAATAATGTAAATATAAAAAATAAACTTAATTTTCTGCTTTTCATGAAAGTATGAACGACAGTGTGTCGCTAGCAAAGTTTACATGAACCCCTTCGGGATTCATTTACTTTGCACGCGACCCACTGCGTTCATACTTCCATGAACTGCAGAAAAATAAATTTCATTTCTTAAATCACTGTAGCTTCCACAGAGGTCCAAAATATCCGGACATGTGAAGACTATGTGTGTACAGCCACAGACAATACCACACGAATGATAGTCTGACCCATGTTTATAAAGGCAAACAGCACAAGTCCAGACCAGACTGAACCAGGAAGAACAACCTATTCTGAACCTGCATCATGAACCATGAGATCATAGAAATCCTTAGGCTGTTATTTATCCAGTCCATCATCACACCACCTTGTTATTACAACAATAAATGGCATCAAAGACAAACTGTTATTTAACCAGTTTAAATGTTCATTTTAGTAGATAACAACAAAAGTTCCAAACTTCAGGACATATACTACTGCTGCAAATATCAGCATAAGATACCAACACAGCATACTGCCACACACCAAACTTCTTCAAAGAGCAGCCTGATCCAGGTCTATACCCATGCAAGCAGTGCATGCCCATA
This sequence comes from Lucinisca nassula, assembly GCA_963580285.1. Lineage (NCBI taxonomy): Eukaryota > Metazoa > Mollusca > Bivalvia > Lucinida > Lucinidae > Lucinisca > Lucinisca nassula. Next base: position 80,766,490 of record OY757019.1, on the reverse strand, counting down.
TCCAGGCCAGTGTTCCAAAGAAAAAATCTGAACCCGAACCATCCACAATGACAAGCATGTCCTAAAACCCGTGAGTCCCGCCGGGCTGTTTAACTTGTTAATAATTCAGTCCATCATCAATGAAGCCTGGCCTCAACCATGAACTGCATTTCCTATAAACAAGATTAAATGTTCTTAGAACTTTCCTGAAAAGTTTCAAAAGCATTTGGCAGAATTTCGCAACTCTAAATGTAACTGACAATCACTACTATTTGAACTCATGGTATTCTCAAATCTCTTGGCAATAACATATTTATTTTCGAAAACCTTCAAAATAAGTGTACTCCAACACTTAGTGGTATCCGACCACAAGTCTGTGGAGTGAACATGGCTCAAAGATTCTGTCGTCCCTTGCAGTACCAAGGAATCTTCCCCTTTCGACAGGCATTTTATGGTTGAGAGACCGTAGGTGGTAACATAACAAAAACACGCCTACATAATTTTGACCCACTTGAACCCCACTTTTATGTAGTAAAACTGGGGTTCGCAGGGGTAATCCTTATTTTTCTTATTTCTGCTCTAAACAATAGATTGTGGATACTCGTTAGAACCGCCTCGATGAGGCGGTTCTAACGAGTACCCACAATCTATATTTTGAGCAGAAATAAGAAAATTATCACAATATTTCATACCAAATTTTTCATTTTTTCAGCGATAAAGGTTACAATGTATTTGTATAGGAGTGTTTTTGTAATGGGAAGGAATTGATACTGTGACTCCTTCTTAAACACCTTTTAGTTTAAACATTTAGGAGCTTTATGAACAGATATCTTTCAGGTTAACTTTAAATGCTCTGTTAGTTTGTGCTTAATGGTTTTTGCAATATTTATAGGGACCTCTTGTTGTAGGCACACTTCGGCCTTATCACATTCATGAAAGACGGAAGATTCCTTCGGTACAAAATGGGTTTATGTGAACTAGAAAAGACTATTCGTAACCATGTAAATTCTCTAGTGACCTTCAAAACAGGGTAGCATCCATCCAAATCATACATCACAGCCTCTTTATAATAATATCGGAGTCTAACTGTTGGTTTTCTCCAGCATTTCAGTGGTTTCTTGCTGTCGAGTCCTCACCGTTGTCTCACCTCTGTGGTTCTTTGATTATTTGTGTTCACGGAGATGTTGCACTGATGAGATAGGAGGCCTTCATGCGGACTGAACAAATTATTTGTCTAAATCGCGACGGAAGTAAGGGCGAGGATTGTGGCCACGTAAAATCGATTTAAGCCCCCCCCCCCCCCCCCCCCTCAGTGGAAATCTTTCCACTGACCGTTCCAAGGCGGTTCTTCTGTGGCGATTTATTTATGTTGTTGTTTGTTACTTGCTGTGTGTGTCGCTTGTGTCTTTTTGTTTTGGTTGGCCATATGGCCATTTTGTGGGAAAGTATCTGTCCTTATGGCCTTCCTTTGTTTGGGTTTCCGTTATGGTCTGGTCGCTAAATGTTTGTGTTTCTTTACGTTTGGTGTCTTTGATGGGTGGAGTAAGTTTGTATCGATTCCTGATCTTTGTTTTACTTCTACTCTTTAGAACACTATTAATGGGTTCCAATGCAGAAACTGTGCTGGATAAACAACAGTGTTATATCTAAACAAAATTGTAAAGAGTATTTAGAAAATTGATCATTTATATTCATATTTTTCTATATAATTTATATATTGTTTGGATCTTGAAACTGTGTTATATGCAAAACCACGATGTTGTACTGTATTTTCAATGAAGACCCACTCCATCAGATACTAAGTTTCACTAAAATCCATTCATTGTTTGTGGATATACCTTTTTGTTCCACAGTAATTAATGCGTAACTATACCAAATTTAGTGACACAAAGGCCTTTCTGATATTGAATCGTCATCAGTGTGTCTCAACCCCAATGTTATGAAACCGAAACGGATGATGGACAAGACCCGGCAAACACGTACAGCACATCCCCTTCCGAGCACACACCGACCGACGTATCCCATGAGACAGGTAAACTGGAGGCATCAGGCAAGAGACGCCCACCCGCGGAGTTGCAGGCGTCCCCTACCGAGCCAACGTCAGCAAACATGGCCCACACTCCAAGGAGTCCCTGGCATTAGGAAGGAGATGTCCAAAGTAGCGAGACTTGCAAAATTTAAAATTTAACAAAATGTGGCAACCAAGTCCGCTAGGATACATGTCTCACCTGACAAGTCAGTCTTAGTTTCAGAATAATTGTATTTTTACTGCAAAATTAAAGATATAAAATAGTTAGTTAAATCAGTACTTGAGTACTGACGTCAACACCGAAGTATCAACCTCAGCACTAAGGAACTGATACCGAGCTGATGATACCCTCGGGCACGAACAAATCATCCACCAGCAGAGATACCGACCCAGTGGTTGCAATTAATGCGTAACTATATCAAATTTAGTGACACAGAGGCCTTTCTGATATTTAATCTTCATCAGTGTGTCTCAACCTTCAATGTTATGAAACCGAAACGGATGATGGACCAGACCCGGCAAACACAGCACATCCCCCTCCGAGCACACACCGACCGACGTAGCCCATGAGACAGGTAAACTGGAGGCATCAGACAAGAGACGCCCACCCGCGGACTTGTAGGCGTCCCCCACCGAGCCAACGTCAGCAAACATGGCCCACACTCAACGGAGTCCCGGGCATCAGGAAGGAGATGTTCAAAGTAGCGAGACTCACTGATGAGGCTTTATTAGCCGAAACTACGTGGTATGACCCATCTTCTTTCTTATGAATGTTTTCATTGCTCTTAAAGGAACTCATTTTTGATTTTTATTTGCAAAATTTAAAATATAACAAATAGGGGCAACCGAATCCGCTAAGATACATGTCTCACCTGACAAGTCAGTCTTTGTTTTAGAAAAATTAGAATTTCATACTGCAAAAATTAAAGATATAATATAGTTAGTTAAATCAGTACTTAAGTACTGACGGCAACACCGCAGTATCAACCTCTATCTATCTATCTATCTATCTTCATATACTGAGTCGGTCAAACTTGGCCATTACCTCAGCACTAAGGAACTGATACTGAGCTGATGATACCCTCGGGGACGAACAAATCATCCACCAGCAGAGATACCGACCCAGTGGTTGCAATTAATGCGTTACTTTACTAAATTTAGTGACACAGAGGCCTTTCTCACACTGGTAAAGGCAAGCTCGCAGGGTAAGGAAAAAACCCACAGGATAAGGAAATTTTTCCGATCAGAATAAGGTAGAAAATGGCGGAATCGGCATCACATGTGCAGGTTTGTTTGCCTTCACTGCAGCTGGTGTTGTGCCGTGTGGCGGCCGTAAAAAGTCTCCCCGTACATCAACCATAGTGCAGTTTATATTTTACTTTTGGTCCTTTGAGATCAGCGTGAATATTCAGAGAAATCAGAAATAAATTATTGGTTTAGACTCATATTCTAGACAGGTTTTGAATTATTTCGACCCCATTTTGATTTATATCAGTCTTTGTATAGACTGCCTATTCGAAATTCGCAAAATTGCAGTTCGTTTCCTCTGGCTTTCTTTGCCGGATCATTACAGGGTCACTGATGAGGCTTTATTAGCCGAAACTAAGTAGTATGACCCATTTTCTTTCTTATGAATGTTTTCATTGCTCTTCAAGGAACTCATTTTTGATTTTTTATTTGCCTTCACTGCAGCTGGTGTTGTGCCGTGTGGCGGCCGTAAAAAGTCTCCCCGTACATCAACCATAGTGCAGTTTATATTTTACTTTTGGTCCTTTGAGATCAGCGTGAATATTCTGAGAAATCAGAAATAAATTATTGGTTTAGACTCATATTCTAGACAGGTTTTGAATTATTTCGACCCCATTTTGATTTATATCAGTCTTTGTATCGACTGCCTATTCGAAATTCGCAAAATTGCAGTACGTTTCCTCTGGCTTTCTTTGCCGGATCATTACCGGGTCACTGATGAGGCTTTATTAGCCGAAACTAAGTAGTATGACCCATTTTCTTTCTTATGAATGTTTTCATTGCTCTTAAAGGAACTCATTTTTGATTTTTTAATTGTTGTTGTTCTAGATCTCGTGTTATGGTAACTAATCAATACGGCTGCTCACATAAGCTTCACGGAAAACACATATTAATCACAAATTTATCTTCGATGGTCTGAATTCGACAGTTACAGCCAGTCAAGCGGAGAACCGGAGTCCCTGGCATCAGGAAGGAGATGTCCAAAGTAGCGAGACTTGCAAAATTTAAAATATAACAAAACGTGGCAACCAAATCCGCTAAGATACATGTCTCACCTGACAAGTCAGTCTTAGGTTTAGAAAAATTAGAATTTTTGCTGCAAAAATAAAAGATATAATATAGTTAGTTAAATGAGATTTTGAGTACTGACGTCAACACCGCAGCATCAACCTCAGCACTAAGGAAATGATACTGAGCTGATGATACCCTCGGGGACGAACAAATCATCCACAAGCAGAGATACCGACCCAGTGGTTGCAATTATTGCGTAACTATACCAAATTTAGTGACACAGAGGCATTTCTGATATTTAATCTTCATCAGTGTGTCTCAACCTCCAAAGTTATGAAACCGAAACGGATGATGGACAAGACCCGGCAAACACAGCACATCCCCTCCGAGCACACACCGACCGACGTAGCCCATGAGACAGGTAAACTGGAGGCATCAGACAAAAGACGCCCACCCGCGGACTTGTATTCGTTCCCCACCGAGCCAACGTCAGCAAACATGGCCCCGCTTTACGGAGTCCCTGGCACCAGGAAGAAGATGTCCAAAGTAGCGAGACTTGCAAAATTTAAATGTAACAAAATGTGGCAACCAAATCCGCTAAGATACATGTCTAATCTGACAAGTCAGTCTTAATTTAAGAAAAATTAGAATTTTATACTGCAAAAATTAAAGATATAATATAGTTAGTTAAATCAGTTCTTGAGTACTGACGTCAACACCGCAGTATCAACCTCAGCACTAAGGAACTGATACTGAGCTGATGATACCCTAGGAGACGAACAAATCATCCACCGGCAGAGATACCGACCCAGTGGTTGCAATTAATGCGTAACTATACCAAATTTAGTGACACTGAGGCCATTCTGATATTTAATCTACATCAGCATGTCTCAACCCCAATGTTATGAAACCGAAACGGGTGATGGACAAGACCCGGCAAACACAGCACATCCCCCTCCGAGCACACACGGACCGACGCAGCCCATGAGACAGGTTAACTGGGGGTATCAATCAAGAGATGACCGACCGAGGACTTGTAGGTGCCCCCCACCGAGCCAACGTCAGCAAACATGGCCCACACTCCACGGAGTCCCAGGCATCTGGAAGGAGATGTCCAAAGTAGCGAGACTTGCAAAATTTAAAATATAACAAAATGTGGCAACCAAATCCGCTAAGATACATGTCTCACCTGACAAGTCAGTCGTAGTTTTAGAAAAATTTGAATTTGATACTGCAAAAATTAAAGATATAATATAGTTAGTTAAATCAGTACTTGAGTACTGACGTCAACACCGCAGTATCAACCTAGGCATTAAGGAACTGATCCTGAGCTGATGTTACCCTCGGGGACGAACAAATCATCCACCAGCAGAGATACCGACCCAGTGGTTGCAATTAATGCGTAACTATACCAAATTTAGTGACACAGAGGCCTTTCTGATATTTAATCTTCATCAGTGTGTCTCAACCTCCAAAGTTATGAAACCGAAACGCATGATGGACAAGACCCGGCAAACACAGCACATCGCCCTCCGAGCACACACCAACCCACGTAGCCCATGAGACAGGTTAACTGGGGGTATCAGGCAAGAGACGCCCATCCGCGGACTTGTAGGCGCCCCCCACCGAGCCAACGTTAAGCAAACATGGCCCACACTCCACAGAGTCCCGGACATCAGGAAGGAGATGTCCAAAAAAGCGAGACTTGCAACATTTTAAAATATAACAAAATGTGGGCCACCAAATCCGCTAAGATACATGTCTCACCTGACAAGCCAGTCTTAGTTTTAAAAGAAAATTAGAATTTTTACTGCAAAAATTAAAGATATACTAGAATACTGTCGATGGCGCGCCATCGCAAATCCCCACGTTTTCTACAGAGGGGCCAAGTACCGAAAACCCCTCACCCTGGGCCCTAATTTGACTCCATGGTCAAAATATTACCTTAATTATATTCTACTAATCATGCCCTTCAATTTCATATGGCACATGACTATGTTCCAAAAAACTTAAATTTTGACCCTTTGACCCCTCTCCCAGGGCCCCAATCTGACCCCAGGGTCAAAATTTTACTTGTAGTTTATTCTAGCCATTATCCCCTTCGCATAGATATGCAACATGACTATGTTCTGAAAAACTTTAATTTTGACCCCCGACCCCCCCCCCCCCCCAAGTCCGACCCCCAGGGCGTGACCTAGGGGTCACAGCCAAAATCCCGTTCAATATGTTTTACTTTTTTCATAACTAAGTACATGTGCAAAGTTTGGCATCAAAATCTTCAAAATTGACTTTGTAATTGAATTTTATTGATATTTGACCTTTTGACCCCTCCCCAGGGCCCCTGGGGGCGGGGACAAAAAAAAATGTGCTCTTGCGCAAGCCATTCATGTAAGCAACTCGCATACCAAATTTGGTTGAATTCCGGCTAACGGTTTAGGACGAGATAGCCGGACAGACAGACGGACGGACGGACAGACGGACAGACAGACAGACGGACAGACGGACGGAGGCGATAAAAATATCCCCACTTTTTTTAAAAAACGTGGGGATAAATATAGTTAGTTAAATCAGTACTTGAGTACTGACGTCAACACCGCGGTATCAACCTCAGCACTAAGGAACTGATACTGAGCTGATGATACCCTCGGGGACGAACAAATCATCCACCAGCAGAGTTTCCGACCAAGTGGTTGCAATTAATGCGTAACTATACCAAATTTAGTGACACTGAGGCCTTTCTGATATTTAATCTACATCAGCATGTCTCAACCCCAATGTTATGAAACCGAAACGGGTGATGGACAAGACCCGGCAAACACAGCACATCCCCCTCCGAGCACACACCGACCGACGCAGCCCATGAGACAGGTTAACTGGGGGTATCAATCAAGAGATGACCGACCGAGGACTTGTAGGTGCCCCCCACCGAGCCAACGTCAGCAAACATGGCCCACACTCCACGGAGTCCCAGGCATCAGGAAGGAGATGTCCAAAGTAGCGAGACTTGCAAAATTTAAAATATAACAAAATGTGGCAACCAAATCCGCTAAGATACATGTCTCACCTGACAAGTCAGTCGTAGTTTTAGAAAAATTTGAATTTGATACTGCAAAAATTAAAGATATAATATAGTTAGTTAAATCAGTACTTGAGTACTGACGTCAACACCGCAGTATCAACCTCGGCATTAAGGAACTGATCCTGAGCTGATGTTACCCTCGGGGACGAACAAATCATCCACCAGCAGAGATACCGACCCAGTGGTTGCAATTAATGCGTAACTATACCAAATTTAGTGACACAGAGGCCTTTCTGATATTTAATCTTCATCAGTGTGTCTCAACCTCCAAAGTTATGAAACCGAAACGCATGATGGACAAGACCCGGCAAACACAGCACATCCCCCTCCGAGCACACACCGACCGACGTAGCCCATGAGACAGGTAAACTGGGGGCATCAGGCAAGAGACGCCCACCCGCGGACTTGTAGGCGTCCCCCACCGAGCCAACGTCAGCAAACATGGCCCACACTCAACGGAGTCCCGGGCATCAGGAAGGAGATGTTCAAAGTAGCGAGACTTGCAACATTTTAAAATATAACAAAATGTGGCAACCAAGTCCGCTAAGATACATGTCTCACCTCATGCGTTCCCAACCGAGCCAACGTCAGCAAACATGGCCCACACTCTACGGAGTCCGTGGCATCAGGAAGAAGATGTCCAAAGAAGCGAGGCTTGCAAAATTTAAAATGTAACAAAATGTGGCAACCAAGTCCGCTAAGATACATGTCTCACCTGACAAGTCAGTCGTAGTTATAGAAAAATTAGAATTTTATACTGCAAAAATTAAAGATACGATATTTTTAGTTAAATCAGTACTTGAGTACTGACGTCAACACCGCAGTATCAACCACGGCATTAAGGAACTGATCCTGAGCTGATGTTACCCTCGGGGACGAACAAATCATCCACCAGCAGAGATACCGACCCAGTGGTTGCAATTAATGCGTAACTATACCAAATTTAGTGACACAGAGGCCTTTCTGATATTTAATCTTCATCCGTGTGTCTCAACCTCCAATGTGATGAAACCGAAACGGATGATGGACAAGACCCGGCAAACACAGCACATCGCCCTCCGAGCACACACCAACCCACGTAGCCCATGAGACAGGTTAACTGGGGGTATCAGGCAAGAGACGCCCATCCGCGGACTTGTAGGCGCCCCCCACCGAGCCAACGTTAAGCAAACATGGCCCACACTCCACAGAGTCCCGGACATCAGGAAGGAGATGTCCAAAAAAGCGAGACTTGCAACATTTTAAAATATAACAAAATGTGGGCCACCAAATCCGCTAAGATACATGTCTCACCTGACAAGCCAGTCTTAGTTTTAAAAGAAAATTAGAATTTTTACTGCAAAAATTAAAGATATACTAGAATACTGTCGATGGCGCGCCATCGCAAATCCCCACGTTTTCTACAGAGGGGCCAAGTACCGAAAACCCCTCACCCTGGGCCCTAATTTGACTCCATGGTCAAAATATTACCTTAATTATATTCTATTAATCATGCCCTTCAATTTCATATGGCACATGACTATGTTCCAAAAAACTTAAATTTTGACCCTTTGACCCCTCTCCCAGGGCCCCAATCTGAACCCAGGGTCAAAATTTTACTTGTAGTTTATTCTAGCCATTATCCCCTTCGCATAGATATGCAACATGACTATGTTCTGAAAAACTTTAATTTTGACCCCCGACCCCCCCCCCCCCCAAGTCCGACCCCCAGGGCGTGACCTAGGGGTCACAGCCAAAATCCCGTTCAATATGTTTTACTTTTTTCATAACTAAGTACATCTGCAAAGTTTGGCATCAAAATCTTCAAAATTGACTTTGTAATTGAATTTTATTGATATTTGACCTTTTGACCCCTCCCCAGGGCCCCTGGGGGCGGGGACAAAAAAAAATGTGCTCTTGCGCAAGCCATTCGTGTAAGCAACTCGCATACCAAATTTGGTTGAATTCCGGCTAACGGTTTAGGACGAGATAGCCGGACAGACAGACGGACGGACGGACAGACGGACAGACAGACAGACGGACAGGCGGACGGAGGCGATAACAATATCCTCACTTTTTTTAAAAAACGTGGGGATAAATATAGTTAGTTAAATCAGTACTTGAGTACTGACGTCAACACCGCGGTTAAGGAACTGATACTGAGCTGATGATACCCTCGGGGACGAACAAATCATCCACCAGCAGAGTTTCCGACCAAGTGGTTGCAATTAATGCGTAACTATACCAAATTTAGTGACACAGAGGCCTTTCTGATATTTAATCTTCATCAGTGTGTCTCAACCCCAATGTTATGAAACCGAACCGGATGATGGACACGACCCGACAAACACAGCACAGCCCCCTCCGAGCACACACTGACCGACGTAGCCCATGAGATAGGTAAACTGGAGGCATCAGACAAGAGACGCCCACTCGCGTACCTGTAGGCGTCCCCCACCGAGCCAACGTCAGCAAACATGGCCCACACTCCACGGAGTCCCGGGTATCAGGAAGGAGATGTCCAAAGTAGCGAGACTTGCAAAATTTAAAATATAAAAAAATGTGGCAACCAAATCCGCTAAGATACATGTCTCACCTGACAAGTCAGCCTTAGTTTTAGAAAAAATAGAATTCTATACTGCAAAAATTAAAGATATAATATAGTTAGTTAAATCAGTACTTGAGTACTGACGTCAACACCGCAGTATCAACCTCAGCACTAAGGAACTGATACTGAGCTGATGATACCATCGGGGACGGACAAATCATCCACCAGCAGAGATACCGACCCAGTGGATGCAATTAATGCGTAACTATACCAAATTTAGTGACACAGGGGCATTTCTGATATTTAATCTTCATCAGTGTGTCTCAACCCCAATGTTATGCAACCGAAACGGATGATGGACAAGACCCGGCAAACACAGCACATCCCCCTCCGAGCACAATCCGACCGACGTAGCCCATGAGACAGGTAAACTGGAGGTATCAGGCAAGAGACGCCCACCCGCGGACTTGTAGGCGTCCCCCACCGAGCCAACGTCAGCAAACATGGCCCACACTCCACGGAGTCCCGGGTATCAGAAAGGAGATGTCCAAAGTAGCGAGACTTGCAAATTTAAAATATAACAAAATGTGGCAACCAAATCCGCTAAGATACATGTCTCACCTGACAAGTCAGTCTTAGTTTTAGAAAAAGAAAAAAAGAATTTTATACTGCAAAAATTAAAGATATAATATAGTTAGTTAAATCAGTACTTGAGTACTGACGTCAACACCGAAGTATCAACCTCAGCACTAAGGAACTGATACTGAACTGATGATACCCTAAAAAAGGGCCCCGGGGCAGACGCATTTTTGACCACATGGCTATGAATTGAACAACCTTGATCAAGGTCCATAAGATGAAGTTGCATACCAAATATCAAACACCTGAGCCTTCTGGTTTCAGACAAGACGATTTTTAAAGTTTTTCCCTATGTAACTCTATGTAAAACCAAAGGGCCCCGGAGCGGGGGCATTTTAGCCCCGGGGCTATAATTTGAACAATTTTGGTAGAGGTCAACTAGATTAAGCTACACGCCAAATATTGGAGACCTGGGCCTTGCGGTTTCAGAGGAGAAGATTTTTTAAGGTTTCCGTTAAAAAAACTATTCAAAGTTTTGGCTCCTTTGACCTTGATGTGCAACGGACCGGAACCATTTGAACGATATTGAAAGGGGGCCACCTAATGATCATTCCTGTCAAGTTTGGTCAAAATCCGATCAGTGGTATATGGGGTTTGAAGAAATTGTTTACGCACGCACGGGCGGACGGATGCACGCACGACGGACGGAAAGTGATCCCAAAAACTCACCTCGTCACTACATCATCAATGATGACAGGTGATCTAAAAACGCATGTGCAAACCCAAGGTTTTTCCGATATAAGCAGAAAGTAGGGTTTACCAGAGTCTTTAACGCATATGCATGATACAGTAATAATGGGTTTGTGTTGTTGGTTATTCCCTGCCGAATGCATTAGGCCTATATATATGCATTATGCCACACAAAGAAAATAAACAAAGGTGTTTTTTTTTTTAAGATAAAATTGACTAAGATGCTAAGATATCCCTGTTCTGGAACAAAATCAACACATATAAAACAAGTCTACCTTGAAAGAGACCCAGAACGTGGTCAGAATATTTTTGGAGGCCCAAATCGGAGTCATAGGCCTATGTACCCCGATCAGGGACATTGGAGTTTTTGACAGAAAAATGTAAATCAATCAACTTTGATGATCAATAACTTTTTAACAAAATAATTTTTAAAAATTCTGAACGGTAAAATCTCAGAATTTTTTTTATATAATTTAAAAGTTACAGTTTTCACCTATTTTGAACCCACCCAAAAATGGCCATTTACACCCCCCCCCCCCCCCCCCCCCTCCCGCCCCCACTCCCCTGACTCTTCTACTACTGAAAAGGAACCGGACATAATTCGATATTTCGTGATCCGCAACTGGGGTCTTACTGGGGTCTTAAATTCCGCAATCCTGAAAGTGAATGGGACTAGAAAAATGATTAGGCCTTTGTGCATTTCTTTCTATGAAATGATGGCATTGTCAGATTGATTACAAAACTCAATGCTTGACTGGAAAAACATAAGATAAGTGATACACCCCTAAAATTGGAAATGGACCTATCCAAAACTATTCAGGGGAAGATTCTATTTGCATAAATGGGCCAAAAGGTTGATAGCCTGTTAAGACTCACATTCCGCGGTGACTAATTCAACACACCTGAGATATGTAAAGAGGCGAAGAAAACCGAGTGGTCCAGAATGTCAATTACCTGTAAAAATATTTACACCTGTGGCGCATGCGTAATCAGGACGATTTTTAATGGCGACCATGTTGACAAACTTGACTAACCCGCCATAGCCATATTTTGTCATGATTGTTTGCAAGATTTTGTCGTGTGATTGATCAATAAATAAGTATCTGGAAGGGCCCACTTAAGGGCATAAGGTAAGGACCACAGAACCCTGCGCTGTTTAGCTCAGGTGTGCAAACACTTTTGTCAACTTTCGAAAAGGAACACACTTCCGCTATATAAACATCAGCGGGTGGGGTAAAATAAGAACGCATTTGTTTTATAAGAATCGGGCCTTGTAAACCAGGGGTCGCAGGATCGATCCCGGGCTTCTCCAGACTTTCGGATGAGTCCTTAAACCGAGGTCCCGTCTCCGTATGACCTAAGCTGTTGGTGGGACGTAAAACTCAAACACTCACTTTATAAGAATCGAGATTTTGTTTTTTTGATTTGAGGTTTAAAGTCCCCATCAACACTGTTCAGGTCATTTTGGAGACGTTGCCTCCAATTTTGTAGGACTTTTACTCTACATTCAAATGGAGCGTGATAGCTCAGTGGGGTGATAGGACATCTCGGCCCCTGAAAAACTTGGCCCCTAAAATTAGACTAGGTATATATTAGTGTTGGAATTGACTTATTATCAAACTATTACACATATTTGTAATGTGCATAGGGTACGTTTACTAACCGGAATGACCCAATAACCGGAACGGATCTGGAATAACCGGAACGGACGTTTATTTTAGTCATTTATACGTCTTTGCCTCTTTGGTCATATGTATTATGTATTCTGCTATTAAGTGTAGGTTGAGTTTTAGAAGTATGCTAGCCGCTTTAGGAAATACTGGATTTTACCCTGGAATAGTCTTGGCCTAGTCCGGTGATCCTGACCAGATAAAAATTGAGTAATCTTACATGCCTACAATCTAAATGAATGCAAGGAAAAGATTCTTTCATTGTTTGGGGACTAGACAGAAAAAATATGTCCTGCAGTACCACTGTCCAGCATCCATGAAGATGTTGGACTGCAACGCTATTGACGGAATTCTCTTTAAAATATCTGTGTGATATAATGATACCTCTTATTGGCCCATAACTAACATTTTTTTCAGGCAAATAATTGATTTCTTTTTCTCCTTTTTTTTTTTTTGCACCAAACAGATAGTGGCTGCTCGTTAGAACTGTCTCAACAGATGCGGTTCTAACAAGTATCCACAATCTATGTTTTTGTGCCAGAATTCAGACATTAATATATACCATTGTAAACCCTACTTTTCTCTATATCAAGTGGAATTTACAGTGTTCACATATTCAAGTATTTCTTGGATCCAAGGTATTCGTATCATGGGTATTTGTATGGAAGGCAAATGACCAAAAACGAAATATATAGTAATCTATGTTTATAATTGGTTTGCACAGTTGTCACAATTGAACATTGCCACTTTTACTGATGGGGCTGGTGAGACATCTACAGATGTAGGTACTGCTGTAGTTGGGGTACCGGCGGTTTTTGAAGGGTCCGGTACGGTCCCGGGATTTGTTACGGTTGGGCTCTACGGGCTCTCAGGTTTGGGGGGCCATGTGTCCACGTCTATGTTCGGGTACATTGTTTCACTGGGTTCCTTTCCCGGAGAGCTTAGAATACAGAAAAGGTTAGGTCCAGCTCCTTATTTGGACTTGTGTCAGGGATGTGGTCACTGATCAGACCCTTGGTATCGTGGCCTTGCCTGGGGATAGGATAAGAATTGGAGATAATGTCCTCCGAAAGCTGGTTAATATCCTTTTGGGTATGACTACCAGACGTGTTGATGGGATTGTGGCCTTGTCCCGGTGTAGGATATGAATCCGAGATGATATCTTGCGTTGATTGTTTCGTTTCCTTTAGCGGGGAGGATCCGCTGTACTTTTGTTTCCTTTCGATCGGGTGCTTCCAGCAAATCAGTTTTACAGGAAAACAGTAAGGTTTGTGGGGGTACACAAAGTTTTATGTCCCGCCAACTTTAAAGGTCATTTGTACACAGGACCTCATTTCAAATACTCATCCTTTAGGCTTTATATAATATGAATTATTTAAGTTAACAGTGCCAAAGTTATCAATGCTTTTTAATGAGCTTTGGTATTGAACATTTCCCTTTTCGGGACATGGCATGTGATACTTGTTCACCACAGTGCATGTAATTACCTGCAAGTGCTCACTAATTAAGACCAGATGTTTGCTCCTGAGCATTGACCAGTGATATCTTTAAATCTGTAAAAATTAAATAGGCTTCCTGGTGCTATTTATAAACGCCTGGTTTAATCTAGGCTAAATTTTTAAAGGCCTTTGAGTGAGTATAATACAGAATGTTTCATCCAAAATTGCCTCCTCTCACTCTTAATTTCCCTACAACCTCATATATTCAGTATATTCATTAGATAATTGGATAAAATAATGATTTTCAAGGTCCGTTCCGGTTATTCCAGGTCCGTTCCGGTTATTGGGTCCATTCCGGTTCATTCCGGTTAGTAAACGTACCGATGTGCATATGCCTAATTACCTTTTGAACTCATTTTGATGAAATTATGAGTAACCCATCTCACATGAGTTAAATGAACCTAATGCCGTTGATTGAACCAGTGTATGACACGCTGCTGTGGGTCCACTGCCACTCACCTTCCGATGTAATTAATAAACTAATTGATTGATTGGTGTGCAATTACATCTCTGCCACTTAAAAGAGACTAGTAGTATGTTCTGTTGCGCACTTACAAAAATTGAACCATTTTTTTTTATTATCATTTGCAGGGTTTGACCATTCCACAGCCATTAGCCATTTGTTTCTATTAATACCAGTGATTTTGATTATTTGACACCCCCTCAACATTGTACAGGTCATTTTGGAGAAGAATGCTTCCAATTATGTGAGGCGTTTACCCGACCTTAACCCATGAGGTACTAGTGTGTTCATTTAAGAAATGAATTTTATTTTTCTGCTGTTCATGAAAGTATGATGGCCCCGCCCATGGGGGCTTGAAGAAATAGATGGGCTGGATGATGCTTCCACGCATCTTAAAATTTCCATTTTTGGCAAAAATAATTGACAATGTATTTGTATAGGAGTGTTTTCGTAATGAACGTCGCCAACACACAATCAGATCGTGGCAAACCGTGTATATCATGAACTATATTGTTTTCTATTTGTTTTTGTTTGTTTGAATTGGGTTTTAACGATACCGTCAACACCATTTAGGTCATTTTGGAGACGTTGCTTCCAATTTTGTGGGACTTTTACCCGACATTGAGATGAAATGACATCTCAAGCCCTGCCACCTGATGAAACCAGAAGGCTTATTTGCATTGGACGATCTGACTCACACCGCTTTGCCTTGGCAGGCTTAGTCCTTCTAAGCAGTTTACCAGTACTCGTGTATGGTCAGATTCAGCTCTGCGTGGAAGCATCATTTAGCCCAAACTATTTCTCCAATCCCCGATGGGCGGGGGCGAATATTGTTTTCTATAGGTTTACATTTGGTTTTACACTGGAAATGTTAATATCACAAAAAAACACGCCTATTCTAAAATATTGAATTTTTCACCACCCAAATATGAAAATTTTCAGATGAAACATGAACATATTTTTCTTATTTCTGCTATAAACATAGATTTTGGGTACTTGTTAGAACCACATTGACAGGGCGATTCTACCAAGTACCAACAGTCTATGTTTTTTTAGCAAACAGATTTGGGTACTTGTAAAAACGGCATCGACGAGGCGGTCAGAATTGTTACTGTTGACACGTCAAATGACATTCATACAACAGGGGTAAGTACAAGAACCAACAGTCTATGTTTTTGAGAAGAAAAAAGTAAATTGATATAAACCCTTGTAAACCCCAGTTTTACCAAATAAAAATGTGGATGCAGGTGGTCAAAATTATATAGGCATGTTTTCGTGATGCCTCAATCAATTCCAACACCGTCCAAATTACATCATGGGTTTCCGCGATTGTTTTGAATATGCTCAACCTTTCTGATAAACTACCTATCCACCTTCCAAATTGATTCTGGGAATTCAAAACATTGTATTTTAGGACCTAAATGCTGCTAGGGACTGAGTTTTTAGGGACGGCCTTGAATGGGGGCCGAGTTTGTTAGGGGCCGGGTGTGTCAGGGGCCGAGTCTGTTAGGGGCCAAGATGTCCATAAATCCTCAGTGGTTAGTGCACTTGCCTCTGATGCTAGAGGTCTTGGGTTCGATCCCCGGCAGCGGAGATAAAATTTCGGTGTCCGAACACGCTCCATTGGCATCATTTGCAGATGAATGTGATAAAGTGCACCGTCCTTCGGATCGGGACGTTAACTGGAGGCCCCCTGTGCAGGGAGAACCATCCCCTGTGCAGGTTAAAGATCCCTACCGTAATTACATGATTACTGTGTAGGCTTTCATCCTGCAAAACCTGGAGTGTATGTAATATACACCTGCGGTAATGGTCAGATGTGACCGATGCAGTATCAGTAGATAGATAGATAGATGAAATTACATCTCGAGCCCTGTCGCCCAATGAAACCAATAGGGTTTATCGGTCTACCTAAACACTGGAAACACAGCAAAAGACGTGCAAAAGACGGGCAGAGACACGCAAAGACATTTAAATTGGGCAAAGGCACATAAAAATATGCTGAAAGACCCCATCCCAGACCCACAAACCCCCATAATGCATAGTCACCATCATAAAAGAGCGCAAAGACTATGAGGCTGAGATATAAGGGATAAGCAAAGATACATAAAATAAGCCAAGAGACGCAAAGACACCAAATAAAATTCAAAGACATGCACAAAAGCAATAATTTAAATAAATATATGGGCACATATGAAATATACATGTATATAAATGAATAGAAAAATTGAGTTTTTTAAGTTTGAAAGGCACGTAAACACACACAAAGACGCACAAAAGATGGGCAAAGACACACCAAAGACATGCAAAGACACATAGAAATATACAACAAGAGGGCCCAGAGGGCCCTGGTTCGCTCACCTGATCCAATGTATAACAAGTGGGCCCCGGGCAGGGTCAATTTTGGCCCCAGGGCTATAATTTGAACAATCTTGGTAGAGGTCCACAAGATGAAACTTCTTATCGAATATGAAAGACCTGGGCTTTCTGGTTTCAGAGAAGAAGATTTTAAAGGTTTACCCTGCATATAGAAGTCTATGTAAAACCAGATTTTCCCTATATAAGTCTATGTTTAACCAAAGAGCCCCGGAGCGGGGGCATTTTTGGCCCCAGGGCTATAATTTTAACAATCTTGGTAGAGGTCCACTAGCTGAAGCTTAATAACAAATATCAAAGACCTAAGAGTTGTGTTTCAGAGAAGATGATTTTTAAAGATTTTCCCTATATAAGTCTATGTAAAACCAAAGGGCCACATGGCGGGGGCATTTTTTGGTCTCAGGGATTTAATTTGAACAATCTTTATAGAGGTCCACTAGCTGAAGCTTCATAACAAATATTGAAGACCTAAGCCTTGTGGTTTCAGAGAAGAAGATTTTTCAAGATTTTCCTTATATAAGTCTATGTAAAACCAAAGGGCCCCGGAGCTGGGGCATTTTTAGCCCCAGGGTTATAATTTGAACAATCTTGGTAGAGGTCCGAAAGATGAAGCTTCATACCAAATATCAAAGACCTGGGCCTTGAAGTTTCAGAGAAGAAGATTTTTCAAGATTATTCCTATATAAGCCTATGTAAAACAAAAGGGCCCTGGTGCAGGGGGATTTTTGGCCCCAGCACTATAATTTGAACAATCTTGGTAGGGATCCACTAGATGAAGCTTCATACCAAATATCAAAGACCTGGGCCTTGCGGTTTCAGAGAAGAAGATTTTTCAAGATTTTCACTATATAAGCCCATGTAAAACCAAAGGGCCCTGGTGCGGGGGGCATTTTTAGCTACAGCACTATAATTTGAACAATCTTGGTAGGGGTCCACTAGATGAAGCTTCATACCAAATATCAAAGACCTGGGCCTTGGGGTTTCAGAGAAGAAGATTTTTAAAGATTTTCCCTATATAAGCCTATGTAAAACAAAAGGGCCCCCATGCGGGGGCATTTTTGGCCCCAGCACTATAATTTGAACAATCTTGGTAGGGGTCCACTAGATGAAGCTTCATACCAAATATCAAAGAACTGGGCCTTGCGGTTTCAGAGATGTAGATTTTTCAAGATTTTCCCTATATAAGCCAATGTAAAACCAAAGGGCCCCCGTGTGGGGGCATTTTTAGCTCCAGCACTATAATTTAAACAATCTTGGTAGGGGTTCACTAGATAAAGCTTCATACCAAATATCAAAGACATGGGCCTTGCGGTTTCAGAGAAGAAGATTTTTAAAGATTTTCCCTATATAAGCCCATGTAAAATCAAAGGGCCCCCGTGTGGGGGCATTTTTGGCCCCAGCACTAAAATTTGAACAATCTTGGTAGGGGTCCACTAGATGAAGCTTCATACCAAATATCAAAGACCTGGGCCTTGCGGTTTCAGAGAAGATTTTTAAAGATTTTCCCTATATAAGCCCATGTAAAACCAAAGGGCCCTGGTGCGGGGGGCATTTTTGGCCCTAGAACAAAAATTTGAACAATCTTGGTAGGGGTCCACTAGATGAAGCTTCATACCAAATATCAAAGACCTGGGCCTTGCGGTTTCAGAGAAGAAGATTTTTAAAGATTTTCCCTATATAAGCCCATGTAAAACCAAAGGGCCCCCGTGCGGGGGCATTTTTAGCTCCAGCACTATAATTTGAACAATTTTGGTAGGGGTCCACTAGATAAAGCTTCATACCAAATATTAAAGACCTATCCCTTGCAGTTTCAGAGAAGAAGATTTTCAAAGATTTTCCCTATATAAGCCCATGTAAAACCAAAGGGCCCCCGTGTGGGGGCATTTTTGGCCCCAGCACTGAAATTTGAACAATCTTGGTAGGGGTCCACTAGATGAAGCTTCATACCAAATATAAAAGACCTGGGCCTTGCGGTTTCAGAGAAGAAGATTTTTAAAGATTTTCCCTATATAAGCCAATGTAAAAGCAAAGGGCCCCCGTGCGGGGGCATTTTTGGCCTCAGCACTTAAATTTGAACAATCTTGGTAGGGATCCACTAGATGAAGCTTCATACCAAATATCAAAGACCTGGGCCTTGTGGTTTCAGAGAAGAAGATTTTTAAAGATTTTCCCTATATAAGCCCATGTAAAACCAAAGGGCCCTGGGGCGGGGGCATTTCTAGCTCCAGCACTATAATTTGTACAATCTTGGTAAGGGTCCACTAGATGAAGCTTCATACCAAATATCAAAGACCTGGGCCTTGCGGTTTGAGAGAAGAAGATTTTTAAAGATTTTCCCTATAAGCCCATGTAAAACCAAAGGGCCCCGGGGCGGGGGCATTTCTAGCTCCAGCACTATAATTTGTACAATCTTGGTAAGGGTCCACTAGATGAAGCTTCATACCAAATATCAAAGACCTGGGCCTTGCGGTTTCAGAGAAGAAGATTTTTAAAGATTTTCCCTATATAAGCCCATGTAAAACCAAAGGGCCCCCGTGCGGGGGCATTTTTGGCCCCAGCACTATAATTTGAACAATCTTGGTAGGGGTCCACTAGATGAAGCTTCATACCAAATATCAAAGACCTGGGCCTTGCGGTTTCAGAGAAGAAGATTTTTTAAGTTTTCGGTGAAAAAAATCTATTTTTGGCTACTGTGACCTATATGTGCAACGGACCGCAACCATTTGAACAACTTTGAAAGGGGACCTCCTAAGGATCATTCCTGTGAAGTTTGGTCAAAATCCGTTCAGTGGTTTAGGAGGAGATGTCGTTTGAAGAAAAGTTTACGGACGCACGCACGGACGGACGACGGACAAAAAGTGATCCCAAAAGCTCACCTTGTCACTACGTGACAGGTGAGCTAAAAATGCCCAAAGAGCCCCCTCTTCTCTCTCCCCCACCCCCTCAACAACATTGTGCATAGTCACCGAAAACATGCACATATGCATATTATATTATTCAGTCTGCTCATTAGAACCCCTCGATTATTATGGTTCAGTTAATTCATCTGGATAATGAATGATGAGTCTGCTCATTAGAATCGTGCATTTTTGTCTTGAATGATACATGCATGTCTCTGGTGGCTGTGCATAACGTTTATTTGTTGAGGGGTGGGGAAGAGAGAGGATGGGGCTCTTTGGGAATATTCGAATTTTTTATGTGTCTTTGGTGTGTCTCTGCCCGTCTTTTGTG
The DNA here is from genome assembly GCA_963580285.1 of Lucinisca nassula. Lineage (NCBI taxonomy): Eukaryota > Metazoa > Mollusca > Bivalvia > Lucinida > Lucinidae > Lucinisca > Lucinisca nassula. The sequence continues at coordinate 80,746,049 of OY757019.1, read as the reverse complement.
CGTCTTTGAGTGTGTTTGCGTGCATTTCAAACTTAAAAAAAAATAGATTTTTTTTCTATTTATGTATATCTATTTCATATCTGCCTACATATTTATTTATTTTTTGCTTTTAATGCATGCCTTTGCGTTCTATATGGTGTCTTTGCGTATCTTGGCTTATTTTTTTGTGTCTTTGCTTATCCTTTTATATCTCAGCCGCATAGTCTTTGCGCACTTTTGTCTTTTATGATGGTGACTATGCATTATGGGGTTTGTGGGTCTGGGATGGGGTCTTTCAGTTTATTTTTATGTGTCTTTGCCCATCTTTTGTGCGTATTTGCGTGTCTTTGCGTACTTTGCCCGTCTTTGCAGTGTTTAGGTAGACCCAGGTTTATAAGCATGGACGGTCTGACTCGCACCGCAATGTCTGGGCAGGCTTGGATCCACTAAGCGGTTTACCAATACTTGTGTGCGGGTCGAATTCAGCTCTGCCTTGAAGCACCATGCAGCTCATCTATGTCTTCCAGCCCCAAGGATAAGAATCGAGATACGGTATACCCCGAATCAGAATCATTACTGGTGGCACGTCAAATGGAGCGCTTGGTGCAGTGGTAGCGCATCAGATTTGTGATCGAGATGTTGCGGGTTCGATCCTTACGCCAAAGTGTTGTGCCCTTGAGCAAGGCACTTCATCCACATTGTTTAAAAAAAAAAAAAAAAAAGTACTGGTTACTACCCAGGAAATCCTGCTCGTAATGCTCAGATGTGAGCGAGTAGCAGTAATAGGAGAAAAAAGGAAAAAAAAAATGAACCCAGATGAGTGAGCAGATGCAGAATGCACAAGTGCTAACTTTTCAAAAGGGCTCCAGATTTTATTTTCTAAAAATATAAATGATAAGGGTTCCCCTTAATAGCAAAATAGGACTCCTTTTCACAAATAGGACTTTACCCTAAATAGTGGAAAGAACTTTTTATACCCCCGTCATTCGAAGAATGGTGGAAAGGGCATATAGCGTTGCCCCTGTCTGTCCGTCTGTGCGCCCGAAACTTAAACGCAGTCAATAACTTCCTTATTTCTTGATAGATTTTAAAATTACTCGGCAGAAATGTTTACCAACATGAGACGATGTGTCACATGCAAAACCCAGGTCAGTACCTCCAAGGTCAAGGTCATACTAAAGAGGTCAAAGGTCAAAAAAGGGGTCCGAAACTTAAACCCAGTCAATAACTTTCTTATTTCTGGATGGATTTTGAAATTACTTTGTAGAAATGTTAACCATCATGAGACAATGTGTTGTGTGCAAAACCCAGGTCCGTACCTCCAAGGTCAAGGTCATACTTAGAGGTCAAAGGTAAAAAAAAAGGGTCTGAAACTTAAAGCAGTCAATAACTTACTTATTTCTGGATGGATTTTGAAATTACTTCGAAGAAATGTTAACCATCATGAGACGATGTGTCACATGCAAACCCAGATCCATACCTCCAAAGTCAAGGTCATACTTAGAGGTCAAAGGTAAAATAAATGGTCCGAAACTTAAACGCAGTCAATAACTTTCTTATCTCTGGATGGATTTTGAAATTACTTGGCAGAAATGTTGGCCATCATGAGACTATCTGCCTCACACAAAACCAAGGTCCTTGCCTCCAAGGTCATACTTAGACGTCAAATGTGAAAAAGGGTCCAAAACTTTCTATGGATGAATACGAACATAGACATATATTCAGGCGGGGGCATCCGTATCCTATGGACGCATTTCTAGTTTTTTTCTAAAAGGATCCATATTATTGATAAAAATCAATTATTCAACATTTTGTTCAAGATTTTCGACTTTGGTCTTGCACAAATAATATATTTTTAGATATTTGTATTTGAAAATTTTGCCGGTATAGATAAAGATAAAGAAGCTTTATTTAACGTCTTATATCAGGAACAAATAACATTAGCCTGTTAGAGCTTTTATTGGGACAAACAAAGTATCCTTTAACAAATACTTACCTGCCTTCATTTATCTTCCAAAGACAACCCACGATAATGCGAGTGTCAGCCAAGGGAGCTCCTAGTACCATTTTTCACGCCTTTGGTATGGCGCGACCGGGGGTCTATCCCGTGACCTCCCATTCCCGAAGCGGACGCTGTACCACTGAGCTATCGGGGCTGGTGTGTTTTCTTTTGCTTTATCTGCAACCCCCGATGGCATCTTTCACCTCCAAACATTGGCAGGCGTAGTGTAGCCGTAACTCAATTGTTGCATGTCTGAAAAATACATACATTTTCATGTGTTTGCGTACATGCCAGAAAAAATGTATCACGATACTATCGCGATACCAGACAGGCGATACAATACAGTATCACGATACTTACTTTGTACAGATTTGCTATGTTTTATTAGGTAAATTTGGACTTCTATTGTAGAGTAGAAAACAGAGTTTCCTGTTCAATAACAACAAATTTGGTACATTAAACATGTCCTTATATTTATATGCAATAAAATACAATAATGACTTGACAAAAACAAAATGTTTCCATATAAGTGATTTAAATGCTGATCTGGCATGTTCAATGTCTGGTTCAGCATCCATTGTTATACCCGCTTTTTCGATGAAAAATCAGGTATATTGTTTTCGTACCAGAGTTGAGTGGGCGTCTGTCTGTCCGTCTGTCTGTCTGTCCGTCACGTTTCTTGTAAATGGATCTCCTCCGCAACCACTGAAGTTACACTTTTGAAACTTTGCATGTGGATAGTACATGGTATGTAGATGGCATTGGTTTACTTTTTTGTGACCTTGACCCCAACATGGCCCCAAGGTCAAGGGTAAAAAAAGTATGACTTTGTCATATCTTAAGTTCACTTTTAGAACTTTGCATGTGGATAGTACATGGTATGTAGATGGCAGTGGGCTACTTTTTTGTGACCTTGACCCCAACATGGCCCCAAGGTCAAAGGTCAAAAAGTATGATTTTGCCATATCTCCTAAACTATTCGAGTTACACTTCTGAAACTTTGCTTATTGGATGGCCCTTGGAATATAGAACAAATTGGGCAACTTTTGGGATGACCTTCACCTCAACATACGGCCCCGCCCATAGGGGCTTGAAGAAATATATGGGCTGCATGATGCTTCCACACAGAGCTGAATCCGGCCCGCACACTAGTACTGGTATACTGGATCTAAGCCTGTCCAGGAACCGCGGTGCGAGGCGGACCGTCGATGCTAATAAACCCTATTGGTTTCGTTGGGCGACAGGGCTTGAGAAGTCATTTCATCTCAGTGTCGGGTAAAAGTTCCACAAAATTGGAAGCAACGTCTCCAAAATGACCTTTACAGTGTTGACCTCAAATCAAACAAACAAAATCACCTCAACATGACCCCAAGGTCAAGGTCAAAATGTATGATTTTGCCATATCTTCTAAACTATTGGAGTTACACTTCTGAAACTTTGTTTATTGGATGGCCCTTGGAATATAGAATAAATTGGGCTACTTTTGGCATGACCTTGACCTCAACATGACCCCAAGGTCAAAGGTCACATAATATGACTTTGCCATATCTCCTAAACAAGGTCAAGGTCAAAATGTATGATTTTGCCATATCTTCTAAACTATTGGAGTTACACTTCTGAAACTTTGTTTATTGGATGGCCCTTGGAATATAGAATAAATTGGGCTACTTTTGGCATGACCTTGACCTCAACATGACCCCAAGGTCAAAGGTCACAAAATATGACTTTGCCATATCTCCTAAGCAAATGGAGTTACACTTCTGAACCTTTGCTTATTGGATGGCCTTTGGAATATAGAATATATTAGGCTACTTTTGGTATGACCTTAACCTCTACCTGACCCCAAGGTCAAAGGTAAAAAAGTATGACATTGTCATATCAGTTACACTTCTGAAACTTTGGTTATTGGATGGCCCTAGGAATTTTTCAGCTGTTTTTCTTTGTGTTTATATCATAGTTTGAAGAGGGGAGAACATAACAAAACTTTAATCACAAAATTTATCACGAACGTCATTACATCAAAATATCCTTCATTAATAAGGGTTTAAACAAGGAATTCCATACAAAGTTGGGTTTACAAGGATATTCATTATGTGAATGTTAGAGTGACGAAAAACATTAAGCTCAAATGAATAATTAAATAAATAAAACGGAAGCGAAAACTTTGATCTGCAATCGAAAACTGCTGATTTTGAAACAAAGTTTAGAATGTCATCGACCTGTTCCAATCATAAAATTGGGGTTTCATCATATTGACTTGTTACCATGATGATGGTCTATTGTGTTTTTACATATGAATACAGTAAAATTCCTATATTAAGACCACCTTTGGGACAGTTCAGAACAAAGTGGTCTTAAAACTTTTGAAGAGTCCCAAAGGTGGTTTCTAATTATGATATACTGGGTGTAGAAAACACAAGGATAGAATCACTGGGACTTGTAGCATTTTTTTTTAAGAATTTGTATATTGTCTAGGTATTCAGTGTCACTGAATAATAGAATATATATACCACAATGTATATTGCTACAAGTCCCTGTGGATAGAATAATTGAAATCTTCTCAATCAATAAGCTTTTAAAAGCCGATTTTCTCGATTTTAGGTGGTCTTAATAGCAGAATTTTACTGTATATATCTACTGCAGGTGATAAGCCATGTACTACTACGAACAACAGAGCCAAGATGGCAGCGTCAATCTTGGCAGCGTCAGTGACATCACAGAGACGCAGTCAGCATTTGAAATGCGGCCCTGGCCTGCCCACTATTCATCACAAGCCAGTATAACGCCAAGCTTCAAGAGTTTTATGTCAGCTTACACACCGTCTCAGGCATCATTTTTTGTTCTTCCTGTCACGTCAGAAATACCAGATCAGATGCGGCGGCCACAAGATAATTGGGGATTTGCCTTCTGTTCGCTGTTTATCAACCCCATCTTTGGGGTAGTTGCTCTTCTATTGGCAGGTATGGTATGCTATTATACATTTTAGAATTCAAAGGGTTAACTAATCCATTAGAGCTAAAAATAGGAGAAAAACCACCTGACCTTCCGTTGTAGAACTTGGCGTCTCACACTTTCCAGGAGTTGCAAAATGGCTGAACGTTTTGCAAACAGTGTAGGCCCTTATCATACACCACATTCTGCAGCATCTGATCTGGGCCTACACTGTTTGCCGATTACCCGCTTTGGTGTTTCCAGTACAAAATGGGTCAATTATAAGCCATGTCAGGTAGCCTTTTATCATATGAGTCTGCTGTCTTTGGTGTCTGTCAAATAGTTACCTGGGCATGAGTTAACCCTTGACCTGCTGAATATTCATATATGCCACACTCACTACTGATTATCAGCCAATCAGATTACTTGATTCAAATTATTGCAACAAATTCATAATCCGTATGACAATGTAGATCCTGATCAGATGGCTTCTTCAGAAACCATCTGATCTGGATCTTCATTGTTTGAAAGATAAGACATATCCGGGCTCAGCAGGACAAGGGTTAAAAATCCATAAATTACAGTATTTATAGTAGTCGCAGATAAGATTGACTAGGCGGAGCTATTCAGGTGTTGCCAATATATGTCAAATTCGCTGAGTCCACCAGAAGATTCGGTAGAGTGCCTTTCGCATGCTTTCTACAAGCGGAAAAAATGGCCGTATGTACGCCACAGTTTTGTTTGCGTTTCAGTTGAATACACACAATCGGGTGGCTTGGTTTACCTTTTTGTTAATAGAACATTCCAAAGGCAGGCACAAGCGAAAGCTCCGCCTAGTCAATCTTATCTGCGACTACTATACCTTATATATTCGAACAGACAAAGCTGAACAAACAGTTTAGACCCCATGAGACTCTGTAGAATGCGGCATCTCATCAGGGTCTACACTGTTTGCCACTCATCCAGGTATTTCTAGGCACAACATGAGTTGTTCAATTATACTTGTTCCAATTTTAGAGCAAGTATGATAGGAAGTTTAGGGCAGATACAGTATACACAGGAACATCAACGCAACTCAATTTAGAGAAAGCTGGAGTTTACATGGTTATACATTACATGTATTAGTTACATGTTATTTTGATTCTTGACTGTGAATATTGGATCACATTCCCTACCTCAGACTGATATTTGCTCAAGACATAAGGCGAGAGCAAATATCACATTCAGCCAGGATCCCATGTTCCCCCGTCAAGAATCAACATAATGAATTTGTTATACGGTACTGCAAAGTTTTTTCACGACATTTTGTACGTTGTTGCAATGTTTTTCAAAGAGTTCTTGTGTAACCGGTGCCATGAGAAGTTCATTTACTTGGAAATCATCAAGTACGCCTTTATGCAAGCCCTATGTGATGATTCTAGCAAGTACCCGCAACACAAACTTAGCCTTAGGTTTGTATGAAAAAACAGAAAAATATCTTTGACTATATACAGGCCTCTGTGGCCTGATAGGTAAGAGCGCGCTGCCTCTTAATCATTAGGTCTGCCACTGCTGTGGCTCAAGCCTTGCTCGGGCCACAGTAATGTGAGCTGCCAAGTTCTGCAACGGAAGATGAGGTAGTTTTTCTCCGGGTACTCCAGTTTTCATCCAACTTTGATTAATAATCAGCTCAAAATAAGTGAAATAGGACCTTAACCCTTATCTTGCTGTTCGCGACAACCCCTATCTTTGCAAACAGTGTAGATCCAGATCAGATGGCTTCAGTTTATGGATTTGTGGCAATAAATTACATCCAGTAATTTGATTGGTTGATAGACAGAAATGGGTGTGGCTTAAATGAATATTCAGCAAGATAAGGGTTAAAACCAAAACATCTCTGATTATATGCATAACTCTTGCATACCGTAACAATCCTAAAACTTGGACAGCTTGAGGACTTGCTGTAATCCTCCTAAAATTGTAACAAGTTTGTTTTGCTATCCAGCAAGGACTCCAAAAGGTGCAGACAGAATGGCGAACACTGTAGGCCCTTATCAGATCCTGATCTGGGTCGACACTGTTTGCTTAGGCCTGTCTGTAACAATACTTAGGATCATTAGGGTAAAAATTTGAGAAACATTTCTTTTTCTTATTTGGAGTTATGAAAGACAGAATTATCTCACATAGACCTGTTATCCATCGTTTTTTTTTTCCAGAAATGTCACGACAGTTCTTCAACAAGAAGCAGTATGTAAAAGCCGCAAAATACGGAAACTACGCAAAAGGTGCAGCCATGGGAGGGATAATTTCGATGATCATAGTTTTAGTTCTCATCTTCGCCCAAGTCATCCATTATCATCTAAAGTTTGCCTATTAGTGTTAACATTTTGTACATAGACTTCCATTCTTCCATTCTATCTTATTTCTTATTGACTAGACCCCATAGCTGTGAATATGGAGGTGTAGCGGATACTTTTCTTCTTTTTTTTTTCTTGTTAGAAACAAATATATTGTGGGTATTTGTTAGAATTGCCTCATTGAGGCAATTTTAACAAGTACGAACAATATAGTGTCTAATGGAGAAGGTGGATTTCTCAAAGAAAGATGATTTTTACCAGATTTTCTTTGATGTGCATAATTTTCTGCAGTTAAGCTTCAAAATAACTATCATGGTCTACATTACTACTTGTCAAGGGAGTGAAACTCAGTATGTATGACACAGCATCTGAACCCTTATCCTACTGAATAAATCAATTTAGCCACACCCATTTCTAACTATCAGCCAATCAAGTTACTTGATGTGATGTATTTGTTTAGTTCACAAACTGAATGCCAAACAGTGTAGATCCTGATCAGATGGCTTCTTCAAAAACCCTCTGATCTGGATCTGGGCTGTTTGCAAAGGTAGGGGCTATTATGTGTAGCAGGACAAGGGTGGGCAATTTTTTTCCTTTCCAGAGCAGAGCCTTTTATATGGAAAGAAACTATATCAAATTTAAGAGCTTTAATTCTTTTTATTATGTTAATTTTCATGCATGTGTAGAAAGTGTAATATGAAGGCCACACCCATGTACATGTATTACATTGAAGATTGTACATTTTGTAAACAAGAGAAATTGTTTATGATTATAAATAGCTGCTGGAAAGATTATTTGATATCACATAGCTCAAGATAAGGAGAGGAAAAGAGGATTATTATCCCCATGCTTTAGCATTTGGGGATATTGTGAATACCCTAATGTCTGTCTGTCTATCCATTTGTCTGTCAGTCACACTATCTCCTCCTTACCCAGTGGCCGGAAGACAACCAAATTTGGAAAATTACTTTCTTACATGATGAGGGCATGGGAGAGCAGCATTATAATTGGCTCGGTGTAAAGTATGTGGATCTGCGATGACATGCCATTGACTGAACGCTCTAGGTTTGGGAAAGTTTTTGTTATTTCTTGACTAAATCAAATGAATGCCGTCATGAGAAAATCTGTCTTCATGATTTGCAAACTGATGGGACAGATACCAGTCTGCTCAGATAAACAGACTCGCAGAAGTCTTGAAACAAATTATGGTCAGATGTTTTTCTCATTACATGGCTCATATGTTGTGGGTATTTGTTAGAATTGCCTCTATGAGGCAATTCTAACAAATACCCACAACATATGCTTGTTTCTGACAGGAAACAAGGCAAATCATCCCTAGATTGTCGGATATCGTAATTGGTTTATACTAATTTATCTTAGTTCGATTGCGATGAAAAGCTTTAAGCTTATTTGAATCACACTCTAACACTCATTCTGGATGTTATCACACATGCCGGAGAGAGGCTACCCCTTTACACCTGGGTGGAGTGGGGTAGTGGCATAACGTGTCTTGCCCATGGACAAGCCTCCCCTCCAGTGGCAGGGATTCAAACCCACAACCTCTCAAACATAAGTCGAACACTAACCACTGAGATATTGAGGCAGAATACCCTGATTATTCCTCATTATCTGTGGCCAATTGTTTCAACAATTTCACAAATCAGAGGAAATATTAATTTATGCTATTTATTATGGTTCATCTATAACGAGCACTATTCAGATGTTAAGCTGGTGGGCCTGCCCAGAAACTGTTTGAATAGAGTTAAGAATTTAACTATGGCAAGTTTAGCTTGAAAGTGACCAGCACCAATCTCCATTTTTGGTAAAGTTGGAATTATTGGGCCCAGCTGTTTAAAGCATTATTAGCCTGAACAACCATCTTATCAAGTGACAGCCATATTTAACCCATCCTGTACCAGAAACCCCAAAATGCGTACCCTGGCAAACAGTGCAGGCCCAGATCAGACACCGCAGAACGCGGTGTCTGATCAATGCCTCCACTGTTTGCTTAAAGTTCAGTCATTTTCAAAAAACAATTTGAAGAAAACACAACCTTATATCCCTAAATTTTGAAATGGGACTCCTGCTATATATAAGGAGGAAGATACCATTTGGTACAAAAAGGGTTAATGTTCAAAATATTTAGTACCGAGTAGATGGAGCCGGCCTCTGTAGCTCAGTCGGATGTGCATCTGACTGATCAGGAGGATGCGGGTTCGATACCTGCAGTGGTCAGCAACATTCTTTTATGAAGATTGATCATGAAATCTTTTCTATGGTCATTCTCTCCCTTGGGCTGATTCAAGAAGGGCAGTTGTCAGTTTCTGGCAAAAGAATGTGCACTGTACTGGTTAACCGCTTACGTTTTAGCCTGCCCAGGAAAAGTGTAGATAGGTAAACTGACTCATAAATGACCTAAAATAGTGTTGATAGGCAAACACAAACAAACAAATAAAAGCAAGTACATAGATGGCTTAACAAGTTCTGCAATATGGTAGTTCAGGTATTTTTCTGTGGGTACTGCAGTTTTGGCCCACCTCTGATTGACAATTTGCTTGAAACAAGAGAAATCAATATCTTAAAAGGCTGTTACTCGAGCAATCAATATAGAAAAAAATACAAATAGTTTTGCTGAAATTTGAAAAAAAAATAAATTGTCAATAGCAGCTATTGAAATGCAAATCCTGCGCAACTTTTTTTTTTTTCAGAAAAAAAGGTGTAGGCCTTATTTCCTGGTAAACTTTATCACCTTTGACTTGTCTAACTGTTCCTTTACATCATGCTAACAAGTCTGTGAAATGAACACCCCTCTAAACCCCACTTTATATAGAGAAAACAGGTTTAAAAGTGAAATATTATTTTGCTTATATCTGCTCTAAGATATAGGTTGTGGGTTCTCGTTAGAACCGCCTCAATGAGGCGGTTCTAACGAGAACCTACAACTTATGTTTGGAGTGTAAATAAGAAAACATATCCAGAAAACTTCATCAGAAAAGTTGTTATTTTGGTGATTTTAAAGAATGCACTATATTATACAGGTGTGTTAGCATGTTTTAACAGCTGGGCCTGGGTTTTTCAACTTACATGTATTAGTCTGCTGATATTAATTGTCGTAAAATTTCATCACATACATGTACATTCTTTATCATGTTATTTTGTCATAACTGGAAAACAGAATTGCATAGAAATAGAGTTAATCCCGAAGTTGTGTATAAGACATAAAGCATTAATTATACATACATATGCATCACAAAAACCCACCTATATAATTTTGACCCCCAGAAACCCCACTATTAAATGTAAAATTGGGGTTTACAGGGGTATATTTTTCTTATTTCTGCTCATAGACTGTGATGGGTACTAGTAAGAACGGCCTAACAAGTACCCCCAATCTGTGTTTTGAGCAGAAATACGAGAAGTATCAGATGTTTTTATCTGAAAATTTTAATATTTTTGGTGGTAAAATTTTCATTATATTTGAAAAGGTGTGTTTTGATGATGGCCTTAAAAGAAAAAGTGTAAAAAATATTTATTAGCCAGTTCATGGAGAAAAATACCTTCAATATGTGTGAGGACCCTCGTTATAATGACAGTGTTTGTTCCCTAATATTTTGCCCTCACAAAAAATCCCAGTTGGGAGTATGACAGTATGACCGGTAATAAAGGGCCTTTTCCCCTTCATTACTCCAAGGAAAAAATGTTGTAGACATTCGTTAGAATTGCTTCGGTGAGGTGATTCTAACAGAAGTCTTTTTTGTTGGATTCTGGGAGTGGTAGATTACAAGGATCTTTCATGACAAAGGATTCATTATGGGCATTTTCAACCCGAGGGAAGCTCACACCAATCGGAATCTAGGCTAAGCCTGAGCTAAGAATTCATTCCATTGAAATGAGTTTTTTTGTTGTTATAACGAATGTCGGTATAAAGAGGGCTGACCGTATAAATCTGGGCCATAACTCCAGATAAGGAGGATAACTGATGATAATTTTGAGAAATGTTTTTTTTTTTAAGGGGAATGGGAATACTTCAGTGGAGGAAACTTCTGCAAAAGTATTTTTGTCTCCCATGTCAGTGGGGGTCAACTCTTTAAAGGAAAGTAGGGGTCAACTCTTTAAAGGAAAGAATTTGCTCCTGAGGAGCAAATTCTTTCCTTTAAGAGCAGACCCCTTTTTCAGTTGGACTGGGCCTACATCTATAAAAAGCAAACAGGAAGACCTGAAAGTTGTTTCCCTTTGAAAAAATGGTGGAAAATGTGCTAGGTGTTCCAATTCCCCTTAATTTCTCCATAAAACATGTTTTAAGTCCTTCTTAGAATCGCCTCAACCAAGAGCTTATCACATCAGCTCCTTGCCTCAACTCATTGAGGCAATTCTAAATAGAACCTACATGTTACTAGCAAGAAAAAAAAAACGGAATGATTTGCCAAGTTCCGCAAAAGAAGGTCTCCAGGTACTCCGGTTTTTGTCCAAATCTCATGTACAATTGGCTCAAAATAAGTGAAAGAATCTTGAAAAGGCCATAAAACAAAAAGAGAAATGGAAAATTATTCACTAATTATCCTTGTTCTCATATCAAGGTTTATGAAGTTCAAAAACAAATGTTAAGAAGATATTTTCTGACAAAAGTGACAAAATGTTTTGCTAATCCCAATTTTACAAGAGAAGAAATTCATCATTTGTATATTTAACCCTTTTTGTACCAAATGGTATCTTCCTTCTTATATATGACAGGAATTCATTTCAAAATTTAGGGATGTTGCAAATAGTGTAGGCCCTGATCAGACGCATTTTGTGGCGTCTGATCTGGGCCTGCACTCTGCCAAGTACCCGTTTTGGGGTTTCCTGTACAAAATTGGTGAAAGCTACATGCATATTTTATGATGGGGTTTAACCCATTCAGTACCAGAAACCCCTAAAGGGGTACCCTGGCAAACAGTGTAGGCCACGATCAGTCTCCACAGAAGCAGCGTCTGATCAGGGCCTACACTGTTTGCAAAAAGTTGAGCTTTTTTTTCAAACAAATTTTGAAGAAAACACAACCTGAACCCCTAATTTTTTAAATGGACTCCTCATCAATGGATTTTTGATTAACATGCAGGTACAGAGGCAACATCCACATAAGTGGGCCCCTTTCAAGGTAGTTGGCTTGGTGCACCCATGGCAGATCTTACACCAGATCTCCAGTCTTGTATATATATAAGGAGGAAGATTCCATTTGGTACAAAAAGGGTTAATAGAGTATGTTTTCATATGTTCTGTAATTGACAAAGTAATTCAGGATGATTTTATTATCTTGCCTGTATATAATGTAATGTAGAGCAGATGTTTTATAAAACAAACTGTAAATATTATTATACTTACTACCAGTCATATTTAGGACAGGGAAATAATGTATGTAAGAGACAAAACAATGTTTTGGAAACGGAAAATTGAAAATAACCACTTGAAAACTGAAATAGGGCCTATTTTCAGGAATAAAATCAAAAATCATTTTTGCTATAGCTATTTTTCAAGCGAATCTGTAGAATATCTAACCCAGATTATAATATTTTGGCTAATTTTGCAAGCTTCTTTTGCCATTATAATAGTCTAAGGCACACCATGCAGTTTCAGTATTTCTCATCTGAACTTGGCACACCTAACCCATTGTATACTAGTGAACTCTTCCATTGCTTTATGTTGGATAAGTCCATTTGTCATATAAGGGTTGTCAGGCCTTTTTTTTTTCATTTTTATTCTATTTTCGTTAGCAAATAGTACAGGCCCTGATGAGACGTGGCATTCTGCGGCTTCTGATCTGGGCCAGCACTGTTTTGCCAAGGTACCTCTTAAGGAGTTTCCAACATGCAATGGGTTAATATGCCTTAATGTGGGAAATTACCCACAATGCAGGGATTAAGAAAGCAAGACGACTATTTAATGGTTTTCGGTTGTATTAAATTTTCATGTTTTCCAAAAACATTGAATGCATGAAACAAGAAAACAAAAATGGTGAAAATTTGAGAAAACTTCATAGGTTGTTTTGTTGAGCTGAGGCGTTTGATTGGCATGATAAAGCCAGGAATTTTTATGCCCCCGACATTCAAAGAATGGTAGAAAGGACATATAGTATTACCCCTGTCCATTAAGATAGCATTAGCAATTTGCACTTCAGTTTTTAACTTCCAGCCCAGCAGGCACACGTCACAAGGGCAACGTCAAATCAACTTTGTTGCTACGTCAAGACGTTGCACTGACGTAGATGTGACATCAACTTGCATAAAAGTCATGACATTGCACCGACGTCATTGTGACATCACTATACATCATGTGCCTGCTGGGAGGTGGGGGCATCTGTGTGAATTGGACACATGTTTTTCTTCCAATTACACATTCCAAATGATTTACAAAATTAAGCTTTTTTCTGTAGTATAGACATATTTTAAAGTTAGCATTCCATTTCAAACCAAATTGGTTTGACATGTTTAGTGTACACTTGTAATTTTAGTTTTATTTGTAATTAAACATACACATTTAATGTGTTCATATAGTTATACAATCTGTTTGAAATTACACCCAGCATTCAAGGATTGTCAAGAATTGAAGTTTGTTGTGAGTAGCATGGATATTCTACTTTTGTTATAAAAATCTTTGCTATGGGTGCTTGTTAGAATAACTGCAATAACGTGATTTTAACAAATGTTGATAGTATTGGTTTCTGAAGAGAAGTAGGAAAAATTATCCTTTAATTGCCCTCACTTCTTAATGTTGGGCAGTAGGGCGAAGTTGTTATGTATCTTTTTGTCACTGGGGCGTCCAACTGATATTGGCTTACAGTTGGACAAGAGCTGAAACCGACCCACACACGAGTACTGGTAAACCGCTTAGAGGATCTAAGCCAACCCAGGTAAAGCGGTGCGAGTCAGACCATCCATGCTTATAAACCCTATTGGTTTCATTGGGTGGCAGGGCTTTAGATGTCATTTAATCTCAATGCCGGGTAAAAATAACTAAATAACTAAAGAGATGTAATTTTTCACGTTGTACAAAACTTAAATTTCTTATTGGCTTAAACAATATTTATCCTTCCTATAGACAAGCAGGTTCAGATACATGCACAGTTTAATGACAGTTTTTAAATGCTTGTTTGCAAAAGAATTGCACGACCCGCAGAAAAAGCGACCGACTGAAGTCGGTTGATTTTCTAAGAGTGCCCTAAAATCACTGTGTCAGTCTGTCAGTCTGTCTGTCCGTCCGTAACCCGTTTGTGAAAATTGGTGATAGTGACTTAACCGCTTGGAATATTTAAACAATTTTTGGCATACTGATAGATAAAAATGAGATCTAACCAATGAATTTGCGAAATATTACATTCTATTTAGCATAGCCTTGCCGAGGCAAAAAATGTGAAAATTTTCGAACTGCTTCTCCTCGGAACCGTTGGGCCGATTGAAGTCAAATTTCATATGGAGCCTCTATGGGATGGGGGAAACCAAAATTTGCTAATGGGGTCCAGGTCATATGACCAAAATGGCCGCCAAGCCATATATCGTCTCTATGTCTGTCCGTCCGTAACCCGTTTGTGAAAATTGGTGATAGTGACTTAACCGCTTGGAAATTTAAACAATTTTTGGCATACTGATAGATATCAATGCGATCTAACCAATGAACTTGCGAAATATTACATTCCATTTAGTATAGCCTCGCCGAGGCGAAAAATGTGAAAAGGTTTGAACTGCTTCTCCTCGGAAACTGTTGGGCCGATTGAAGTCAATTTTCATATGGAGCCTCTATGGGATGGGGGAAACCAAAATTTGCTGATGGGGTCCAGGTCACATGACAAAAATGGCCACCAAGCCATATATGTTAAAAACCCTTCAAAAATAGTCTTCTCCAGAACCACTGGGCAGATTTCCACGAAACTTGATAAATAGCATCTGGGACGTAGGCCCATCATAAATTGCTAAAATGGTGACCCTGGGTTGACCTTGACCTTCTTTGTGCCTAGATCAAACTTTGACACATATGCTTTTGTATTGGAAAAGTGAGAATGCATTTTATCCTGCAAACGATTCAGAATACAGTACTAAATATATAAGATTTATTTTTGCTCCTTACGATAAGGCGCATTTATTGGGGGAACCGTTTTAGGTCCAGGTCACATGACCAAAATGGCCGCCATTCCCATATATGGTCACTCATAAAACTAAAAGCATCCGGCGGGTCGTGCACTTCAGCTATAGCACTGGTTAGGTTCTAATATACACAATTTTTAAACAAAGGTTAATTACTATAGCTAAGTCGAATTTCAATAACTCAAATACCTTTGGGGCCTTGAGAATTTAAATGAGACAGGGGTATTTCAAACTTTTTAGGTTTAACCCATTCAGTACCAGAAACCCCTAAAGGGGTACCTTGGAAAACAGTGCAGGCCCAGATCAGATGTTGCAGGACGTGGCATCTGATCAGGGCCTCCACTGTTTGTTAAAAGTTCAGTCAATTTAAAAAAAAAAATTGATGACAACAAAACCTGCCACCCCTAAATTTTGAAATGGACTCCTGCTATATATAAGGAGGAAGATTCCATTTGGTACAAAAAGGGTTGAGCTAACAAATTGCAGAGTAATACTGTTATGTAAAAATGCCATTTGTTCAGTATGAAAGGACAAACATATTTTTGCTGAAAAGAATGCAAGTAGCTTTTGCCATGTTTGATGTTTTTCAGATCCTTGTGTAATGGATATAATTTGAATGCGATTGTTGTATCATATAATAATAGTGCTTTTTCTTTGCCATAGAGCAGTAGCCACTTGTCATTGTTCTTCTTTCATAAAAACACTAGTATGACAGATCAGCTTTAGATAATACATGTATTATTCATAGTGACAAAATGCTGAAATCAGTGATTGTTTGCATGATGATGCTAGCTAGAATCCCTTACGCTAGAACTTCTTTGAAATAATAGAAAACTAAAAGTGGAAGGTTTCAGTTTCCATGTTCAAGCCCCAGAAAACACAGCTGATAAACCCTTGGTCTCTTTTGATGGCAGAGCTTGAGATGTCATTTCATCTCAGTGTAGGGTAAAAATCTAAATATATTAGAAGGAAAGTCTCATAAATGACCTAACAAGTGTTGACAGGGATGTTAAACTCCAAATCAAACAAACATAAGGGGGTCACTTAAGAATTATATCTTTTGGATCTTCTTGAAAATAAAGGAATGTTCTAAGCAATTCTAATGAGTACACACAACATACCTTTTCAAGATAAAATCAGAAGATCCCTAAATATATGAATATCAGGAGCTACTTAAATAAATTTCTGGGGACGCACGATCAAGTTCGAGTTAGCCAATGTTAACAAGAAACCAGTGTTTGAGTTATTAAGGTTTCACTGTAGTTGACATGTTGAAAGGTTGTTCACCTCTTATTATCATGTTTGAAAACAAATATCATCTTCAAAGTTGGCAGTTTACAGATCAAAATTATTTTTATACAGTAAAGAATGTTGTAGAATAAAAGTTATACATTGTATGTTTATCAGAAAAACTTAAGGTTGTTAAAATGTTGACTTAATCTTTGACGAATCGGTTTTCATCCTCAGTTTTCTGGGTTGTGAATGTTATTTTGTTAGCTTTGCCCAGTTGTTGGTTGGTTGGTTGATTTGAGGTTAAATGTCCCCGTCAACACTGAAAAGGTCATTTTGGAGACGTTGCTTCCAATTTTGTGGGACTTTTACCCGACATTGAGATGAAATTACATCTCAAGCCCTGTCGCCCAATGAAACCAATAGGGTTTATTAGCATGGACGGTCCGCCTAGCACCGCGGTTCCTAGACAGGCTTAGCTCCTCTAAGCGGTTTACCAGTACTAGTGTGCGGGCCGGATTCAGCTCTGCATGGAAGCATCATGCAGCCAATATATTTCTTCAAGCCCCTATGGGGGCCGTTGCCCAGTTGTTTTGTTTTGTTTGAATTGAGGTTTAACGTCCCCGTCAACACTGTTTTTCTACAAAGAGCGGAACAGCGTTGACGTCTCCAAGCCCAATCAGATGGTATAGAATCATGGTTTAGACTGACATCACTTGAAGTCACTGAAAATCATGTGACTCGACGCATTCATGGAAGAATGGACTACATTGTTTTCTTTAGATTTACATTAGGCTTTACACGGGAAATATCTGGTAAAAAAAATGTGTGTAAATTTTGCAAAAAAGCTACTCAAATTTTTTGTTTTAGCAAAAATAATAGTATATTTGCCATATAGAGGTTCCAAAAGTATAACAATATGTACAATAAGGACATAATTTTGATCAGCTGGCAGTATTTGAGCCAGCAACATAGACTTTATGTTTAAAGTTTTAATGTTTAATATTTTCCTAAGCCTAAGGTGGATAAAATTTATACTTGGCCTGGTGTTGGGTGTTGGTGTATGGTTTTAACAAGCACCACCTTCACCACTGCCATTGCCCTTATGGTCAAGGTCTGTTGCTTAAAAGTCAAGTGAGCTACCTAGAGCAACAATAGGTCATGTTTTTATAAAAGACCTTTAAATGATATGCATTTACATTCCTTAAACCTTTATCATTCCTGTATTTTCTTGGAATTAAGACACATAGTTAGACCAGCCCTACTTCATTCTTGTATATAGATCAATTTTATCTGTAATTTTTTCAGTTTTATATGCAGACAGGGGAAGACATATTTTTATATATGCAAATTTATCATGATACATATCAGAATTTCATTGTATTATATATAACAATAAATTTTATAACTCATCAATTTAGTTGCTTATATTACCCATAACTACACACCCCACCATAACATTTTGATAAAAGGTTTATCAGATGAGTCTTAAACCCTTAAGATGCCAGTCGCAACAATTATCTTCTGCTTTGTCTTCTTCTGGGGCCGAGTGCGTAAAGCAGACGTAAGCTTATGCCAGATGTACGCCTGTCGTAAAATTGTCACAGAAATTTACGTGGTGTGCATAAACGAGGCATGTCGCATAGTCGTAAACTCACTCATAAAGTCAGGTCACTTGATAGCAGGCTTATCTGTAGCGTATCATGATTATTTTGCATGATTCTGTGTACAAATGGGTGGAATTATGTTCCCCCACCAGAGGGGAGGGGGACATTGTTTTTTGTGCGGATCCCGTTTGCGTCGGGGGTTGGCGTCGGCGTAGCCTGTTTGAAGCACTATATCTTCTGAACCTATGAATAGGATTTTGACCAAAGTTGCATAGTTACATCACTAGGATGGGGAAAAGAATCATTAGGTTATGATGTTGACCTCATTTGCAAGGTCACAGGCCCCTAAATACAGTCATTTTGGACCACCGAAAATGGCTCGTCTGCATTCTATCTCATCAACGAATTGATTTTAGTCAAACTTGGTCCAATATATTATTACCGCAGATTTGATCAGTTTTGGTGACCTTGGCCTTTTATGCCTCCTGCCCCCCCCCCCCCCCCCCCCCCCCCCCCCGGAATCTTGGGGGGGGGGGGGGGGGGGGGGCATATAGTATTTGCCCTGTCTGTCTGTTTGTTATTCAAAATTTGAGATTCGAACATACGACCTTCGGGGAACTACCCGGTAGGTCGTTAAAGTTTATGTATCTAACCAATACCGCCACATCGTATTCCTGCAACGATGCCATATCAGAATAATATACAGCAAAGATTTTGTTAATTAAGGGAGGGAAAAGTTGGTAACCCCTACATAACGGTTTCCGATGGAATGGTCCGTATGACGTAGTGTTCAGTAAACAGTCATGGATCAAAACATAAATTATTTCGTATATATTGAGGTATGTGTATCGTGTGTATAAAGCAGAAAATAAACATTTCGCACATGATAGACATGATACATCTTACTGTTATGGCTATACTCCGCAACTAAGCTCTACCTATGCCCGCTTTATGCACTCCAATTTAACATGTTGGATTTCGTTACGTCTACTATCGTAGCTTACGACAGCGCAAATTACACCTGCTTTAAACACTCGGTCTGTGGTTACTTCATTAGTAATTGATGCAAACGGTGTGGACCCAGATCGGACTGCTCCTCTAGGAGGAGTAAATCAGGGTCCACACTGTTTGCCTTTATGCAAAAATATGTTTAAGAAGTTTGGAAGAAAATGTAGCAGATGACATAAATAGGCAATATTTTCAGATGCAGTTTTTCTTGGCACCTTACGGGCTAAACTGCAGTACCATCTCTACATGACCTTAGCTGTTGGTGTGTTGTAAAACAAACAAACTGCTCTGACTAAATCTGTGTCATTTTGTGTCGTCTCCCAGAGAAAGAGAGAGAAAAGATAGTAGGGACAATAGAGAAGATAAAAGTGAGGGACAGTGAAGAAAGACAAAAATGAAAGGAAGTGTTGAAACAAAAGAAATAACAACACTTCCCCTCTACCCTTACCTGCTGCAAGGACAGTAGGACTTTCCCTACTGCAGCCAATATATTATCAGCTGGCGCAGAACCATTTTAGCAATTTTGGCAGAGGGTCACTAAAGGAACATTCCTGTGAAATTATTTTGAAATCGGACCATTAGCCTATGAGGAAATATAGTTTAAGGGTTTTCTAAGTGTATTTAGCTCACCAGAGCCGAAGGCTCCGGGGGAGCTTATAGTATAGGCATTGGTCCGTCGTCCGTCGTCGTCATCGTCAACATTTTCAAACATCTCTGAAACTACTTGGCCAATTGAAACCAAATTACATATGGAGCCTCCATGGGAAGGGGGAACGAAAGTTTTGTTCGGGAGGACTGGGTCACATAACCAATATGGCTGCCATGCCCATATATGGAAAACCTTTAAAAATCTTCTCCTCAAGAACCGACCGGCCGATGATTTTGAAACTTGGTATGCAGCATCGGGGACTCGGGCCCTACCAAGTTTGTTCAAATGATGACCTTTGGTTGACCTTGACCTGTTTTACTTCAAGGTCAAATTTGGTCACTTAGACATTTGTATGGAAAAACGGCAAAACAGTGGATTTTTCTGATTGTATGTTAGCTAGTGGCATCTGAAATGGTATTTGCAGTCAGCTGAATGGACGTTTATCAGTTTCAAAGGTCAAGGTCATTTACCGACCTTTGTCCATGACGCCTCAGATTCAGTATTTTTATCTTCCTCTTCACATAAACTACTGGGCCAATTGAAACCAAATTACATGTGGAGCCTCTATGGAATGAGGGAACGAAAGTTTGTTAGTGAGGACTTGGTCACATGACCAATATGGCTGCCATGCCCATATATGGTAAAAACCTTTTAAAATCTTCTTCTCAAGAACCGAATGACCGATGATCTTGAAACTTGGTATACAGCATCAGGGACTCTGGCCCTACCAAATTTGTTCAAATTATGACCTTAGGTTTACCTTGACTTGTTTTAGGTCAAGGTCAAACTTGGTCACTTAGACATTTGTATGGAAAAATGGCAAAACATGGGTATTTTTCTGATTGTATATTAGCTTGTGGCATCAGAAATGGTATTACAATCAGCTGAATGGAAGTTTATCAGTTCCAAAGGTCAAGGTCATTTGCCGACCTTTGTCCAGGACGCCTCAGATTCAGTATTTTTATCTTCTTCTTCACTTAAACTACTTGGCCAATTGAAACCAAATTACATGAGGGAACAAAAGTTTGTTCGTGAGAACTGGGTCACATGACCAATATGGCTGCTATGCCAATATATGGTAAAAACATTTAAAAATCTTCTTCTCAAGAACCGAATGGCCGATGATCTTGAAACTTGGTATACAGCATCAGGGACTTTGACCTGTTTTCCGTCAAGGTCAAATTTGGTCACTTAGACATTTGTATGGAAAAATGGCAAAACAGTGGATTTTTTTCTGATTGTATATTAGCTAGTGGCATCAGAAATGGTATTTACCTTCAGCTGAATGGAAGTTTATCAGTTCCAAAGGTCAAGGTCATTTTCCGACCTTTGTCCAGGACGGCTCAGATTCAGTATTTTTATCTTCTTCACTTAAACTACTTGGCCAGTTGAAACCAAATTTCTTGTGGAGCCTTTATGGAATGAGGGAACGAAGGTTTGTTTGTGAGGACTGGGTCACATGACCAATATGGGCCGCCATGCCCATATATGGTAAAAACCTTTAAAAATCTTCCTCTCAAGAACCGAATGGCCGATGATCTTGAAACTTGGTATGCAGCATCAGGGACTCTGGCCCTTCCAAGTTTGTTCAAATGATGACCTTTGGTTGACCTTAACCTGTTTTATGTCAAGGTCAAATTTGGTCACTTAGACATTTGTATGGAAAAAATTTGTATGGCAAAGTAGTGGATATTTCTGATTGCCTGGTAGGCTGTGACATCAAAAATGATATTTGCAGTTAGCTGAATGGAAGTTTATCAATGCCAAAGGTCAAGGTCATTAATGACCTTTGTCTTGGATGGCTCAGATTCAGTATTTTTATCTTCTTCTCCAGTAAAAGAGCTGTGCTGATTGAAACCAAATTACACGAAAAGCCTCTATGGGGATGAGGCAATTAAGCATTATTCGTGGTATTGTTGTCACATGACCAAGATGGGCACCTTGCCTGTATATGGTATAAACCACATAACCTGTGGTGAGCGTAGTGGCCCATGGGCCTCTTTTTTCTATTTTCAGCTCTGGTGACCATTTTGTTTAGCGGTGCAGAACCATTTCAGCAATTCTGGTAAAGTGTCACCCAAGGAACATTCCTGTGAAATTATTTTGAAATCGGACCATTAGGAGATGTCTTTAAAGGGTTTTTTTTTTTCTATTTTTAGCTCTGGCGTACATTTTTGTTCACTGGAGCGGAACCATTTTAGCAATTTTGGTAGAGGGTCACCAAACGAGAAATATTCCTGCGAAATTAGTTTGAAATCAGACCATTAGCCTAGGAGGGGATGTCGTTTTAAGTTTTTTGTTTTTTATCCCCCGCCGAAGGCGGAGGGATATAGTTTTGGCGTTGTCCGTCCGTCCTTCCGTCCATCCGTCCTTCCGTCCGTCCGTCACACTTTTTTGTCCGGAACCGTTTCTCAGCAACTATTGCATGGAATTAAATTAAACTTGAAATAAATATGTATTATTATGCTGTGGTGATGCACGCGCAATTTTTTTTCGGATTGACTTTTTACATCCAGAGTTATGGCCCCTTGAATGATTGAAATTCTGGATTTTTCGTCGTCTCACTTTGTCCGGAACCGTTTCTCAGCAACTATTGCATGGAATTAAATGAAAATTGAAATAAATATGTATTATTATGCTGCAGTGATGCACGCGCAATTTTTTTTTCGGATTGACATTTTACATCCAGAGTTATGGCCCCTTAAATGATTGAAATTCTGGATTTTTTCGTCATCTCACTTTGTCCGGAACTGTTTCTCAGCAACTATTGCATGGAATTAAATGAAACGTGAAATAAATATGTATTATTATGCTGCGGTGATGCACGCGCAATTTTTTTCTGGATTGACTTTTCACATCCAGAGTTATGGCCCCTTAAATGATCGAAATTCTGGATTTTTCGTCGTCTCACTTTGTCCGGAACCGTTTCTCAGCAACTATTGCATGGAATTAAATGAAACTTGAAATAAATATGTATTATTATGCTGTGGTGATGCACGCGCATTTTTTTTTCGGATTTACTTTTTACATCCAGAGTTATGGCCCCTTAAATGATTGAAATTCTGGATTTTTCGTCGTCTCACTTTTTTGTCGGGAACTGTTTCTCAGCAACTATTGCATGGAATCAAATGAAACTTGAAATAAATATGTATTATTATGCTGTGGTGATGCACGCACAAATTTTTTTCGGATTGACTTTTTACATCCAGAGTTATGGCCCCTTAATTGATTAAAATTCTGGATTTTTCGTCGTCTCACTTTGTCTGGAACCGCTTCTCAGCAACTATTGCATGGAATAAAATGAAACTTGAAATAAATATGTATTATTATGCTGCCGTGATGCAAGCGCAATTTTTTTTCTCAATTTTGGCCAGATATATTTTCTTGCCATTCTACACGAAAAACCCATTCGGCGGGGGATATCAATTCAACGAATTTGCTTGTTTTTTTTTGTTTGTTTTTTTAAGGCTTTTCTATTTTTAGTTCTGGTGACCATTTTGTTCCACGGAGCGAAACTATTTTAGCAAATCTGGTAGAGGGTTAACCAAGGAACATTCCTGTGAAATGTTTTTGACTTGAAATCGGACAATTAGCCTAAGCCTAGGAGAAGCTGTCGTTTAATGTTTTTTATTATTATTATTATTATTATTATTTTTATGCCCCCAACTTCGAAGAAGTTGGAAGGGCACATTGCTTCTGCTTCATTCGTCCGTCCGTTACACGTTTGATACATTGCATAACTTAAGAACCGTGTATGCTAGGGGGTTGAAATTTCATATATGGACTCCTCATGGAAAATGAGGGGACCTGTATTTTTTTCTCATCCGGATTATGCGCATTTCAAGAGTTATTGCCCTTTGAAATGTTTTTATAAAATCTTGTCAGCAACGTATCTCAAAAACTATAAGAGCTAGAGCCTTAAAAGTTGGTGAATAGATTGGTGGTGATGAGCAGATGACCTGATTATCTTTTGACAAAATTCCGAAAATTAGTGTCTTAATGAGTTACGGCCCTTTGTCACTTTCAATGGTATTTTTACATAGTACCTCTATATGCTTTGTGATGCATAGCATAACTTGAGAACCATGTATGCTAGGATTTTGAAATTTTATATATGGATTCCTCATGGAAAATTAACGGACGCATTTTTTTCTCATCCGGATTATACCCCTTTCAAAGAGTTATTGCCCTTTGAAATCTTTTTGATAAAATCTTGTCGGCAAAATATCTCAAAAATTATCAGAGCTAGAGCCTTGAAAGTTTGTGAATAGACTGGTGGTGATGAGTAGATGACCTGATTAATTTTTGACTAAATTCCGAAAAATACTTAATCGGTTATGGCCCTTTGTCACTTTCAATGGGTATTTTTACATTGTACCTGTATATGCTTTGTGATGCATGGCATAACTTGAGAACCATATATGCTAGGGTTTTAAAATTTCATATATGGATCCCTCATGGAAAATTAGGGGACCCATATTTTTTTCTAATACGGATTATACCCCTTTCAAGAGTTATTGCCCTTTGAAATTTTTTGATAAAATCTTGTCAGCAAAATATCTAAAAAACTATAAGAGCTAGAGCCGTGAAAGTTAGTGAATAGATTGGTGGTGATGAGTAGATGACCTGATTAAGTTTTGATTAAATTCCAACCGCCCCCGCCCATCGGGGCTTGAAGAAATAGATGGGCTGCATGATGCTTCCACGCAGTGCTGAGTCCGACCACACACGAGTACTAGTAAACCCCTTAGAGGATCTAAGCCTGCCCAGGCAAAGCGGTGCTAGTCGGACCGTCCATGCTTATACGAGGACTGTTCAAATATGAATGCAAGTAGAACGTTTTCTCATGCACTAATGCGAAAATCACCTGGAAATAAATATCACAGCGTAGAAAAACATTTTACCTATACATTGATACCAAACCTGTTAAAATCCGTACACTTTAGCCATGTATATCGTTCGATAAACACTGTCTACTCTTGTATACTAATACAAAACATGGTTGGAAGAAGGTCAGAGTACGCCGTTGAAATACGGTCCTATATTAAGAATCGCTGTATTCTTGGTATACGGTGCAAAGACATTTTTGATGAAATGTGTTTGGTTTATGGACATAATGAAATGTCTTTTCCGACAGTTTTTCGTTGGTATAAGAAATTCAGCTGTGGGCTAGGCTCAACAGAAGATGCACCACATGATCGTCGGCCGAAAAGAGCAACATCTGCCAAGATGGTCGCTAGAGTGAAAGAAATAGTTGCTACCGATGCACAATACACCACTAGGCAAATAGCTAGTATGGTTGGCATCTCATTAGGAGCAGCTCATACAATTCTGAAACGGGATTTGAAAATGGGAAAGATCTGTGCTAGATGGATTCCCCATCTGTTGACAG
The DNA here is from genome assembly GCA_963580285.1 of Lucinisca nassula. Lineage (NCBI taxonomy): Eukaryota > Metazoa > Mollusca > Bivalvia > Lucinida > Lucinidae > Lucinisca > Lucinisca nassula. The sequence continues at coordinate 80,720,801 of OY757019.1, read as the reverse complement.
ATGAGCAGAAAACGACACGCGTTCAGTGCGCCAAGAAGTTGCTTAAAAAGTTTCCAAATTACGATGCACGGTCTTTCGCTAATGTCGTCACAGGTGACGAGACATGGGTTCACTTTTTTGAGCCAAAACGAAAGCTTCAGAACAAAATATGGGCAACAAAGTATTGCCAAAGACCATGCATTGCAAAGCGGACCATGAGCGTCAAGAAGGTAATGTATGCCATATTCTTTTCAAATCAGGGCCCTGCTATTCAGGTTGCTGTGCCTAAAGGCAAATCTATAAATGCGAAGTTTTACAAGAATAAAGTTCTTCGAAAATTGAAGAAATATTTCAAAGAACGAAGACCCGCAACTGGTTTGGCCAATGTCAGATTGCTACATGACAATGCGTCATCGCACAAGGTGTTCATTGTGCAAGATTATCTGAAGCAGGAAAAGGTTGTTGAACTCCCTCACCCCCCGTATTCCCCTGACCTTGCCCCGTGTCATTTTTTTTTTTTTTTTTTTTTTGTTCCCGCAGCTAAAAAAATACCTTTCCGGTCGAAAATTTGTGCAGCGCAAACACCTCGGTTCTGCAATATTCCAGTGCCTTCATAGTATACCTCGAAAAGACTACCAAAATGCATTCAATGATTGGATCAGAAGTCTGAAAGTTTGTATATCTGTTGAAGGGGAATACTTTGAGGGGACAAAATAAATTTTTCATCGAAATCTATCACGGAATCATTTTTATGTGCTTAGTTGCATTCATATTTGAACAGGTCTCGTAAACCCTATTGGTTTCATTGGACGACAGGCTTGAAATGTAATTTCATCTCAATGTCGGGTAAAAGTCCCACAAAATTGGAAGCAACGTCTCCAAAATGACCTATACAGTGTTGACGGTGACGTTAAACCTCAAATCAAACAAACAAACTGAATTCCAAAAAAATACTTAATGAGTGATGGCCCTTTGTCACTTTGGGTATTTGTACATTGTGAATTTAGTACAGTGTGAAACGCAGATCTCACGAGCAGTGTGCCAGTGTAGTGGATAGAGTGCTGGACTACGAATCAGGGGGTGTGAATTCAAACATCGGTGGAGGACTGGATTTTTTTTCTTTATTTATTTATTTTCAAAAACACACATAAACACTTATTATGCCCCTCGCACAACAAAGTTGTTAGGGGGTAGGGATATTGCATTTGTCCTGCACATATATACATACAAACATACCTACATACTTGATGCATACATACATACATACATACATACATACATACATACATACATACATACATACAAGCACTTACGCAAACACAAATGCATGCGTGCACACACACACACTCATGCATGCATGCAGACTTACGTATGTATGTATGCATGCAAAAGCATACACAAATGCACTCATACATAAATATACACACGCATACATTAATATACACACTAATTCATGCATGAACATACACGCATGCATACATACAGTTGCACGCAGGCATGCACACACACACACATACAAGCATGCATACACACACTAATGCATAAAACACACACACACATACATGAACATATGCAGACACCCACTCACTTGCATGCACACATGCATGCATGCACACATGCATGCATGTTCATGCAGTCATGCATGCATGCACATACACTCATACATAAATCACTCACACATGCGTGCATGCAAGCACACATACATACACACATACACCCATGCATGATGCATACAAGCATGCAACTCACATACATGTGCATGCACTACTTATGCATGCATACACACTCATACATAAATGCACTTGCGCAAACACACATGCATGCATACACACACACTCATACATAAATGCACTTACGCAAACACACATGCATGCATGCACACACACACTAATGCATGCATGCAGACTTACGCATGTATGTATGCATGCAAAAGCTTGCACACGTGCACTCATACATAAATGTATACATGCATGCATGCGCATACACACTAATGCATGCATGAACATACGCACATGAATGCACACACACAGTTGCATGCAGGCATGCGCACACACACATGCATGCATACATACACACACTATTGCATAAAACACACACACATGCACATATGCAGACACACACTCACTTGCATGCACACATACATGCATGCCTGTGCATGCAGTAATGCATGTATGCACACACACTTATACATAAATCACTCACACATGCGTGCATACAAGCACACATACTTGCACACATACACTCATGCACACATGCATGATGCATGCAACTTACATATATGCATGTACATGCACTACCCATGCATGTACACACTTATACATAAATGCAATCACTCACACGTGTGCATGCAAGCACACATGCATGCACACATACACTCATGCACACATGCATGATGCATGCAAGCATGCAACTCACATACATGTGCATGCACTACTCATGCATGCATTCACACTCATACATAAATGCAATCACTCACACATGCGTGCATGCAAGCACACATGCATGCACACATACACTCATGCACACATGCATGATACATGCAACTCACATACATACATGTACATGCATGTGCATGCACTACGCATGCATGCATGCACACACTTATACATAAATGCACACACTCATGCATGCATGCATGCAAGCACACATGCATGCACACATACACTCATGCATGCATGCACACACATGTATGCATGCATACATGCATGTATTCAGGCATGCATCCACATATGCATGCACTCACACATGCATGCATGCATACATGCACATTCCAGCATGCACACATGCATACTCATGCATGCATGCACTCACACATTTATGCATAGACACACACACACATGCATGCACACACACATGCTTTTGGTTATGGCCCTTGGAAAATTGGGCATTTAGGGGCAAGCATATGGTTGGGGGCATTGTGTTTTTCAAACACCATTTCTAGTTATTATTATTTTTAGCTCTGGCGGCCATTTTGTGTCGAGGCGCGGAATTATTTTAGGAATTTTGATAGAGGGTCACCCAAGGAATATCCCTGTGAAATTATTTTAAAATTGGCACTGTGGTTTCGTCGGATGTCATTTGAAGAAAGTCTTGATGAACGGACGGACGACGGACAAAAAATGATCACAGTAGCTCGTGCTCAGGTGAGCTAAAACTCCAGGATCTGTAGATATACAGTCCTCGGTATCATGATAAATTTCATTGCTTATTATTAGAAACGTATGTTGTGGATTCTTGTTAGAATTGCCTCTTGGAGGTGATTATAACAAGTACCTACAATATATGCTTTGATGAAGAAATAAGAACAAATCTCCCCTAATTGCCCTCCGTACATCTTATCTGGAGTTATGTAGGAGGGCTTTGAAACTAGGGGACAAACCCGAAAGTTTTGACTAGATATTTGATGAAATATGTGACACAATGCCTATTCAACATAATGCTGTTTTTATTGTCGTTTTATGCCCCGTTAGACAACTATGGTCATATAGAGACGGTAAATTAATCTAAACATACTTTCCACGGCAGGCTTAGAGTTTATAGATCACATTTTTTCGCCAGTAACTGGCAACAGCCTTCCTTCAGATACATATATAATGCTCCTGCCATTGTTATCTCCAAGAGGATAGGGGTAACGCGAGCTTACCTAGGAGAATTAGACAAATTTCAGCTTCCCTTTCACTGAATCGTCAATTAAGGTGAATCTCATGAATATTGGCATGAAATCCAACACATTATATCTTTATGGCTACAACCCCAAGATCCAAGTGTTTCGTCATCTTTCTGAGGGTGAAGTTTTGGCTGTGTATATGTATGGAGGCCAATTTGGGGAGATTTGTTCGTATTTCTTCACCAAAGCATATAGTGTTGGTACTTGAGAACATATGATTCTAACAAAAAACAAGGAAATTTATCTCATACATTTGGTCGAGTTCTCCAGGGTATGCCCCACAACAACTGTAGTTACATTGCTCCAAAGGAAGTTTGTGATCAAGAAATCTAAAAGTAGAAGATTTATTCGTTTTATATTTGTACAGTTGCGTCCCCTCGATTGCTTGCGCGATCGTCTTTCAAAAACATAGATTAGGAGTATTCGTAACGAGTAACAACATTCTATCTTTTGAGCAGAAATATGAAAAATAAAAATGTCAAACATTTTCACCTGAAAAATGATGAGAAATACACCATTTTATCTGACGGGTGTGTTATCGTTATGAAGAGTTGAGCCCACAAAATACATGTACTTCATAAGATTACCTCCTCTCCGTACATCTAACAATACAGAGCAAGATGCATGTATTATTATAACCGTTTTTTTTTCTTTTTGTTTGTTTTTAATGTGGTATATTAGTTTCTTCACTGGTTCATTCTTCCTCCCGTCTGTCACAAACGTGTGAATGCAACTCTTTTCTCCTTTTTTTGTCCCCGGTAGCGATAGCGGGGTCCTGTTTGTATGTTTGTCTGCCCGTTGGTTTGTTGGATAACTTTAACATTGGTCATAACTTTTGAACCGTTTCAGATAGAGCCTTCATACTTGGCCTGTAGGTTCATTCACATCCATACAAAAGCGTTTGACCTGTGACCTTGACATTGACTCGTGACCTAAAGAGAAAAATAACATCGGTCATAACTTTTGCACTGAGATAGAGCCATCATATTTTGCATATAGGTTCCTTTGTTTGTTTGTTTGTATTGGAGTTTAACGGCCAATTCAACACTATTTAGCACATTTTTGAATCGATCAGTTTACCTATCCACACTTTTCCTGGGCAGCCTTATACGTAAGCGGTTAACCAGTACAGTGCACATTCTTTCGCCAGAAACTGAAAAACAGGTATGTTATCTTTATGAAGAGCTGAGTCCACAAAATACTTCATTAGATTACCTCCTCTCTATAAGCCGCCCCGCCCATCGGGCTTGAAGAAATAGGTGGGCTGCATGATGCTTCCATGCAGAGCTGAAACCGACCGCACACGAGTACTGGTAAACCGCTTAGAGGATCTAAGCCTGCCCAGGCAAAGTGGTGCGAATCGGACCGTCCATGCTTATAACCCTTATTGGTTTCATTGGGCGGCTGGTTCATCTCAATGTCGGGTAAAAGTCTCACAAAATTGGAAGCAACGTCTCAATAATGACCTTTACAGTGTTGAAGGAGACGCGAAACCTCAAATCAAGCAAACAAAATCCTCTCTATACACATGCACCTGTACAATCCGCACGTCTGCCCCCACCCATCGGGGCTTGGATAAATAAATTGGGCTGCATGATGCTTCCACGCAGAGCTGAAACCGACCGCACACGAGTACTCGTAAAGTGCTTAGAAGGTCTAAGCCTGTCTAAGTTGTGCGAGTCGGACCGTCAGTGCATATAAACCCCATTGGTTTAATTGGGCCACAGGGATTGAGATGAAAGTTCATCTCAATGCCGGGTAAACGTCCCACAAAATTGGAAGCATGCAACGTATCCAAAATGACCTATATAGAGTTGACGAGAAAGAAAGAAACAAACAATCCGCACGTCTTGTTTATTACCTCTAGCATTACGTTTATATATACAAAGCAAGGTGCATGTATTATTATACCCGTTTTAAACAAAAGGGGGCATATTAGTTTCTTCACTGGTCCGTCCTTTCTTCCGTTTGTCACAAACCGTGTGAATGCAACTCATTTTTATGTCCCCGGTAGCGATAGCGTGGACATAATGTCTCTGTAATATGTTCTAGAAAGGGTTATCCTTTGGAAGCAAGGAATACACCACAGAACTGGAAAATATGGAATGTACATTTTTCTGGGCCAGACTAGCTAGTTTCGGCCATTTAGGCCTCATCAGTGACCCTCAAATATTTTCAAAATTCCACAATGGAATCAATGATCCCAAAGGAGAAGAAAATATAATGTAATGTCTGTTATTAGTCACTTCGTTCGTTTGTTGGTTTGATGGTTTGTTGGACAACTTTAACATTGGTCATAATTTTTTACCCGTTTCAGATAGAACCTTCATATTTGGCCTGTAGGTTGTGAAAAGGGTTCACAGTCCTAAAAACACTTTTGATCTGTGGCCTTGACACTGGCCGACATTGCCTTGTGACTTACTTTAAAGAGAAAAATAGCATCGATAATAACTTTTGCACCGTTTGAGATAGAGCCTTCATATTTTGCATATAGGTTCCTTGTGACAAGGGGTTTTATGCCAATATAAAATCTGACCTTTGACCTTGACCTTCTCCTGTGACATAAGTAACAGAAAAAATAACATATGAGATAGATCATGTTTGGTATGTAGGTTCTTTGTGCTAAGGGCTTTCCACTCATACAAATAAATTGATCTATGATCTTGACCTTGACCTACTTTAAAGAAAAAAAAGCATTTGTCATAACCTTTGAGCCGTTTGAGATAGAGCCTTTACATTAAGCATGTAGATTCCTTGTGACATGGGCTTCCCACTCAAACAAAATAATTTTGACCTGTGACCTTGACCTTGACCTGTGACCAACTTAAAATAAATAATTGACCTTGCCCGGGGACATGTTCGTGTTTCACAAACAAATCTTGTTCATGTTTTGGCCTATGGTAACCAAACTTGGTACACATATTGCTTAGGGACTGCAGATGTGCATGAAGGTATCCAACTTTTGATCTGACCACCCCCACCCCTACCTGGGGTCATGGAGTGAGGTCAAAGGTCAAATTTTCAAGAAAAATGCTTGTGAATGCAACAAGGATTTTATTACTCGGCCTATGGTGACAAAACTTGGTACATATATTGCTTGTTTGATTTGAGGTTTAACGTCCCCGTCAACACTGTAAAGGTCATTTTGGAGACGTTGCTTCCAATTTTGTGGGACTTTTACCCGACATTAAGATGAAATGACATCTCAAGCCCTGTCGCCAAATGAAACCAATAGGGTTTATTAGCATGGACGGTCCGCCTCGCATCGCGGTTCCTGGACAGGCTTAGATCCTCTAAGCGGTCTACCAGTACTAGTGTGCGGGCCGGATTCAGCTCTGCGTGGAAGCATCATGCAGCCCATATATTTCTTCAAGCCCCTATGGGCGGGGCCGACACATCTTGCTTAGGGACTGCAGATCTGCATGAAGGTATCCAAATGTTTTTCTGACCCCCTGGAGGCATGGGGCGTCAAAGGTCAAATTTTCAAGAAAATGCTTGTGAATGAAACTCCTTTTTCATTACTTGGCCTTTGGTGACCAACTTTGGTACACATGTTAATGTGCACGAAGGTATCCAAATTTTGATCTGACCTTCTGATGTCAAAGTTCAAATTTTGAAGAAAATACTTGTAAATACAACTTCTTTGTTTCTTTGGCTTTGGTAACCAAACTTGGTACACATTGCTTAGGGATTGTAGATGTGCATTAAGGCATCTACATTTTTATCTACATCTACATTTATTAACCAAAAGGGTTTATAAGCATGAAGGTCCTACTCGCACCGCTTTGCCTGGGCAGGCTTATTTGCTCTAAGCAGTTTATCAGTACTCCTGTGCGAGCGGTTTCTACTCTGCGTGGACGCATACTATAGCTCATCTATTTCTTCAATCCCCGATGGGTGGGGGCGACAACGTACGATGTACAGCAACTATAGCGATTAAACTTGTTTCGTTGATCTCGATCGGAATGAAATGCTTTCACTCTTTGATATATCAGACATTTTGTTACAAATCGAGCAGACAATCACTCAGATCCGAATGCCAGAGCAGTGCGGATAGATTCGAAACTTTCTACTACGTGACTACCAAGCTATGACAAAAGTTTGGATCAGCTGAGTCAATAATGTGAAGCGCACTCACAATCCGTCACTATAAATCTCTGTATTTATTATATTTAATAGAGAGAGAGAGAGAGAGAGAGAGAGAGAGAGAGAGAGAGAGAGAGAGAGAGAGAGAGAGAGAGAGAGAGAGAGAGAGAGAGGGTGGGTGAAGTGTAGTAACGTAAGCACACACTTAAACTTAAATGCGCTGTTTTATTATAGTCTTTGATTATATGTGTAATTATCTCGGTGACAGTTCAGTTTAGATAGAGTTCTCCGTGTTCGTTCGAACCGGTCTTTTAATCTGAATAGCAACGTCGCATCAGCATCGACGCGAATACGACGCTGCAAACATGTTGTGTACCTGCTGGGTGTATTTTGATAAGAAATAGGTCAGCTCTGGCAGTGATTTGGGTTGAGTAAAAAATCACAGTTTTGAGGTCAGTTCTAAAGTGGCTCAAATCACAAGCGCGTAGCGCGAATGATTTATCTACTTACAACTGACCGACAAACCATGATTTATAACTCAACAAATCACTGCTAGAGCTGATCTATTTCTTTTCAAGTTCTCCCAATCTTCCACCATTTTTAGAAGAAATCCCGCCAATATGTTGACTGTGAGTGAGTGTTTGAGTTTTACGTCCCACCAACAGCTATGGTCATATGGAGACGGGACCTCGGTTTAAAGACTCATCCGAAAGTCTGGAGAAGCCCGGGATCGATCCTGCGACCCCTGGTTTACAAGGCGAGTAGCGTAACCACTGCACCACGGAGGCTTCTATATGTTGACTGTACCACACACATGCATGTCCTTGTGTAATTTGCTGACACGAGGAAATAACGTTTCACGTCTAACGTCAATGAACGTACGCGTTACGTCATGAATTTTCGACTTTTAATGACGTCACTCGGCACCCTCTTTCACCTAGATTAATTACAGTTCCTTTCCGTTGCGTATATCTACATGCGCATTGTCAGGCTGTGGAATTTAATAATTTCAACCCTACAGACTGGTAAAGATACCTATGCGAACAAGATGACTCTTCTGGGTATAAACTGTTCGCTATCCTAACAACCCTTAAGATGCCACCTGATTTTGTCGCCTGATGAATCTACTTGCATTGCAAACTTTTCAAGCCTATTCTTGCATACCGGCAAACAGAGTATGCACTGATCAGTCTGGGTCTTGTTCCATTCCGTTTGTTTGTTTGTTTGATTTGAGGTTTATCGTCCCCGTCAACACTTTGTAGGTCATTTTGGAGACGTCGCTTCCAATTTTGTCGAACATTGAGATGAAATGACTTCTCAAGCCCTTCCGCCTGATGAAACCAATAGAGTTTATATGCATGGATGGTCCGACTCGCAACACTTTTCCTGGGCAGGCTTAGAATCTCTAAGCAGTTTACCAGTACTCATGTGCGGTCGGTTTCAGCTCTGCGTGGCAGCATCATGCACCCCAATCTATTTCTTCCAGCCCCGATGGGTGGGGGCCATGTACCATTCTGTTTCCAACAATGACTTTTTAAGTAACCAACGGACGACAGAGCAAACGACAGTTGTTGTGACTGGAATCTTAAGGGTTTAGGGATTTGACTTAGCCCCTACAAACAAAAGTGTCATCATTGACCCTCAAATATGTTCAAAACTTAGCACTGAAATAAATGATCCCAGTTGACAAGAAAATATAAACTGGGGTTTACGGGGTTAAATAAACGTTATTTTTCTTTCTTTTTTACTACTATCAAAAGTAGACTGAATGTACTCGTGAGAACCGCGACAAAGTACCCGTAGTTTGTGTGTTTGTGCCATAATATGGACGGAACCCGGGAGGGACATAGATTTTTTTTAATATGTTGTGCGAACAAGATATTAAGTTGTGCGAACAAGATATTATCTTGTGCGCACAAGATAATGTGTTATGCGGACAAGATATTATCTTGTGCGGACATCAGAAATGGTATTTGCAATCAGCTGAATGGACGGTCATTTCCCGACCTTTGTCCAGGACGGCTCAGATTCAGTATTTTCATCTTCTTCTTCACTTAAACTACTCGGCCAATTGAAACCAAATTACACGTGGAGCCTCTATGGAATGGGGGAACGAAAGTTTGTTCGTGAGGACTGGGTCACATGACCAATATGGCCGCCATGCCCATATATTGTAAAAACCTTTAAAAATCTTCTTCTCAAGAACCGAATAGCCGATGATCTTGAAACTTGGTATGCAGCATCGGGGACTCGGGTCCTACCAAGTTTGTTCAAATTATGACCTTTGGTTGACCTTGACCTGTTTTACGTCAAGGTCAAAGTTCGTCACTTAGACATTTGTATGGAAAGAAGGCAAAACAGTGGATTTTTCTGATTGCATGGTAGCTAGTGGCATCAGAAGTGTTATTTGCAATCAGCTGAATGGAAGTTTATAAGGTCCAAAGGTCAAGGTCATTTCCCGACCTTTGTTCAGGACGGCTCAGGTTCAGTATTTCTTCACTTAAACTACTTGGCCAATTGAAACTAAATTACATGTGGAGCCTCTATGGAATGGGGGAACGAAAGTTTGTTTGAGGACTGGGTCACATGACCAATATGGCCACCATGCCCATATATGGTCAAAAACCTTTGAATATCTTCTTCTCAAAAACCGAATGGTCAATGATCTTGAAACTTGGTATGCAGCATCGGGGACTCTGGCCCAACCAAGTTTGTTCAAATGATGACTTTTGTTTGACCTTGACCTGTTTTATGTCAAGGTCAAATTTGGTCACTTAGACATTTGTATGGAAAAAAAGGCAAAATAGTGGATATTTCTGATTGCCTGGTAGGCTGTGACATCAAAAACGATATTTACTGTTTGCTGAATGGAAGTTTATCAATTCCAAAGGTCAAGGTCATTTACTGACCTGTATCCTGGATGCCTCAGATTCAGTTATTTTTTTTTTATCTTCTTCTCCACTTAAACTGGCGGGATGATTGAAACCAAATTACATTTGGAACCTCTATGGGTAGGGGGAATGAAATTTGTTTGTAATGACTGGGTCACCTGACCAATGTTGTTTGCCATGCTCATATATGGTAAAAAAAAATAAGAATTTTCTTCTCAGGTACCAAATAGCCGATGACCTTGAAATTTGGTATGTAGCATTGGGGACTCAGGCCCTACCAAATTTATTTAACTGATGACCTTTAGCTGATCTTGACCTGTTTAACCTCAAGGTCAAATTTGGTCACTTAGACATTTGTATCGAAAAAGAGCAAGACAGTGGGTTTTACTCATTGCATGGCAGCCGGTCCCATCATATACAGATGAATGGAAGTTAATCAATTCCAAAGGTCAAGGTCATTACTGACCTTTTTCTTGGATAGCTCAGATTCAGTATTTCTATCTTCTTCTCCAGTAAAAGAGCTGTGCTGATTGAAACCAAATTACATTAAAAGCCTCTATAGGGATGACAGGATCGATCCCGGGCTTCTCCAGACTTTCGGATGAGTCTTTAAACCGAGGTCCCGTCTCCGTATGACCTTAGCTGTTGGTGGGACGTAAAACTAAAACTCACTCACTCTATGGGGATGAGGCAATTGAACATTATTTGTGGAATTGTTATCACATGACCAAGATGGGCACCTTGCCTGTATATGGTGTAAACTACATGACCTCTGGTGAGCGTAGTGGCGCATGGGCCTCTTGTTTTTATGCCCCCAACTTCGAAAAAGTTGGAGGGGCACATTGCTTCTGCTTCGTTCGTCCGTCCGTTATGCTTTTGATGCATTGCATAACTTAAGAACCGTGTATGCTAGGGGTTTGAAATTTCATATATGGATTCCTCATGGAAAATGAGGGGACCCGAATTTTTTTCTTATCCGGATTATGCTCCTTTCAATAGCTATTTCCCTTTGAAATGTTTTTATAAAATCTTGTCAGCAAAATATCCCAAAAACTATAAGAGCTAGAGCCTTGAAAGTTGGTGAATAGATTGGTGGTGATGAGTAGATAACCTGATTATCTTTTGACTAAATTCCAAAAATTACTTAATGAGTTAGGGCCCTTTGTCACTTTCAATGGGTATTTTAACATTGTACCTCAATATGCTTTATGATGCATAGCATAACTTGAGAACCATATATGCTAGGATTTTGAAATTTTTATATATGGATTCCTCATGTAAAATTAACGAACGCATTTTTTTTTCTCATCCGGATTATACCCTTTCAAGAGTCATTGCCCTTTGAATTTTTTTTATAAAATTTTGTCAGCAAAATATCTCAAAAACTATAAGAGCTAGAGCCTTAAAAGTTAGTTAATAGATTGGTGGTGATGAGTAGATGACCTGGTTATCTTTTGACTAAATTCCAAAAATTGCTTAATGAGTTATGGCCTTTTGTCACGTTCAATGGGTATTTTAACATTGTACCTGTATTTGCTTTGTGATGCATAGCATAACATGACAACAATATATGCTAGGGTTTTAAAATTTCATATATGGATCCCTCATGGAAAATTAGGGGACCATATTTTTTTCTCATTCGGATTATACCCCTTTCAAGAGATATTGCCCTTTGATTTTTTTTTATATAAAATCTTGTCAGCAAAATATCTCAAAAACTAAAAGAGCTAGAGCCTTGAAACTTAGTGAATAGATTGATGGTGATGAGTTGATGACCTGATTAAATTTTGACTAAATGCCAAAAAATACTTAATGAGTGATGGCCCTTTGTCACTTTGGGTATTTGTACATTGTGAATTTAGTACATTGTGAAACGCAGATCTCATGAGCAGTGTGCCAGTGTAGTGGATAGAGTGCTGGATTACGAATCAGTTTGTGGACAATTAATTGAGGGGTTTGAATTCAAACATCGGTGGAGGACTGGATTTTTTTTTTTCATAAACACACATAAACACTTATTATGCACCTCACACAACAAAGTTGTTAGGGGTAGGGATATTGCATTTGTCCTGCACATATATAGTGCGCTCAATTTGACCTGAGACTGGCCTTTATGCAAGGAATAAATTAGTCAATGCTATCGCCTAATACGTCGGCTTTCGTAAACTACTCGTGAATTTTCGGCATCACGTGAATAGCTGCCCATTTACCGACCTCTATGTATTGTATAACAGTATCGCCATCCTCGAAAAAGGGCGAAGATAAATATATGCATTCAGTCGAGTATGAAATTATGTTAATAGAGTTCACAAGTATCAGGTCAATTTGTTCGAACTATACATACAAACATACCTACATACTTGATACCTACATACTTGATACATACATACATACATACATACATACATACATACATACATACATACATACATACATACATACATACATACATACATACATACATACATACATACATACATACATACATACATACATACATACATACATACATACATACATACATACACAGAGACACACACTTACACACACAGACACACACACACACACATACAAACATACAATCACTTTCGCAAACACAAATGCATGCATGTACACACACACTCATGCATGCATGCAGACTTACGCATGTATGTATGCAGGCAAAAGCATACACACATGCACTTATACATAAATGTACACATGCATACATGCATATACACATTAATGCATGCATGAACATACACACATGCATGCACACACAGAGTTGCATGCAGGCATGCACACACAAAAACATGCATGCATGCATGCATACACACACTAATGCATAAAACACACACACACACACATGAACATAATATTTATGCAGTCATGCATGCATGCACAATCACTCATACATAAACCACTCACACATGCGTGCATGCAAGCACACATACATGCACACATACACTCATGCACATATGCATGATGCATGCAAGCATGCAACTCACATACATGTACATGCACTACACATGCATGCAAAACACTCATACATAAATGCACTTACGCAAACACACATGCATGCATGCACAAACACACACACTCATGCCTGCATGCAGACTAACGCATGTATGCATGCATGCAAAAGCTTGCACACATGCACTCATACATAAATGTATGCATGCATACGTGCACATACACACTAATGCATGCATGAACATACACACATGCTTGCACACACACAGTTGCACTACACATGCAGGCAAACACACTCATACATAAATGCACTTACGCAAACACACATGCATGCATGCACACACACACTTATGCATGCATGCATACTTACGCATGTATGCATGCATGCAAAAGCTTGCACACATGCACTCATACATAAATGTATACATGCACATACACACTAATGCATGCATGAACATACACACATGCATGCTCACACACATGCATGCAGGCATGCGCACACACACATGCATGAATGCATGCATACACACGCTAATGCATAAAACATGCATACACACACACACACACACACATATATACATATGCAGACACACACTCACTTGCATGCACACATGCATGCATGCACACATGCATGCATGCAGGTGCATGCAGTCATGCATGCATGCACACACACTTATACATAAATCACTCACACATGCGTGCATGCAAGCACACATACATGCACAACTACACTCATGCACACATGCATGTGCATGCATTAGTCATGATTGTACACACTTATACATAAATGCAATCACTCACACGTGTGCATGCATGCATGCACACATACACACATGCATGATGCATGATGCATGCAAGCATGCAACTCACATACATGTACATGCACTTCTCATGCATGCATACACACTCATACATAAATGCAATCATTCACACATGCGTGCATGCAAGCACACATGCATGCACACATACACTCATGCACACATGCATGATGCATGCAACTCACATACATGTACATGCATGTGCATGCACTACTCATGCATGCATGCACACCCTTATACATAAATGCACACATGCATGCAAGCACACATGCATGCACACATACACTCATGCATGCATGCACACACATGTATGCATGCACACATGCATGTTTTCAGGCATGCATCCACATATGCATGCATCCACTCACACATGCATGCATGCATACATTCACATTCCTGCATGCACGCATGCATACTCATGCATGCATGCACTCAAAACATTTATGCATAGACACACACACATGCATGCACACACACATGCATTTGGTTATTGCCCTTGGAAAATTGGGCATTTAGGGACAAGCATATGGTTGGGGGCATTGTTTTTTTCAAACACCATTTCAAGTTATTATTATTTTTAGCTCTGGCGGCCATTTTGTTCCGAGGCGCGGGATCATTTAAGGAATTTTGATAGAGGGCCTTTGATGAAGAAATAAGAACAAATCTCCCAAAATTGTCCTCCGTACATCTTATCTGGAGTTATGTTGGAGGGCTTTGAAACTAGGGGACAAACCCGAAAGTTATGACTAGATGTTTGATGAAACATGTGACACAATGCCTATTCAACATAATGCTGTTTTTATTGTCGTTTTATGCCCCGTTAGACAACTATGGTCATATAGAGACGGTATATTAATCTAAACACACTTTTCCACGACAGGCTTAGAGTTTATAGATCACATTTTTTCGCCAGTAACTGACAACTCAGTTACATATATAATGCTCCTGCCATTGCTATCTCCAAGAGGGTAGGGATAACGCGAGCTTACCTAGGAGAATTAGACCTTCACTGAATCGTCAATTTAGGTGAATCTCGTGAATATTGGTAGGAAATCCAAGACATTATATCTTTATGGCTACAACCCCAGGATCCAAGTGTTTCGTCATCTTTCTGAGGGTCGAGTTTTGGCTGTGTATATGTATAGAGGCCAATTTGGGGAGATTTGTTCGTATTTCTTCACCAAAGCATATTCACCTTATTTGTATTATCTGCTGGTTCCTAGTCTGAAGGTTATCAGTGTTGGAAAAGCCGGTAACCAGACCCCCCTGACCTTTAAAGGTCAGGGGGGTCTGGTTACCTGTTTTTCCAATATTGACAGTGTGCAAGCTGGGAGCCATCAAATGATGCAAATATGGTGAATAGCGTTGGTACTTGAGAACATATGAGTCTAACAAAAAACAAGGAAATTTATCTTATACATTTGGTCGAGTTCTCCAGGGTATGCCCCACAACAACTATAGTTACATTGCTCCAAAGGAAGTGTTTGTGATCAAGAAATATAAAAGTAGAAGATTTATTCGTTTTATATTTGTACAGTTGCGTCCCCTTGATTGCTTATGCGGTCGTCTTTCAAAAACATAGATTAGGAGTATTCGTAACGAGTAACAACATTCTATCTTTTGAGCAGAAATATGAAAAATAAAAATGTCAAACATTTTCACCTGAAAAATGATGAGAAATACACCATTTTATCTGACGGGTGTGTTATCGTTATGAAGAGTTGAGCCCACAAAATACATGTTTGTTTGTTTGTATTGGAGTTTAACGGCCCAGTCAACACTATTTAGGTCATTTTTGAGCCGGTCAGTTTACCTATCCACACTTTCCTGGGCAGGCTTATACGTAAGCGGTTAACCAGTACAGTGCACATTCTTTCGCCAGAAACTGACAACTGCCCTTCTTGAATCAGCGGAAGGGAGAGAATGACCGTAGAAAAGATTTCATGATCAATCTCCACGAAAGAATGTTGCCGACCCCGGCGGGAGTCGAACCCGCGTCCTCCTGATCACCAGTCAGACGCGCATCCGACTGAGCCAACGAGGCCGGCTCACAAAATACATGTACGAACTTCATATACCGGCCCCGATAGCTCAGTTGGTTGAGTGTCCGCTCCGGGGAATGGGATGTCACGGGTTCGATCCCGGGCCGCGACATACCAAAGTCGTTAAAAATGGTACTAGCTGCTCCTCGCTTGGCACTCAGATTTACGGGGTAGAGCTAGGACTGGTCGACCCAGTGTCAGGATAATGTGACTGGGTGTGGTATCATGTAATGTGTCTGGGACATGATACTGCAGTAAGGCAGCACTATAAAAGTGAGCATTGAGCTCCCTGTCACAACCAGACATCGTCGTGATATGACTGAAACATTGTTGAAAGCGACGTTAAACCCGAATTCACACACACACACACGAACTTCATAAGATTACCTCCTCTCCGTACATCTAACAATACAGAGCAAGATGCATGTATTATTATAACCGTTTTTTTTTTCTTTTTGTTTGTTTTTAATGTGGTATATTAGATTCTTCACTGGTTCATTCTTCCTCCCGTCTGTCACAAACGTGTGAATGCAACTCTTTTCTCCTTTTTTTGTCCCCGGTAGCGATAGCGGGGTCCTGTTTGTGTGTTGGTCTGTCCGTTGGTTTATTGGATAACTTTAACATTGGACATGACTTTTGAACCCACAACATATTTTTCTAACAAGAAACAATGAAATTTATTCCATGACATTTGGTCAAGTTTTGCCAGGGTATGCCCAAACCAAGTCCCACCCCTACAATTGAAGTTACATGTGTAGAAAAGTTTGTGATCAAAAAAAAATAAGTGTAGAAGATTTATTTGTTTTATATTTGTACAGTTGCGTCCCCTTGATTGCTTGATGAAAATAGTAAATCTCGGTATATGAAAAATAAAAATGTCAAACATTTTCACCTGCATTACGAAAACACGCCTATACAAATACATTGTAAGCTTTACCACTGAATAAACGAAAATTTTAAGATGAAAAAAAAGTGATATTTTTCTTATTTCTGCTCAAAATATAGAGCAGAAATAAGAAAAATAAAGTATACCCCATGTCAACCCCAGTTTTGCTATATAAAAGTGGGGTTCAAGGGGGTCAAAATTATATAGGCGTGTTTTCGTGATGAAAAATGGTGAGAAAGGCGCCATTTTATCAAACAGGTATGTTATCGTTATGAAGAACTAAGCCCACAAAAGACTTCATAAGATTACCTCCTCTCTATAAGCCACCCCCGCCTATCGGGGCTTGAAGAAATAGGTGGGCTGCATGATGCTTCCATGCAGAGCTGAAACCGACCGCACACGAGTACTGGTAAACCACTTAGAGGATCTAAGCCTGCCCAGGCAAAATGTTGCGAATCGGACCGTCCATGCTTACAACCCCTATTGGCGGCAGATTCATCTCAATGTCGGGTAAAAGTCTCACAAATTCGGAAGCAACGTCTCCATTTATTTATTAGAAATTTCATGGTAACATACATACACACAAAAAGAGTATATATATGTACCATTGGATTGGACGTAGGCGTTGCCTATTTTGGTCCTTTCCAAGTGGTACTGTTTACAGCATGTTTTATATATAGATATAGTTGAAACCAGTATTTGAGATACAACACTTAAGAAATACAATTTGACAACATTATCCCCACATACGTCTCCATAATGACCTTTACAGTGTTGACGGAGACGCTAAACCTCAAATCAAACAAACAAAATCCTCTCTATACACATGTACCTGTACAATCCGCACGTCTGCCCCCGCCCATCGGGGCTTGAAGAAATAGATTGGGCTGCATGATGCTTCCACACAGAGCTGAAACCGACCGAACACGAGTACTGGCACACTGCTCAGAAGGTATAAGCCTGTCTAATTTGTGCGAGTCGGATCGTCCATGCATATAAACCCGATTGGTTTCATTGGGTGGTAGGGATTGAGATGAAAGTTCATCTCAATGTCGGGTAAAAGTCCCACAAAATTGGAAGCAACGTCTCCCAGATGACGTAAATAGAGTTGACGGGAATGAAACAAACAAACAATCCGCACGTCTTGTTTATTACATCTAGCATTACGTATATATATACAGAGCAAGGTGCATGTATTATTATACCCGTTTAAAACAAAAGGGGGTATATTAGTTTCTTCACTGGTACATCCTTCCTTCCGTTTGTCACAAACCGTGTAGATGCAACTCCTTTTTATGTCCCCGGTAGCGATAGCGGGGACGATAATGGCTCCGTAATGTCTGTTTGTTGGGCCGTCCGTTTGTTTGATGGTTTGTTGGTCATAATTGTAACCGTTTTCAGATAGAGCCTTCATATTTGGCCTGTAGGTTCCTTATGACAAGGGTTCACATTCATAAAAACGCTTTTGACCTGTGACCTTGACATTGGCCGACATTGACTTGTGACCTACTTTAAAGAGGAAAATAGCATTGGTAATAACTTTTGCACCGTTTGAGACAGAGCCTTCATATTTTGCATATAGGTTCCTTGTGACAAGGGCTTTTTACGCCCATATATAAATCTGACCTGTGACCATGACCCTCACCTGTGACATACGTAAAAGAAAAAATAACATTTGAGATAGAACCCTCCTGTTTGGTATGTAGGTTCCTTGTGCTAAGGGCTTCCACTCATGCAAACAAATTGACCTGTGACCTTGACCTACTTTAAAGAAGAAAAATCATTTGTCATAACCTTTGAACCGTTTAAGATAGAGCCTTTACATTTAGCATGTAGGTTCCTTGTGACAAGGGCTTCCCACTCAAACAGAATGATTTTGACCTGTGACCTTGACCTTGACCTGTGACCAACTTAAAAGAAATAATTGACCTTGCCCGGAGACATGGTCTTGTTTCACAAACATTTTTTTTTTATTTTATTTTTCTTTTCTTTTCTTTTTCTTTTTTTTTTTTTTTTTTTTTTTTTTTTTTGGCCTATGGTGACCAAATTTGGTACACATATTGCTTAGGTATTGCAGATGTGCATGAAGGTATCCAAATTTTGATCTGAGCCCCCTGGGTCATGGAGTGAGGTCAAAGGTCAAATTTTCAAGAAAATGCCTGTGAATGCAACTACGTTTTTATTACTCGGCCTATGGTGACCAAACTTGGCACATATATTGCTTAGGGACTGCAGATTTGCATGAAGGTATCCAAATGTTTATCTGTCCCCCTGGAGCCATGGGGTGTCAAAGGTCAAACTTTCAACAAAAATGCTTGTGAATGCAACGCTTTTTACATTCCTTGGCCTATGGTGACCAAACTTGGTACACATGTCGATGTGCACGAGGGTATTCAAATTTTGATCTGACCCTCAGATTGCAAAGGTCAAAATTTCAAGAAAATACATGTAATTGCAACTACTTTGTTTATTGGCCTATGGTTACCAAACTTTGTACACATATTGCTCAGTATGGACTTTAGATGTGCATTAAGGCATCTACATTTTGATCTGACCCCACCCCCCCCCCCCACACACACACACTGGGGTCATGGGGTGGGGTACAATGTCAAGTTTAGAAAAAGCGGATATTTGCGATGGTGCACCAACGATATCTAGATCCAGTTATTTATTTGGGATTTATGTCCCTGTCAAGATCATTTCATATATCCAGCTGAACGGAAGCCGCTGTATCCATATGAGTTCTCCATACAGATCTTGGCATATCACAGGTAATCTGTACGGGGCTCGAACCCACAAGGGTAAGCGTCCTGTTGTTAATGGTCAACATGTTAACTGTTCTAGCAAGAACACCATATTATACTCTGATATTTTGGTTGAAGAAATATTTGCCATTATCAAAGATTTAACGATACGTTGACCGAAAACAACTGCCATAAGAAGCAATGCTCGGGGGATAAGCGAACATGGTACCAGGCTATATGATAAAGGAATTATCTAAATGTGGGGTTCTTGTGGTGTAGCTAGTAGAGAAGTGAATTTCAACAATTTCAAATACAATAAAATTCCGCAATTAAGACCACCAAAAAAGATTATTTAGAACGTTGCAGTTTTTCTTTCTTTGAGTTTTCTGTATACAGTGTCCTCTGGTCAGAGACCACCTTTGAGACTGTTCAAAAGTGGTCTTAAAGACCACTTTTGAACAGTCCCAAAGGTGGTCTAAAATACAGGAATTTTACTGTATATTCTTGTCTCCCTTGTTAATAATGGTCCACTCTTAACCCATTTATGACAATGGAATCTTCCAACTTATAAGTTTGGTATGGTCAATTTTCAATTATATGGGTGTCAGGTTTGTTTGTTTTGCAACTTGCACAAAAATATATGTTATTTTGGCAATCAAAATTATGTTCTCTGAGCAAAGAATGTTGACCCAGATTAGACACCGCAGTCTGATCCGGGTCTACACTGTTTTCTAACGTCCCAAAAAGGGACCCTGGGCATATATGGGTTTAAGAAAAGAAATTGCTCCCGAGAAGACTTTTTTTACAGAAAAGCTCAGTTTATATCAAAACAAGTAAAAACGCAAAGTATGAGACGCGTAAAAACCCTTTGGGGAGTAATAAGTTTTCACAAATGATTCTTCCATTGATTCCAGAGCTGAAACTGACCGCACACGAGTACTGGTAAACCGCTTAGAGGATCTATGCCTGCTCAGGCAAAGCGGTGCGAGTTGGACC
The DNA here is from genome assembly GCA_963580285.1 of Lucinisca nassula. Lineage (NCBI taxonomy): Eukaryota > Metazoa > Mollusca > Bivalvia > Lucinida > Lucinidae > Lucinisca > Lucinisca nassula. Next base: position 80,699,740 of record OY757019.1, on the reverse strand, counting down.
GTTCATGCATATAAACTCTATTGGTTTCATTGGGCGACAGGGTTTGAGATGTCATTTCATCTCACTGTCGGGTGAAAGTCCCACAAAAATCGGAAGCAACGTCTCCAAAATCACCTCTACAGTGTTGACGGGGACGTTAAACCTCAAATCAAACCAAACCAAAACATTTTCCATTGATCCATATTGTGTTATACTTTGAGATATTTTCACTGAATATTTCAGTTGTTTTCCTATCTCTTAAGATGATATAAAACTGTTATTCGGATCACCGGGTCTTCTATGAATGACAATTTAAAATATAATCTACCAGCAAATACTTTTGGACAGGTCAGGGGTGTCTGGTTCATTTTCTTTATTGTAAGTTTTACAAGAATCTCTGTACTAAACGCAAACATTAGAGACACTGATCAGACGCCGCGTTTTGCGGCGTCTGATCAGGGTCTTTATTGTTTTCCAGTGGCCCGCACTTTATCCGAACGCTAGGCATGTATGGGTGGTTGAACTAACGAGGTAAAGAATAATTTTAAATGGTTTTGGGGAAAAGAAAAGAAATACTTCTCTCATCGAACAAAAATAACTGAAAACTAAAACCCTCATAATTATGAACAAGAGGACCATGATGGTCCTATATCGCTCACCGGAGCAAAGAGCTAAGAGATTTGCATGTGTCCCGCTGGAGGGATGAAGAGACATACCAAATATCAAAGACCTGGGCTTCTAGTCTGATACAAGATTTCTAAGGGTTTCCCTTATAAATCTATATTAGGCAAGTGGGCAGTCGTGCTATAATTTGAACAATCTTGGTAGAGGTCAACTAGATGAAGATACATACCTTTATCAAAGACCTGGGCCTTCTGGTTTCAGACAAGAAGATTTTTAAATGTTTGTTCCCTTATAGGTCTATGTAGAACAAGTGAGCCCAGGGTGGGGCCATTTCTGGGCCCAGTGCTATAATTTGAAAAATCTTGGTAGAGATCCACTAGATGACGCTACATATCAAATATCAAACAGCTGGGCGTTCTGGTTTCAGACAAGAAAATTTTTTAAAGGTTTTTCCAATATAAGCCTATGTAAAACCAGGGACCATTTTTGGCCCAAGGGCTATAATTTGAACAATCATTAGATAAAGCTACATACTAAATATCAAAGGCCTGGGCCTTCTGGTTTCAGATCCGAAGACTTTTAAAGGTTTTCCCTATATAAGCCTATGTAAAGACAGTTGGCCCCGGCGCGGAAACATTTTTTGCCCCAGGGCTATAATTTGAACAATCTTGGTAGAGGTCCACCAGATAAAGCTTCATGCCAAATATCAAAGACAGGGGCATTCTGGTTTCAGACAAGAAAACTTTTAAAGGTTTTTCCTATGTAAGCCTATGTAAAACCAGCGGGCCCCGGCGCGGAACCATTTTTGGCCCCAGGGCTATGTTTTGAACAATTTTGGTAGAGGTCCACTAGATGAAGCTTCATTCAAACATCGAAAACCTGTGCCTTCTTGTTTAAAACAAGAAGATTTTTACAGGGTTTCCCTATATAAGCCTATGCAAAACCATGCAGTGGGCCCTGGCGCGGAGGCATTTTTGGCTCCAGGGCTATAACTGAACAATCTTGGTAGAGGTCCACTAGATGAAGCTTCATACCAAATACCAAAGAGCTGGACCTTCTGGTTTCAGACGTGAAGATTTTTACATGTTTTCTATATAAGCCTATGTAAAACCCGTGGGTCCCGGTGCGGGGCATTTTTAGCCACAGGGCTATAATTTGAACAATCTTGGTAGAGGTCCACTAGATGAAGTTTCACACCAAATATCAATGACCTGGACCTTCTTGTTCAGACGTGAAGATTTTTAAATGTTTTTCCCTATATAAGTCTATGTAAAACCCGAGGGCCCCGGCGCGGTTGCATTTTTGGCCCCAGGGCTATAATTTGAACAATCTTGGTAGAGGTCCACTAGCTGAAGCTTCATACCAAATATCAAACACCTGGGCCTTCTGGTTTCATACAAGAAGATTTTTAAATGTTTTTCTTATTTTCCCCTTTTCGTTGCCACGGCAACCAGAGTTCTGCATGGAATTGAATTCTTTGAACAACTTTGAAAGAGGACCACCTAAGGATAATCTCTACCAAGTTTTGTCAAAATCTGTTCAGATTTAGGAGGAGATGTTGTTTAAAGAACTTGTGAACGGACGGACATACGACGACGATGACGACGGATAGCTCACCATGAGCCTTCGGCTCAGGTGAGCTAATAAAGGCATATAGCAGGGTTTGGAGCTGAATGATATAGGACTACAGTTCTGCCCATTTTCACAGAATAAGTTGGTTAATTAACAGAAAATACAATGGTATTTTTTACTATTATACATCCTTTATTCAGAGGTGAATGGGTGATGCAAAGGTGTTATGTCACCGAAAGTCATCCAACCAGTTGGGCAACGCCTGCTGTCCTTGCAGCAGTTTAGAGGTTAGGGAAGTGTGTGTGTGCGTGGAGGGGATTTCTTTTTCTTCACTTTCTATCATCTTCCTCCCCCCTATCCATCTTTTTCACCTCCCTTAGTATCTCTTCTGACCCTTTTCTTCCTTTCTCTGGGAGACGACACAAATTGACCCACAATGCTTGACGTGTCCTTAAGCCCCAGTGCAATCAATCACCCTTTATTCTTGCTAAATACATATATATTTGATTATTACATGCAATTAGTAATTTTTGGCACTCACAATTTATGTTAACTGACTGGGCATAAGAAAGCCCGACGCTGGCCCGCTGTTTGATGCTGACTGGGTACACGCGGGTTCGGACGAACTTGGGCTTGATTCCGCGGACAGTGTTGTAAGCAAAGTAGAAAACGTACGACAGGGTTTATAGCTAAGTCGCCCTTATCCCACCCTACAAAATAATGCAGGCAATTTTCTACAGTTGCCCGTTATAAGTAATTGTAAATGCCCAGACACGCGGCTGCTTTTTTACTTACTACAGTGCTTTACTTACTACAGTGCTTCATACAGCCCCCGCCCATCACGGCTTGAAGAAATACATGGGCTGCATGATGCTTCCACGCAGAGCTGAAACCGACCCGCACACGAGTACTGGTAAACCGCTTAGAGGATCTAAGCCTGCCCAGGTAATGCGGTGCGAGTCGGACCGTCCATGTTTAAACACCTTATTGGTTTCATTGGGCGGCAGGGCTTGAGATGTCATTTCATCTCAATGTCGGGTAAAAGTCCCACAAAATTGGAAGCAACGTCTCCAAAATGACCTTTACAGTGTTTACGGGGGCGTTAAACCTCAAATCAAACAAAAAAAAAAAACAGTGTTTCACAAGAAGAAACGATCCCGCTCTACACTGTTCTCAAGTCTCACTTTAAAATATGCATGACAGACGGCTGTGTTTGTTACGATACAGAGGATTCGCTGAAACATTTAGTCAAGGATGTGTTGGGCACGAAAATGGGACATGCGATTTCAGCCCGTTGAATGTAATAATATACAGATAACTAAGAAGAGAACAAATAAAATTGGGGATTACTGTCCTCGAGAATGTGGATTCTATTAACCCATTTAGTTCCAGAAACCCCTAAAGGGGTCCCTTGGCAAACAGTGCAGGCCCAGATCAGAACGCGGCGTCGCATCAGGGCATACACTATTTGCAAAAATTTTGAAGAAAACACAACCTGACGCCCCTAAATTTCGAAATGAACTCCTGCCATATATAAGGTGAAAGATTCCATTTGGTACTAAAAGAGTTAAATACCTAGGTGTGACAACCACACATGATTTGAGATGGAATATGTATACTAAGGCAAAAAGAAAAAGCGAAACCCAAGGATGTTAAAAAAGCAGCATATACAGGACTTGTCCGCCCAATCATAGAATATGTTTGTTCCTTCATATATTCTATGGGTGTTTACGACTACGGTATTCCTACAACTGATCACAGCATACATATAGGCCATAGAAGATGACCGGAAGCTTCCTAATGCCAGTCAAAAGTCAGGGTCTATATAGTTTGAAATGATCTCCCCAACCCCAATTTCAATCACGATTTTTCAAATGCCTGTGCCTTCTAAGGATATGAAAAACTTAAGTATGGCATACGAAGATGTTATTTTAACCCATTTAGTACCAGAAACCCCAAAAACGGGTATTTGACAAACAGTGCAGGCCCAGATCAGACAGGGCCTCCCCTGTTTGCTAAAAGTTCATGAAAACACAACCTGATGTGCACCCCACAATTTTAAATGGACTCCTGTTTTATATGGGCCCCGTCAAGCGATTTTGGTACTTATCGCCTATGCGAGCAGCGAAGGTTCAGGCGAGCCTGCGCATCTGCGCAGTCTCGCCAGAACCTTTGTTGCTCGCTCATACAAGCAGTGAATCAAGAGGAACCTTCAGACAGAAAGCCATATCCCTGGCTCCTCTGAATGGCTGGGCATGCGCAGTTAAAATTTGTCATGACGGAATGCTCGAAGACACAAATTCGCTTGGCGGGGCTCATATAAGGAGGAAGCTTCCATTTGCTACAAAAAGGGTTAATCATAGTGTAGATTATATTTTCTTGTCCTTTGGGATTATTGTTTCCATTGTGGAATTTCGAAAATATCTGAGGGTCACTGATGAGCCGAAACTAGCTAGTCTGGCCCAGAAAATATGTGCACTCCATATTTTTTCAGTTCTGTGGTGTATTCCTTGCTTCCAAAGGATAACCCTCTTATAAAACAACTTTAATGGTATCTTAACCACTGTGAGGTAATGATAACTGATGGCGCCTCTGATGTTTCCTCTGCAATAACTAAATCAAAGCAATGACAGAACTGGTGGGTCGATTGTCGCTGGGCGCATGCTTGACAATTGGTCCTGAACGAGGACAGACTGTTTCGTGTAACCCTTAAATTCCGGTACTGTACGCAAACAGTGTAGACCCTGATCAGACGCCGCGTACTGCGGCGTCTGATCTGGGTCTACACTGTTTGCCAAATCCGACTCATGATTCCAGTCCAGATTCTATAGTCAACACTCTTACGCAACACTCTAACCTCTTAGCGATAAGAATATCGCCTCTTTTTCTATATTAAATAAACGTTACCTGGATTGATATTTACGTGGACATCAACAACGAAAAGCTACTGTGCTTAATAACCAGGATCAAATGACAAATATTTATTTTTCCGCACCTTGCGTAGCGTATTAGCGCAGAACTGACGACGGCCAAGCCGGTGTTAAGTGAAATTTGAAACTGGCAGTTCAATAATTAACCCTTATCTTGCTGAATATTCATTTAAGCCACACCCATTTCTGTCTATCTACCAATCAAATTATTTGATGTAATGTATTGCTACAAATTCATAAACCGAATGCCAAACAGTGTAGATCCTGATCAGATGGCTTCTTCAGAAGCTATCTGATCTGGATCTACACTGTTTGCAAAGATAGGGGTTGTCGTGAACAGCAAGATAAGGGTTAAATTTATTTCCATTTTAACATGATACGTATACAGATTTTTTACGCGGACGCCGACAGAATTGAATGATTCATTCGGCACTTGTGCACGATCAACGTCAGTAATGTGTGGTTTTCTGTTGTGTTATTGTTGGTGGTGGTTTGTCTTTTTCCTTTTTTTCCACACGATGCGTGCTATTAGAATACGTTAACGTCAGAATTAAACGTATTTACATACATGGCGATGCATTTTAATTATGGTCTCTACCAAGAGAAAAAAAAAAATATCTGTATGCAGTTCAAAATAGTCAGGTACGATTTGGTTAAATCCAGTATTGTGGAAACAGGCGTAAAGACGTTCGGCTGGGTACAAAGCTTGAAAGAAGCCAGTAAACCAACCTCGATCTGTAGTACCGAACCTGCACAGTAGGTTTCCCACTGGCCACATGGCGTCTGAGCAACGTGGTACGTTGCATCGACATTGATACACGTCCATGCCGGCTGGTATAGATCGTCTAGGAACGAGAGACGCCACAAACATTCACGTCATTTCTGGTGTAACAGTTTCATTGTAGTTAATTAACTACCGGAGAGATTTTTTTCCTTCAACATTGCTTAATTAAAACAGACCATAGTGTCATGCATGCGGATAGGATATAAACTCTATCTTGACCAATGACATGGAATGGTCTTTGTTTTTAATCTCAGAACACTGAAAATCAAAGCACTGACAGCACTCGTGGGTTGATTGTCTCTGAGTATATGCTGGGAAAGGGGTCATGAACGGGAACTTAAACGGTTTCCTTTAACCCTTAAAATCTGCCCTTTAAGCGAACACTGTATATCCTGGGTCGTGCTTGATTCGACCTCAAGAATCTTCTGAAGTGGAGAATTTTAAATCAAGTGGCGCCGAAGATGGTTCGGAATGCTCTTCCAAATCTGCTTTTAAAAAGGAGGGGTGAATGGGAGGATCACGTGATTCAATATGACGGGCATGAACAGGAGAGTCGCTAAATGCATTAAATTTTGACAATGTTGAGAACAATCTCGACACATTAAATTCAAATGCACAAAGGGAATCATCAAAAAAGATATACATCTGCAATTTTCTCGATTTTAAAATAAACCATCAGCTTTTATTATTGCGTTATTCACTAAAAACGTTTCGGCCCAAATTACTTCGCAGGCATGTTTTGCAAATGTAAGTACAATGCGTAATTATATTTAGGGTCGACTTCGATTCGAACTAAAGTAGGTACTCGGGTAGCTACCAATGACACGCGTACCAGCATTATCAGAGGAACACCTACGGTTGCTACTTTAGTAGACTGCCATGAGAGCATAACTATAAGTAGGTCATAGGACCTTCGTTTAAACAAAAGCATCATATATTTATCAACAAAAAGCCTTTTGCAGCTTTTTGACAGTTATTTATTTAAAATGAAAACGACATTTCCGGCTAAGAACGAGACCTGCCCTAAAAAAAAAGAAATAGTGACTAAACCCCAGTATTTAAACCCATTCATATTAAAACATTCTGTTATCATCGAAACATAAAAAGAGTAATGTTTCTCATTTCAAAACACCTTGAAGAGACTTCTGTGACCTTTACATTCGCAGGTCATGCGTTTCAGCCACGACCGCCATATTGAATTCTCTTCAGTACCATAGCAACTCAACCCCAGAATGGAAGACCGATGACGTCACTTTTGTAGCTACCGTAGGTGTTCGGCTAGAGGATCTGAGCCTGTCCACTGGTAAACCGCTTAGATGACCTAAGCCTGTCCAGGAACCGCGCCGCGAGACGGACCGTCCATGCTAATAAACCCTATTGGTTTCATTGGACGACAGGGCTTGAGATGTCATTTCATCTCAATGTCGGGTAAAAGTCCCACAAAATTGGAAGCAACGTCTCCAAAATGACCTATACTGTGTTGACGGGGACGTTAAACCTCAAATCAAACAAAAAAAAAAAACAACAAAAAAAAAACAAACATATTTTTGGTTAGTTTAATGTAGCTACCCGAGTTCCAGGCGAAGTCGCTCTATATGTCCAGCTCAAAGTCAATTGATTTATCGGGAGCCTTCCGGATATCTCGGAAGACCCAGAAGACGGCGAATCAAGTACGACCCTGATCAGCTATCTATGCCTACACTGTTTGCCAATGTTCCAGCATGTGAGCGTAGTCACTGTTTTACAAGTTATGCACGACACTCTCGCATCAAAAACGAGCAGAATAGCACGGCTGTAAAAAGTGACAGTTACGTGGACATCATAAATTTAAAGCTGCTGTGCTTAGTAGCATTTGGGTCGATTGAAAAAACACTTGGCCCAAACAGAAGATTTAGCGAGTAAGGAAAGACTTTACTCTTTAAAGTAATGTTGGTTGGTGCCTGAAGCTCTGTCTCTAGTCGGACCACCGGAGTCCAACTGTTGCAGCACTTCAGTTATATTTGGGCCCCGTCAAGCGATTTTGGTACTTATCGACTATGCGAGCAGCGATGGTTCAGGCGAGCCTGCGCATCCGCGCAGTCTCGCCAGAACCATCGCTGCTCGCTCATACAAGCAGTGAATCAAGAGGAACCTTCAGACAGAAAACCATATCCCTGTCCCTTCTGAATGGCTGGGCATGCGCAGTTAAAACTTGTCATGACGGAATGCTCGAAGACCCAAATTCGCTTGGCGGGGCTCATTTCATGCTGTCTAGTCCTCATCGTCGTTATTTTATTTTTATGTTCTCGGAAATGTTGCACTGATGAGTTAGATATCCTTCATGCGGTCTTAACAAATTATTTGTCTAAATCACGAGAGAACCAAGGGCGAGTATTGTGGCCACGTAACATTACGCAAACACGCCTATACAAATACATTGCCACCTTTATCGCCGAAAAATAATGAAAATTTTATAATAAAAAATTGTGATATTTTTCTTATTTCTGCTCAAAATATAGATTGTGGGTACTCGTTAGAACCGCCTCATTGAGGCGGTTCTAACGAATACCCACAAGCCATATTTTAGAGCCAAAATAAGAAAAAAATAAGGTTTACCCCTACAAACCCTAGTTTTACTATATAAAACTGGGGTTAAAGGGGGTCAATATTATATAGGCGTGTTTTCGTGATGAATCGATTTAAGCCGCCACCTCAGTAATAAGTTTTTACTGGCCGTACAATGTACCAAGGCGGTTCTTCTGTTGTGGCTTATTATTGTCATTGTTTGTCTTTGCAGGCACGTGCTATCGGTGGTTCTGGAAGGGCGAGGATAGGATCTCGATTTAAGCCCCCACCCCAGTGAGAAACATTTTTACTGATCGTTCCAACGCAGGGCTAATATATTTTTATTTTGAATAGCCGTTTGGCGTAACCGTCCTTTTGGCTGTGCGTTTGTTAAGTTTTCATTTTGGGGATGTTTCTTTCCCTTTGATGTCTTGGATGGGTTGTTACGATTCCTGAGCATTGCCTTCACTTCTGTTCACTATGATTCCAAACCAAGTTTGGTTAAAGCCAATGGATACATCTGTCATATTTCCCGCCATTTTCCGCAAGGGAGACAACTTTCAAGACTCCCAGTTTGCTTTCCAAATAGAAAAGGAGCTCCACTCTTAAAGGAAAGAATTTGCTTCTGCAAATCCTTTCCTTTATGAGTTGACTCCATACAAAACTATAAAAGAGTTGATAAATGAGACAAAACTGTGTTTAAAAGAGTTGATAATTGTGACAAAACTGTTTAAAAGACTTGATAAGTGTGACAAAACTGTGTATAAAAGAGTTGATAAATGTTACAAAACGGTGTTAAAATAGTTGATAAGTGTGGCAAAACTGTGTTTATAAGAGTTGATAAGTGTGACAAAACTGTGCTTAAAAGAGTTGATAAGTGTGACAAAACTGTGTTTATAAGAGTTGATAAGTGTGACAAAACTGCGTTTAAAAGAGTCGATAAGTGTGACAAAACTGTGTTGAAAAGAGTTGATAAGTGTGACAAAACTGTGTTGAAAAGAGTTGATAAGTGTGACAAAACTGTGTTTAAAAGAGTCGATAAGTGTGACAAAACTGTGTTGAAAAGAGTTGATAAGTGTGACAAAACTGTGTTGAAAAGAGTTGATAAGTGTGACAAAACTGCGTTTAAAAGAGTCGATAAGTGTGACAAAACTGTGTTGAAAAGAGTTGATCAGTGTGACAAAACTGTGTTGAAAAGAGTTGATAAGTGTGACAAAACTGTGTTTAAAAGAGTTGAAAAGTGTGGCAAAACTGTGTTTAGAAGAACTGATAAGTGTGACTAAACTGTGTATAAAAGAGTTGATAAATGTAACAAAACTATGTTAAAGAGTTGATAAGTGCGACAAACTGTGTTTAAAAGAGTTGTATTCCCTGAAGATTTATTCGTCCCCATTTGCCTACAGGTTTGTTTGTTTGAAAATGAGCTTGAGTCGATACCTGCGTCCTTGTAGTAAAATTCCCACATTAAGACCACCTTTGGGACTGTGCAAAAGTGAGCTTAAGACCACTTGAACAGTCCCAAAGGTGGTCTCTAATTAGGAGACACCGGGTGTACAAAAATACAAAAAAAGAATAATTGAAGCCTTACCAATAAGCTTTTAAAATCAGATTTAGTCGTAATTTTAAGTGGCTTTAATAGCGAATTTAAAAGTCTACAGAAAAAAATAACGTTTCAGAAATGCAATTTATGCAGAGGTGATTGTGTGCTTAAATGTTTTATGAGACACCAATTTCTGCAATGGAAGATCAAGTTTTTTTTTTTTTTTTTTTTTGTTGTTGTTTTGTTACTCCGGTTTCAACCATCTGAAATAATCTTGAAAGGGCCGCTCAGTTAATAGGAATAGACGCATGCCTACGTGCATGGCAAGTTCTCTCGCAGCGAAAGGCTCTGGCAAGATTGCGCAAATGTGTGCTTGGTGGGTCTTTGCTGGTCGCGAATGCGCTAAGTCCCTTTTCTCGTGAGCTGGCTTGTTAATTTTCTGGTACACATTGTGATGTCAGATTTTACGAGCAGCAAACCCAATTGTTTTTTTTTTTTTTTTTTTTTTTTGTTTTTTTTTTGCTGTAGTTGTTGTTGTTTTTATTGTTATTCTTGCTTTTGCAAGTTCAAAGATTTTTGTTGAAACCAATATTAAACCAGCTGGTCGAATGCATTCAATAGTAAAAAAAATATTTTTCACAACACGGGCGACCTCATGGCGTCATCAAGTGGCTAAGTACAACCAGTCATACTAATTTATTGCAAGTCCTGAGTACAGATTGCGAATACTGGTTGCTTTTACATATTTAATTAATGAGACATTTTTGGGGTCTGTTTGCTTAACCGACAAAAGCCAAACGTCCGATCCAGATCAGTCGTCGTTGGACGCGGCGTCTGATCTGGGTCTACACTGCATACTTTTAAAAAGTTATGTGAAACTTGACATGAATGAAACAACTAGACACCCTTTAACCCTTATCCTTATCCCTATCTTTAAAAACAGTGTAGGTCCAGATCAGATGGCTTCTGAAAGGCATCTGATCAGGATTTACACTGTTTGCCATGCACTTTGGGAAGTTGAATGGATAAAGTATATCAAGTAATTTGATTGGTTGAAACGTACATTGGTGTGGCTATATTAAAAAGGGTTAAAGTGGTAATGGACCATATGTCTCAAGCCTTATGTTGTCATATGGCTCCGTGTCAGGCGAAAAGGGGTCTTTTAGAATGTTCGCCTAGAGAAGAGTCAGATCAGCCTGTGCCTCCGCTGCCTGATCAGAATCTTCGCTGATCGCATGGACCTTCTATACAGCTTGCAGGATACACGAAAACTCATTATACTGGATGCTTGTGTAGGGTGAGTCTTCGCATAAAATCAGGCCCCGAGGTTATAAATAGAGGATCTTACATGAGTGTTCATGTATTATTGAATTTATTAAACGAGTTGAGGAAAAGGGATAAAATGCGAGGCTGTGCCAAGCATTTTATCCATTTTCCTCAACGAGTTTAATAAATTCAATAATACATGAGCACGAATGCAAGATTCTATTTATCATATGACATTTAAAATGCATTTTATTCACGATTGTTTACAAAACTGTCAATTTTCCGCCGTTAGTAAACGCGACGTCGTTAAGGACGTCGTACATGTAACGTTACGGGACGTATCTAGCTAATTTGCGTATTTATTCCACTAGTGGATTATCGAAAATAATACATGGCGTTATTACACTCTCAGACGCGACGTCATATGATAAAACTTTTTTCATGCTCAACTCGATTGCGCATGAAATTTGAAATGCTCATAAGTATTAAAATACACACAAAAGAGGCAATTTGTCTACTCATCTCAGCATAAAATGTTTTTGTCCTGCTTACAGTTTTTAAAATGTCAACAATTGTTGGCATTTTAAAATTCATGAGCAGGACTAATTTCATGCCCAAGTGAGTTTAGCATTAAAAAGTTAAAAACCTCAGACCCACGAAAGTTGTTTTCTGAGTATGTTTTATCTAGGGGTGTCCGTAAACACCATGGAAAAACACTCATGTGAACAAAATGTGGTCTTTAATGATTCTAAAATGCCATTTTCATATGATTTTTTTTCTTTTTCAGATAATTTCCAACAGTCCGCGCCCCCTCACATCGGAGCTTGGAGAAATAGATTGGGCTGATTCGCGCAGGGCTGAGTCCGACTGAACTTGAGTACTGGTAAATCGCTTAGAAGGTCTAAGCCTGCCCAGGAATAGTGGTGCGAGTCGGACAGTGCCTTAAACCCTAGCGAGTTTCTTTGGGCGGTAGGGCTTGAGATGTCGTTTCATCTCAGTGTAGGGTAAAAGTCCCTCAAAATCGGAAGCAACATCTCCAAAATGACATAAACAGTGTTGACGGGGACGTAAAAGCTCAAAACTAACAAGCAAACCTACCAGTTCCGTCATCTCTTTGATTCCTGGTGATAAACAACAACAATAAATAAAGAAACAATAGTCAATACACAGGACACAAGTCAAGTTTATTTTCCCGCCGCTGAATCTCTTGTTCAACTTGACTGGATGAGGTGATCACGGTAAACGCATACGCACGGCACGGTCAAACATTTTTGTCAGAAACATGCACATTCTGTTGTTTGTGGCTTATGTTATGTGTGCGGGCGTAAACGACACAGGTGCGCCATCTCGCCAGCGCCTTCGAAGTTCGTGAAAAGGGCATTTTGTCATGTTCTGGGTTAAATGCATTTATTTTTTGTTTGACATTTTCACTATTCATTGACAGTTTTTATCTCTTCCTTAATGTTTAAGTTCCCTTTTTTCACTGGTTTGTTTCGCGGTTTAAGTAAACGAGAAAAAAAATACATTTTTATGTTTCAAACAATTGACGCCTTGTTTGAAAATGAGCTTTATAAATTGCATTTTGCTAAAACAATGAAGAGAAGCCAGTCACAAGTGAATCGCAATCAAAAATAAATGAAAAGACAAAGTCATAGACAAGATTTATGATTCATAATGATTTTTTTCCATTACGAAAACACGCCTAGTCAAATATATTGAAAATTTTACCACAAAAACATGAACATTTCCAGGTAAAAATTCTTATATTTTCATGTTTTTGCTCAAAACATAGAGGCAAGGCGTGTTACAACGCATAATGTAATAATGTAGTAATTACTACATTTTGAAATTTTTACTACATTATGCGTTGGCATAGTCGACGCGAAATGAAATAAAATGTCGTTTTTACTACATTATGCGTCGATACTAAGAGGTTTGAGCAAAATGAAAGAATTATTACATTTTGCGGCGATGGGTGGCATACTTAATTTTACTTCATTATGCGTCAACAGTTTGTTTGTTTGATTTGAGGTTTAACGTTCCCGTCAAGACTATTTAGGTCATTTTGGAGACATTGCTTCAAATTTTATGGGACTTTTACCCGATATTGAGATGAAATGACATCTCAATCGCTGCCGTCCATTTAAAAGCAATAGGGTTTATATGCATGGATGGGCCGACTCGCAGCAGTTTTCCTGGACAGGCTTAGACCTTCTAAGCAGATTACGAGGACTCATGTACGGGCGGTATCAGCTCTGCGTGGAAGCATCGTGCAGCCCATCTATTTATACCCCCGGCATACGAAGTATGCAAGGGGGTATATAGTTTTTGTCCATTCTGTCTGTCTGTCTGTCTGTCTGTCTGCCTGTCTGTCTTTTGTTTGATTTTTTTATTTGAGGTTTAACGTCCCCGTCAACACTATTTAGGTCATTTTGGAGACGTTGCTTCCAATTTCATGGGACTTTTACCCGACATTGAGACTGGCTTAATCAAATACAATGAAATTCCAATATTAAGACCACCTAAAATTAATACAAATTTTGTTTTTAAAGCATATTTGGAAGGTTAAAGCTACATTTTCTTTGTGATTTTGACCTTCAGTGTGCTTTTGTGGAAGACCGTCTTTTGGACTGTTCAACTGTGGTCTTAAAGACCACTTTTGAACCGTCTCAAATGTGGTCTAAATTGTAGGAATTTAACTGTATTGCTTCCTAAGTCTTTTCGAAGACAGCTATGTTCTACCATCATTACTTCATTATGCGTCGATATGGTGCATATCAACGCGAAATGAAATAATTTTTTTACTTCATTTCGCGTCGACTATGCCAACGCATAATGTAGTAAAAAAAAATCAAAATGTAGTAATTACTACATTATTACATTATGCGTTGTAACAAAGGCGGTTCTAACGAGTACTCACAACATCACGAAAACACGCCAATATAATTCTGACCCCCTTGAACCCAACTTTTATACAGTGGAACTGGGGTTAACAGGGGTAAACCTTAATTTTCTTATTCCTGCTCTAAAATATAGATTGTGTGTATTCGTTAGAACCGCCTCAATGAGGCGGTTCTAACGAGTACTCACAATCTATATTTGAGCAGAAATAAGAAAAATATCACAATTTTTCATCCTAAAATGTTCGTTTTTTTTCGGAGGTAAGGTTTACAATGCATTTGTATAGGCATGATTTCGTAATGATCTATGTTTTGAGCAAAATATAAAAAATAATGTTTTCCAGTTTTACCATATAAAAATGGAGTATAAGGGGTCAAAATTATATAGGGCCGTTTTCATGCTCAAAAACTAACATTTCTTCTGATGAAAGTTTGTGATGTGAGATTTCAAATGTGTTCATTACATCCCTGTTCATCCCTGCACTTCATCATAGGGTTGTTTATATTTTCTTGTCCTTTGGGATCATTGATTCCATTGTAGAATTTTGAGAATATCTGAAGGTCACTGATGAGGCTTAATTGGCCGAAACTAGCTAGTCTGGACCAGAAAACATGAACACTCCATACTTTTCAGTTCTGTGGTGAATTCATTGCTTCCAAAGGATCACCCTTTTCTAGAACATATTTGATTTTGTTCGTTTGATTTGAGGTTTAACGTCCTCGTCAACACTGTATAGGTCAGTTTGGAGACGTTGCTTCCAATTGTGTGAGACTTTTATCCGATATTGAGATGAAATGACATCTCAAGCCCTGTCGCCCGATGAAACTAATAAGATTTATAAGCATGAACGGTCCGACTCGCACCGCTTTGCCTGGGCAGGCTTTGTTCCTCTACTGTTACCAATAGAACAAACATCAAAGGTGTGCTAAAACCCTCTATGTTGTGATTTGCGCCTGTGAGACACCAACGTCAGTTGATTTTGTCTCCGGGTATTCCGGTTTTCGGCCATTCTGATTAACGAAATAAGTGAAATAATCTTGAATTGGCTTTAAAACCACACCCATCCCAAATAAGAAATGAAGAAAGGAACAAACGATCAAGAACATGTGTTGTGTGAGCATACAAATCTACAAAACAACATAATACCAGTATACAGAACAAGTTCCGTGTTAGGACCACGTTCGTGATGGTTTAAAAGTGGTCTGTAAGAAAACGCCTTTGTTTGTTTGCTTGAGTTTAGGCTTAACGTCCCATTCAACACTGTAAAGGTCATTTTGGAGACGTTGCTTCCAATTCCGACATTGAGATGAAATGACATCTCAAGCCCTGGCGCCCAATGAAACCAATAGGGTTTATAGGCATGGACGGGCCGACTCGCACCGCTTTGCCTGGGCAGGCTGAGATCCTCTAGGCGGATTACCAGTACTCGTGTGCGGGCCGGTTTCAGCTCTGCGTGGAAGCATCATGCAGCCCATATACTTCTTGAAGCCCCGATGGGCGGGGGCCAAAAAAACGCTTTTGAAAAGTCTTTCAGTAAAGGACACTTGGTGTAGAAAAGACGAAGACAAAACAAAAACTAAAATTTTAGATACGTTTTCAAATCAAGATCTAGTCTCAATTTTGGTTGGTCTTAAGGGTAATGGTAACAACTGGCACGTTTTTCCGCCATTTTTCAAAGGGTGATAACTTTCGGGACTTCCCGATCACTTTTCTTGTCCCACTGAAACAGGGGTCTACTCTTAAAGGAAAGATTTTGCTCCTCAGGAGCAAATTCTTTCCTTCAAGAGTTTACCCCTATTAACATGGGAGACAAAAATACTTTTGGAGGAGTTGCCTCCCCTGAAGGTATTCCCATTCCCCTTAATATAGAGGATCTTACATGAGTGCTCATGTATTATTGAATTTATTAAACGAGTTGAGAAAAAGGGATAAAATGCGAGGCTTTGCCGAGCATTTTATCCCTTTTCCTCAACGACTTTAATAAATCCAATAATACATGAGCACGAATGCAAGATTCTATTTATCATATGACATCAAAACGCATTTTATTCACGGTTTGTTGACAAAAATGTCAATACTCCGTCATTAGTAAACGCGACGTCGTACATGTAACGTTACGCGGCGTATCTAACTAATTTGCATATTTAATCCACTAGTGGATTATCAAATTTATTACATGGCGTTATTACACTCTCAGATGCGACGTCATATGATAAAGCGGGATTTTAAATACCGGAATTTTACTGTATTTCAAAATCCAATTGCAAGCTCCCCTCTCCAGCTCCTAACTAAAGCCCCTTATTTTGCTCATAAAAAGAGTAAACACCGGCACTAATGAACACTATAGCTTGGGTGTGTGTGTGTAGGGGTCGGGGTGGGGGTGGGGTTGGATTCACCTTCATGGATGGCAACTCTTCCAAACATAAGGATGTCTATCTATTCATTAGGGATCTATTCTTTGTTCCCGAGTGGCAATTTCTTTCCTTAAAGAGTATCCTTCTTCTTTTCAGAAAAGCCCAGTTGGTGGGAAAGCTGGGAATGCAAACAGAGGGCCCGGAAAGTTGTTTCCCGTGTAATTTTAATTGTATCTTTTTGGCAGGGTAATGGAAACACATCCAAGAAAGGTAATACTTTTAAAAAATAATTGTGTCCCTTATTATTAAGGGTCTACCCTTAAAGGAAAGAATTTGCCGTAGACCTATTGAGGTTAAAAAAACAACAACTTAAAAACATACTGGACGCTCAGAGAGTTGCCTCTTGATAATAACAAAGATGTCAACTGGGCATAACTCTGTGGTTACAATACGGATATCTGTACAATTGCCTTAATTTCTGTTGCATAATTTAGAATATTGCGTTTCTTTCATAAAATAGACAAATCTATTGTTGCAAGGCTACGACCCGAAAGTCCTGGTCCTAATCACTTCAATCTGATCGTAAATCAACCGCCCTGCTTGAACAGGACAATGTCGACCACAATCAGAACAAAACAACAGCGTCATATTTTCTGTGGTCCGTGAAAATAAACATATTGCACGGTGTGATGTTGGATCAGCCTGGTAGGGGGAGCCTTTCTTTTATTAGCTGACCGAGGCTTGTAATGTTTGACACCCATATAATAAGTAAAAGTATGGTACCATTTAGATAAGTACAATTGATTTAATTCTCTCTCTCTCTCTCTCTCTCTCTCTCTCTCTCTCTCTCTCTCTCTCTCTCTCTCTCTCTCTCTCTCTCTCTCTCTCTCTCTCTCTCTCTCTCTTCATGCACAAACATTGGCTTGTGGGTATGACGCGCAACTATTGAGAACCCGTGATCTATTTTTCGGCGGAATAATGAAAACAAACATTTCGAATTTTCATCATCATCATCATCATCATCATCGTCGTCGTCGTCATCATCATCATCATCATCATCATCGTCATCATCGTTACCATAATCATCATCAGCATTATCTTCTTTGTTTACTTTCTTCTCTTTCTTTTTTCTTTTTTTTTTCTTCTTCCCTCTTCTTTATCTTCTTTTCCACGCAGAGCTGAAACCGACCACACACGTCTACTGGTAAACCGCTTTGAGGATCGAAGCCGACCCTGGCAAAGCGGTGCTAGTCGGACCGTCCATGCTTATAACCCCTATAAGTTTAATTTGGCGACAGGGCTAGAGATGTTGTTCAATCTCAATGTCTCAATACAGTGTCGGCGGGGACGATATAGTAAAATTCCTACATTAAGACCGCCTTTGGGACCGTTCAAAAGTGTTTAAGACCAAAGGTGGTCTCCGGCCAGAAGACGCTGTATGCCTAAAACACAGTACGGGCCTCCGTGGCCTAGTGGATAAGAGCGCTGACTCTTAGTCATTAGGTCTCTCACCGCCGTAGGTTCGAGCCTCGCTCGGGCCACGTGTGAGACGCCAAGTTCTGCAACGGAAGGTCAGGTGGTTTTTCTCCGGGTACTCCGGTTTTCGCCCACCTCTGATTAACGATCGGCTCGATATGAGTGGAATAATCTTGAAAGGGCCGTAAAACCGAAACCAAACAAAAAAAATGCCTAAAACACAAAGAAAGAATATATAAGGTTTTCCGAGCAGAATTTCTTAATTTTAGGTGGTCTCAATAGCGGAATTCTACTGTTTTTGTTTGATTTGAAGTTTAAAGTTCCTGTCAACACTGTAAAGGTCATTTTGGAGACGTTGCTTCCAATTTTGTGGGACTTTTACCCGACATTGAGATGAAATGACATCTCAAGCCCTGCCGCCTAAGGAAACCAATAGGGTTTATAGGCATGGACGGGCCGATTCGCACCGCATTGCCTGGGCAGGCTTAGATACTCTAAGCGGTTTACCAGTACTCGTGTGCCGGTCGGTTTCAGCTCTGCGTGGAAGCATCATGCAGTCCATCTATTTTTTCAAGCCCTGATGGGCGGGGGCTATGGAATTCTACGGTACACCTGTACAATTTCACCGGCTCAAACGCCGATGTCTCGTTTACCATGGCTGATTCACACGCGTACTTGAGTCCCCAGAGAATATTTCTTCCCACAGCTTAAAAAAAAAAAAAAAAAAAAAAAAATATTTGAAGACAATCAATGTAGATTTATGTTTCGTTTTTTGCGTTTTTTTTTTTTTTTTTTTTTTTGGTTGTTATTTGGCGGAAAAGTATGTTGTGTGTACTCATTAGAATCGCCTCATCGAGGCGATTCTAATGAGTACACACAACATACTTTAGTTTTATAAGTGTGGATTGGTAGGTAAACTGACCTAAATAGTGTTGTTTTGTTTGTTTGATTTGAGGTTTAACATCCCCGTCAACACTGTATAGGTCATGTTTGAGACGTTTCTTCCAATTTTGCGGGACTTTTACCCGACACTGAGATGAAATGACATCTCAAGCCCTGAAACCAATAGGGTTTATAAGCATGGACTCGGGCCGCTTTGCCTGGGCAGGCGTAGATCCTCTAAGCGGTTTACTAGTACTCTTGTGCGGTCGATTTAAGCTCAGCGTGGAGGAATCATGCAGCCCATCTATTTCTTCAAGCCCCGATGGTCGTGGCCGTTAAATAGTGTTGACTGGGCTGTTAAACTACAATACAAACAAAACATTACTTTTATAGGATATCGACAGATATCTGCTCAAAAACAAAAACTTTGGGTACTCGGTAGGACGGTTCTCAGTAACGAGCACCCACAATCTATGTTGAAAACAGAAATAAGAAATTTATTACATTTTTACCTAATATTTGTCATTTCTGACACCATATTGGACGCCAATATTTCACATTGACATGCTTTCCTAATGAGTACACACAACATAGTTAAGTTTTATAGGATATCGAAAAAGAAATCTGGCCTATGATGCCTCCTGACATGGATTTGTAAGTAACCCTCAGTAGCTCGAGCTAGCCTTGTCTCGATGTCCCAGATGAAGTTTTAGCGTACTTAATTTAAATAGACGTGTTCTTGAATCAGGGCCATGCTATGGAGACTGTTTTCTAACATTTGACAATAGAGCTGTCCATATATATACTCATACTCATATATTCACCCCTAAATAAAATTGTAATGGGCCGGCCTCGGTAGCTCAGTCGGAAGCGAGTCTGACTGGTGATCGGGAGGACACGGGTTCGATACCTGCCGGCGCCGGCAACATTCATCATGAAATATTTTCTACAGTCATTATCTCCCGTCAGCTGATTGAAGAAAGGTGGTTGTCAGTTTCTAGCGAAAGAAGTTAATCGCTTACGTATATGGCTGTCCAAGAAAATTGAGGGTGGGCTCGGTATGTCCTTAATAGTGTTGACTGGGCCGTTAAACTTCAGAATCTTTCAGAGAATGACCCACAAGGGTCTCCACTACAATCAATCAGTACTCCTAACTGAGCAACACAATCGTCTATTTATATGCAATATCTTTGGACAGACCCAGTTACAGAATAGAGGGGGTGGGAGTCTTTAATTAAAACAAACAGTGAAGACCCTGATAAGACGATACATCTTGGGGCGCCTGATCAGGGTATTCACTGTTTGCCAAGTGTCCCAGTATTTGGGAAGCTAGGCATATAATATGTGGAATGTTTATTTATTTCTGGGCTGACCAGGCGTGACAACCGCGACTTTTTTTTCAACAGAGCCCCTTTGTATGATTGACTATTACTTTTTGTGGTGAATAAACTTAGTAATAATTATGAAAAAATAGCAATTAAATTTTCCTGCTGCAATTGTTCAGTAAAATATCCGCTATTAAGACCACCTAAAATTAAGACTAAATCTGCTTTTAAAAGCTTATTGAGAAGCTGCAAGTTATTCTTACGTTGTGTTTTCTACAGCCAGTGTCTCCTAATAAGAGACCACCTTTGGGAATTCCAAAAGTGGTCTTGAAGACCACTTTTGAACAGTCCCAAAGGTGATCTTAATGTAGTAATTTTACTGTATTGACGATAACACATCCGTAAGCTGTTTGTTTGAATTGAGGTTATACGTCCTCATCAACCCTATGAAGGTTATTGTGGAGACGTTGCTTCTTATATTGTGGGACTTTTACCCGACGCTGAGAATCTCAAACCCTACCGCCCAAACAAACCAATAGGGTTTATATGCAAGCACGGTCCGATTCGCACCACTTTGCCTGGTCTAAGCGGTTTACAAGTACTCATGTGCGTTTCCACCCTGCGTAGAAGCACCATGCAGTCCATCCTATTTCTCCAAGTGCTTCTTGGCGGGGGCGAAAATGGCATCTATCTTAACTCTAAAGGCAGCATTTTAGATATATTATATTTTTCCTTATTTCTAGTCCAAACGTAGATTATGGATGCTCGTTAGAACTACCTCAACGAGGCGGTTCTAACCATTACCCACAATCTATGTTTCAATAAAAATAAAGAAATGAATACCCCCATAAACCCCATTTTTCTCCATATTAAGTGGAGTTTAGGGGGATGTTCAGGTGTTCATTTCACGGCCTTGGTAGCAGGATGCTGTAAAAAAAATCCCATAGATTTTACCATAAAATTACTGACAGTGTATTTTTGGTTACTTTTTTAGAGCTGACTTTTTACGGCTATCTGTAAACATTTTGCAGGATTATCTAAGATAAGGCGTTTTTTTTTTTTTTGTTTTTTTTTGTTTGTTTTTTTTTTCATTCGAAAAGTATGGTGCTGATATTTTTCTTAACCAATTGTATGCTAGTGAACTCTTTTATTGCTATATGTTGGACAAGACAATTTGTCATATAAGGGGTGGCAGGCCCATTTTTTCGTTTTTATTCTATTTTCGAAGGAAAACACTGTTAGCAAATAGTGCAGACCCCTGATCTGGGCCTGCACTGTTTGTCAAGGTACCCCTTTATGCAATGGGTTAATTCTGCAATATGCTGTAGGTATTTAATAGAAGCGCCTTAGCTACCACTTATTAGGTAGGATGAGTACTCGTCAGCATGAAATAACTGAAATGCTGGAGCAAAAGAAAACCAACAGTTAGACCAGAGATAGAGCAACCAACATTACCTAAAATTGAATTTTAAGTAAGCTTGAATTTTAAGTAAGCCTTTACGCTGGAACCGTCATAGAATCTGAGGCCTGACCCGCCGGTGTTCAATTAAAGAGGGTAGCAAAGTAATCAAGTCTGTCGTATAACATTTATGTTGTACCCGTCTGTTCCCAAACTTAATCCTTATCCAGCTGAATCACGATAACTCCTACATTTTCGAACACTGTATATCCAGATCAGACGGCTTCTGATAAGCCATCTGATCTGGATATACACTGTTTTACATTCTGTACGGGCATATGTAGGTTTTGTTTGTTTGTTAGTATTGGATTTTAACGGCCCAGTCAACACTTTAGGTCATTTTGAGCCGGTCAGTTTACCTATCTACACATTTCCTGGGCAGGTTTATATGTAAGCGGAAGCAGTACAGTGCACATTTGACAACTGCCTCTCTTGAATCAGCTGAAAGTAGAGAATGGCCGTAGAAAAGATTTCATGATTAATCTCCACGAAAGAATGTTGCGTACCCCGGCAGGTATCGAACCCACGTTCTCCTGATCAAATTACATCTATGTCACAGTCAGAAAGTAATTTATTCAGCAGGTTATGGGTTTATCAGAATACAATCTCCCCTACAGCGCGAAGAAGCTTTCTGTCGATGGCTATTCACAGTAAAGGCTTGGATCAGGCTGTGCGCATGAGCAACATGATCTGAGTCTTCGCTGGCGCACATGCTCGAATGCCCATTTTGCTTGACGCGGACCATATACTAGAGCGTGCTCGCTTCCTTGAAACTTTATTGCTCTAAAATTACGAAATCACGGATGCGTACAGATATTAAGAAGTGATGGGTAAAAAAGGAAAGACTGAAATTATACGATATCTCTGACGACGCGTTTAATAAAAAAAACTGCAGTTTCAATTATATATCTAGTTCGAAATAATTGCATGATAAATTCGTTTGATTTCCCAAGTTTAAAGAGATTTAAATCGCTTTTATGTATTTCAAACAACAAAGTTGCTTTTATATTAGTCGATTTTCAAATTAAGTCGATCAGCCCTAATGTATACAAGAGCATATACAATGTAAGCATATAGGTTCGATGCGGCAGGTCTCATTAGCACCACGAATCTATGTTTGCTGTAGCGAAAAAGGAAAAACATCACAAGGGCGGGAAAGATACCATTTTCTTGCACACCAGATAAGAAAATCTGTGGTTTTATCCTGGGATAGAAATTATACTGTGATGTTCTTACCCAGGCAAACTACTTTAGTATAATGCGCGATATAAAGTAAAAAGAAAAGTCTAATATGGGGCTCTATTTTAGATGGACGATTCCAGCCCTAGGGATGACCGTGCTCCAACCCTCGGGATGACTGTGCTGAGCGGAACCTCGAGACGGTTCAGCCTATGTTTGGAGTATAGAAAAGAAAATATCTTAAAATTTTGCTTCGGAAAGGTAGCCATTTTGGAGATATGAAAGAATGCACTATGTCACATGGTTTGTTATCGTAATGTAGAAAATTTCTGAATGTACTGCAAACGCTCCGTTCTGCGGCGTCTGATCTTGTCATGCACTATTTACCATTGTCCTATTTTTGGTCTCCCCTGTAAAATTTGATAATCACTGACGATTGTTGATACAGAGATTCGCTTAGCTGTGTATTTAGCACTTTGATTCGAGTTTTATAAAGGCCAAAAGTGATTAGAAAGTTATATATAGTAAATTAATTAGCGATTATATGAACAATATCGGTTATCTTAAGTACGCGTGGGTTAAAACTTTGAAAAAAGACCGTCGTGTATCCAACTGGGAATAGGTTAATTTGGCATGCTTTCATCTCTCCAAAACGGTTAATTTTCCGACGAAAATTTGTGACATTCTTTTAGTGTGTACTAATAACATTGGTTGTGGTTGTGAGTACCCACAATATGCGTTTGATCAAAAATAAGGAAGGACTAGAAATGTTCTCAGAGGAAAACTTACCCCCACCCCAACTGCACGCACGCACGCCCGCGCGCGCGTGCGCACACGCACACATACACATACACACCAATATAACTAAAACACCCATTTGTCCTTGTAACAGAGGTCTAGGTCTCCGAAATATAAACAAGTCTTCATATATATGTATCCGAACACTATTCAGGAATTCATTTTGAAGATAAGGTGCAGATAAGTCATTTTAGCTCAAAAGCCCGTGACCTTTAAAAAACGGTCAAGTTTACCAAACTCTAATCAAACCTTCGTTAGGTTGTAATAATATATTGTACCAAGCCCGACCAAAATTCATCAATTCGTTCAGAATGCTGACAGCCGATTTTTGGCCCAAAATTGAGTTTCGGGAGCCTGTGACCTTGGAAATAAGGTCAAGGTCACTAAGCTCTACTCAAATCTTCGCAAATCTTCGGTAGATCGCAGCAATATATTTACCAAGTTTGATCAAAATGCATTGATTCGTTCATGAGAAAGGGGACGGACAAACAATTTTTAAATTGAGAGTTTCCGGGAGCATTGACATTGAAAATAAAACCAAGGTCTCCAAAATCAAATCATATGCAATGATACATTGTACCGAGTTTGACTAAAATTCATCAACCCGTTCCTGAGATAGGGTACAGTCAAGACATTTATGGCCAAAAGCCTGTGCCTTTGACAATAATGTCAAAGTCACCAAATTCTAATCAAATCCCGTGTAGGTTGCTATGATACATGTATATTGTACTGGTCGATTCATTTATGAGATATGGTGCAGACAACCATTTTGGTCCAAAATTGAAAGCTTTTGGGGCCTGTTCCCTTGGTACTTAGGTCAAGGACATAAAAACCTAATAACTGTTTTCCCCCATCCCAGTGATGTAACCATGCAAGTTTGGTCAGAATCTATTTAAATTCTCAGGAGATATAGTGCTTCAAACAAGCGACGCTGACGCCTACGCAAATGTGGTGTTAATAAACCACCATTTTCTCCATATAAAAGTGGGTTTACAGGGATTTCTCGGACTTGTTAATGTGGTATATTAATGCACCGCGTCAAACGAAAGTCTATCTTCCGGTATACGCAAATAGATAGCTAAGAATCAGCTTTGCCTGTCCATCAGACTGAGCGTTACATAGTATGTCCGTTGACCCAAACATCTTCGTATAATTAGGAGTGGTTCTATTGAGAGTTACAGTGCATGTATTAAAGTTGATCGAGTATTCGCTGAGCACACTTGCACACTTGTCAGAAAAAACACAATTTCGACTCCTAAAGCAGCTTTCTGTTTCTTTTTTTCTTTTATTCTTTGACTATGCTCAGCATGTGTATGTGTTGCCTACAAGCATGGTAACTGCATTTTAACGATACCGAAGCATGCTATTGCTATATAAACACTACGTTATCATGCTTTTGAAAGCACATTTAAAATTCCTTTGTGTTTTGTGCACCCAGTGCCCACTACAAAGCGACCACTTTTGGGCACTGTATTAACACATTTTGAATCAGAAACCCCAAAACGAAAATCAGGGCCTACACTGTTTGAGAAAAGTTAAAGGAAAGGGCTATTGCCAGGTAACAATTTCAAAGTAAATTTTGAAGAAAACTCAAACTGACAAGCCTTAATTTTGCAATGGAATCCTGCTATATATAAGGAATTTTACCTTAGTACAACTGTCCTAAACGCCATTGTTCCACTTATGTATATTTTTCTTAATCATACCTTTAGCATGGGGAGAGTTCAAGGCTTCTCGCTGCACCATGAAATTTTCAATGAAATGCCAAGCGAGTTTTCATTTCAATGAAAAAATCGATACAACGTCATGTTGTTACACAGACGTTGTTTAAACGCCTATCTTGCGTCAATGGCACGTCCAACTTATAATATTTACACATGATATTCACTGACAGCAAGTGACGTCAGTCTAAACCATGGTTCATTACGATCTGATTGGGCATTGGCGACACCCACGGTGTTCCGCTCTTTACACAGCGTGTAAATGTTTTTCAGCCTTAAAAGTTTGCCATATTAGTATTTTTTTGCCCTATAAGTATTTTTCTGCTGTTCATGAAAGTATGAACGACAGCGGGTCGCTAGCTAAGTTTACATGAGCAAGGTCTGCTGTCCAGATGGGGATGTAGTTGTTACTTTCTGCGCTTCCATTCTTTTTCCTCTTTCATCTGTCCATCACTTTCTTCTACTTTCTCTTCTATCTGGGAGGCGACACAAAATGACCCACAAGGGTGGACGTGTCGTTAAACCCAAAACAATCAATCAATCATGTTTAAACGCCTAGTGCCGAGTTGGAAGTGCATAGGCAAATCAGTTTTAAAAATTTGCATGAGAGACGAACTAAACTATGACAATGCATAACACGTGGAAAAATTATGCATGCAACTGATATCAACAGGAAGACGAGCAAAACAATATTCCCTATTGTTTTGTAATTTATTTATTTGTTCTGGTCTTCAAACTTTAAATTGGAACAAATGCCCGGATTGCTTGTACGGAGCCTCATGGAGCTCTATTTACGCCTTGACATCTCATCCCGAACCAAAGGTCGATTTGAACTGAAACTTGATGGGAAGCATTGGGGTGACACGGAGATTCAGATTAGCTAAAATCATTCCATTCCGATATCCAAGATGGCCGCCGTGACGCCCATGTTGAAATTCTTCAAATGACATCTCCTCCCAAACCAAAATCCGAATTCTAAAGTTGAAACATGATGGGAGACATCAGGGTGGCATGGATATTTAGATTTGCTAAAATGGTTCATTCCGATATCCAAGATGGCCCCCATGGCTGCCATCCTGAAATTCTTCAAGCGACATCTCCTGCCAAACCATAGAGGCGCCGGTTCATTCTATGTTTTTGAGCAAACATTTTGAAATACTGTATACCCTTGTAAGCCCCGCTTTTCCCTATTTAAAGTCGGGTTTACAGCGAAGTTTATTTCACGGAATTGTCAATTTGAGGAAATCCGGCCCCCGCCCATCGGGGCTTTAAGAAATAGATGGGATGCATGATGCTTCCACGCAGAGCTGAAGCCGACCGCACACGAGTACTGGTAAACCGCTTACAGCATCTAAGCCTGTCCAGGCAAAGCGATGCGAGTCGGGCCACCCATGTTTATAAACCCTATTGGTTCCATTGGGCGCCAGGGCTTGGGATGTCATTTCATCTCAATGTCGGGTAAAAGTCCCACAAATCTGGAAGCACCAGTGTTGATGGGGACGATAAACCTCAAGTCGAACAAACAATTTGAGGAAATGACATGTGTATCCAATAACCTTAAGCTAAGGTGATTTGATAGATAAAATCAAATAATAATATTACTCATTGAAGCATGCCATCTATCTCTCATTAAAATTGCAGACAAATTGTCGACATTTTAAACTCTATGCATTACCATAAAATTCATATTCTGCAAAACAGCATAACCAGTTCAACATGCATATATCAAAGCCCTGAGAGCACTGATTGATCGATGAACTGAGAAAATCGCCCTCAATATTAACTTAGACTGCCTAGTTTGTTTGATCACGGTCAGTGCTGTTTTATTGAATTGAGGTTTTACGTCAACACTATTTACATTATCATGGAGAAGTTGTTTCCGATTTTGTGGGACTTTTACCTGACATTGAGATGAAATGAGATCTCAAGCCCTAACGCCAATAAAAACCGCTAGGGCTAGAAGCGGCCCGACTCGCAGCAGACTTAGACCTAAACGGTTAATCAGTACAAAAGTTCGGTCGATTTCAGCTCTACGTGAAAGCACCTGCATGGTGCTTCCACGTAGAGCAGAAATCGACGGAACTTGGGCCCAGTATATTTCTCCAGGCCCCGATGAGCGGGGCCGATTTGGATACATATTTCAGTCATTCTGACTTTTCAAAGAAAGATGTAGGGTCCAAAGTACAATAATACACTGACCCTTGTTAACCCTTTTCTTGTTGAGCTTGAACCTTTGCAAACAGTGTAGATCATGATCAGATGGCTTCCTCAGGTTTGGTAGATAATCAGAATCGAATGTGACAAAATTAATTTATTCAGCATGACAAGTGTTAATTAACAATTAATTCATCTGCATCAGGGGTTTGGGCCCCCACCCATTGGGGCTTGAAGAAATAAATGGGCTGCATGATGCTTCCACGCAGAGCTGAATCTGACCGCAAACGAGTACTGGTAAACTGCTAAGAGGATCTAAGCCTGTCCAGGCAAAGCTGTGCGAGTCGGACTGTCCATGCTTATAAACCCTTTGGTTTCATTGGACAACAGGGCTTGAGATGTCGTTTCTTCTCAATGTCGGGTAAAAGTCCCACAAAATTGGAAGCAACGTCTCCAAAATGACCTAGATAGTGTTGACGGGGAAGTTAAACGTCAATCAAACAAACAAAAGCATCAGGGGTCTGCATTTCGGCAGTTTGGCAAATTTATGATTAGGATAATCAAGTTGTATCTATCAAGTTGTACTATGTATCCATGAGAGGAATATAAAACAACATCAAGTTGTAAACATCTTGTTCTATCATGTAGCCTTGGCTTTAATTTAACCATTAAATTTCACTTCTTAATAAAACAGCACAGACCCTGATCAGACGTCGGATTCTACATGCGTTCAGTATACACAGGATAACCATTCAAGAAATTTGCTATAATTAAGCAAAATTCACAAAAATAACTACAGACAGTGTGGCAGGTAAAACGACATCAAATGCCATTGCTCGCACACGTGGCATTACGTGACGTCAATGAGTGCAACGTTTCTGACGCCATCGTGCCACCGAGAGGTAAGCGACGTTTCTGACTTCACGTCAGAAATATCATATTCGCTCGAATAAAAAAATCTCGGTCCTTTACAGTCTGTATGGAAATCTGCAAATATAGTAAAATTCATATATTAAGACCACCTTTGGGACCGTTCAAAAGTGGTCTTAAGACCACTTTTGAACAGTCCCAAAGGTGGTTTCTTACTAGTCATGAACACTGCACGTTGCAAACACAAAGACGGAAAACTGAAATTTTTAAATGTTTTTAAAGAAAAATTAGTCTTAATTCTAGGCGGTCTTAATAGCGGAATTTCACTATAGTTTTTTTTTTTTTTTTTTAGTGAGGTTTAGACGCAACAGCAGTAGAAGTACGCAACTATTCCAACGGGCCATTCAAACCAGCCTTCCGAAGATCTGAAAATGTATTTAAATTAATACAACAAAGCTAATGAGTTGCAGTTAATGGGGGTAAAGGACTGCATGATATAGTGCAAACTTGTAAATTAGGTACCAATATACAAACGGCCAGTAGGTATAAATAGTATGGGGCGCTGTTTTACTATTTATTCCCTCTTTATCGATATCCATAATTATTTATGGATATCCATAATTCGAATTAATGATATCCATAATTTGAATTATGGATCTACATAAATCGATCTGAATTATGGATATCCATTAATCGATTTATGGATATATATTATTCGATTTATGGATATCTATATTTCGAATTATGGATAGCCATTGTTCGGTTGATTTATGGATATCATTAATTCGAATTATTGATGTCAATAAATCTAATTATGGATATCATTAATTCAGATCGATTTATGGAAATCCATAATTCGAATTATGGATATCATTTATTCACAAATCGTCTTTGCAAATAAATACAATAAATAATGACTAAAACCAAAGACCTTTGTGGTGAATTATAGATATCCATAATTCGAAATATGGATATCAATAATTCAGCCCGATTTATAGATATTCATAATTCGATGTATGGATATCCAAAATTCGAATTATGGATATCCATAATTCAGTGGAATAAGGGATATCCATATTTTGATTTATTGATATCCATAAATGGAATTAGTGACATCCATAATTCGAATTATGGATATCCATAAATCGATCTGAATTAATGGTATCCATAAATCGAATTATGGATACCCATTATTCGGCTGATTTATGGATAAACATAATTCGAATTATGGATATCCATAAATCGAATTATGGATATCTATAAATATGGATTAAATAGTAAAACGGCTACCCATTTAATAGGTCATTACCGATTATAGCATGCATTTATCAATCAGAATGTAGATGTGAAATTCTCTGTCTCTCCATTTGAATTCAATGAGCCGTGATAATATTTTTGATAAAATTATGGCCAGCTTTTTTGGAGGTTCTAGAGTTCATTTGCAAGTATAAACAGTGCTATCGATCATTTATGATGTTTTGACATTGTCACATATTGGTGTACGCAGTTTATACTTTGTTGAAAATTAAACTAGTTCTAGGAGTTTGTACGAAAAACACCAAAACAGGTTTAGGCCCAGATAAGATGCCGCAAAAAGCGATGTCTGATCAGAGCCTTCACTGTTTGCATGAAGTTCAACTATTTTTTACTTATTTTTTAAAGATACTCCTTAACCCTTTTTGTACCAAATGGAATCTTCCTCCTTATATATAGCATGAGTCCATTTCTTAATTTAGTGGTGACAGGTTGTGGTATCTTCAAAATTGATTTGGAAAATGGCTGAACTTCTTGCAAATAGTGTAGGCCCTGATGCGGCAGAATGCGGCGTCTCATCTGGGCCTGCACTGTTTGCCAACGTACCCGTTTTGGGGTTTCCGGTACAAAATGGGTTAATTTTGAAACTTCTGCTAAAAGGGGAAATATTTGTTCAGTACAAAATGGGTATCATGTGATTAAAGTTAACGTCATTATACATAAAATGTATAACCACACGTTAAACCTACTTAGTTCTGCCGGGAAACGAAACACTGGCTGCGTAATCAATGTCGTCGTATGGGCGTATTATTCACAGGATCCCACAGTAGCCTTCCACAGTTGGGACTATTTCATATGAAAATGTATGCAACGCACACAGAGACACGTGTAGCCACTTCATATGAAAAATTTTAATACGACATTGCTTTTATTCAGCGGCGTGACGTCTTTTCATATTTTAGTATGTACGAGAAACAACACATCCCATGAAAAAGCCGCTCTCAACCCCACTTTATATTGAAAAGACGGGGGGGGGGGGGGGGGGGGGGGGGGGAGAGAGGGGTACACATTATGTTTCTTATTTCTGTTCCCATACATATGTTGTGGGTACTCGTTAGAACAGCCTCAATGTGGCGGTTCTAACGAGCACCCACAACCTTTGTTTGAAGCATAAATAATCATACTTTGAAGAGCGGAAAACTCAACAATGTTAATTCGTTGTAGACCAGAAAACACAACAATAAGAATGCTCTGTATACCGGACAACTAAAAAAAATATTATACCTTTGTAGACTGGAATACTCAACATTGATAATATTTTGTAGACTGGAAAACGCATCAATGATGTTTAGTAGACCGGTCAACTCAAAAGTGATAATGCTTTGTAGACAGAAACAACAACAATGATAATACTTTGTATACCGGATTACTCAACAATGATAATGTTTTGTATACTGGAAAACTCAACAATGATAATGCTTTGTAGACCGAAAAAGTCAACAATGATAATGCTTTGTAGACCGGACAACACAATAAAGATAATGCACTGTTGACAGGAAAACTCAATAATGAAAATACTTTGTAGACTGGAATACTCAACAATGATAGTACCTTGTAGACTGGAAAACTCAACAATGATAATGCTTTGTAGACCGGAAATACTCAACAATAATGATACTTCATAGGCTGAAAAACTAAAAAAATATATATAACTTTTTAGATCGCAAAACTCAACAATGATATTTCTTTGTAGACTGGAAAACGGATCAATTATAATGCTTTGTAGACCGGAAAACTTAACAATTATATTGTTTTGTAGACTAGAAAACTCGACAATGGTAATACTTTGCAGACATGAAAACTCAACATCGATGATACTTTGTAGAACAGAAACTCAAGAATGATAATAGTTTTAGACCAGGAAACTTTTTTGTAAATCCAAAAACTCAACCATCAGAATAACAGGTCCGTGTAGTGTATATTGGGACTAAGAAAAAAGTAAAACACATTCAACTGAAAGATTCTAGTGCTAGAGACGTCATTTTAGCACTCGAGGGTGTTATTGTAATTAATGAAAAAGCTTTGTAAACCGTTAAACTTTAGCTGGACAATGCTTTGTAACACCGCAAAACTCCTATAGACCGAAAGTGCAAAACGTCATTGCCGCAATGAATGTATCGAGGCGGATCGTCCTAACAGGTCCGTGTAGTGTATATTGGGACTAAGAAAAAAGTAAAACACATTCAACTGAAAGATTCTAGTGCTAGTGGCGTCATTTTAGCACTCGAGGGTGTTATTGTAATTAATGAAAAAGCTTTGTAAACCGTTAAACTTTAGCTGGGCAATGCTTTGTAACACCGCAAAACTCCTATAGATCGAAAGTGCAAAACGTCATTGCCGCAATGAATGTATCGAGGCGGATCGTCCATGCTAATAAACCCTATTGGTTTCATTGGTCGACAGGGCTTGAGATGTTATTTCATCTCAATGTCGGGTAAAAGCCCCACAAAATTGGGAGCAACATCTCCAAAATGACCTTTACAGTGTTGACGGGGACGTTAAACCTCAAATCAAAAAAACTCAATATACTGTTAGCATTATAGTGAATCAGTTAAATAAATAAATAAATAAATAAATAAATAAATAAATAAATAAAAATTGAGATATTGAAAAATGCAGAATCCTTGAATTCACTGTTAAGTTAGATGTTCTTTTGATTTCAAATTAATATTTATGCATGTTTTACGTAGGTTTCTGCTACGCGTTAAACGTCAGTGTTTACCATTTCATTTCAGCCAGAAAACAATTAAAACCATGGTGGGTCACTGCACCCACAATAATACCGGTTATAACTTTAACCGAGGAGTTCCTAATAAAGCCGGAGCATGAGAAAATTACAACGAGGTCTTTGCGACCACCGAAGACTCAGATCAGCCTGCGCGGATACGCAGGCTGAGCTGGGTCTTCTGTGGTCGCATAAGCCTTCTATAGCCTCTTACATGTAGCTTTCCAAAGGACTTTGAAAAGACATGACACATAAAGAGACTTGGTCATAAAGGAGCAGTCTCTATAAGGCTGTTTTCATGGCCACAGCCGATTTCCTTTAAACTTTGTGGCCTCAAATTGGTACATATTGACTGTCTAATGGTGAATTTTTAGACTCTTTGGTCCACTGGTTTTTGCTGTATACACTATTAAAGTGGGTGGGGTAATGTCACTCCATCAAGGGTATACCAACAAAAATGCTATTATTTTTGTAAAAAGTGCATGACTGGAGGCGATGTTTGCCGTATGCTTACTACCCTTTTAGGCATAGCAGCCGGTGATAACAGTCTTATAAATATCAAACAAGAGAAGAGTTTATACGCGCTTGTAAGTTGTACCCAAATATTAGTAATTTTTATTCCCCAACTTTACGAAAAACCACAACACCTTTACAGTTTTCAACTTATTTCAAAGATCTTTCATAAATATAATGTTGATGTAATAGTCATTCTAGGTATATGTCAGAATTATTGTTAGTTCATAAAACTTAAAGAGTTACCTGCCCCTGAAATTGGATTTTACCCATTTTTTTTTAATCAGAGTGCATTTATCCGTTTGTAGTACTCACAACTTCATTTAGAAGTGAATAAACCGATTCCATGCAAATATAATTATGCCTCCGCCTATTTGAAGAACAGCGGAAGGGCATTAAGTTTTACCCCTGTCCGTCCGTTCGTCCGTTCGTTCGTCCGTCCCGACATCGTGTCCGGGCCATAACTCCTAAACTGTATGGAATATATTCATGAAACTTCACAGGTGCATTCATCACACTGAGACGATGTGTCATGAACAAGGAAGACAACTCCTGCTTGTTTAGTTTTTGAATTATCTGCCCTTGACTTACATCCATATTAAGTCAAATGGTATGTCGTGTCTGGGCCATAACTCCTAATCCGTATGGAATATGTTCATGAAGCTTCACAGGTGCATTCATCACACTTAGACGATGTGTCATGAACAAGGAAGACAACTCTTGCATTTTTGGTTTTTGAATTATCTGCCCTTGACTTAGTACCATATAGTAAACCGTATCCGGGCCATAACTCCTAAACCATATGGAATATATTCATGAATCTTCACAGGTGCATTCATCACACTGAGACAATGTGTCATGAATAAGGAAAACAACTCTTGCATTTTTGGTTTTTGAATTATCTGCCCTTGACTTAGTACCATATAGTAAACCGTGTCCGGGCCATAACTCCTAAACCGTATGGAATATAATCATGAAACTTCACAGGTGTATCCATCATACTTGGACGATGTGTCATGGACAAGGAAGACAACTCCTGCTTGTTTATTTTCTGAATTATCTGCCCTTTACTTACATCCATATATAGTCAAATGGTATGTCGTTTCCGGGTCATAAGTCCTAAACCGTATGGAATATATTCATGAAACTTCACAGGTGCATTCATCACACTTAGACGATGTGTCATGAACAAGGAAGACAACTCTTGCATTTTTGGTTTTTGAATTATCTGCCCTTGACTTAGTACCATATAGTAAACCGTGTCCGGGCCATAACTCCTAAACCATATAGAATATATTCATGAAACTTCACAGGTGCATTCATCACACTCAGACGATGTGTCATGGACAAGGAAGACAACTCTTGCATTTTTGGATTATCTGCCCTTGATGCATATATTTTATGATTGATTTGAAGTACATTTGTAATATTTTTATAAATGGCATTTGGCGGGGGCATCCGTGTCCTATGGACACTTTTTCTAGTTAAATAGATGTGGACAAAGAAGTCATTTGATTTAATAGTGCATGCTAGCAAGCACATGAGCACAACATCGCACGGTACGAGCACCACTTCTTCACCAACAGTACCATCCAGTGATTGGGTTCAGTCCTTGTGGTCTAAACACATTGCAAAACGAGCAAACAATTTTTACATAGTCGCCAACATATGGTATTTTACTATTGGATATTTTGTTGCTAAGGCCTTCCACTTTGTAATTCTCCCATTAGCTGATTCGACAACCTATCTCACTCTGTACGTAGCCTTGAATCATTCGCCTCTTCAGTCGTATATTGCTTCTGAGATTTGGTTAGGAAGTGATTTCATAACCCTTTAGTATTTCTCTAACATCCCTGAAGCCGCAGTCTACAACGAGTACATCATATTTTTCAAACCAGTCAGTATTATTTTCTGCATTATTCTTTAACATGTGTTCGGTAGTCTTAGCATCTGTGATCCCACCTGCAGGATATGGTCCCATCACAGTCAAAATATAACCATCAGTGGGCACAAGAATAATAGTTTTCAGAAAAAGCATCCTTACAAAACTGCCAGATGATTCCGTAGAGAAAACTTGAGAATTTCCCAGAGATGACTGAGGATGAACTCAGTGATTTGACAATGGGTATTTACCAGCTGAAACAAGCCAAATCCTACACAGATGAACATTTTGACGACAAAGGATCATATGAGATAATGGCAAACAAAAGAGAAGATGGTGTTCTCAAAGCACAGATACGTTCTCGCCACACGTCTAATAAAACATATAACATGTGGGTTGAATATACACAAGGACTGAACCCAATCACTGGATGGTATTGTGGGTGCATAAGTGGAGCTCGTACCGTGGGATGTTGCGAACATGTGGCTTCTGTTCTCTGGTATTTGGGATATTACCGGAACAAAACAGAAAAAAGTGAAGCAAAACCAAGCTGGGAACATATTGATTTTGTTTATGATGCTGCTGTTGACACATGGAGTACATCTAGCGATTCAGAGGAAGATCAGTAAATTAACAAATTCTTAAACATGTCCTGAGACCATACGGGCTTATATTTAAGCACAGTATCAGTCTAAAATTAGGTTCCACAACATGAGCAAAGCCTGCTTTGGTGGTCAAAAATGTTTGACAGTTGACGAATGTTCCATTTGCACCTTGAAATTAAGAGTTCATAAACAGCCCCCCCCCCCCCCACCCCCCCCCCCCCCCCCCCCCCCCCCACAAAAAAAAAGGAAATACTAGCATGCACTTATAAATCAAATGACTTCTTTGTCCAGATCTATTTAATAATAATTGCATGGAATCGGTTTATTTACTTTCAAATGAAGTTGTGAGTACTACAAACGGATAAATGCACTCCGATTTAAAACAATGGGTAAAACCAATTTCAGGGGCAGGTAACTCTTTAAGTTTTATGAACTAACAATAATTCTGACATATACCTAGAATGACTATTACATCAACATTATATTTATGAAAGATCTTTGAAATAAGTTGAAAACTGTAAAGGTGTTGTGGTTTTTCGTAAAGTTGGGGAATAAAAATTACTAATATTTGGATACAACTTACAAGCGCGTATAAACTCTTCTCTTGTTTGATATTTATAAGACTGTTATCACCGGCTGTTATGCCTAAAAGGGTAGTAAGCATACGGCAAACATCGTCTCAATTCGCGCACTTTGAACAAAAATAATAGCATTTTTGTTGGTATACCCTTGATGGGGTGATAATACCCCACCCACTTTAATAGTGTATACAGCAAAAACCAGTGGACCAAAGAGTCTAAAAATTCACCATTAGACAGTCAATATGTACCAATTTGAAGCTACAAAGTTTAAAGGAAATCGGTTGTGGCCATGAAACTAGCCTTATAGAGACTGCTCCTTTCTTCTTTGCGATGGCTCATGTACATGAATCAGAATCAGAACGTCAAATGGAATGTGTTTGTTTGTTGGGGTTTAACGGCCCAGTCAACACTTTTTATGTCATTTTTGAGCCAGTCAGTTTACTATCCGCTCTTTCCATGGGCAGGCTTATCCGTAAGCGGTTAACCAGTATAGTGCACATTCTTTCGCCAGAAACTGACAACTGCCCTTCTTAAATCAGCGAAAGGGAGAGAATGAACATAGAAAAGATTTCATGATCAATCTCCACGAAAGAATGTTGCCGACCCTGACAGGTATTGAACCCGAGTCCTCCTGGTCACCAGTCAGACGCGCATCCGACTTAGCTACGGAGACCGGCTCAAATGACATTCGTCTACCAGGGCATGTACTAGCTCTAGCCAAAGAGATGATGAGTAAATGGTCAAATCTGGAATGGCAGCCCAACCTCAAAAAGGAACTTTTGTAAATATCAGTTGCTGACTACGTATACGGCGACGAACCAGGGGAATAAGCTCATATGTTGGAATGCTGGCGGCGCCCTTTAGAAATACAGGGGCGGCTAATCTGAACTTTTTCTCTTATGACCTTCTGTGTTTTGACATATCATGTATACTTCGTTTCATTACGAAAACATGCCTATTCAAAATATATTGAACATTTTACCACCCAAAAAATGATGAAAATTTTCAGATAAAAATTCTGATATTTTTCGTATTTCTGCTCAAAACATAGAGCGCCTCAACGGTTCTAACAAGTGCCCACAATCTATGTTTTTGAGCAGAAGAAACAACATTAATATACAGTAAAATTCCTATATTCTTTACGCAAACACGCCTATACAAATACATTGCCACCTTAATCGCCAAAAAAAGAAAAATTTAAGATGAAAAATTGTGATATTTTTCTTATTCCTGCTCAAAATATAGATTGTGGGCACTTGTTAGAACCGCCTCATCGAGGCGGTTCTAACGAGTACCCACAATCTATATTTAGAGCAGAAATAAGAAAAATAAGGTTTACCCCTGTAACCCCAGTTTTACTATATAAAAGTGGGGTTAAAGGGGGTCAAAATTATATAGGCGTGTTTTCGTGATGAAGACCACCTTTTGGACTGTCCAAAAGCGGTCACTGACCAGAAGACACTTTTTTCAGAAAGCACAAAGAAAAAAATGCTCATTTTAAGTAAGCCTTTTAAACCAGAATTAGTCATAATTTAAGGTGGTCTTAATAGCGGAATTTTATTGTATACCCCTGTAAACCCCAGTTTTACCATACAAAATTGGGTTTTCTGGGGGTCAAAATTATATTGGTGTGTTTTCGTGGTGTGTAACAGTAGACATACTGCTGATGACCACGTGACTACCACTGACCTAGCTATAAGGTGAAACCTGGCACGAATTGCATTTGTAACGTCCTATTCTTATCACAATACTCACTACACTGTAGATCAACAAGTAAAAGTTTGGGGTGGTTGGGTGAGGCAAAGGTCACTAGGCTGTCCAACTGATACTGGCTTGCAGTTAGACAAGGCCTGTTGTCCTTGCAGCAGGTAAAGTAGAGTGGGAATGTTGTTATTTCTTTTTTTCTACACTCCCATTCATTTTTCTTCTCCTCCCCTGTACCTCACTTTCATCTCATCTACTATCTCTCCTGTCTCTTTCCCCCTTTCTCTGGGAGACGACATAAACGGACCCACAATGGTTGACGTGTCGTTAAGTATGGGGCGCCGTTGTACTATTTAATCCGTATTTATAGATATCCATAATTATTAATGGATATCCAAACTTTGAATTATGGGTATCCATAATTAGAATTATGGATATCCATTATTATTTATGGATATCCATAATTATTTATAGATATCCATAATTCGAATTATGGATATCCATAAATCGAACTGAATTAATGATATCCATAAATCGAATAATGGATATCCATTATTCGATTTATGGATATCCATAAATCGAATTATGGATATCCATTATTCGGCTGATTTATGGATATCCATAAATCAAATTATGGATATCCATAAATCGAATAATGGATATCCATAAATCGATTAATGGATATCATTAATTTAGATCGAAATATGGATATCCATAAATCGAATAATGGATATCC
Source organism: Lucinisca nassula (assembly GCA_963580285.1). Taxonomy (NCBI): domain Eukaryota; kingdom Metazoa; phylum Mollusca; class Bivalvia; order Lucinida; family Lucinidae; genus Lucinisca; species Lucinisca nassula. Next base: position 80,661,322 of record OY757019.1, on the reverse strand, counting down.
TTAATTCGAATTATGGATACCCATTATTCGGCTGATTTATGGATATCTATAAATCGAATTATGGATTTCCATAATTCTCCTCTGCAAATAAACGTAATGAATAATGACTGCACCCTTTGCAAAAAAAAAAAAAAAAAATAGGTTTCCGATTTAGGTGTGTAACAAAAGCCGGGATGGAGGTGGAGATAATGTAGGGTAGGCTTAGTGGTGGCCTATGGTGTGGGAGAGAGATGTTTTGTTTGATTTGAGGTTTAACGTCCCCTTTAATACACTTTAGGTCATTTTGGAGACATTGCTTCCAATTATGTAGTGCAATAAGCCTTCATTGAGATGAAATGATATTTCAATCCCGCCGGCCTCGGTAGCTCAGTCGGGTGCGCGTCTGACTGGTGATAAGGAGGACGCGGGTTCGATACCTGCCAGGGTCGGCAACATTCTTTCGTGGAGATTGATAACGTAATCTGTTCTACGGTCATTCTCTTCTTTCCGTTGACTCAAGAAGGGCATGCAGTTGTCAGTTTCTGGCGAAAGAATGTGCACTGTGCTGGTTAACTGCTTACGAATATGCCTGCCCAGGAAAAGTGTGGATAGTTAAACTGACCGGCTCAAAAATAACATAAATTGGTGTTGACTGGGCCGTTAAAATAAAATACAAACAAACAAATAAACATCTCAATCCCTGTCGCCCATTGACTCGCACTTCTTTGTTAGGACATGCTTACACCTTCTAAACGGTTTACAAGTACTCTCAGCTCATGCAGCCAAATCTATTTCTCCCCGCCCCAATGGGCGAGGGCCAAGAGATATATCTGAATCTGCCTGGTACTCCATACACCTCAAGTAGAGTATTATATGGATATATGTTTGTTTGTTTGATTTGAAGTTTTACGTCCCCGTCAGCACTGTATAGGTCATTTTGGAGACGTTGCTTCCAATTGTGTGGGACTTTTGCCCGACATTGAGATGAAATGACTTCTCAAGCCCTGTCGCCCAATGAAACCTTTGTTTGTTTGTTTGATTTGAAGTTTTACGTCCCCGTCAACACTGTAAAGGTCATTTTGGAGACGTTGCCTCCAATTTTGTGGGACTTTTACCCGGCACTGAGATGAAATGACATCTCAAGCCCTGCTGCCCAATGAAACCAATATGATTTATAAGCATGGACAGGCCGGCTCGCAATGCATTGCCTGGGCAGGCTTAGATCCTCTAAGCGGTTTACCAGTACCCATGTGCTGTCGGTTTCAGCTCTGCGTGGAAGCATCATGCAGCCCATCTATTTCTCCAAGCCCCTATGGGCGGGGGCCGATGGATATATGTTACTACTATATATAACGAACATGTGCATTTTTTTCTCCAGACAGCATGCACGGATTGCCTGTTTGGATCATTATAATCTGACGTCCGACTTTCAGTGTCCTTAGGTGCGCAGTCCTCATAGAGGTGATTCCACAGGGCCTGAATTTCCAGATCTTACGGCTGGGTCCGATATTTAACTGCACACATGGCGGGCGTTCTGCGTATGGCGTCCGTTGCTTTGGAAGCCTTACGGGCTGACAAGACTGCACGGCAGAGAGGTCCCTTTGACTGGCCATCATCTTCCAGCGATGATGAAGACCTTGAAGATTTTGAAGATTTTTACATTAAACAATCCCGTGTCTTAGGGAGAAATCATTAAACCAAAAGCTTTTGTGGTAATTTATGGATATCCATTATTCGAATTATGGATATCCATAAATCGATCTGAATTATGGATATCCATAAATTGAATTATGGATATCCATAATTCGAATTATGGATATCCATAAATCAGAGGAATAATGGATATCCATAAATCGAATTATGGATATCCATAATTCAAATTATGTATATCCATAAATCGAATTATGGATATCCATAAATCGATCTGAATTAATGATATCCATTAATCGAATTATGGATATCCAAAATTCGATTTATGGATATCCATAACTCGAATTATGGATATCCATAATTCGATTTATGGATATCTATAAATACGATTAAATAGTAAAAGGGCGACCCATACAGAAGAATCACTCGATAAAAGTAAAAGTAGACCAACAAGTAAAAGCTTTATCAAAAGCATGGAATCAGACGCGTTTTATTATGTACTGTTGGCTTAAAGAACATGCATTTGAGGGTTTAATGACGTCCATTTCGGAATGCGGGGCTGTCAGATTTGTTTTATTTTTATAAGCTTATAAAAAAAGTTATATACTTAAAGCAAACAGTACGGATTCGATAAGATGCGGTGCTGATCTGGGTCTAAACTGTTTGTCAATGTCCCAGTTAAGGTTCCTCAATACAGTTATTTCACTACATTTGGGGTACTGAAAAAATCATATTTGCAAATAATTACCCAAAACGATTTTTCATCAGATGGTAGTCCATGTAAATGTAAGAATATGAAAGCCAAAGATTTTTATTCAAAAGTCACCATTTTAGTAAATTATTGCATTTTTCCTTGGTTTTGCAAAAAAATGACATCTCAATCCACAAAACCACAATATGTAAAATACTATCATAGAAATGTGGCTCAATGTTGCCTTTAGGCACTGCAACAGAGGAATTGCAAATACAATACCTAAACAGAACTGAAAATTAATGATTCCCAAAAATTCAAAAAAATGTAATTATCTCACCTGGTACTATTTTAAATTCAGTGTATGGTAGCCAAAAAGGACCAGTTCTACCAATTTGGCAACAAGCTCATTGATTGGGTTGAGGTATTGAAATCTCTTGCATTTAGCTTGTAAAATGATTGCCCTTCTTCGGTGCTTTTAGTACTTCATTTTATATATTTCATTCATGCAGTTTATAACAATTTATGCAATCACTGCCCAAAGTTTCACAGTGTTACTGATTGTGTTTACAGGATGGGTGCTTTGATATTGGATAAATCAAAACCAAATAATTGAAAATAAGATAAGCCAAGTTTATCCCCATATTTGAACTGAAGGACTGAAAGGCTTCTGATCACAGCCAATAACTGCAAATTATTTTTACCCATTGATTTGTTACATTGGTTCACATGAGCCACCATAAACAAATACTTGATTTTTGCACAGGTGAACTTCTGGAAAACACAAAGTTTATATTTATCAAATCCAATTAATGATCTGTTATGTCACCTACTTACCAATGTGTAGGCTGGTAAAAACTCATAGAAGCCCAATGCATTTAATATGTTTTGATGAAAAAAGTTTCAAAAATCTAATTTTCTCAATTTGTTTACTAGAAGCTGGGCCGAACAACACCAACCTGGATAAGGTTACACATAAAAAATAGTTCGGAAATGAATGCATACTATACATAAATTAACGAACAAATTATGTTAGAAAGTACGTGAAATTAGTTGCAATAGAGTTTCAAAAATGAATATTATGTTGTAAATTAAAAACAATGGTGTACTATTGTAATTTTTGGAAATTAGTCCCAAGGCGTATGAATACGTTTTTTCCTTGGCAAGATGGATATCTCTTTCAATTTGACAGCTACAATAATTTATCAGTGATGACATGCTTTCAAGATAGGCGATGTCATAATGCTATATGCAGGAAGGAGACTATAAAGCTGAATTTTCAAGGTATATTCATTGTTGATGGGCAAAATAAAATGTGGAAGGGCATAATTGATGAAATTTGAGCAGTTCACATTTACCGCAAAAAAGGAAGATGGCGGCGCCCATGAAGAAAAACATGTCAAAAAAAAAATTCTGGTTTTCAATTCAGGTAGGCTTTTGATAGAAAGCTTTGTCCGAGTCGCTAGTATTTGTTGTGAACTATTGATCTGCAGCTGTTTTAGTAACTTTTAAAAAGTTTAGAAGGCGTTTTCATTTTTTTCCTGGTGAAAGTGAAAAATACAGAAATGCATTTATTTTCAAAGGCACTGAGATGTTGCTAATGCAAGAAAGTACTTGCTGTAATAACCTTTAGCACCTCCAAGTATTCTTCTTCTAGGACAGGCATTTTAAAAGGAAATCAGGATCATATTTTGGGGGAAAAAAACATGCAAATCTGACACCTATATTTTTCTTGTGCAAATGTATTGAGGAACCTTAAGACATGAGTAAAATAACAAATGTTCATCTGAAAAGTGTCGAAAACTGGCAACAGAGTTAATTTACGTGTAAAATACAATGACATCTTGCATTACATTGTTCCGGATAACACTCAATATTACACGGCCAGAACGTATTTCCAATTGCATCATTTTCTTTCTCCGAACCGAACCGAATGTATTTCGGGATCGCATTACTTTCCTTGTCAAATCCGTGTTTATCCGGGATTACATTATCCCAGGTCATAAGGGACTGCATCATTTTCCTTGCACGAACTCAATAGATTTGGGGTTATATATATATATTTTTTTTTTCTCTGTCCAATCCCAATTTATTCGGGATGTACGTACTAGATCCGTTTTCATTTGGGACCCCGCTATTATTTTCCTTATCCGGTCCTAATTTATTTGGGAATGCATTATTTTCCCTGCACGACCCGTATTGATTCGGGATTGCATTATTTTCCCTACACTGAATATTACACAATCCGAACTTATTTCGAATTGCATCATTTCTCCCTACCGAACTTAACTGAATGTATTCTGGATTGCAATACTTTCCTTGTCAAATCCGAGGTTATTCGGGATTACATAGCTTTCTCTGTCCAATCTGAATTTATTAGGAATTGCAATAGTTTCCTTGTCAAACACGTGTTTATTTGGGAGTTGATTATCCCCAGTTTATAAGGAATTGCATCATATTCCTTGCACGAACCGACTTTATTTGTGATAATATTTCTTCTCTGCCCAATCCGAATTTATTCGGAAATAATTATTTGCGTATTAGATCCGAATTCATTTGGGATCCCAATATTTTCATTGTCCGGTCCTTATTCATTTGGGAATGCATTATTTTCCCTGCACGACCCGAATTGATTCAGGGATCGCATTATTTTCCCTGCATGGTCATGATGACCCGAATTGCATTATTTTCCCTGCATGGCCCGATAGATTCAGGATTGCATTATTTTACCTGCACGACCCGAATTGATTCGGAATTGCACTATTTTCAGTGTTCGACCCGCGTTTGTTTTGAGGTTTAACGTCCCCGTCAACCCAATGCGGGTCATTTTGGAGACGTTGCTTCCAATTTTGTGGGATTTTTACCCGTTATTGGGATGAAATGACAGCTCGTGCCCTGTCGCCCAGTGAAACCAATAGAGCTTACATGCACTGGACGGTCCGACTCGCACCACTTTGCCTGGACAGGCGAGACAATTAATTAGTCATTCTAAGCGGTTTACCAATACTCATGTGCAGTCAGTTTGAGTTCTGCCGTGAGGCACCATGTGGCCAAATCTATTTCTCTAAGCCCCGATGGATGAGTTGATTCACATTTGCATTATTTTCAATGCTCAACCCGAATGGATTCGGAATTGCATTACTTTCCCTGCATACGGGATTGCATTATTTTCCATGCACGGGCCGATTTGATTAGGAATTGCATTATTTTCCCTGCATGATCCGAAGAGAAGTATCTGCTGGGATTGCAGTATTTTCCCAGCACGACACGAATTGATTCGAGATTGCAAAACCACGACAGAGCCAAGGGCGAGGATTGTGGCCACTAAAAATCGATTTAAGCTCCCCTTCGCCCCAGCTCCTCCCCAAACAAAGTGAAATACTTTTTTAGCTGACCGTGCCAAGACGGTTCTTCTGTCGTTGTTTATTATTGTTATATTCGTTTTTGCATGTGTGCATTGCTTCTTTGTTTTTATTTTGGGTAGCCGTTTGGCCATTTTGTGGGACAGTAACTGTCCTTTTGGCTTTTCGCTTGTGATGTTTTCATCAGGGTTTTAGTTATTTCATGTTCGTGTTTCGTTCTCTTTAGTGTCTCTGATGGAAAATGTGGGGTAATTGTATCGATTCTTTATCATTGCCTTCACTTCTATTTTGCAAACTTTTCCCTTCAAGACTCTTATTAATTCGCCATATCATTATTTTCACTGCACGGTCCGAATTCATTTGCAATTTGCATTATTTTCCCTGCCCGAGCCTATTTTATTCGGGATAGCATTATTTTCACTGCTTGGTCGGAGGATTTGGCACTTATTATTTCTCCTGCACGAGTCAAACGATTCGGGATTGCATTATTTTCCCTGCACGACCCGAAATGATTCGGAATTGTATTATTGTCCCTGCATGATCCGATTTGATTTGAAATTGCATTATTTTCGCTGCGGGAATTCGGGATGTTTCACAGCTCCACTGTGCGAATATTCCGCAGCAAGAACTTGTTGGTACAAAGCACTATGAACTATAGCCTTTGGCTACGGAGAGGTCTGTGCTTAATGATCATATCCAAGTTTGTTGTATGTGTTAATGAAGGCCAAGATCGGCTTCCTGCTCTATATTGGTCACTAAACTTCACAAAAGACCATGCAAAGTACGGTTAATTGCAAATTCAACTTCTTGTATCACTACTGATTTTTCTAAATTATTATTCACATCTTACGGTTTTTTGTTTGCTCCAGCATTATTTCCCTGTCAATGCCGAATATATTCGTGCTTGCATTATTTTCCTTGTCCATTCCGAACTACTCTGGAATAACATTATTATCAATGTTCGATCCAGACTTAAGTGGAATTGAATTATCATCCCAGTCCGAGCCTAATTTATTCGGGTTTTAATTATTTCACTGTCCAGACAAATTAATTTGGAATTGCATTATTTTCCCTGAACCTAGTTTATTAAGTATTGCATTATTTTTCCTGTCCGGTCCAGATTAATTTGCAATTACATTGTTTCCCTGTCCGTCCAAATTAATTTGCAATTGCATTACGTATTTTCCCTGCCCGAGCCTGTTTTATTTAGGAATGCATTATTTTTTCTGTCCAGTCCGAATTAATTTGGATTGCATTATGTTCTGTTTCCGGTCCGAAATAATCTGGAATTGCATTATTTTCCCTACCCGAGCCTATTTTATTCGGGACCGCATTATTTTCCTTGCATGGCCCGATTTTGATTTTATTCGGAATTCGATTCTTTTTCCTACCGACCAAACTTATTCGGCATTTTATTATTTCCTTATTTTCGGACTGAGTTATTTTCTTGTCTGTTCTTTTTATATCTTTATGCAGAAAGGTTATCAGCCGGTGCATAGACGCAACTTGATTGGGTCATGTAGTGTAATTAAAACACAGACGATTGTCACTGAGTTGTTCTGAACTTAGCCAATGAGCAATTCAATACTGAAAAAAATAAATAAATAAAAACACTTTCAACGACTGAAATCAATTAAAATCTTATTTTCAAACAGGACGTCCTTGTAGCACTATACAGGTAGGATATTACTCAACATCAACAGGTGCATGACAAAATGTGCATCCTACTGAAACTAACAACTTTAACCCATTCTCTACTTAATGGAATCTTCCATCCTACGATAAAGAGGAGTCCATTTCGAAATATAGCGGAGCCAGGTTGATAAAAAATATTTATGAAAAGGCAAAACGTCTTCCAAACAGTCCCGGTCCTGATCAGACACCGCGTTCTGTGGCGCCTGATCTGGGCATATTTCCTTTTTAATGGTTTCTCGTATGAAATGGAGCAAAAATTAAGTAAAATTTGTTTGAAAATGTATCTATACTTAACAGTTTGATTGATGATACTGCCAAATATTGAATCACGGTATAGATTGCTATCACGCCGGTTGTCTGCACATGATACAAGAGTTTCCAATGACAAAATGAGCCAACAGAAACGCCATGCGCAGAACAGTTTGTGCCCAATGTCAGCCTGCTCAGGGTCTTCTCATTTGTTCTCTTGCTGGTCTAGTAGCAGGTTGTTAACTGTAGGCAGCGAAGACACAGATCAGCCTGCGCATTAGCGCAGGTTGATCTGTGTCTTCGCTCGCCCAAGTCGTTTTGCAGGGTTAAAAGTGCGCCGGTTGACATATGTCTTACATAATATACGCACTCAAGATTGTGTCAGTTTTAATATAATCTCTACAATGAATAAGTGAACGATTATGGCACTTAATCCTTGATTTCTATTTGTCCTTTTTATAATCTTTCCATTTTCAACTCTTTTGGATTGGATTACAACCCACCCAGCAAATTTATTACAATAACCTGACTCTAAGTTTAAGGCCGCAGCGATATTTCATCCATTCAGAGTTTCTTTTAAGTTCGCATTTGCAAAAAAAGAAATATGTAGTATTAATCATTAAATAAGTAATATACGGGTAAGGACGCATATGTACAGACGTACAGACGTACAGAGAGAGAGAGAGAGAGAGAGAGAGAGAGAGAGAGAGAGAGAGAGAGAGAGAGAGAGAGAGAGAGAGAGAGAGAGAGAGAGAGAGAGAGAGCTTATAGCACAATTGTGCTGTTATACAGTGAAATTCCGTTATTAAGACCACCTAAAATTAAGACTAATTCTGTTTAGTAGGTTGCAGTTATTCTTTCTTTGTGTTTTCTGCATACAGTGTCCTCTGGTCAGAGACCGCCTTTGGGACTGTTCAAAAGTGGTCATATAGACCACTTTTGAACAGTCTCAAAGGTGGTCTTAATATAGGAATTTTACTGTTATATATGTAATGCCGGGGTCATAGGACAAGAATACTTATGTTTCAAGGGAACAGCTGGTCAAGTTTAAAAACACGATATAATGGGGATAAAAGATTAAGGGCTGTGTCAACAGGTTTAATCTTTTTAAACTATGAGTTTAAGTACAGTAACAATAGGCCATTGAAAATGATAAATAAGAGCAGATCTTTACAGAGAAAAATGGTATTACTCATCAGTAAAATTTAGGGAGGGGTGTTTCCGCAAGAGAGTCGGAGTTTCAAAACTTGGATCCAACACCCATCCCACCAGTCTAACTCCATTCCCAAACCAGCATACTTAGCTCTGGCTCGAACATGTATTCGTGTTTTTTTTGTGATTTCTTTTTCTTCTTGTTTTTTCATGTTTGTTTTCATAATTCATGTTCCATTCCATTATTTCTTTTCTCATCTTATATTATTATTCCTTCAAGTCTTGATGAGCCCCAATTTTCAGTTTCTACAACCAAAACTTGCCACGCAATCCTTGAAATCTTGTTGGGTCAATTTGTTGAACAATCGACCCAAAGTTACTAGGCATTAAATCTCTTTTAGTGCTGATGTCCACCTGACTATACATCACGAAAACACGCCTATATAATTCTGACCCCTCCAACCCCACTCTTATATAGTAAAACTGGGATTTACAGGGGTAAACATTTTTCTTATTTCTGCTCTAAGATATAGATTGCGGGTACTCGTTAGAACCGCCTCTTTGAGGTAGGGAGGGTTTTACTTAAAAGGCACAAACTAAACCGCGAACTATCGACCAATTAGTGCTGTCAATTTTAGGTTGCGTTCGCTCTAAAATAAATTGTTTGGTTTGAGGTTTAACGTCCCGTCAACACTATTTAGGTCACTTTTGAGACGTCGCTTACATTTCTGTGAAACTTATGCCACCGGTGCTTCAAGTTTACCACATAAGTCTTAATACATAGGTAACTATGGTTCTGTATGCTTCAAATTTATAAATATGAGCCTGCAAGATCATTGTATTTTGGTATTTTTATTGGCGATAGGACTTAACTTCAAGCACGTGTGATACAACTACCATATTCCAAGATTGGGCGAACAAGACCTTTATATGCTGCCTCTTTTACATCCTGAGGACACTGATGAAGATTTCGCCTCAGGAAACCAAGCGTTCTATTTTCTTTCTGTCTTTCTTTCTTTCTTTCTTTCCCAGTATACTGCGTCACGCCCTCACAGAGATGAAATATAGAGAACAGAATAAAGAGGGGATAGTGGGAGGATAAGAGGTGATAGTTAGTGATGTATAAAGGGTTAAAAACAAAATTAAAACTGGGCCAGTTTACCCACTGCTTCCTTGGACGCATCAAGGGTTGGCAAACAACCAACCGACTCAGGGAGGGCATTCCACTGAACTATGGCTAGTTTCTACTTATAGAAATTTTTGTGGGCATGGCTCTGACGAAAGGTCAATTGGTGGCAATTTTTAGAGGGCCAAGGTTTGGGTTGTATATAGTCTGGGATAGGAATTGCCACAATTCCATAGACAATGCGGTAAATTGATAAGCATAATCCGGCGGGCAGCTGACCTTCTTTGTTGGAGGGTCCGCCATCCTAAATTATCTAGTATTGCTGTGACACTGGCCCTCAAGTCATAGTAGCTCGATGTCCCGTGCGGCTCGGCGGTGTACTTTCTCTGTCTGGTCAGTCTTTTCCTTGGTTTGTGGGTCCCGTGTGGGAGAGGCATATTCCAGTTTGGGGCGTACTAATGTGTTTTAAGCTGCCTCTCTCAATTGGGGGGGGGGGGGGGGGGGGGGGGGGTTTAGTCTTTTCGAGATAGGGTTAGTTCGATCCACGCAAAGTTTCTTATTTCACTAACTCAAAATTGCAAACAATAAAGATGCGCATGCGCGCAGTCTGATCAGCATCTTTATGTTCGCTGCTTGTACAGTACAATAGATCCAGTTTCCATCGTAATAGTCTGTATCGTTGAGTCTTACCTGGTCGGAATACAGGTTTTCTCAGTGAAAGTGAGGGTGAGGGTTGAGATACCTTAAAGTTAGCTTAAATCCACCAGTAATTTTTACCAACCCATCACGTAAATACGCCTATATAATTTTGACCCCCTCGAACCCCACTTTTATAAAGTAAAAACTGGGGTTTGCAGAGGTGAACCTTATTTTTCTTATTTTGGCTCTAAAAATATAGATTGTGGGTACACAATCTATATTTTGAGCAGAAATAAGAAAAATATCCCAATTTTTTCATTTAAAATTTTCATTTTTTTTTCGGTGATAAAGGTTAGAATGTATTTGTATAGGCGTGTTTTCGTAATGCGTTCCAAGTCGATGCTTTTGCTGTGGTGCCTTCATGTTTTTTTGTTGATGGTTCTGATTCTTTTCCTAATCATATATCGTTCCATGAGAGCAAGAGATTGGTGATTCTGACCCCCCCCCCCCCCCCTTATGTATATTGCTCCTTTTTAGTTGGGTTTGGATATTCTAAGTCACCACCTGTTTGGGAAAGAGTTGCGACTCGGTGTGCCTGTTGTCTGTTTTGTGACTCGGTGTGCCAGATGTCTGTTTTGTGACTCGGTGTGCCTGTTGTCTGTTTTGTGACTCGGTGTGCCAGATGTCTGTTTTGTGACTCGGTGTGACTGCTGTCTGTTTTGATTTTTGTCGTCGCTCCATGTTTCGACTTCTTCCCGAGATTGTATCAGTTCCTGATCGTTTCTCTTTTTGATGTTCTCAGTGTGACGAGGAGTGTGGTGTTCCTATAGATACTGGTGCAACTGTGCGTAGTGTGTCCGTGCGCATGCTGATCTGAATGTTTCTGGTTATGCGTGATAGTGTCCACGAGTGCTCAAATTAAGTGTAAAATTTTGGCACGGTCAAAAACATTTGGTTGGCAGAAGTTAGGGTTTAATTGAGATGTCCTATAATTTAAACTGAAATGTCTGCCAGAAAAGGGATTAATAAAACAGTAAGCATACATGCAATTAGTATAAACCTCAGCAATATAATATCTTTCAGATTGTAATCTAACACTTTAAAGATATAATCTTCCCGGTCCCACAATGAACTTCAGTCCTACTAAAATATAGAATTACGTGTATATTACATACCAAATATTTTGGACGAATTATTAATGATTAAAAATTGCCTAGTTTTATATAAACTAGGTATGTTAAAGACAGGGCAGATGTTAATGAGTTTTAAATTATATCATTGCTCAAAATACGTCAACTAGTACCAGTCTGAACATTAGAACACACCTATGTGTGAGATGAAGTTTTCTTTCATGTCACGAAAAACTGGATTTTAATAAGACACAAATAATTTTTCTTATTTCTGCTACAAATATAGATTGTGGGTCTCGTTAGAACCGCCTCATCGAGGCGGTTCTAATGAGTACCCACAATCTATATTCCTGATCAAAAATAAGGAAAATGAGTTCCCTTGTAAACCCATCTTCCTTTATTTGAGTGGTTAACAAGGATAAAAATTGCATGAACTTTTGAAGAAGCCAACCAACAACTACGATAACTCATCCATGTGACATCTCGTAGTGCAGTCTTTCATATCCCTAAAATGGTTATTCTTCTTTTGAAATGTTGACATACTTGTCTTATTTATACATCATACATACATACCACCATACCATGCGCCTCAGAACCGCCTCATTGAGTACCCACACCCTATGCCTTGGTCTCTTGTAGTATAAATAAATAATGTTTACCGCTCTCAGCCTCAAGTTTTCTCTATATAAAGTGGGGTTTAGAGGGGTGTTCATCACATGGACTTAACATAATGCCAGTACGTAGCTATTAATATCCCTAATTGTCAAAGATAATGGTACTTTGTTCTGAAGAAAACACAAGTTTAATGAATGTCATATTTCTTTTGTCGCAATGGTATTTTTTCATACTTCTGATTAAGAATCTGGAAAGTGGTTCTCACAAACAAGTATGTGTCTGCTAAAGCACTGGAAATGAAAGACAGCAACTAATTTTTCAGTCATTTTGTACTGAACAAAATTTTCAGCCAGATTGCAGGAATCCATTTCCAAATGCATTGGTGTTAGGTTGAGCACTGTTAGCAAACAGGAAAGCCCTGGAAATACTGCCGTGTTGTGGACCTGCTTTGGTTGTGTGGTTCCCTTGTTGAGGTTACTTGTCTAAAACCATTTTTACCCTGGGGGTGGGGGAGGCTGATGGGAGAAAATGGCATACTCAAAAATAACTGTTGCAGAAAATTTGAGACAAAACCTGTACATTGAGACAAGCTGACCATATTGTCATCAAGTTGCAAGTCCTGTCAGTTTGCCAATTTAAAAGAGGAACGTGACTAAGACTTATACTTCAATCTGAAACAATATCCGAGCAAAACATTGTTTTTAGGAAAGAATATCTCAAAGAATTAGGTTACAACTGTATTAGGAGTAGGTTCACACAATCTTGGTCATATTTCAAATATTTTTTCATCATCATTTCCCGTTTTTCTTTTTTTTTTTTTTTTTTGTTTCTGTAATGAAATCCTTGAAAAATGACCTTGTCCCTAGTCACGATTAAAGCCACAGAGGTGAACTGATGGAAAATTACAGCAAAACCACTCCTGTTTCTAACCCTTCTACATCACTAACTGTTTTAGCCCTATCACCTCTTATCCTCTCACTATCCCCTCTTATTCTTTTGTCTGTTTCATTCTTCTTTCAGTGTGACAGCGCACACCTACCTAGAATGCCCACAAGGTCATGAGGCAGTATATTGAGAAAGAGAAGCAAAAAACACAAGAATTCCGCCGAAGGCTATGTCGCGCCTGTGGTGGCGAAAAGTCACCGAACCATGACATCTAGGTCAAGGTCAAACATAGATGCTTGCATAAAAAGTGCCTTTCTTAAATGCAAGCTTGTACTAAGTATCATTAATGAAGTTCAAATAATTCTTGAGAAATGAACTTAACCATTCGGGTGAACGCTAGGGTAGTTGCAATATTTTACAAAGTCAGTGAACCATAAAATGTAGGTCAATGTTAAATATGGATGCTTGCATTTAAGTTTCCATCTCCAGATACAAGTATCATGAGTATGCACCAAGTATCATAAATGAAGCTATTATAGTTCTTGAGAAATTAACTTGACCATTTGGGTGAACGCTAGGGTGGTCGCAATATTTTACAAAGTCAGTGAACCATAAATTATAGGTCAAGTCAAATATGGATGCTTGGATTTAACTTGCCACCCCCAGATACAAGTCTGCATCAAATATGATTAATGAAGCTCTTATAGTTCTTAAGAAATAAACTTGACCCTTTGGGTGAACTCTAGGGTGGTCGCAATATTTTACAAAGTCAGTGAACCATGAAATGTAGGTCAAGGTCAAATATGGATGCTTGCATTTAAGATGCAATCCTCAGATACAAGTTTGTACCAAGTATCATTAATGAAGCTCTTATATTTCTTGAGAATTTAACATGACCATTATGGTGAACGCTGGGGTGGTCGCAATTTTTGTTTGATTTGTGGTTTAACGTCCCCGTCAACATTGTAAAGGTCATTTTGGAGACGTTGCTTCCAATTTTGTGGGACTTTTACCCAAGACATCTCAAGCGCTGTCTCCCAAATGAAACCAATAGGGTTTATAAGCATGGACGGTCCTACTCGTGCGCACCGCTTTGCCTGGGCAGACTTAGATCCTCTAAGCGGTTTACCAGAACTCGTGTGCTGTTGGATTCAGCTCTGCGTGGAAGCATCATGCAGCCGACGTATTTCTTCAAGCCCCGATGGGCGGGGCCGTGGGTGGTCGCAATATTTTATAAAGTCAGTGAACCATGAAATTTAGGTCAAGGTCAAATGTGGATGCTTGCATTTAAGTTGCCATCCACAGATTCAAGTTTGTACCAAGTATCATTAATGAAGCTCTTTAGTTCTTGAGAAATAAACTTGACCATTAGGGTGAACGCTAGGGTGGTCGCAAATGTTGACGCCTTGACAAACGAACATACGGAAAGCCGGGCGTCTATGTCGCGCCATGCTAATAGCAGGCGCGACAAAAAAAAAACAAGAGGGCCATGATGGCCCTGGATCGCTCACCTGATCCATAGTGTAACAAGTGGGCCCCAGAGAGGGCCATTATTGGCCCCAGGGTTTTAATGTGCATAATGTTGAGGGAGGTCTTAAAGGTGAAGCTTCATACCAAACATCAACAAAGGCTATAATTAGAACAATCTTGGCAAAGGTCCACTAGATAAAGCTACACATCAAATTTCAAAGACCTGGGCCTTGCAGTTTCAGAGAAGAAGATTTTTTTTAAAGATATTCCCTACATAAGCCTATGCAAAACCAAATGGCCCCAGGGCTATATAAATCTATGTAAAAACAAAGGGCCCCGGCCCGGGGTGGGGGCATTTGTGGCCCCAGGGCTATAATTTGAACAATCTTGGTAGAGGTCCACTAGATAAAGCTCCATACTAAATATCAAAGGCCTTGGCCTTGCAGTTTCAGAGAAGATTTTTAAAGATTTCCCTATATAAGTCTATGCAAAACCAAAGGGCCCCGGAGCGGGGACATTTTTGGTACCAGGGCTATAATTTGAATAATTTTGATAGAGGTCCACTAGATGCAGCTTCATACCAAATATCAAAGACCCAGGCCTTGTGGTTTCAGAGAAGAAGATTTTTGAAGATTTTCCCCATGTAAGTCTATGTAAAACCATAGGGCCCCAGAGTGGGGGCATTTTTGGCCCCAGGGCTATAATTTTAACAATCTTGGTAGAGGTCCATTAGATGCAACTTCATACCAAATTTCAAAGTCCTGGGCCTTGTGGTTTCAGAGAAGATTTTTAAAGATTATCCCTATATAAGTCTATGTAAAACCAAAGGGCCCCGGGACGGGGCCACTTTTGGCCCCAGCACTATAATTTGAATCATCTTGGTAGGGGTCCTTTAGAAGAAGCTTCATACCAAATATAAAAGACCTAGGCCTTGTGGTTTCAGAGAAGAAGATTTTTAAAGATTTTCCCTATATAAGTCTATGTAAAACCAAAGGGCCCCTGAGCGGGGGCATTTTTGGCCCAAGGGCTATAATTTGAACAATCTTGGTAGGGGTCCACTAGATGAAGCTTCATACAAAATATCAAAGTCCTGGGCCTTGCGGTTTCAGAGAAGAAGTTTTTAAAGATTTTCCCTATATAAGGCCATGTAAAACCAAAGGGTCCCAGTCGGAGGCTTTTTTTGCCCCAGCACTATAATTTGAACAATCTTGGTAGGGGTCCACTAGATAAAGCTTAATTCCAAATATCAAAGTCCTGGGCCTTGCAGTTTCAGAGCAGAAGATTTTTAAAGATTTTCCCTATATAAGCCTATGTAAAACCAAAGGGCCCGGCGGCGGGGACATTTTTGGCCTCAGCACTATCATTTGAATAATCTTGTTAGGGGTCTTTTAGATGAAGCTTCATACCAAATATAAAAGACCTAGGCCTTGTGGTTTCAGAGAAAAGGATTTTTAAAGATTTTCCCTATATAAGTCTATGTAAAAACAAAGGGCCCCTGAGCGGGGGCATTTTTGGCCCAAGGGCGATAGTTTGAACAATCTTGGTAGAGGTCCATTGGATGAAGCTTCATTCTAAATATCAAAGTCCTGGACCTTGCGGTTTCAGAGAAGAAGATTTTTAAAGATTTTCCCTATATAAGTCTATGTAAAACCAAAGGGCCCCTGAGCAGGGGGATTTTTGGCCCAAGGGCTGTAATTTGAACAATCTTGGTAGGGGTCCACTAGATGAAGCTTCATACAAAATATCAAAGTCCTGGGCCTTGCGGTTTCAGAGAAGAAGATTTTTAAAGATTTTCCCTATATAAGCCTATGTAAAACCAAAGGGCCCCAGGTGGAGGCTTTTTTTGCCCCAGCACTATAATTTGAACAATCTTGGTAGGGGTCCACTAGATAAAGCTTAATACCAAATATCAAAGTCCTGGGCCTTGCAGTTTCAGAGCAGAAGATTTTTAAAGATTTTCCCTATATAAGCCTATGTAAAACCAAAGGGCCCGGGGGTGGGGACATTTTTGGCCTCAGCACTATCATTTGAATAATCTTGTTAGGGGTCTTTTAGATGAAGCTTCATACCAAATATAAAAGACCTAGGCCTTGTGGTTTCAGAGAAAAGGATTTTTAATGATTTTCCCTATATAAGTCTATGTAAAAACAAAGGGCCCCTGAGCGGGGGCATTTTTGGCCCAAGGGCGATAATTTGAACAATCTTGGTAGAGGTCCAATGGATGAAGCTTCATTCTAAATATCAAAGTCCTGGACCTTGCGGTTTCAGAGAAGAAGATTTTTAAAGATTTTCCCTATATAAGGCCATGTAAAACCAAAGGGCCCCGGAACGGGGGCATTTTTTGCCCCAGCACTATAATTTGAACAATCTTGGTAGGGGTCCACTAGATAAAGCTTAATACCAAATATCAAAGTCCTGGGCCTTGCAGCTTCAGAGCAGAAGATTTTTAAAGATTTTCCCTATATAAGCCTATGTAAAACCAAAGGGCCCGGGGGCGGGGACATTTTTGGCCTCAGCACTATCATTTGAATAATCTTGTTAGGGGTCTTTTAGATGAAGCTTCATACCAAATATAAAAGACCTAGGCCTTGTGGTTTCAGAGAAAAGGATTTTTAAAGATTTTCCCTATATAAGTCTATGTAAAACTAGAGTGTTCACAAGTTTTTTCTTTAATTTGACCTACTGACCTACTTTTTGACCCGAAAAGACCTTTATTCAAACTTAGCCAAGATATTGTCACAATGACCATTCTGAGCAAGATTAATGATTTAACCAAACTTGTGGCCTCCTGAGTATTCACAAGGTTTTTCTATGATTTGACCTACTGACCTACTTTTCAACCGGACATGACCCATATTCAAACTTGACCGAGATATTGTCATGATGATCATTCTGAGCAAGTTTGATTATGATTGGACCAAAATTGTGGCCCCTAGGGTGTTCACAAGGTTTTTATATGATTTGACCCGCTGACCTACTTTTTAACCCGATATGACCCATATTCGAACTGGACTGAAATATTGTCACAATGGTCATTCTGAGCAAGTTTCATGATAATTGGACCAAAACAGTGGCCTTCAGAGTGTTCACAAGGTTTTTCTATGATTTGACCTACTGACCTACTTTTTGACCGGACATGACCCATATTCGAACTTGACCAAGATATTGTCATGATGATCATTCTGAGCAAGTTTGATTATGATTGGACCAAAATTGTGGCCTCTAGGGTGTTCACAAGGTTTTTCTATGATTTGACCCGCTGACCTACTTTTTGACCCTACATGATCCATATTCGAACCTGACCGAGATATTGTCATGATAATTATTCTGAGCAAGTTTGATGATGATTGGACCAAAACTGTGCCCTCTAGAGTGTTCACAAGGTTTTTCTATGATTTGACCTACTGACCTACTTTTTCACCCGACATGACCCATATTCGAACTTGACCGAGATATTGTCATGATGATCATTCTGAGCAAGTTTGATGATGATTGGACCAAAACTGTGGCCTCTAGTTTGTTCACAAGAAAAAGTTTACGCACGACGGACGACGGACGACGGACGACGCACGACGACGCCGGACATCTTACGGTCACAAAAGCTCACCATGACCTTCGGTCAGGTGAGCTAAAAAGAACTGAGCAAAATTTGCTTCATGATTTAGTGTAGGAGGGTTTAAGGGATGGTCTGAATTGCACCACTTTTAGGCAGGTTAGACCTTATAGACAGTTTTCGACTACTCAACTGTTCAGTCTGTTTCAGGTCTGCGCAGAATCACCGTGCTCAAATCTATTTCTCCAAGCCCATACACAGAGAAATTATACCTTACGGCTGATACGATCCTCGCCTGATAAGATCCTATCAGTTGTTCATTTGAAAAATTTGATCGGAGGGGAATATAACAAGGTAGATTTCTGATATTAGTTAAGTAACAGCAAAATTCCTATATTATGACCATCTTTGGGACTTCAAGGAGTGGTCTTATCAGTAGTGGTGGTCTTAGTAACAGATATAAAAAGATGTCACCCTAAGTTGGGGCTGGCCAATGGGGTTTCTTGATAGTGGAACTAATATCCAGAGGGCTATCTACAGTCAAACTTCGATAACTCGAACACCTGGAACATGAAAATTTGTTTGAAAAAGGTGTAGTTTGACCTACTGAGGTTCAACCATAATCTCAGGTCATGAAAGGCATAATGGGTATCACTTTATGAATCTTTACAATCTTCTATAAAATAAAGGTATGTTGAGTGTACTCATTAGAATCGCCTCATTGAGGCGATTCTAATGAGTACACACAACATACTTTTCACAGATCAAATCAGGAAAACCTGCCTAAAATATCCAAATATATGGATATGAGGCTCTAGGGTCTCAAGAAGGAGTTAAAATTAGCCATCCTACATAAGCTATCCAAGGTCAAGTTTTCCAAGTGTCACTGTAACGGATCTTTGTTATATTTAGCAGGACTACAGAATGTATGAGGCAGATTAAGAAACAAGCCAGAACATTTTAATAACAAAATACTTTATATGTAATACAACCATTAGATTTTATCAACTTTCATAGAGTACATGTCACACTATAACTGGTAGTACAAATCGTTCTGTATGACACATATAACAAACACAATTAACAAACATCAACATAATTGACTTGACAAGCTCACATTAACTCATTTTGTACCGGAAACCCGAAAATGGGTACCCTGGCAAACAGTGCAGGCCCAGATCAGATGCCGCAGAATGCGGCATCTGATCAGGGCCTACACTGTTTGTGAAAAGTTAAGCCATTTTCCAAGTAAATTTTCAAGAAAACGCAACCTGACACCCCTAAATTTTGGAATAGGCTCCTGCTATATATTACGACTCCTGCTATATATAAAGTCAGGTTGATTCCATTTGGTACATAAAGGGTTAACAAGTTTGGTGCAATGAATGCCCCAGTAAACCGAGCATTTTTAGAGAAAACTGGGGTTTGCAGGATTATACATGTACATTATTTTTCCTATTTCTGCTCCAAGACGTAGGCTGTGGCTCGGTACCTGTTAGAACCACCTCAATGAGGCTTTGATTATATCAGTCTTTGAATCGACTGTCTATTCGAAATTCGCAAAATTGCAGTATGTTTCCTCTGGCTTTCGTTGTCGGATCATTACAGGGTCACTGATGAGGCTTTATTAGCCGAAACTACGTAGTATGACCCATCTCCTTTCTTATGAATGTTTTCATTGCTCTTAAAGGAACTCATTTTTGATTTTTATTTCAGTCTAGCAAGCACGCACAACCTATGCTTGGAGTATAAATTAGAAAAATGTCACACATTTTCATAGAAACAATGACCGTTTTGGTGAAATGAGGTGCACAATGTTAAATGTGTGTATCACCAAAATAAAAAGACTTCCTCATAAAAATCCAATTTATAAGCAGAAAAAAGGGGCTTACAATGGACTCTTAATATTTTCCTTGTTTTTGCTCATAAACAAAGACAAATTGGGTAGTCTTTTGAACCCAGTTGTCTGCTTTTGAGGCAGAGACAAAAGCACTCTTTTAAATCCTATTTCATATCGAGAAAAGTGGACTTTACAATACTGTGGATACTCATTAGACATTCCTCAATGAGCAGTTGTTCTAAAGAACATCCAGTAATCTATTATTAAGGCAGAAATAAGGAAAATATCACTTTTTTTTTCAGGAGAAAAAAAGAGAAAGCTTAAAGCTAACATAGGTGTTTATGATTTGTCAACAACACTCTGAATTTCTCATTACGATAAGACAGAAGCTCATTTTACAATAATGCATCACGCCATTTGAAACCTGCCTTAACATGTTGAAAAGAATGGGTACATTTTTCGCACCATTTTTGAGGGCGACAACATGACTTTTACCCTCACTATGCTGAACATTTCAATATATAACATTCCTCCCCAATTTTCATCAAAATAAAAAGACATTCAGCCATTCTTGTTGCATACCTTCAATTTTAACCATGGATTCAGAAACAGAATGGAAAACAGTATAGATCCTGATCAGCTTGCTTCTGATCCATTTTGTTTTTAAACATATATTGTAAAATTCCTATATCAAGACCACCTTTGGGACTGTTCAAAAGTGGTCTTTAAGATCACTTTTGAACAGCCCCAAAGATGGTTTACCGCCAGAGCACACTGGATATAGAAAACAGATAGAAAATGTACATGAAACAGTCTAAATATGTGTTTACAAGCCTAATTTGTTTTAATTATAGGTGGTCTTAACAGTGGAATTTCACTGTAACAACAGTAAAACTTGCGAGGCTCGAACACCGATGGTTCCTTTACCATGACTGATTGGAACTCATTCTCGAGTCCATAGGAAATGCTTTCCTTAGGTCCTGATTTGACATAGTCAGGTATAATTTAGGATTATTTCATTATAAAAAGGTTTGTTGTGTATACGCAATAGAATTCTAATGAGTACACACAGCATACCTTTATTTTATGTAAGCAGAAAGCCTCCTGACAAGATTCTGTGAATAACAAACAGCAGCTCAACTACCTATCTCAAAAAAATTTGTGAGGGAAACAAATATATTTGAAAGAATTGTCTCCCTGTGACTGTGTCTAATAACCTTTATTTATTTTTATTATTTTTTGTGGTGGTGGTGGTGGGGGGGGGGGGGGGGGGGATTTAGCACAAAGCATGAAGTAAATTGATATCAAGTTTTATCTCGATTCTTGACTTCATATAACTTTCAACCTGGGTGATAAGATTCATAAAATCTGTTATTACATATTATAAATTTTTTTTTTTTTTTTTTTTACAAAAAATATGAGCCGTTTCCTGTTAAACCTAGTTTTTTGAAAAGCAATTCTCGAGAAACGATTGCGTTTTCACATGGAAATGACATTTGAGTCATATTACAGTCGTAATATTACATGTGGATAATGAAGCATTTTCATTGTCAACTTGGAGTGCTATCATGTTACAACATTCTAGAAATCTCAGATAGCTGCCGCAATTGCTAATTAGAAATGAATACGAGACGTTACTTTAACCCATATATGACAATGGAATCTTCCATCTTATAAATTTGGAGTTGTCCATTTTCAATTATAGGGGTGTCAGATTTGTTTTGTTTAATGTAAGTTGTACAAAAATGTCTGTTCTTTGAGCAAACAGTGTAGACCCAGATCAGACGCCGCGTTATGCGGCGTCTGATCTGGGTCTACACTGTTTGCCAACGTCCCAAAAAAGGGCCACTAGGCATATATGGGTTAAACATGCTAGACGTAACAAATCCAGATGCAGAAAAGTATTACTCTGGCAATAAGAATAAATTTGGGATGGTTTTCTTATTTTTGGGTTAAAACATATACATGTACATGTACTGTGGAAACACATTAGAATTGCCTCACTGAGGCAATTCTAATGAGTAACCACAATATAAAATAAAGAAAATTCCCTCTTATACAGCTTTATCTTGAGCCTTGCAGTGATATAAAAACAAGATATGGGGGCTTTTGTGCAATCATAACAAATGGGGGATAGCAAAGATAGTCAGTATGATGACTTTTCTAAGCATCAAAAAACTTAGCCCCTATCTTGCTGATTATTCAGTTTAGCCACACCCATTTCTGTCTATCAACCAATCAAATTACTTGATGTAATTTATTGCTACAAATTCATAAACTGAATGCCAAACAGTGTAGATCCTGATCAGATGGCTTCTTCAGAAGCCATCTGATCTGGATCTACACTGTTTCCAAAGATAGGGGTTCTCGTGAACAGCATGATGGGAGTTAGATATCGAGACCAGTCAGAGTCCCCACTACCTGAGACTAGTCCGTTAGCATCATGTCACCGACCAGTAGGTGGTAAACAGTAAGGACTGACCTGCCTCACTAACAGGTAAGCAGATCTGAACTTTCTGTTCATACACCTTATCATGTCAGTTTTGGTGACACAGTCCTCATTAATTTTAACCCTTTTTGTACCATATGGAATCTTCCTCCTTATATATAGAGCAGGAGTCCATTTCAAAATTCAGGGGTGTCAGGTTGTGTTTTCTTCAAAATTTAATTAGAAAATGATTGTACTTTTAGCAAACAGTGGAGGCCCTGATCAGACGCCGCATTCTGCGGCGTCTGATCTGGGCCTGCACTGTTTGCCAATTACCCATTTTGGGGTTTCCGGTACAAAATGGGTTAATAAAACCCTATTCAAAAACCACCGTAAGCCAACTTAACCAGACTTTAACCAACCGCCAACAACGAATCATTCCTAAACATCCAAAAATCTTATCAGATACATGTAACACTGCTATGATCAGTCAACCGTTCAATTTCAGTAGTAAACCTGAAATCTTTGATCAAAGTAACTATAGTCAACCTTCTCTATACCGAAATTCGCTATTGTTGTAACAACAATTTCCTCTTTACCATTATCCTGCTGTTCACGACAACCCTACCTTTGCAAACAGTGTAGATCCAGATCAGATGGCGAAGATCAGGAGCTACACTGTTTGTCATGCAGTTTGTGAATTGAACAAATATATTATGTCAAGTAATTTGACGACCCCCACCCATAGGGGCTTGAAGAAATATATGGGCTGCATGATGCTTCCACGCAGAGCTGAATCCGGCCTGCACACTAGTACTGGTAAACCGCTTAGAGGATCTAAGCCTGTCCAGGAACCGCTATGCGAAAAGGGCCGTCCATGCTAATAAACCCTATTGGTTTCATTGGGCGACAGGGCTTGAGATGTCATCTCATCTCAATGTTGGGTAAAAGTCCCACAAAATTGGAAGCAACGTCTCCAAAATGAAATTTACAGTGTTGACGGGGATGTTTAACCTCAAATCAAACAAACAAATCAAGTAATTTGATTGGTTGGGAGTGGCTAAATTAAATCATGCAGCGGGATAAAGGCTAAGAAATCCTTGGCTCAAGCAATAAGATGGACTAAAAGAAAATTGTATTTAATACATCAAGAAACAAATATTGTGACCTGCCTCCAAAAGATGAGTCCTGGTATAACAAATATCCACAACATTCATTTCTTGGGAGTAATCATGGAAAACTGCTCTTTATTACCCATATACACCTAAGTATTGGGACTGGCAGGCCTAAGTAAACAGTGCAGACCCAGATCCAGCAGTCTGATCAGGGTCTACATTGTTTGCCATTCCATCTGTAGCTTTTGGACTCCTTGCTGGATTGTGAAACAAATGTGAAAGCAAACAGTGCAGATCCAGATCAGACTAAGTCTCATCAGGGTCGAAATTGTTTGCTATTCCGTCTGTACCTTTTCGACTCCTTGCTGGACTGTGAAACAAATTTGACAAAACTTTAGGAGAATTACAGCAAGTCCTTAAGATCTCTGAATCTTTTTTTATTTTTACAGTACCTCCTCCTTACTAGGATTTATTGGAATTATTATTTAGTACCGGAAACCCCAAAACGGGTACCCTGGCAAATAGTGCAGGACCAGATCAGACGCCGCAGAAGCGGTGTCTGATCAGGGCCTACACTATTTGTAAAAAGTTCAGCCATTTTTCAAATCAATTTTGAAGAAAACTCAACCTGACACCCCTAAATTTTGAAATGGACTCCTGCTATATAAGGAGGAAGATTCTATTTGGTACAAAAAGGGTTAAAAGCAGCATGTTTTTAGTAATGGCAAAAGTTTTAGGAAGAAATAGTCTTGTATAGTGTGGCTCCTCTGTAGTAGATTTAAGGCTTTAAATAGAAACATTTATGCCATGGTAACAACTTCAGAACTCAAGACCATACCCATATACCAGTACCTCCTCGAGTTCAAACTTCGGGTCTTTCAAGTATAAATGGTTGAAGCTGTCCTTAATCTTTGGTTTTTAATGCACAGAAATAAAATCATATTTCATGTTTTTAAACCTTAAAATATGACACAACGTAATAAGGTTCGGCTGATAAACAAATACATCTTCATTAAGCCCAGTGGTTTGTCTATAAATTAGATGCATATCCACAATGCCCTAAGTTTCCTAAAAATTGAAACAACACGATTACTATAATAAGCCTTAAATTTGAACATTATTTTAAATTTGAACATTATTTTATTCTTTTTTTTTTTTTTTTCTTTTACGTGGCAATGTTTGATATACAAGAATATACTGACAGTGTAGACCCTGGGTCTACAGAGTTTTGCTTTAGTACTTTTCCCTCACAAATATACAGGACAGTTACGGTACTACTAACGAGCATATTCATACAGAAACATATATTTTCTCGAACAAATTTATAGAGATCATATTTCTAACATGTCTTATAAATTAGACATCTCTCCACAGTTTCTATATATGCTATGATCGACCTGGTAAAACTGCCTCTGAATGTTCAACAAAGACAAAACAACAATACACTAGACCCTTTCAGCCCTCAATACAGATACCAATGTGAGTACAGATAACTATGCAAACAGTGTACAGTAAAATTCGTCTATTAACCCTTTTTGTACCAAATTCCTGCCAGAATCTTACTTCTTATATATAGCAGGAGTCCATTCCAAAATTTAGGGGTGTCATCAAAATTTATTTGGAAAATGACTGAACTTTTAGCAAACAGTGGAGGCACTGATCAGACGCCGCAATCTGTGGCCTCTGATCTGGGCCTGCACTGTTTGCCACTTACCCCTTTTGGGGTTTCCAATACCAAATGGGTTAAGACCACCTAAAATTAAGTCTAATTCTGCTTTAACCCTTTTTGTACCAAATGGAAACTTCCTCAATATATATGGCAAGAGTCCATTTCAAAATATAGGGGTGACAGGTGGGGTTATCTTTAAAATATATTTGGAAAATAAGTGAGCTTTTTGCAAATAGTGTAGGCCCTGATCAGACACCATTTTCTGAGACATCTGATCTGGGCCTGAACTGTTTGTCAGGGTACCCATTTTGGGGTTTCCGGTCCAAAATGGCCCTTTGGTTAAAAAGCTTATTTAGTAAGTTGCATTTATTCTTTCTTTGTATTTTCTGCATTTAGAGACCACCATTGGGACTATTCAAAAGTGGTCTTAAAGACCACTCAAAAGTGGTCTTAAAGACCACTTTTGTTTAAGACCACTTTTGACCAGTCCCAAAGATGGTATAAACCATCTCATCCTTCTGTAAAAATCCTAAAAAATTTGGACACCTATAATTCTCCTAAGATTTTAACAAATTTGTTCCACTATCCAGCAAGAAGTCCAAAACCTGCAGTACAAGGAAAATGCCAAACAATGCAGACACAGAACAGACTGCTTGCAGTCTGTTCCAAGTCTGCACTGTTTGCACAGAGCTTTCTGTTCCAATCTTAAGAATATTTAAGGCAATCAATCTTTCTATATGAGCAGGATTCTAAATGAAAGGTACAACATAACAATGAATAATTCATACAACCGGGACTGGTTTCGTATAAATAAACACGTGTAAAAGCTTGTGATATGCAAAAGGATCAATAGTCTGTAATATGCATGACAAAATATATTTATTATTCAGCTGTACTGTTAATAAGAAAAAAAAACTTGATAACACTTGATGTTTTTTAAATATTAGTCTTCACTCACACTAATGTTAGGACCCAAAATTCTGAATCAAAATGCATTTAAACTCCAGACTATATTCAGACAAACTCTCACCTGACAACTGTAATTTAATTTTATTTTTAACTCTTATCATGCTGTTCACTACAACTCCTATCTTTGGAAACAGTGTAGATCCAGATCAGATGGCTTCTGAAGAAGCCATCTGATCAGGATCTACACTGTTTGGCATTCAGTTTATGATTTTTTGCAATAAATTGCATCAGGTAATTTGATTGGTTGATAGACAGAAATGGGTGTGGCTTAACTGAATATTCAGCAAGAGAAGGGTTAACCCTTTTATCCCAGGTTTCTGAAGAAGACTGCCACTTCTCACTAGGAAGGAACCATTATTCAGAATTTTTTTTTTGGTTTTGGTTTTACGGCCATTTCAAGATTATTTCACTCATATCAGGCCGATTATTAATCAGAGGTGAGCGAAAACCCGAGTACCCAGAGAAAAACCACTTGACCTTCTGTTGCAGAACTTGGCGTCTCACATGTGACCCAAGCGAGGCTCGAACCACAGCGGTGAGAGACCTAATGATCAAGAGTCAGCGCTCTTAGCACTAGGCCACGGAGGCCTGTTCCATTATTCAGAATAGGGATTTCCAATGTAATCAAAGAGCAGATTGTGAGTGTAGATCATGATGAGGGCTCATCTGGATCTACACTGTTTGCCCAGATACATGCTTGCTGTACAGCGTTGAAAAGTGTTTAAGATGATTAAGTGCTGGGAATGTGCACGGTTCTGATACTTCTGTACCAACTGCATGGCCCGTCAATATTGGAAAATAAGGCCAATTTTAGTTAGTACCCTATAACCCATTGTATACTAGTGGGCTCTTCCATTGCTATATGTTGGACAAGTCCATTTGTCATATAAGGGGTGTCAGGCCTATTTTTTCTTTTTTATTCTATTTTTGACAGAAAATTCTGTTAGCAAACAGTGCAGGCCTAGATCTGACACCACATTCTGTGGCGTCTGATATGGCCCTGCACTGTTTGCCAAGGCACCCATTTAGGGGTTTCCCGCATGCAATGGGATAAACAAGCCGACATTTTATCTGTTTTGAAGAAACATCTACTTATTGGTAAATTCTATATTCTTCATAAAATCCCTGTTTTACATCAGTCACTGGCCATGCTTAGCTGCATAAGTTGGTTTTGATATGAATTTGGTTGACACAGGAGCAGTGTGATCTGGGTCTGCACCATTTGTCCCAATTCTTTGGATCATTATGGTATAGAGGCAAAAATAAGACATCTATTACAGTAATTTACGCAGAGTGTAATTGCATAATTAAGTTTATCAGTAAATAAATCAACTTTGGTACAACTTTTACCAAACCATGCATATACTATTATTACATTTTAAATCAAACATGCTTTCATTTGGTGAATCTAATTTCATTTGGAATGTATATCATCAAAGAAAGGTGCTGAAAAAAAAATTCGAGAGATTGGGACACTCTGAGTAAGAGCTGTAATTAGCCTAAAATTTGAACAAGATGAATACCATGGGTGTATCTGGATTGCTGAAAAATATTAGCATATTTCCCACACGAAATGAACAAAGTTTTAATGAAATGTTATCTAACAACGTTGTTAGATTTGTAACAAAGTTTTAACGAAATGTTAACTAACAACATCGTTACGATTTGAACAACTGCTCCCCCACGGCCCCACCCCCTCTACATTATTTAATCAGTCCTTAGAACCAGTGAACCAATTTTCTGACGAATTATGTTGACTGCAATCAGTCTGCATGTATTTGATCTTTCAAACTATAATTCATTATAATCGTTTTTCTTGAACACTGCCAAATTAGTTTTTAAACAGGTTAAACCTGGGCTGTACTTGAGTTACAATATCCTAAGATTGGGTTGTCAAGGTACAATTTAACCCATTTAGTACCAGAAACCCCAAAAGGGGCACCTTGGCAAATAGTGCAGGCCCAGATCAGACGCCGCATTCTCGGCGTCTGATCAGGGCCTACCCTATTTGCATAATATCCAGCCATTTTCCAAATAAATTTTGAAGAAAATACAACCTGACACCCCTAAATTTTGAAATGAACTCGTGCTATATATAAGGAGGAAGATTCCATTTGGTACAAAAAGAGTTAAAGGGAGCTTTGTAGATGATTTCAATATGAAATCTGACCATCTTGATTTGGCAATCAACTAGTTTATCAGTCTTATCAGTACCACATATAGAGTGTCTCATACAAAACAATGAAGTCAATTAAGACATTTAGTGGCTTGCAAATATGCCAATCCTGTACATTTTATTGTAGTTTTAGCAATCAGATAGACCTAATGCATGTGTGTGTGTGTAATGTAAAAATCCTAAAAATTTGGACTCTTTTTACAACTTGCTGTTTTTCTCCTAAAATTTTAACAAATTTGTTTCATGATCCAGCAAGGTGTCCAAAAAGTGCAAATGGAGTGGCAGAGAGTGTAGACCCTGATCAGACTGATCCTTCAGGAGCAGTCTGATCTGGCCTGGACTGTTTGTTCAGGCTTATCTGTCCCAACACTTTATGATCATTATGGTATCACAATTAAGCAAATGTATCAATATGAGGGACATTACACTTAAATTCTGCCATATAATGTATGCAGCCAGGAAAAGATTTAGATAAGCCTGCACATTCATACAGACTGATCTATCCCTTACCTGCCCGCAGTGGGTTGGGGTTTTCTATGGGCCCTAGGTTTTTCATAGATAGTTTTCCAGTCAATCAAAGATTCAAAAAATCTTTATCTTCACCAGACAGGTTTTCTTCTAACCCTGCTCTAAATGATGTATTTGAACCAAAGGACTGGAAGTTTATGAAATCATTCTCTAAAATGGCTCTTGACAGCTAAGCAAACAATTTTAACCCTTTTGGTACACCCTTTTTGTACCAGATGGAATATTCCTCTTTATGTATACCAGGAGTCCATTTCAAAATTTAGGGGTGTCAGGTTGTGTTTTCTTCAAAATTTATTTGGAAAATAGCTAAACTTTTTGCAAACAGTGTAGGCCCTGATCAGACGCCGCATTCTGCGGCGTCTGATCTGGGCCTGCACTGTTTTTGGGTAGTCCAGTACAAAATGGGTTAAGGTGTGGATAACCTGAAAAAGGTTAGATTTATCAGTCCCTATACCGAGATAAAGTACACCTCAAGATGTATTGCAAAATATTTGTTTTAGATAAACAGATCAGACCATATGACATCATTAGTTTTATCAGTGACCTTGACCTATATCAGTCTGAGCATCCTAACAAATTGATGTCATGAAGACCTTGTTTACAGATGGAAGTAATTATAAACCTGTGTAAATAGATGTTCATAGTGATAATCAAATATGCCTTAACACCAGAAAAAGGTACTTATCCCACAGACCACCAGCAAAGGTTCAGACGAAACTGTGCATCTGTAGTGTTACTCGAGCCTTTGCTGTTTGTAGACATGTAGACAAGACCTTCAGGAAGGTCCAAACAAGAAGTCGTTCAACAAGACCCACTAGCTGGCTGCGGATGGGCATTTGAAGAACAAACTGTATGCTATGGCAACTTTTGTCAAGGGTGGGCACAATACATCTTTATGACTGAATTCTTTTCATTAACAGGTGAAAAGGTTAAAATAATTACTCTAGGCTCTGTCAAGACATTAACCCATTGTATACTATGTATAATAGTTGACTCTTCCATTGCTACATGTTGGAAATGACCATTTGTCATATAAGGGGTGGTTGGTCTATTTTTCATTCTTATTCTATTTCTGATTGAAAATTCTGTCAACAAATAGTGCAGGTCCTGATCAGACGCTGCATTCTGTACTGTTTGCCAGGGTACCGCTTTAGGGGTTTCCCGCCTACAATGTCATCAATGTACGAATAGATGCATTTGAGCATGGACAAAACATGACCCTTCTTAATACTATATATGGGCTTCTCCAGACTTTTGGACGAGTCTTTAAACCAAGGTCCTGTCTCCATATGACCTAAGCTGTTGGTGGGATGTAAAACCCAAACACTCACTCACTCTTCCTACATATGCTTCTATCAAGCAATATATGTATAGGGAAATCCTTGCTAGACCCTTATCTGATGCACTCACGGCGGCTAGCCCTTGTAGACAACTGAAGCAGACAGTCAAAGCTCTAGTCCAATTGTAAAACTGGTAATACAATGTAGGCTCTTTATAACACTTTAGTTGGGGTCCAAAGCAGAAACCATGTTAACACTTTTGTTGGGGTCCAAACTAGAAACCTCGTATCAGTTACACAATCATGTGATATCCAAACTAAAATGTTTAGATTATGTAGAAAAATGACCATTTATGGTCATTTTTCTATAATGGGATCCACCTTTTGTTTGTTTGTTTGAATTGAGGTTTAGCACCCCAATTAACACAATTTAGTTGTGGGACTTTTAACCAACAATGAGATGAAATGACATCTCATGCCCTGCCGCCCGATGAAACCGAAAGGCTTATATACATCTTTAAACCATGATATATTCTGACCATGTTAGTATAAAGAGGTTGTGTTGTATTCAAGGCAAGTCAGTGGATGTGACTTTTAAGTTCTGAAGTATTGCAAAAAGCGGGATCCTTTTTTGTTGTTATGTCAGACAGCGTACAGTACTATATTACACCTTCAAAAGTATTACCTTCAAAATATGAAAGCGAAACTTGTTGGTCACCTACAATGATTTATTTAAAGCCATTTTAGCCGTGACATGATATTATATGATGACATTGCAAGAGCTTCTTGCGTATCAATTTTCATACCTGAAATGACGAGAATGTGCGATTTGAACATGATAGGTGACAAAAACTGGTTGTCAAATATACTCAGTATTGACATATGGTAATGATCCTAAGTATTGGCCTGAAGGAGCAGTCTGATCAGCATCTACACTGTTAACCATTCCACCTGCACCTATTAGACTCCTTGCTGGATCATTCAACATATTTGTTAAAATTTTAGGGGAAATACAGCAAGTCCTGAAGGTGTCCGAATTTTTAGGATTTTTACATTAAGACATCAGTTTCCTTTTCTGTTCTTGTTTGTGAAATTCACTAATCAGCTTCAACAATTTAATGCTAGAATTCCCCCCTCACCCCTGCCCCATTGTAGAGAAAAGATAAACCTTCATGGGAGGCAACTCTTTCAAAAGATACTTTTGTTTCCCCTACCAAAAGGGGTCAACTCCTGTGGAGCAAATTCTTTCCTATAAGAGCTGACCCCTTTCTTATAAGAGCTGACCACCAGCTGACCCACTTTTTCAGAGGGTCTCAGTTTATAATAATAAAGGGAACAGATTGTTTGATTGATTTGAGGTTGACGTTGCTTCCAATTTTGTGGGACTTTTACCCGACATTGAGATGAAATGACATCTCAAGCCCTGTCGCCCAATGAAACCAATTGGGTTTATTAGCATGGACGGTCCGCCTCACACCGCGGTTCCTGGACAGGCTTAGGTCCTCTAAGCGGTTTACCAGTACTAGTGTGCGGGCCGGATTCAGCTCTGCGTGGAAGCATCATGCAGCGCATATATTTCTTCAAGCCCCTATGGGATAAAGGGAACAGGATGCCCCTGAAGTTGTCTCCCTTCTAATCTATATCTCTTAAACCGTAATGCTCTGGACACAATCTATTTCTTAATAGAACCCACAGGTGCAGATATAGTGGGAGTAATGAGGATAATTAAACCTTTCTGTACCAGATGGAATCTTCCAACTTATATATAGCACGAGTCCATTTCAAAATATGGAGGTGTCAGGTTGTGTTTTTTTCAAAATTGATTTGGAAAATGGCCGAGCTTTTGGCAAACAGTGTAGGCCCTGATCAGACGCCACATTCTGCCGCGTCTGATCTGGGCCTGCACTGTTTGCCAGGGTACCCGTTTTGGGGTTTCTGTTACTAAATGGGTTAATGCCAGATCTCATACTGACCAAGATTTTCCATGCCTGAAAGGCCTGATTTTGCAACCTTGAAAAGTCACTTTAAACAACATACAGGAGGGAAAACTATTGAAATCTAAGAGCCTGAAATCTTGCAAATGCCTAAAAAATATGAGGTCTGTAATCCTCCCTACCGGAGAAAGACCATCCCTATCTATTATGTCCAAAAATGCATTCGAACAAACAGTTGTCATTTCATTTGAAATTTATTAGGAGCATTGGAGATTCACTTCAAATTTATTAGGCGAGTTGGACAATCCCTGCTTTTTGCCAGCCTTGCCTAGCAAAACTCAGAAATCAGACAAGTTTGAACATTTTCATATAAAATGACCACAAATGTAAGATTTTTGATTCATGACACAATCACAATACTTTGAATTGTTCATAATGTTAATCTGAATGCCATTTAGTAAATGATGTGTAGAAATTGATGCGAGAAAATGTGATGTAAAATATGACAGTCTGACAAAATCTAGTCTGGAACAGTGTAAGTTACTAGACAAAGTGCCCAGTGGGGCACGTATACCTCCGCCAGAGCCATTGCCTTTAAGTGGAAATGACAATTTGTCTGTAGCATTGAACCTTCCAAAGGGCTTGACCCAGGGGCTTAGATAGTCCACATGAAAGGTAATGCTATAGAGATATCATTTACCAAATATGAAGAGAATCTAACACGTGGTAACAGAGATAAGAGCAATCAAAAAGGTTTAACTCAAAACGTTGAAGTAAAGGTTGACGAACGGCAGGACAGACAGATGTACGAACAAATGAAGGAATGAACAAACAAAAGAAAGAACTACCAAACAGACAGAAAGACGAAAACTATATACCCCCTGACATATTCAATACGCCGGGGGTATAATAAGATACAAGTGTCACATTGATAAATTATCCCAGAATCGGCATCATTTACGGGCAGTCTTTACCCTGGAATCAAGGTCGGGACAAGGTTATGTCATACTTTGTCTGATAAATGTTAAGGCCTCACACCAGATAACTATTTTAACTTTTGGGACTAGAGTATGATCACAGTAGCCTGTACATTTTAGTTAAATACAAATCTTTACAGACGTGGCAGAACTATGGTTTAAATGAGCTGGGTCGTGAGAAAACCTGATTCACAACATTTTCAGGAAAAAAGGGTGCAGATCAATCGGCACCTTCATGTTCTCTGATTGAACAATACCTCCAGTTTTTAGTCTGTGAATCTGAGCAGGTCAATTTGTGTCCCACCTGGGGCCAGTTGTTCAAAGCCTCATTAGCTTAACGAGCTCATTAGTAGACATATTGTTAACTGTTCTATCATGTTCAATGTTTAACATTTTATTTTTGCTGGAAAAATGTGCCTTTTTCAGCAAAAATATTAGCATATTTGCAATAATAAATTATCAGTTTTAACGATATGTTAACTAACGAAGTCATTAGTTTTGAACAACTGGCCCTTGGTCCAAATCCCTGTTTTGTCTAAACTGCCAAAGACAGGTGTTTTTTTTTTGTCCAAACCTGAGGTTTTCGTCTAAACCCACTAAGACTGTCTACCCCCACACCCCCGCCCCCACACAGGTTTTCAGTCTAAACCCCTAGGACAGGTTTTCTGTCTAAACCCCCTTGGACAGGTTTTTTGTCTAAACCCCCTTGGACAGGTTTTCTGTCTAGACCCCCTAGGACAGGTTTTTCAGTCTAAACCACCTCAGATCTAGGTCCACACTGTTTGCAAAAAAGTACTTTTACAGGTAACCGGAAGGCAAAGCAGACAACAATTGTTGTGATTGACATTTTATGGGTTAACAATATCAGTAACGTAACATCTTCAAATTCCTCTCGTTGTTAAGGTAACATAATACACTTACCACTGTGCGTTATCCTAACAGGACTCGTAAATTCCTACGTGATTGAAGCATTTTTTACCATCCAGCCACTGTTAATGGCATAGCATTCATTATTTATATTAGACTTATATAAAGAAAAATATTAGCAATGAAAAGCAATCAACCAATATAGCACTTTCCTTCACATGAAATCGGGGCTACTCTTAAAGGAAAGAATTTGCTCCCCATGGGAGCAAATTCTTTCCTTTAAGAGAAGCCCCCGATCAGCCCTCTTCTAGAAAGATTTTCCCTGTACGGAATATTTTTGACTTTATCACTTTCTCTTTCATACTTGCTGGCTAATCATCATTCATAGCACACTTTCATAAATTTATTTTTTAAGCGTAAGTTTGGTAAAAAGCACTCTGATAAAGCAGAAAGCACGGTAACACTGACAAGAGATGCTTCACCCATGTGCAAACAACAAAAAAGCTCTATTCCACTTGTAAGTTGCAGGAAATTTCATGACTTGTAAGTTGCAGGAAATTTCAGCGAAATATGGTGTCAGAGTGTGACAGCTTCGTGTAACAACCATTTCTTTTTTACTGCAGTTAAAGTTTGGAGTTTTCATAAAAGCCAGTCGCACTTCACGATTTCATGCTTCACAATCTCAAACTTATTTCAACTCAAATTGATTAGATCATGTGACCAGCTGTTCCAAGAAGCTGCCATACACATATGTCAATAGCGCCAATAAACCCAATTCTTTCAAATGTGAACCTGATTGTTTCAAACATGTAAATCTAATGTGGCAGATGTATGTTGATCTTACAATAGCTGCAGATAAGGACGTGTTACAAGGTTATTTTTTCTCATTTCTCCATTAAAAATATGTTGTGGGTACTTATTAGAGTCGCCCCATCGAGTCGATTCTACCAAGTACCCACAAAATATGTTTATATGCAATAAAATATGCACTGTTTATATGCAATAAAATATGATTAAACTAAAATATGTTTATAACAAGAAAGAAGAAAAATTCTCCTTTTAGCATCCTCTTCACTCTGAAGTTATGCCTCACTGTTCTCATTATCACATAAATGTCAAGCCACTTTACCACATGGGTTCTTGCTGTTTGCACATGACAAAGGACTCTTACCAAAATGCAGCTTCACACATATTAAATAAACAGCACAGAACATACCAACAGATAAGGTCCGTATTTTGTGATAACTGAAGGATAGTTTTTGTCAATTCTCCATAAAAACCTATGTTGTGGGTATTCATTAGAACCACCTTGATGAAGCGGTTCTAATGAATACCCGCAACATAGCTTTCTATGCAGAAATAAGGAAAACTATCCCTCAATGATCACAAAATAGTGATAACTGAAGGACAGTTTTTGTCAGTTCTTCATAAAAACCTATGTTGTGGGTATTCATTAGAACCGCCTCGTCGAGGCGGTTCTAATGAATACCCACAACAAAGGTTTCTATACAGAAATAAGGAAAACTATCCTTCAATGATCACAAAATAGTGATAACTGAAGGATAGTTTTTGTCAGTTCTCCATAAAAACCTATATTGTGGGTATTCATTAGAACTTCCTCGTTGAGGTGGTTCTAATGAATACCCACAACATAGCTTTCTATGCAGAAATAAGGAAAACTATCCTTCAGTTATGACAAAATACCAACCTTATCTGTTGTTATGAAGCTACATTCTACACTGAATTCCAGAAAATGCATTTGTTTGTGAGCACTACAGCTACTGTAAATGTAGCACTTTTATTATGAATAAAATGTACAGCTAAACCCTTATAACGATGTTCATTATAACACAGTCATCAACGTAACGCGGTTTAAAGTTACAGAGAACCCTCGTTACAACAACAGTATGGCCCCCAACCCCCACCACACCATTACTCCAAGAAACAAATGTTTTGGACAACGTTTGTTTTGGACATTTGTTAAAATAGCCTCGCTGAGGTGATTCTAACAAATATCCACATCATTTGTTGTTTGGAGTAACAAATTCTACAACATCTCCATCAACACCTTCTATCTTGAGCCAATAACTTTTTCTAATGAACCTGTCTTTCTATTGAGTTCTGTCGTTTTATCAAATGTCGGTATAAAGAGGGTTTTCTACAGATCATATAGAAAAATTGGAATAAATGGTCATCAACATTTTTCTATATTATCTATACAGTGAGTGAGTGAGTGTTTCAGTTTTACGTCCCACCAACAGCTAAGGTCATATGGGGACGAGACCTCGGTTTGAAGACTCATCCGAAAGTCTGGAGAAGCCAGGGATCGATCCTGCAATTCCAGGTTTATCAGGCGAGTAGGATAACCACTACACCACAGAGGCTTCTATATCTATACAGTGAATTTCCGCTATTAAGAAAACCTAAAATATGGACTAATTCTGCTTTAAAAACCTTATTTAGTAGGTTGCAGTTATTCTTTCTTTGTATTTTCTGCATACTTTGTCCTCTGGTCAGTGACCACATTTGGGACTGTTCAAAAACGGTCTTAAAGACCACTTTTGAACAGTCCCAAAGGTGGTCTTATTACAGGAACTTGACTGCATATTTCTGTTTATAAAATCCATTTTTGTGATTTCTACAGTTTCTGTAGATGTAGCACTTGATAATGAATGAAAGTAAACATGATTTGTTTTTATTTTCTCTCGTTTTTTCTCTTTTTATTTATGTCATCTTCTGTTGTATAGTTTCTAGGCACTAGGAAAACATCTCCGTCACTGGACTGCTGCAATGAAAACCGCATGGGGTCATACGGCCGGCCATGCTCGTCTCGTAATGAATGGAATATCTCAGAGTAAAGAGTGCTTAACTTGTCCTTCATGTCTCTAGTTTGTTTGTCTATCATGTATCTCTCATGGCGAAGTTTGTCTCTCATTCTCTCCAAGGAACCCATCTCGTCCTCTAGTGTACAGATCACATCCATCTTCCTTTTCCGACAATTTTGTGCGG
The DNA here is from genome assembly GCA_963580285.1 of Lucinisca nassula. Classification (NCBI taxonomy): domain Eukaryota; kingdom Metazoa; phylum Mollusca; class Bivalvia; order Lucinida; family Lucinidae; genus Lucinisca; species Lucinisca nassula. The sequence continues at coordinate 80,624,335 of OY757019.1, read as the reverse complement.
CCACTTTATTTTTCCCCCTTCTCCGAATGTCACGAATTAACTGTAACTGCGTTTCGTTTAACTTATGCCGCGTGAGCATGTCATTAAATTCCTCCACAGGTGAACCCACAATCTGTTCCAGAGTAAATGGAATTCCCAGCTCCACAATTCTTTTACGATCACGACTTTGAGGTCCTTTTGGTTTTTTTCCCGATTCTTTATTATTATTAAACCTGTCTTTTGGATCAATGCCTGGTTTAATAGGGTATGTATGATTATGGTTGATATGTCCATTACTGTTTGGACTAAAATGTCCTCGACCATATCCGCTAGAGCCTGGGCTGTTTGTGTCATTGGATGATGAACTAAAGTTTGAGCCGTTACTGTCTCCACAGCTAAAGCTACAAGAATTGCTGTATTTGTAATCCTCAGGGTCATACTTGGAGGTTTTCGAGAAACCTGATGAACCACCGTAGCCATCATGCCCTCCTGTAGCACCTTCAAGCCCATCAAATGGTGATACTGTGCCGTCACTAAAGTCATTCTGAAACACAATAAATTTCCAATTCTAATGCACTTGAGTTTGTTAATGTGACACCTGATTGGATAACGTCAAAGATTTGTGACATTTATTCTACAATATACTGTCGGAAACCCGACGTCATTATGTAACGCCGCTTTTCATTGGCTGGTACATGTATTTGGTTTTACGCACCCCTTTGTGCAATAATATTACACTTTTTAACAAAACCGCCAAATAAGTGTATTAGAATGGGGATAACTGTATTTAAAATTGTCATTTGGGGAAGTAAATCGCCGGTTTTATGGTTTTACAGCTCCACTGGCATGTCACCATAAAACAAAATTTCCGACCTTAAGACCACCTACTTTTCAATTGGAGAATTTTCTGTGAGGGATCGAGTTTATAGCCCCAGATAAGTGGCGGTATCCCCATATGGGCCCCGTCAAGCGATTTTGGTACTTATCGCCTATGCGAGCAGCGAAGGTTCAGGCGAGCCTGCGCGGATCCTGCGCATCCGCGCAGTCTCGCCAGAACCTTCGCTGCTCGCTCATACAAGCAGTGAATCAAGAGGAACCTTCAGACAGAAAGCCATATCCCTGGCCCCTCTGAATGGCTGGGCAGGCGCAGTTAAAATTTGTCATGACGGAATGCTCGAAGAAACAAATTCGCTTGGCGGGGCTCATATGTATTATTTTTCTTATTTCTGCACAAAAAACGTGTTCTGTATACTCATCAGAAGTGTCTGGAAGAGGTGGTTCTAATGAGTACAAACAATGTATGTTTTCCTGCAGAAATAAGAAAAATATCAGTACTTTTCAGTTGAAAAACAAACCATCATTTTTCAAACAATCTAAATTCCACTGTACTCACATAAATGTTAGCCGGTAACAACATAGACTTTTCTGGCTATATCTGCATTCATTCAAAGATATAGATGCCTGTCTATTCACTTGTGCAAGATCTGACACTCTTGGTGGTATGCCATAGAACAAGAATTCTGCTGAAGGCTATGTTGTGCCAGTGATTGTAATTTTTAACCCTTTTTGTACCAAATGGAATCTTCCACCTTATATATAGCACAAATCCATTTCAAAACTGGGGGGTGTCAGGTTGTGTTCTCTTCAAATTTTATAAGGAAAATGACTGAATTTTTTGCAAACAGTGTAGGCCCTGATCAGATGCCGCATTCTGCTGCGTCTGAATCTGGACCTGCACTGTTTGCCAATTACCCGTTTTGGAGTTTCCGGTACAAAATGGGCTAATAAACAGGCTCAAACATTTGACTTGATGCCAGGGTTGACACAAATGTTGACGGATTGACTGTACTGTACGATGCTTGAAGCAGGCGCGACAAAAATCAAAATTTTACTACACAAACGATCATTTTCATAATCATGTAAAAATAGACATGTTTCCATCATACCTGTTCTGGTGAGCCAACACTCTGACTTCCCATCGACACAGCTGAGTCACTACTGGCATCATCCTGCCTTCTTGTTGGGGTTGGGTTCATAGCTGAAATGTGCAAATAACATAGATATATAATAGAGAAGAGAAGGCAAGTAAAAAATCTGCCATGAGATGGGAGCAACATCTTAAAGCAAATACTGGTCTTAGAAAAGGGTGTGTGTGAGAGTTTGTTGTTGTTGTATTTTGAGTTTAATCCTTACCCTGCAGATCATGACAAACCCTACCTTTGCAAACAGTGCAGATCCAGGTCAAATGGCTTCTGAAGAAGCCATCTGATCAGGATCTACACTGTTTCTCAGTTTGCAAACATGGATGAATACCTTAAGTAACTTGAATGGCTGATAGTCAAAAATGAGTCTGGCTTAATGACTCATGAAGCAGGATAATGGTTCAGAGCCCAGTCAACACTGTTTATGTCATATCGAGCCAGTCATTTAACCTAACCACACTTTTGCTGGGCAAGTTTACACATTCACCATAATGATCCTAATTATTGGGACAGACAGGCTCAAGAAAACAGTGCAGACACAGATCAGACTGCTCCTTAAGATCAATATGGGTCTGCACTATTTGCAATTTCCCTGGCACTTTTTGGACTCTTTGCTGGATCCTGAAACAAATTTATTAAAATTTTAGGAGAATTACAGCAAGTCCTGAAGGTGTCCAAATTTTTAGGATTTTAATGGTAATTAGCCAGTATAGTGTACATGTTTTCACCAGAAACTGACAACTGCACTTTTGATGCCAACTGCCCTTCTTGGATCAGAAGAAGGGAAGGGCAGGATGACAGGAAACATTTTGTGATCTATCTTCATGAAAGAATATTTCCAGTGGGGTGGGGCTTGAACCCTCGACCTCCAGATCACCAGTCAGACATGCAAGCCACTGAGCCCAGCTTATTTGGGGTTCAAATGCCCAATCAGTACTATAAGGGTCATAATGAGCCAGACAGTAAACCTAAACATCATGGGCATTTGAGGGCGTCTGGCCAAGAAGAGCTGTTCATAGCTACAGATGGAAGAATGTGCACTAAACAGGTTAACAACCTGTTTAGTGCACATTCTTTCATCTGCTTAACCTGTTTAGTGCACATTCTTTCATCTGCTAAACCTGTTTAGTGCACATTCTTTCATCTGCTTAACCTGTTTAGTGAACATTCTTTCACCTGCTTAACCTCTATATTGCACATTCTTTCATCTGCTTAACCTGTTTAGTGCACATTCTTTCATCTGCTTAACCTGTTTAGTGCACATTCTTTCATCTGCTTAGCCTCTATAGTGCACATTCTTTCATCTGCTTAACCTCTATAGTGCACATTCTTTCATCTGCTTAACCTGTTTAGTGCACACTCTTTCATCTGCTCAACCTGTTTAGTGCACATTCTTTCATCTGCTTAACCTGTTTAGTGCACATTTTTTCATCTGCTTAACCTGTTTAGTGCACATTTTTTCATCTGCTTAACCTGTTTAGTGCACATTCTTTCATCTGCTTAGCTTGTTTAGTGCACATTCTTTCATCTGCCTTACCTGTTTAGTGCACATTCTTTCATCTGCTTAACTGGTTTAGTGCACATTCTTTAATCTGCTTAACCTGTTTAGTGCACATTTTTTCATCTGTAGCTTCCAACAATTCTTCTTGGCCAAATGCACTCCATGAATCAGATGAAGAAAAGGAATGACGACAAAATATTTTGTAATCAATCTCCACAAAAGCTTGAGGTTAGACCTAGGCACTGAATCTCAAAGTGCCTAGGTTATATAACTTTTTCAAGCTAACCTCAATAATTGTTCAGACAATCCATCTGCCACAAATGGTTGGAATTCTAAAATTTTGATATTCTTTGCTCAATTCACCACATTGCTGTATTTGTTATTATTATTTGTTTCAGTTTTACATCTCACCAACAATTTACCCATTTAGTAACGGAAACCCCTAAAGGGGTACTTGGCAAACAGTGCAGGCCCATATCAGACGCCGCAGAATGCGGCATCTGATCAGGGCCTACACTGTTTGCAAAACATTCAGCCATTTTCCAAATCAATTTAGAAGAAATCACAACCTGGCACCTCTAACTTTTTAAATGGACTCCTGCTATATATAAGGAGGAAAATTCCATTTGGAACAAAAAGGGTTAAGGTAATATGGAGCGTGGCTCATCTGAAAGGCGGAGAAGCCTAGTCTCTATATGACCTTGGTTGTTGGTGGGACATAAACTCAAACACACATTCTGTGAGTGAAACCTACTGTCAGTGAGTCCCATTTCTGAGAAGTTAATCCCTTCGAGCTCATCGTCAGTGATCAATTCTGGCAAAAGCTCATCAACATCTTCTATCGACTCAGTCTGGTTCATGTTGTTGGTGATATTCGGGAACAGGAAACTGCTCACTGGTTCCCAGTCCAGGGAACTGGGATTGCTGGCGCTGGGCCCAGAAGAGTTGAAATTCTGCCCCGGGGACATCATACCGGAACTGTGGGTAGGAGACCTCATCATATCTGTAGTATTGTGGCCAGGTGACAGAAGACCTATAAATAAAATTACAATCATGAATTTAGTTTGTTTGATTTGAGGTTTAACTTCCCCATCAACTGTAAAGGTCATTTTGGCGACGTTGCTTTCAATTTTGTGGGAATTTTAACAGACACTGAGATGAAAAGACATCTCAAGCCCTGTCGCCCAATGAAACCAATAGGGTTTATAAGCATGGACGGTCTGACTCGCACCGCTGTGCCTGGGCTGATCCTCTAAGTGGTTTACCAGTACTCGTGGACGTGTCGGTTTCAGCTCTGCATGGAAGCATCATGCAGCCCATCTAATTCTTCAAGCCCCGATGGGCGAGGCCCAATACAATCGTGAAATGAATGAGCACATAAAAAGACTTTTCATGGCCGCCATTAAGACACTTGTGCAACCAGCAAAGACTTTGATCAGACTGCACATCTGATCCCTCTACAGTCTATTCAAAGCAATATTATAATGTAATTAATCAAGTGATTTCGTACTGGCCCAGGTACAGGTCCGAGGTCTGCTTAATTGACCCGAAAATATACTCCAAAATATTTTCTCATCATGGCAAGTGGATGAGTGGATTTTTCCAGTCCTGTGAACCCATGACCCCTGGTTAATAAGCATGGACAGTCCGACTCGCACCCCTTTGCCTGGGCAGACTTAGATCCTCTAAGCAGTTTACCAGTACATGTGTGCAATCTGCTCATCATGAAAACATGCCTATATAATTCTGACCCCCTTGAACCCCTCTATTATATAGGAAAACTGGGGTTTACAGGGGTAAACCTTATTTTTCTTATTTCTGCTCTAAAATATGGATTGTCAGTTCTAAAGAGTACGGACAATCTATATTTTGTCAGAGCAGTTTTTCATCTTAAGATTTTCGTTTTTTCGGCGACAAGTTTAAAATGTATTTGAATAGGCGTGTTTTTGTAATGCTTAAAAATTTGTGGTCATTATAAGGTATATAAAACCAAATCAACTTAAGTCAACATCTGCACTTATAAAAAATTGTTATCGCAAAACAAAGCTTTATTTTTCTCATTCTGTCACATCATAACTAATGGTTTTATACCCATTAAAATCTGCCTGGATTATTTTCCAGATGTGATTTAATGCTTTATTAAGTTTTTTAGGAGAGGACACAGAAATTATGACTGTTCTTGAGAACAAGGTAAACAATGTTCCGAAGATCACAGCTCTAGATAAGAGGGCGTAAAGGGTATTTCAGCATTGAATTTTTGAAAATCAACATTGAAATTTAATTTTAGGAGTTTTTGTTTGTTTTGATTTGTGGTTTAACGTCCCCGTCAACACAGTATAGGTTATTTTGGAGACGTTGCTTCCAATTTTGTGGGACTTTTACCCAACATCGAGACGAAATGACATCTCAAGCCCTGTTGCCCAATTAAACCAATAGGGTTCATAAGCATCGACGGTCCGCCTCTCACCGTGGTTCCTGGAAAGACTTAGATCCTCTAAGCGGTTTACCAGTACTAGTGTGCGGACGGTTTCAGCTCTGCGTGGAAGCATCATGCAGCCCATCTATTTCTTCAAGCCCCAATGGGCGGGGGCGGTAATTTTAGGAGTAAAATAATCAATGAAATTTTGGATTTCAGCATTGAAATCAGATTTAGGGGTTAAAATTTTCAGTTAACTTTACATCTTTGAACAGAAAGCACCGATTCTTCACAATGATACATTTGTGAGCAGTAGCAGTATACTAGATTGGAATTGGTTTAACCATGCACCGATTCAAATTTATGCATTGTAGGTTTTGTCGGGTTTTTTTGTGTTTTTTTTTTTTTCAGAGAAAAGAAAGCTTGGCATTTCATGTGAATTGTCTGCCTAGCAGACAATTCACATGAAATGCCAAGCTTTCTTTTCTCTTAAAACAAAATCAAATTTTTTTAAGATACACTTATGTTTGGTTCTTTAAAAGTTAAGCATTGCATTTGAGCATTTAAGTATTAAGTTTGAAAGCAGGGGTTAAAATACTCATTGTACCAAAATCTTATCTAGAGCACTGGAAGTTCATATATAGTTTTCAGAAATACACAGATTCGAATTTTATTCCAACCTTAAATGGGTGATTTAACCTTCTTCAAGTCATGAACTTCACTTGAACTTATTGTAATTTTCAACCATTACATCTCTGAGTGCCTTAAGCTACTATCTTTATTGTATTATTCACTGATAGGTATCTATCAAGATAGCTTAATTCTTATCCTGCTGTACACGACAAACCCTACCTTAGCAAACAGTGTAGATCCAGATCAGAAGGCTTCTGGAATACCCGGAGAAAAACCACCTGACCATCCGTAGCAGATCTTGGTGTCTCAAACCCAGGCTCAAACCCACAGCGCTCTTATCCACTAGGCAACGGAAGCCCCTTATATCAATTAATCGCTTAATAGTCAGAAATGGGTGTGGCTAATTAGTGAGTTTTTGTTAAAATCTCCTCAGTGATGTGATATTAACAATATCAACAACACATTTTAATGGTTTTGGTTCTGATTTAGGGCCCTTTCAAAATCAGTTCACTTATTTCGAGCTGATCATTAATCAGTGGTGGGCAAAAACTGGATTTAACCAGAGAAAAAACACCTGATCTTCCGTTACAACATCCGACATGTGATCCGAGCAAGGCCCAAACCCACAGCGGTGAGAGATTTAATGTTTAAGATATGGTACTCTTTACCACTAGGCCATGGTGTCTTCTACCTTTTAACCCTTAAGATGCCACTCACAACAATTGTTGTCTGGTTTGTTGGTTGCCAGTTACTTTTAAAATTGTTGCAAACAGTATGGACCCAGTTCAGACTGCTCCGTTCAGGGTCCACACTGTTTGCCCGTATGCCAAAATAGGTTTGAAAAGTTCAGGCCTCATACTGACCACGATTTTCAATGCCTGAAAACCCTGTTCCCTTATCCAGCTGAACAAGACACAACTAGTACCTTTCCAAACAGTGTAGATCCAGATCAGATGGCTTCTGAAGAAGCCATCTGATCAGGATCTACACTGTTTGTAATGCAGTTTGTGAAAATATCAAGTAATTTGGTTGACTTATAGTCAGAAATTGGTCTGGGTAAATAAATTTAGTCAGCAGGATAAGGGTTAAATAGTTTTTTAAACAGACTATAGGAACAAAATATCAAAACCTAAAAGCCTGAAATCAAGAAAAATATCAAGCTCTGAAAGCCTGAAATCCTGCAAATGCCTGAAAAATATGAGGCCTAAAAGTTTGAAAGAATATGCAGCAGACGGCATAAACAGACAACATTTTTCAGATGTTCTTTCTCGGCATCTTATGAGTTAATGGAGAAATGAGAAAAAAATATCCCTTAACCCTTTGTATGTGGGCAAACCCCTAAAGGGGTACCTTGGCAAACAGTGCAGGCCCGGATCAGATGCCGCAGAAAGCGGGGTCTGATCAGGGCCTTCACTATTTGCTAACAGAATTTTCCATCAAAAATAGAATAAAAACGAAAAAATAGGCATGACATCCTTTATATGACAAATGGACTTGTCCAACATATAGCAATGGAAGAGTCCACTAGCATACAATGGGCTAATTATCCTCATAATGCTTGCGTATCTGGTATAAGAAAATTCTACATCAACTTTCATGGCTTTTTACTGCATTCTCTGGCAAAAATGTTGTTCATAATAGCATAGCAGTGAGGAGAAAAAAAGGTTTATTTCATTACTGTCACCACCTTTGCAAAATTTTTTTTCTTTGGTGGTGGTGGTGGAGGGGGATGGGAGGGAAAGATGGGACCAAAAAGATCCAGATAAGGAGAATGTATCTGGAATTATTTTTTATTTTGGGGGAAGAAATGTCCAATTGTGGGTACTTGTTTTTTCACTTTAATTACCAGAAAACCTCTTTTTCTGGACAAAATTATGAACCATCTCGGAAAAGAACAACTAACCTGTCAGATTACTGTTCATTGGAGGAGGGGTAGGTAATGTCGCATTCTGGATTAGTACAGAACTAGAGTTATCCAGGCCGGACCCTGGTGACATCATACCCTGGTTAGGCACACTGCTGTTCATCATCATACCTAGAATGAAAGGCAACAATCAACTGAAATACAATGACGAGGGGAGGGGTAGGGGGAGGGGTAGGGAGAGAGATGTTGGACCAATATCTGTCATTGTGTAATGGGGAACCTTTATCCAAGCTAGGAATTGAAATCAAGCAAAAACTTCTAAAAAGTTCCAATATTGTATCCCGTTCTAGGGTCTTGATATTTTCTATGCATCTGCACAGGCAATCAAGGTAAAAACATACATGAATCCATTTTGTTCTGAAAATAATTTTTAGCCTTTAATATTTGGTAGGAGTCCATTTCAACATTATGGGGTGTCAGGTCATTTTCAGAAACTTGGGGCCGTATTTCTCTCACACCCCACAACCCTGAGCCATCACCCGTAAACAGTGTAAGCCCCTCATCAGACACTGTAGAATGTGGCACTGCAATGTGCAAACACTGTTTTCCAGCAGACTTCATAGCAGTTTCTAGTATAAAATGCTTTAACAGTATTTGTTTGTTTTGGAGTTTAACAGCCCAGTCAACAGTGTTTTAGGTCATTTTTAGCCAGTCAGTTTACCTATCCACACGTTCCTGGACAGGCTTATAAAATTATGCAAGCAGTTAACCAGTACAGTGCACATTCTTTCGCCAGAAACTGACAACTGCCCTTTTTGAATCAGCCGAAGGGAGAGAATGACCGTAGAAGATTTCATGATCAATCTCCACGAAGGAATGTTGCCGACCCCGGCTTAACAAAATGTATTCAAGTGAAATTTAATGCAATGAGCATAGCAACAGATAAGGTTGGTATTTTGTGATAAATGAAGGATAGTTTTTGTCAATTCTCCGTAAAAACCTATGTTGTGGATATACCCACAACATAGGTTTTTACGGAGAATTGACAAAAACTATCCTTCAGTACCCACAACATGGTGAGGTGGTTCTAATGAGTACCCACAACATAGCGAGGCAGTTCTAATGAGTACCCACAACATAGGTTTTTATGGAGAAATAAGGAAAGCTATCCAACTCCTTCAATTATTACAAACTAATTGCTATGAATGAGAGCTTGTATCACAGCCAGCATCAGGTGAGATATTACTCAGTCACTGAAATAATGTGGAATATATTACACTGTTTTTAATTTTATTACATATTTACGAGTACTGAAGAAATAATAAAGTGAACGTTATTGGCAAAACATGAGCAAAAGATATGAACTGATCTGGGACATAAAGACACCTACAAAACAACCTGTGCTTCCTGTGATGAGGCTGATCAGTCTCCGCATTTATCCTTCGGGTCAGAAGATTTGTCTTATCTCTCTTTCGATAGCACAACGGATAAAGCAGGTTCTAAGCTAGCTTCTATAGGGGCCAGCCCATGACAAAAACTGCATTAAGACATGCAACCAGCCAAGACTCTGATCAGACTGCGCATACGCACAGTCTGATCAGAGTCTTTGCTGATCGCATGAACCTTGTAAAGTCTCTTGGCTATCCAATTAAAGATCAACAACAAATCTGGTCATAGAGGGTGGCTCTGCAAGCTGATCCAAGTCTTTGGTGGTTGCACATGACATATTGTAGGGTTTCTTGCACATTGGCTTATATCCTTAGAGCTATTCACAGATGTGATAGCAAAGACTGTGATCATTCCACTACAATTGAGCACCTACCTCTGTTATCAGGCTGTGTTTGATTAGCCAACTCTGGCTGGTTCTGAGGCTGTTCCAGCCAACTGACAAAATCCTGCCAAGTCTGTTCTATACTGCTCTGCCTGTTCATCTGGTTCATACTGAAATTCTGCAACATAAAAACAACTCTTATAGAACAGGGCCCAGTTGTACATTGTTTTGGAATTAATTACACATCAACCCTTGTGGGTCATTTTGTGTCATCTCCCAAAGAATGAGAGAAAAGAGATATGAGCCAGCTCATGACAAAACCTACAATAAGAGATGTGCCCCCAACGAAGACTCAGATCAGCCTGCGCATCCATGCAGTCTGATCAGTCTTCGTTGTGCACTCTAAGGATAGCTAAGGGCCCAATGTTCCTTCATGTAGCAAGAAAAGTCACTGGTTAGACTATATGTATGTGCAGGCTGATCTGAGTCTTCAATGGGCACACATCTTATTGTAGCTTTTGCCATGCGCTGGCTCATATAAAAGATATTAAGGATGAAACAGAAATGAGGGACAGGGGACAAAGAGGAAAATAAACAAAGGTAAAAAACAGAAGAAAATAACAACATTCCCCCTCTACCAGTACCTGTTGAATTATCAGTTGTATGCCCCAGTGACACAAAATACATGACACCTTTGCCTCACCCAACCACTCCATACAGAGTAGCTTAAATCTAATGACTGGGCTCAGTTGTTCAAACCCGTTCAAACCTAACAATAGGGCCCAATTCAAATCTAACAAGGCCCAACTCAGGGCCCCGTTTTTCAAACTGCTGGAATTGATCTAATTCAAAACCACAGAGCCCAAAGACATTTTTTATAGTGGCAGGGATCATTTTTACTTTTCTCTGACAGTTTCAGAAATCAACTTAACTTGCACCTAATGGTTAATTTACCACCATTTTCAATCAACAGAATTTTCAGGTCAAAAAAAAAGAAATCAATGACAGTGAAAGTAGAACTGCAATTTATGTTGTTAATGCATCACATCTTTGCACAGAATTCGTATCATTCAAGGACTTAAGGGGAATAGATATACCTGGCAGAGTTATCTGTCATTTTTGTAACGGATACAACTTTGGGACTTCCTGTTCGCTTTTATGTGAACTTTGTCCCAAAGAAAAAGGGGTCTACTCTTAAAGGAAAGAATTTGCTCCTCAGGAGCAAATTCTTTCCTTTAAGAGTTGACCCCTATTGGCATGGGAGTAAAAAAAAACTTTTGCAGGAGTTGCCTCCCATGAAGGTGTAGTCATTCCCCTTAAAGTACGCAGATATAGATGATGAACTTATGGGTCCAGTTGTTCAATAGCACACGATGACAGATTATAGTTAAAAAATTGTTAATTAGTTAACATATTGTTGATTTTTCCAACATGGCAAGAACAATATCAGATATTGTTTTTGTTAGAACACTCAACGTCTTGACCAATCCATAGCTTTTGTACATGGAAAAAATTACTCATTTTTTTTTTCAGCAAAATACCAGAGTTTTAGATATTGTACTTGCAAGAACAGTTAACAGTTTGACCACTAGCGAGCTCGTTAAGCTAATGATGTTACAACTGGACCCTGATCATGGTCTACATGACATTCAGTTTGTGAATATGAAGGAATTATATCAAGTAATCTGACTGGCTGAAAGTCCGAAGTAGGTGTAGCTAAATTAAATTATTCGCAGAATAAAGGTTAAACCACTTTTTCCTGGGATGCAAGAGGAAGAAGTTTATCACCTAAGTCAGCTATACAGTGATATTTATACAAAAATCTATCATTTGAACAGAAAATGAACATTGGTAATTTTCGATTATGGTCTCTTCTCACTTCTTAACCCTTTTTGTACCAAATGTAATCTTTCTCGAGTCCATCTAAAACTTTAGGGGCGTCCGGTTGTGTTTTCTTCAAAATTGATAGGAAAATGGCTGACCTTTTTTCAAACAGTGCAGACCATGATCAGATGCCACATTCTGCTGCGTCTGATCTGGGCCTGCACAGTTTACGAGAGTACCCGTTTTAGGGTTTCTGGTACAAAATGGGTCAATGAACATTTTTCTGGACATTCTATTTATTTAGTTCTGTCTATTTTTTATTTACACTCTATTCATTGTTGTGTTGTCAGTGTTTACTAGGATCAGCCTTTAGTCATCATTGTATACTTAAATATGTTATGATGAACATTGGTATACAGAGGTGTTGTCTCCATGTATGTTGGTGACATGTAACCATAGCAACGCATACAGAGGAGCCAACATATCACAAAAGGGCACTTAGCAATTTCCAGTGTTCATTCTTAACCCATTGCAGGCGTGGAAATCCCCAAAGAGGTACCTTGGCAAAAAGTGCCAGGCCCATCTCAGACGCCGCAGAACGCGGCGTCTGATCAGTGCCTGCACTATTTGCTAAAAGAATTTTCCGTCAAAAATAGAATTAAAATGAGAAAATAGGCCTACCACCCCTTACATGACAAATGCTCTTGTCCAACATAATGCAATGGAAAAGTCCACTAGTATACAATGGGTTAAATATGCCTGCGAAGCCAACTTATAGGGATAAACACAAGACACAGGGCTTTTTGTATGAAGCTATCTTGAGGCGGCGCTTATGCACAGGCTGGACTGAACCATTGCTGGTCACCTGAACTGTTCCTGGTCGCCTATACAATAAGTACGTAGCAACAGGTAAGGTAAGTATTTTGTGATAACTGAAGTATAGTTTTTGTCAATTCTCCATATAAACCTATGTTGTGGGTACTCATTAGAACCGCCTCGCTGAGGCGGTTCTAATGAGTACCCACAACATAGGTTTATATGGAGAAATAAGAAAAACTATCCTTCAATTATCACAAAATACTTCTATTATCTGTTGCTATGTAAGTAGCCTTTCCTCGTGAGCTGACTGAAATGTAGTCAGTGAGATGGAATTTCTTGCAACTATTGTGCAATAAATTCTGTAAGATATTAAAATTCAAAGCGATTCTGATACTTGATTTGACTTCAGCTTACAAGCTGAATATGCATTTTTTCTCTTCTGGCCAAGTGAGACATAAATAGTCTTATTTGCAAAACACTGAAAGAGAGAAGACTTCGCTGGTATGGACATGTGGAACGCTCCAACGGTGCAATCAAGACTGCCTGTGACATACAGGTAAGTGGAAAGCGGGGGCCAGGAAGGCCCAAGATGACCTGGAAGCAGCTAACAGAAAGAGATTGCAGAGAATGGAAGCTCTCTGCTATCGATCCTCATGATAGACAAGCCTGGAGATCTGGTGTAAGATCTGCCATGCGTGCAGCAAGCCAGCTACCTGGAAGGGGGCCCACTTATGTGGACGTTGCCCCTGTACCTGCACGTTAATCAAAAATCCGTTGATGATGATGACTGTAAAGTTTTAGATGTAGAAACTAGAGGTTTTGTACTATCTACAGCTCCAGATAAGGCACTTTTTTCATCTGAAAAGTACATATACTGATATTTTTCTTTTCCTGTATGAAAACATATTTTGTGGCTACTCTTAAAGACCACTTTTAAACAGTCCAAAAGGTGGGTTTAATGTAGGAGTTCATCTGTATTTGACCTAATTCTAATGTCCCAGTCCATGAGAAAATGGTGGTTCTCTCAAATGCAACTAGGATAGTCTCAAGGAGGCTGTGCATAAGCGCAGTCTTGTCATAGTCTTAAGCTGCTAGAAGACATGTGGGAACCTTGAGGTGGCTTCAAGCAAGAAGTCAAAAGTGAAGATCTATCAGTTTGCTGTGCATGTACTATCATGTGGGCCCCGTCAAGCGATTTTGGTACTTATCGCCTATGCGAGCAGCGAAGGTTCAGGCGAGCCTGCGCATCCGCGCAGTCTCGCCAGAACCTTCGCTGCTCGCTCATACAAGCAGTGAATCAAGAGGAACCTTCAGACAGAAAGCCATATTCCTGGCCCCTCTGAATGGCTGGGCATGCACAGTTAAAATTTGTCATGACGGAATGCTCGAAGACACAAATTCGCTTGGCGGGGCTCATGTAAACAAGTCCGTGAAATGAACACTCCTGTAAACCCTAATTTTTATACAGAAAACTCAGGTTTACTGTGGTTTACATTATTTTTCTTATTTCTGCTGCAAGACATAGGTTGCTGGTACTCGCTCGTTAGAACACTTCTAACAAGCATCTAGAACCTATATTCTGAGTACAAATAAGAATATAACATTTTATTAACCATTTTGGAGATATGAAAGAATGTACACTAAGACCTCATTATAACACGGTTTGGTTGTACATGGTTATGGATATAACACGGTTTCAAGATGGATCCCAAAAATGTATAGATTATATAGAAAAATGACCATAAATGGTCATTTTTCTATATAATCTATGCATTTTTGTTTGGATATAACACGGTTGTTTAACTAACACGGTTTCTGCATTGGACCGCATTAATAGTGTTATAAAGAGATTTTGGTGTACTATGCAACACGGGTGTGGTCTGGAATTGATTTCAAGAAATTTCAGATAGCTACCATGTCAGCTCATGAGCCTCCAAACAATCTGATAAGCACCATTGTGTTCACTGATCGGTTAGTTTCTTTAACCCATTGTATACTAGTGGACTCTTCCATTGCTATATGTTGGACAAGTCCATTTGTCATATGAGCCCTACCAAGCGAATTTGTGTCTTCGAGCATTCCGTCATGACAAATTTTAACTGCGCTTGCCCAGCCATTCAGAGGGGCTAGGGATATGGCTTTCTGTCTGAAGGTTCCTCTTGATTCATTGCTTGTATGAGCGAGCAGCGAAGGTTATGGCGAGACTGCGCGGATGCGCAGGCTCGCCTGAACCTTCGCTGCTCGCATAGGCGATAAGTAATAAAATTGCTTGACGGGTCCATATAAGGGATGTCAGGCCTTTTTTTTCGTTTTTTTTTTTTCTATTTTTGATGGAAAATTTTGTTAGCAAATAGTGAAGGCCCTGATCAAATGTTGCTTTCTAAACAAATGCATTCCATTAAATCATTGGATTGGCTGATAGTCAGAAATATGTGTGGTAAACTTAATTTATTCAGCAGGACAAGATTGAAGAGGAAATGTTAAAGACATTACCTGTTGTGACTGATTGCTAAAAGCCTGTGACTGCTGATAAGCCTGGCTGGCATTGTAGCCCACTGGTTGCTGTGGAAAATTCTGGGTAGTGTTCATGTTGTACATGGGCGGTGCTTGAGAGGTGAACCCTTGTGTCTGGTTGAATCCTGGGGTAGGATTATACATTGGAGGGGGTCGATTGTGGGGTTGCATAGGTTGTGGCCCCTGAAACTGACCCTGTGGAGGCATGACCTGGGGTCCTGTAACACTGTAGTTGCCATTCTGTCCCTGCTGCAGCTCATCCCCAATAAGGGGCATATTTTCATAGGTAGACATAAAGGACTGAAACATCGAAAACAACAGAAAATTACTATGGGAGGTGTAAGGTAAATTTATTGATTCCTGATCACTGCCATCACCTCTAACTTGATATGTCACACCAATTCATTCTTTATAACTATGCTCTCTACGAAAGAATGGCATGTGCTTCATTAGTTCGAAAAATACATACTTTTTGATACTGCCATTCTTTTCTTCAAATAATTAGTAATTCAGCTGCTGCAGTCCTTGTTCATGTACAATAAAAAATGAGACATCAGACAGAACTGGATGTTAATTAAAATGAATCATTTATTTGCTTTTGCTCCAAGGGAGACAACTTTCAAAAATACTTCCTATTACATGTATTTTAGTCCCTTTCTGAATGGGGGCTACTATTAAATAGGGGCAACAGCACCCCTTTCTAAACAGGGCTACCGTTAAAGGGAAGAATTTGCTCCCTCTCCTTTTCCGGTAGCCTCTCTTGGAAGGCAGTTAAAACACTCATTGAATGATAACCTCCCTTGAAGGTGTCTATTCAACACCAAATGTTTTTGATAACCTGCATTTTCATATCTCTCAAAGCTCATTACTGTCAGAAATACTAATTTTCATCGAGATAAATTTTTCATTTTGCAGGCTAATTAACCTGTATATTACAGAATTTTGCTTCATTTAGACTCTGCTGATTTCTGTGGTGGTGTCAAATTATATTATAAATTTCCATGTAACACGATATTTGACAGTTAGCAACAAAATTAACTTAGTCGGAGAAGAGAAGAAAATGTTAAATCTGTCTTGACTAACCCGATTTTTTCACTCCAAGTTGCAGGAAAAGTGCGCTGCATTTTCTAGATTGAAAATATGACATGAATTAATTAGTCCTTGACTGCAATATGCCTTTGATGCAATTACTAGGTACCCAAAACATGCAATAAGTTTTGTCATGTGTGATTTGAAACATAATCTTAGCTAATGATGAGAAGCAGGTGCTGGAAGTAACTAAAAGGAAATATTGCTCAATGTCTTTATGTTTTATTCTAACAATCCAGTTTTTTCATAAAAAAAAAACAAACTTATTTACATGACTTCTCCGTACATACAAAATGATGGTGTAATACTGGATTCTGTGTCACCTACCTGCTCCCCGGTCTGCAGTTCTGGGGCTTGGGTTGGGGGCTGGACTTGGGCTCCTCCCAGTGGCACCAATTCTCCTGGAATTGCAAAAATAATAGCATTCAGTAAACTGTAATTTAGCAGTTGGACTCAGCCCAGATTTTAGCCCAGATTTTGTGACCAACAATGGGTTTTTGTAAAGAAAGATCAATTAGCCAATTTTGTACCGGAAACCCCAAAACGGGTAACTGGCAAAGAGCGCAGGCACAGATCAGACGCCACTGAACGCCCCATCTGATCAGGGCCTACACTCAGCCGTTTTCGAAATAAATTTTGAAGAAAACACATTCTGTCACCCCTAAATTTTGATATGGACTCCTGCTATATATAAAGAGGACGATTCCATTTGATACAAAAAGGGTAAAACATTGACCAATGAAACTGGTGGAAATATTTGTACCACTATTACAAATTGTATGTTTTGCAAATACAATCAAACCTGTCTTGGGAGACCACCTTCAGGAGAACCAAAAGTGGTCTCTCATGAGAGGTGGTCTCTTAAGGCAGGAGGGATAAATCAAGACCATTTTTTGAAATTCACACAAGTCAATACATTAACCCTTATTCTGCTGTTCACGATAACCCCTATCTTTGCAAACAGTGTATATCCAGATCAGATGGCTTCTAAAGAAGCCATCTGATCAGGATCTACACTGTTTGACATTCAGTTTATGAATTTGTAGGAATAAATTACATCAAGTAATCTGATTGGTTCAAATGCAGAGATAGGTGTGGCTAAAATGAATATTCAGCAAGAGAAGGGTTAACCCTTGTCCTGCTGAATATTTTAATCTGCCACACCCATTATCGATTATCAACCAATCAGATTACTTGATGCAAATTATTGCAACAAATTCACAATCTGAATGGCAAACAATGTAGATCCTGATCAGATGGCTTCGTCAGAAGCCATCTGATCTGGATCTACATTGTTTGAAAAATAAGGCATATCCGGGCTCAGCAGGACAAGGGTTAACATCTTCATATTCTTTGTTATCCAAAACTGTTTCTAATGAACAATGTTATAAAGAGGTTGTGGTGCACAATGTAACAAGGCTCCAGGGAACGGGAGGTCACGGGTTCGATCCTGGGCCGCGACATACCAAAGTCGTTAAGAATGGTACTAGCTGCTCCTCACTTAACCTCAACCCTAGCCTCAGCCTGAACCTTAACCTTAGCCTAAGCCTTAACCTTAGCCTCAATTGTAGTTTTAACCTCAGTCATTAGTCTTAGAGTTAGCACAGATTTACGGGGTAGAGCTAGGACTGGTCGACCCAGTCTCAGGATAATGTGACTGGGTGTGGTATCATGTAATGTGCCTGGGACATAATACTTAAGTGAGGCAGCACTATAAAAGTGAGCATTGAGCTCCCTGTCGCAACCAGGCACCGTCGTGATATGACTGAAAAAAATTGTTGAAAAAAATTGTTGAAAGTGACGTTAAACCAGAATTCACACACAGACACACAATGTAACAAGAATTCCACTGAAGGCTATGTCGTCCCTGTGGGCAGACACCGATCCTTGAAATGTAGGTCAAGGTCAACCATGGATGCTTGCATTAAAGTTGGCAATCTAAGATGCAAGCTTCTACCAAGAATCATTAATGAAACTCTTGAGAAATAAATTTAAACATCAGTGTGAATGCTAGGGTTGGCACAATAGTTCGCTACATGCAAGTCAGTGAACTATGAAATGTAGGCCAATATCAAATATGGATACTTGTATTACCATCATTCTTAGATGTATTAAGTTTGTACCAATTATCATTAATGAAGCTCTTATAGTTTTTGAGAAATGAATCTGAATAATAAGAGAGAAGCTAAGTTTGATGCAGAAGTGAACCATAAAATGTAGGTCTAAAATATGGATGTTTCCATTAAAGTTGCAATCCCTAGATTCAAGTTTGTATCAAGCCCTTATAGTTCTTGAGAAATGAACTTGGCCATTAACATGACTCACACATGTTGACAGCTTGACAAATGGATAGCTGGACAAACACAATAAAGAGGAAGCCTAGTTGGAAAATGTATTAACCCTTGTCCTGCTGAATATTTATATATGCCACACCCACTACCGATTATCAACCAATCAGATTACTTGATGCAAATTATTGCAACAAACTCACAATCTGAATGGCAAACAATGTAGATCCTGATCAGATGGCTTCGTCAGAAGCCATCTGATCTGGATCTACATTGTTTCAAAGAAAAGGCATATCCGGGCTCAGCAGAACAAGGGTTAATACAGATACGATGATCATAAATGCTGCATTTTCTATATATAACCTATACATTTTAAAACAGCTATTACAGGTAAGTCTTTGGATCTTAACCCTTGTCCTGCTGAATATTTAAATATGCCACACCCACCGCTGATTATCAACCAATCAGATTACTTGATGCAAATAATTGTAACAAATTCATAATCTGAATGACAAACAATGCAGATACTGATCAGATGGCTTCTTCAGAAGCCATCTGATCTGGATCTACATTGTTTGATAGGTAGGGCATATCTGGGCTCAGCAGGACAAGGGTTAACCCTTATCCTGCTGTTCCTGATAACCACTATCTTTGCAACGGTGTAGATCTAGATCAGATGGCTTCTTCAGAAGCCATCTGATCAGGATCTACACTGTTTGACATTCAGTTTATGAATTTGAGGGACAAAATACATCAAGTAATCTGATTGGTCAAAGTCAGAAATGGGGTGTGGCTAAATTGAATATTTAGCAGGTCAAGGGTTAACAGTAGTGTAGAGAGACACAAAATTTTGATTTAACACATTGCAACAAACTTTGGGGGGGGGGGGGGGGGTTGGAAGGGGGCTTTTACAGCCTTTCAAGATTATTTCACTCATATTGAGCCGATGGTTACTCAGGTGGGCGAAAACCGGAGTACCCAGAGAAAAACCACCTGACCTTCGTTTGCAGAAATTGGCGTCTCACATGTGACCCGAGCCAGGCATAGCAACAGATAAGGTGTGTATTTTGCAACAAATGAAGGGCAGTTTTTGTCAATTCTCCATAAAAACCTATGTCGTGGGTATTCATTAGAACTGCCTTGTTACGGCGTTTCTAATGCATACCCAAAACATAGGTTAATATGGAGAAATAAGGAAAACTATCCCTCAATTATCACAAAATATGCACCTGATCTGTTGCTATGGATCATGAAAAACCAAGATTCCTTTTGAGAAAAACAAAATATAACCTTCAATATCAGATAGCCCTGCACAACCATTTTTTCCCAGTATGTTATCAACCTTGTGTCGTCAAGTTTTCAACAGGTTAACCCATATATGCCTAGTGGCCCTTTTTTGGGACGTTGGCAAACAGTGTAGACCCAGATCAGACGCCGCATAACGCGGCGTCTGATCTGGGTCTACACTGTTTGCTCAAAGAACATACATTTTTGTACAACTTACATTAAACAAAACAAATCTGACGCCCCTATAATTGAAAATGGACAACTCCAAATTTATAAGATGGAAGATTCCATTGTCATATATGGGTTAAGTTTTTATTGTAATTTTATATTTGTAAGCACCTGAAGCATGCGAGATTCATTATATTGTTGGGTGGAATAATACGAGACCGTCATAAAAGCGTGGTATATTGCTACTGGGACAAGTAATAAAATAACACTTATCTGCGGAAATAGTAAAACTGAAAACTGAAAATGATGACACCAGGGCGCAATACAGTAACTTTTTATGATCAGTGTTTTTTGCCATAAAGATGACCGAGTTAAACAGCTTTTTGCTGGTTTCTTTCCCTTCCTTATAAACAAGAAAATAAGGGTCCAGGGGCCAGTTGTTTAAAGCATCGTTAGCTTTATGCACCTGTTAGTGATCAAATTGTTAACTGTTCTAGCAAGTACCATATCTAAAGTTTTGTTATTTTTGCTGAAAAAATGTGAGCAGCTTTTGCATTTGCAAAAGCTGCTCACATTTTATCAGCAAAAATATCAGCATATTTGCCATATTAAATGATCAAAGTTTTAACAATATGTTAACTAATGATGTCGTTAATTTTGAACAACTGGACCCAGCGGTTCAAAGCATCATTAGCTAAACCCTTATCCCACTGTATAAATTAACTTAGCCACACCCGTTTACATTTCAACCAATCAAATTAATTGATGTAATTTATTCATTCAAATTCACAAACTGAATGACAAACAGTGTAGATCCTGATAAGAAGCCATCTGATCTGGATCTACACTGTTTACAAAAGTAGGAGTTGCTGTGGGTTGACAAATTCATTGGAGGGCAAAACATTAACTCTTATCTTGCTGTTCACGACAACCCCTAACCCCTTTGGAAACAGTGCAGATCCAGATCAGATGGCTTCTAAAGAAGCCATCTGATCAGGATCTACACTGTTTGACATTCAATTTATGAATTTGTAGGAATAAATAACATCAAGTAATCTGATTGGTTCAAAGTCAGAAATGGGTGTGGCTAATCTGAATATTCAGCAAGAGAAGGGTTAATGGCACACTGGCAAACATTGTAAGCCCAGATCAGATGCTGCAGAAAAGTTTGTAACTCAACTTGACATCCCTGGAATTAAAATGGACTTGTGCTACACATAAGGTGGACGATTCCATTCACTAATAATGTGCCGTCTCATTTGAATCAACAGCATTTAGTTCGTTTTAAATGTGTACCTGTGTATTGGGCTCAAAGCATTAAAGTATGGCTCAAATTTAGGTGGGTGTGCTTTTTACCTTAATTGTTGTGTGGGCTTTGTCAGATTAAAGATTTTGTCAAATCATTACTATGGAAACTAGTTCACAAATCTTTAGGTGGAACAAGGTCAACACTGCCCTGTTATCATGTACACAACTGATAAAGACCACAAACCACGTCACAGAAACAAACTATTTTGTCTCTGGGAGTGAGGCAAATTTGCCTTTTATTCTTTCATACTATAAGATTTTGATTACTAACAAGCTGGTTAAGCCATTTTGCACCGGACACCCCAACATGGATAATTGGCAAACAGTGAAGGCCCAGATCAGATGCCGCAGAATGTGGCGTCTGATCAGGGCCTATCTGTTTGCAAAAATTCAGCCACTTTTAAATACATTTTGAAGAAAACACAACCTGACATCCCTTAAATTTTGAAATAGACTTGTGCTGTATATAAGGTGTAAAATTCCATTTGGTACAGAATGGGTTCAGCTATGCTTTACTGGGCCCTGGTCAGTGAATTTGATCATGCTTTACTGGGCAAGCTTATACCAAAATGGTTTTACTGGACAGGCTTATACCAAAGTGGTTTTACTGGACAGCTTATACCAAAGTGGCTTTACTGGGCAAGCTTATACCAAAGTGGTTTTACTGGGCAGGTTTACGACAAAGTGGCTTTACAGGGCAGGCTTATACCAAAGTGGTTTTACTCGACAGCCGTATACCAAAGCGGTTTCACTGGGCAGGCTTATACCAAAGGGGTTTTACTGGGCAGGTTTACACCAATGTGGCTTTACAGGGTAGGCTTATACCAAAGTGGCATTACAGGGCAGGCTTATACCAATGTGGTTTCACTAGACAGACTTATACCAAAGTGGTTTAACTGGGCAGGCTTACACCAAGGTGGCTTTACAGGGCAGGCTTTTACCAGTGGTTTTACTGGGCAGGCTTATACCAAAGTGGCTTTACAGGGCAGGCTTTTACCAGTGGTTTTACTGGGCAGGCTTATACCAAAGTGGCTTTACAGGGCAGGCTTATAACAAAGTGGCTTTACAGGGCAGGCTTATACTAAAGTGGCTTTACAAGGCAGGCTTATACCAAAGTAGCTTTACAGGGCAGGCTTATACCAAAGTGGCTTTACAGGGCAGGCTTATACCAGTGGTTTTACTGGGCAGGCTTATACCAAAGTGGCTTTACAGGGCAGGCTTATAACAAAGTGGCTTTACAGGGCAGGCTTATACCAAAGTGGCTTTACAGGGCATGCTTATACCAAAGTGGCTTTACAGGGCAGGTTTATACCAAAGTTGTTTTACTGGGCAGCTTCATACCAATGTGGATTTACAGAGCAGGCTGATACCAATGGTTTTACTGGGCAGGCTTATACCAAAGTGTTTAGTCAGTAATATGCACAATCTTCAGCCAGGAACTGCCAACAACCCTTCTTGGCATAGCAAACGGAACAAAAAGGATAGAAGAAAATACACATATTTCATTAGCAATCTCTATGAAAGAACCAGGGACTAAACTTGCAATCACGTTATCATCAATTGTACGGCATCAAACCGAGTCAATTTACCAGGAAAATACTGGTTATTTTTGTCAGCGGACATTTTCCATTCAGGGCAATCAGGTTTTTTTTTCATTAGTCGTATTCACCTGTTAATGTACTGGTAGACACAAACATAGGACAATTATAAAATTTTATGGTAATTGAGTATGCTGTGTTGCCGGAGGTCGTACATCTTTAACGACAGTTTCACATGCTTGACCATCCAATGACCACACAGGGACACCACTAGATCTGTATCTCATCCTCAATACTGGCCGGGCACAGCAAAACTTGAGAGATGTAGGGACTAGGACTTCGATCAGCCTGCACATCCATGCATTCATATAAGAGTCTTCCCCTGTCACTCTATTGAAGGCTCAAGCAACCAGCATAGACTCTGATCAGATTGCATGTATGTGCAGTCTGACCAGACTCTAAACTGGTTGCAAAACTCAGCATGTACATTACATTATGCCTTGGATGAAATATTGTAATTTTTCTATATACCAGCATGTACGTGATTAATCATGATCAGCCTGTTTTTGAAACAACATAATTTTCTAGGCCTGGTCTGTTTGCCACTCCAACTGGCCAGCATATTTTGACACAATAAAAGGCATTAACAATCAACTATACAGTATATGTTAATGCTTATCTTGCTGTTCATGACAACCCCTATCTTTGCAAACAGTGTAGAAGCCATCTGATCAGGATCTACACTGTTTGGCATTCGGTTTATGAATTTGTAGCAATAAATTACATCAAGTAATTTGATTGGTTGATAGACAGAAATGGGTGTGGCTTAGATGAATATTCAGCAAGATAAGGGTTAATATGTTCAAATGTCAGTATTGTACTGCCTAGTGCCTAGTGGTGACTGTTCACCCCTGGACTGAATAATATACTATAGACTGTAAAACAGACATTAAATTAGTACAAAAACCTAGATTTTTGTCAACCGTTTCTTCTTTTTTTTTTTTTTTATTGGTCTTATTTGTGTGTGTGTGTGTGCACCCTTTCACCTGAAGTGGACCTTTCCATCTTTGAATGTGGACGAATCCATTTTTGTACTTAAATTTGGAATTGACCGTAAAAGTTCTGAAAGTTAGGACATCTTGAGAATTTGCTGTAATTCTCCAAAAAATTTAACAAATTTGTATCATGATCCAGCAAGGAGTTCAAAAGGGGCAGACAGAATGGTAAACAGTATAGACCCTGATCAGACTGCTCCTTGATCCAAAGTATAATTTTTACATTGACCTGTTCTAAATGGAAAATGCCAAAATGGGACACCGGCAAATAGTACAGGCACAAATCAGATGCCACAGAATGCGGCATCTGATCTGGGCCTTAACTTTCTGCAAAATGTTCAGCCATTTTCTACATAAATTTCTAAAAACAACTCCAGCCCGATTTCCCCAAATTTTGAAATGCACTCCTGTTATATATAAAATGGAAGATTCTGTTCAGTACCATAATGGTTAACTTTGCATCATAAACCATGACAGCAAAGTAATACGCCACACACATTACCAAAAAAATAATAACCACAATAATTATCTGAGGTTATCTGTACACCAATTTTTTTCCGAGTGGGCTTTAATTCTCAATGTAAATGGGCCATTAATTTTTTTTCTACTGACGTTCATGCATCAAATACTAAAAGCTTCCCGCAACTAAACTCCAAGCGGAAATATCACTGATAACGACCAAGTGACTCACTTCTAAGTAGACAAATTGGGGATTACCGAAACCACAATCTGACAAGTGTGTAATGCGTACATATATTAATATGAAATCTACATGATACAATCTAAGCTTGACCTCGAGATCATAATGTGCCAAAATATTCTGGAGTGATTAACATACACTTCCCTGTTTTCTTGATCAAAGCGATTTAACCAATTTTGTAAGGGCTGTCATACGTGGAATTGATTTCTGATGAGCCTTTAAATTGAGGTCCCATCTCCGTATGACCTTAGCTGCAGGTGGGATGTAACACCCGAAAACGCATTTATTCTAATAATTATGAGGGTGTTGAAATTCATTGCTACTGATACATAGTGTGGAAAAATCACCATAAAAGGTCATTTTATTCCATATAAATGTACATATTTTTATTTTGGAAACATGGCTGTTTAACCAACACAGTTTTACCTTTGGACCCTAACACTAGTGTTATAAAGAGGTTGTGGTAAACATTAGAACCTGCTGCACCAGACAACTACAGCATACAAGTTTATGGGAAACAAGAGTCTGAGAAAATGATTAAGTAATAAAGACAGCACACTTTAATGGTCTATGTATATAATACAGTAAACGGCTCCTACCCATCGGGCTTGAAGAAATAGATGGGCTGCATGATGCTTCCACGCAGAGCGGAAATCGACCGCACACAAGTACTGGTAAACTGCTTAGAGGATCTAAGCCTGCCCAGTCAAAGCGGTGTGAGACAGACCATCCGTGCTTATAAACCCTATTGGTTTCATTGGGCGACAGGGCTTGAGATGTCATTTCATCTCAATGTTTGGTAAAAGTCACACAAAATTTGAAGTTACGTCTCCAAAATGAACTATACAGTGTTGACGGGGACGTTAAACCTCAAATGAAACAAACAAAATATAAATAAATACAATAAAATTCATATATTCAGACCACCTTTGGAACTGTTCAAAAGTGGTCTTAAAGACCACTTCTGAACAGTCCAAAAGGTGGTCTCTGAGTGCAGACAACATAAAGAAATAACTAAAACCATTTATATATGCTTTTAAAAGCAGAATTATTCTTAATTTTAGCTGGTCGTGATAGCAGAATTTCATTATATCAAGGGCTCGGCCAAATCTTAGGGGCTATGACCAACTAAGCCCCTATTTTACCCTATTTATCTCTGTTACTAAAATCTATCTTCAATATTATTTAAAGAAGCCTCTGTGGTGTAGTGGACAAGCTTCTCGCTTGATAAACCGGGGTCATGTGTTTGATCCCGGGCTTCTCCAGACTTTCGGACGAGTCTTTAAACTGAAGGTCCCATCTCCGTATGATCTTAGCTGTTGGTGTGATGTAATACTCAACAACACAATTCAATATTATTTAGTACATGTAATATTAACTCTTTCTTTCTTTCTTTCCAGTCACATTGGACTATTACCGCAGGTGTACATTACATTCACTCCAGGCTTGCAGGATGAAAGCCTACACAATAATCATGTAATTTTAACCTGCACAGGGGATGGTTCTCCCTGCACAGGGGCCTCCAGTTAAAACCCCGATCTGAAGGATGGTGCACTTTATGACATTCATCCCTGCAAATTATGCCAATGGAGTGTGTTCGGACACTGAAATTTTATCGCCACTGCCAGGGATCGAACCCGGGACCTCTAGCATCAGAGGCAAGTGCACTAACCACTGAGCTATCAAGCTCCACACTGACCGACTTCAACATAGAACACAAAGTTACACTTAATATATATGCAACAACTGGAGCCATTTTGGCTACTGAAAAGTTGTCAGCAACCATTTCATAAATCTTAATATAAATTCTAAATATATCCCTGATCATTAACCAATCATATTCATGCACCTAAATTGTACCATTTGTGTCAATTATTGATTTCAATTTGCTTTCTTCAAATGAATATTTTTGTCTCCGAAGATAATCAATATTAAACCGAGATACGAATCAAGACAGACATCTATTACTTACATTAACATTGGCCCCAGTCAGGTGAAAAAGAGGTTTTATTGCCCTATCAGCTAACAAAGAAGACAAAGGGAGCACTTTGTTGCAGAAATTTTTGGTTTGTGTTGAGGTTGTATGTCCCCATCAACACTATTTAAGTCATTTTGGTGTTGATGCTTCCCATTTGTAGGACTTTTACCCAATGACATCTCAAGCCCTTCTGCCCAAAGAACCACTAAGGTTTAAGGAGTGGACCGACACTCAGCACACATCACTTTTCCAAGGCAGGTATAGACCTAAGCAGTTTACCACTACTGAAGTTTGGATGCTTTCAGCCCTTGAAGCCCAATCTATTTCTCCAAGCCCTGACGGGAGTTAGAGCAGCAAAGAGAATAATTTTGTTATAACATGTTATCCCTTGTCCTGTTAAGCCCGGATATGCTTTATTTTCCACACAATGAAGAAGCCATCTGATCAGGATCTCCATTGTTTGCCATTCAGTTTATTAATTTGTTGCAGTGATTTGCATCAAGTAATCTGACTGGTTGATAATCAGCAGTGGGTGTGGCATATATGAATATTCAGCAGGTCAAGGGTTATGTTGTAAGAAGTTTTGTTTGATTTGAGGTTTAACGTCCCCGTCAACACTGTAAAGGTCATTTTGGAGATGTTGCTTCCAATTTTGTGGGACTTTTACCCGACATTGAGATGAAATGACATCTCAAGCCCTGTCGCCCAATGAAACCAATAAGGTTTATTAGCATGGACGGTCCACCTCGCACCGCGGTTCCTGGACAGGCTTAGATCCTCTAAGCTGTTTACCAGTACTAGTGTGCGGGCCGGATTCAGCTCTGCGTGGAAGCATCATGCAGCCCACATATTTCTTCAAGCCCCTATGGGCGGGGGCTGTATGTTATAAGAAGAGCTCATGTTCTAATCAGTGCTCATCGATACATGCCTTATTTTCCCTAAGTATTCGGACACATTAACTCCTTACCATACTTGCTCTTCAAGTTGAACAAGTACAATCCACTACCTGGTGGCAGTGACTGAAAATAGATACAGTCCAACCCGTATTAAGCAAGCACCCAAGGGATAACCAAAATGTGCTTGCTTAAGACAGGTACTTGCTTAATACAGGTGAAATTTAACACATTTGCCTTTTTGGGAACTGAATGCCTGCCTGCTTAAGACAGGTTGCTTGCTTAATAGAGGTGGCCACTAAGACAGGTTTTACTGTAGATGAGCCCTCAATGAGATGCCAGTTATGCAGCGTCTCATTTGGGTCAAGGTTTTGCAGTCTGCAAAACAATCATTCTATCATTCTACCATATTACACAATTATTATGCTTTTGTGATAAACAGGGGAAAAATGCCGATTTGTGTTTATTAACCCTTTTGTACCAAATGGAATCTTCCTCCTTATAAATAGCCGGAGTCCAATTAAAAATTTAGGAATTAGGTGTTAGGTTGTTTTTTCATCAAAATTTATTTGGGAAATTAATGAACTTTTAGCAAACACTGGAGGCCTTGATCAGATGCCAGTTTCTGCAGCATCTGATCTGGGCCTGCACTGTTTGCCAACTACCCGTTTTGGGAATTCTGGTACTAAATGGGTTAAGGAACTTAGATCATTTTACAGACGTTGCATCCAATTTTGAGAGATCTTCACCAGAGATTAAATGACATTTCAAGCCCTACCGCCCAAAGAAACACTAAGAAGCGATCCGACTCGCACCATTCTTCCTGGCAGGCTTAAGACTTCCTAAGCGGTTTACCAACCATGTACCAAATCAATTTGGAAGACAACACAACCCGTCAGCCCTAATTTTGAAATGGAAAGGAGGAAGATTCCATTTGGCACAAAATGGGTTAATGGAAGGAAGGATTATTTTATTATTAAGCAAACTGAACTGCTTTTACATTAACACATCTTATTAAACCTTAGTCTGCTGAATAACTTAATAAGCCACAGCCATTTCTGACTATAAGTCAATTGGATTACATGGTATATTTTCTTTCAAATTCACAAACTGGATGACAGTGTAGATCCTGATCAGATGGCTTCTGCAGATCTGGATCTGCATTGTTTGCAAAGGAAGGGGTTGTCTTTTAACTTTAAGTCTTATTTTTCTCAAAATGTTTCTAACAAGATATCATGCCCAAGAGGGGTGGGGGCCAAATCAGACTTAATTCTAGGTACTTCTCCTAACTGGATATAAAATATGCATGTGCACAGGCTCGTTAGTCCTTTTGACTATTTTATGCAGTATGTTCTACTAATGAGCTGATGCATATAAATAATTTGTTGCCTTAGTGATTAAAGATTAAAATCCAATCTTGCAAGATGTGGGTCATATTTTCATACCTCAGGGAATATAATTTTTAAATGAACGCATCTTAATTTGGACTTAAAAACAAGTAGTAGAGACTGCAAGCTAATATTCAATTAACCTGGTTTGTACCTTAACCCTTATCTTGCTGTTCACGACAACCCCTATCTTTGCAAACAGTGTAGATCCTGATCAGATGGCTTCTGAAGAAGCCATCTGATCAGAATCTACACTGTTTGGCATTCACTTTATGAATTTGTAGCAGTAAATGACAACAAGTAATTTGATTGGTTAATAGACAGAAATGGGTGTGGCTTAAATGAATATTCAGCAGGACAAGGGTTAAATCATAACTACAGCCAGCAACTAAATTTTCTTTAA
Source organism: Lucinisca nassula (assembly GCA_963580285.1). Lineage (NCBI taxonomy): Eukaryota > Metazoa > Mollusca > Bivalvia > Lucinida > Lucinidae > Lucinisca > Lucinisca nassula. The sequence continues at coordinate 80,594,937 of OY757019.1, read as the reverse complement.
ATTACCTGATGATCTTGTGAGCCTTGTAACCTGTCTTTAGACAAATGGCAATTACCCTAAGTACTCGGACACCACAAGTCCTTACCAAACGTGTTCTAAATATCTGATATTGTAAGTAGCTGGCTGAGTGGAAAACAGTGTAGACCCTTATGACAGCCTGCATTCTTCATCTATATACAGTGAAACCTCGATTACTCCAACACAGTTAGTTTGTTACCATGGCTAATACGATTTAGTGCTGTTGTCCCTTGATAATATTTTCTTAACTTCTTCTTATTTAGTATAATAACCCTTATCCTGCCGAATATTCAGTTTAGCCACACCCATTGTTGACTTTGACCCAATCAGATTACTTGATGTTATTTATTCTTACAAATCCATAAACTGTATGTCAAACAGTGTAGATCCTGATCAGATGGCTTCTTCAGAAGCCATCTGATCTGGATCTACACTGTTTCCAAAGATAGGGGTTGTCGTGAACAGCAGGATAAGAGATAAACAAATTTTGTTCTCAATTTATCTTGAAAAGCTATGTTGTTTTGAGTCAGTGAGTGAGTTTTAGTGTACGTCTCACCAACAGCTAAGGTCATACGAGACGGGACCTCGGTTTAAAGACTCATCCAAAAGTCTGGAGAAGCCCGGGATATGTTGTTTTGAACTCATTAGAATCACCACTCTGATGAGTTCACACAACAAACCTTTAAATAGTTAACGGAAGATTGTGAAGATATCCTCAAGTGATCCCTATTATAACTCATGACCTGTCACTATGAGTAAACCTCAGTAGTTGGAACTACCCCTATCTCAATGTTTCATGGTCCTAAAGGTGTTTGAGTTATTGAAGTTTGACTAGTTTGTCAGTCAATACTGACAATGACCACCTGAAGTGCTAGTACTGTTTGAATATGGAATCGCAGTGAAAATAAGTGATTTTGGATTCTTAAACTTTAACTGTGATGTATTGCCTTTTGTAACACCCAAGAAGTTTCTCATATTTGAGAAAATATGATCTTTTTTTTTTCAGTTATCTGTATTAATCGATGCAGAAATTTGTAAGAAAGTTACCATGTTCTCAGCACCATGACATCATCTACAGTTCAGATTGGACACTAATGACATTAGAGCATCATTACAATGGCTGTATATTCAGGTTTTATTGTTATGTGCACCACAACCTCTCAACACTTACTGAGGACCAAAGCCATGTTAAACCATATCTTGATGAAAATTCATTTAAGCCACACCCATATCTGTCTATCAACTAATCAAATTACTTGATGTAATCTGTTGCTATAAATTCAAAAACTGAATGCCAAACAGTGTAGAAGCCATTTGATCTGGATCTACACACTGTTCGAAAAGATAGGGGTTGTAGTTAACAACAGGATAAGGGTTAATAGTTAAACAACCACAATATTTGCGAGCAAGTATTTAGATCTTATAGAAAAAATTACAGTTTATTGTCATTTTTCTATACAAAATAAAAATTTTGGGATCCATCTTTAAACAGTTATATCTAAAACCTTGATAGTGTTATAAAGACGGTTAAGTGTATTTGGTTTTGCCATTAAGTGCATTTGGTTTTGCCAATCTTCCAAGATCACCACAGTTTTAAGTGTAACCGTCACTAGAAGTGGGTGCTGGAGAAAACAAACACCTAGATCCAGTTATTCAAAGCATTGTTAGCTTAACAAGCTCATTAGTGGTCAAATTGTTAGCTTTCTAGCAAGATCAATATCTAATATAGTGTTATTCTTGCTGAAAAAAATGAGAGAAGCTTTTCACATCTTTTTCAGCAAAAATATTAGCATATTTGCCAAACTAAATGATTTAAAGTTTAATGATATGTTAACTTATAGCGTCGTTAGTTTTGAACAACTGGCCTCAGGCTCCAGTTGTTCAAAAGTAACAACGCCGTTAGTTAATGTATTTTTAAAACTATGATCTTTTTATAAGGGGAATATACTAACAGTTTTGCATAAAAAATGTGAGCAAGTTTTGCAAATGCAACAGCTGCTGACTTTTTTTTTTTCAGCAAAAATACTACTGTATTAGGTACTTTACTTACTAGAACAGGAAACAATCTGACCACTAACGAGCTCATTAAGCTAACAATGCTTTGAGCAACTGGGGCCAGACTGTCTGTAGCAGAACCTAGTTTTTCACACACGACATGAGCCAGTTTCCAACACATGCAATTGAGAAGTACAGATATTACCTTAATGATCCTAAGAATTGGGACAGATAGGCCTAAGCAAACACCTAAGACCTACTAGATCACACTGCTCCTGATCAGGGTCTATGCTGTTTGCAATTAAGTTTGCACCTTTTGGACTCCTTGCAGGATTGTGAACCCAATTTGTTAAAATTTTAGGAGAATTACAGCAAGTCCTCTAGGTGTCTGAATTTTTTGGATTTTTACGGTAACATAGCTTCTGATAGTAACGAGGATTTTTCTAGGCTTGGTTTTGAAGGGCCATAAAACCAAAAATTAAACCAATGACCTCTTGATCAACATCCAGATGTGCATTTGTCTGAGCAATTACAGAAGACAGGATATGTCTGGAATACCTTTTTCTTTATTTCTCCAGGAAAACATTTTGTTGTGGGTACTTGTTAGGATACTTGTTAGAACTAATTCAAGAAAATTTTCCTGCAATTATATCCTAGTTTCTCCTCCCATCTCTTTATCTGGAACTACCATTAACCTATTTTGTACCAAATGGAATCTTCCTCATATATAGCAGGAGTCCATTTCGAAATTTATGGGCGACAGATTGTATTAATTAAAACTGATTTGGAAAATTGCTGAACTTTTTGCAAACAATGTAGGCCCTGATCAGACGCAGCATTATGTGGCGTCTGATCTGGGCCTGCACTGTTTGCCAATTACCCCTTTCAGGGTTTCTCATACAAAATGGGTTAAGGACTCACAGCAAAATATGTGGACCTTGCCCCTGTACCTGCACATTATTCAAAGATCTGTTGTTGTTGACGATGATGATGATGATGATGATGATGATGATGATGATGATGATGATGATGATATGGGTAAATACTAACCTGTCTCTCCATCCTGTGTAAAGTTATCTGCCAACCATCGCTGATTAACCTGTCTGCTCTCTTCTTCATGTTTGTTCTGACGAAGTTCTTGCTCTTTTTGCTGAAAATAGAAATTTCATACACACTATGAATGATACAAAGTTGTTCAAATCATCGTTAGCTTAACCCATAAATGGCAAATCATGTCAATTGACGTAGATGCTGGTTATTTAAAAAGTCAATTTTGCAAACAGTGTGAACCAAAATCACACTGCTCTTCTAGGAGCAGTCTGATTTGGGTTCATACTGTTTGACTGTTTCCCTGTGTCCCGGCTCAAATATCAATAGTCCCGTAGTATTGTTTTCTTTTCAGAACTCGTCTTTCTGTGCCAATTTATTTGTAAAAGCTAATTAGCATGTTAAGTATTTAGAACTTTTCTGAAGTTCCATCCTCACCTAGTACCGCCACGTTTGATGTTAAGGACTATTTTTATTAAGTGAATGTTCGAAGACGCGGAAGCGCTGTAGTTGGGTCCAATACCGGAAGTAGAATTGCATTGACATAAAATTGATACAAGTATCAACTTTCAAAAACCTTTCTTGTATTTTTTTTCTTTTATGCAATATTGAAGCAGATTTATTGAAATCTGCACAAAGAGTATTCTTTTTTGTTTGTTTGAATTGAAGATTTACATCCCCATCAAGACTATTTAGGTCAATTTGGAGACATTGCTTCAAATGTTGTGTTTTTTTTACGCAAAATGAATTCTCAAGCTTACAGTCCAAACAAACCAATTGGGTTTAGATGCAGGGATGGTCCGACTTGCCCCACTTTGCCTGGGTAGGCTTAGATCTTCTAAGTGGTTTACCAGTGCTCAAATGCGGTCGGTTTCAGCTCTGAATGAAGGTATCATAAAGCCCATGTTTTGAGTTTTTGCTAAAAGCTTAATCATGTAATTGTTTCAATTATTCAAAAACAAATAAACAACTTTTGATGTAAAACAAAGTGACACTGGGTTCATTTAAATTTTTACAAGACATTTTATATTTTACAAAGACTGTCAGTCAATTTTTGATTGATTACGCATCCGAAAAACTGTAGTTCTAACAAAAAATAAGTTTTAAAAGCATACTTTATGTGTTTAAGCAAGCTTCAATAATGCGTGTTTCTGTTCAAACTAACAAGACAGACTGACAATACCTGACAGAGCGAACTCGACCAAAGTGACAACAACTATGATGAATTGTCCCTGCGACCTGTATAACCCATTGCATGCTGGGAACCTCCTAAAGGGGTACCTTGGCAAACAATGCAGGCCCAGATCAGACGCCACAGAATGCGGCGTCTGATCAGGGCCTACACTGATTGCTCACAGAATTTTGCTCCAAAAATAGAATAAAATAAAAAAAAATCAGCCTGACACCCCTTATGTAACATATGGACTTGTCCAAAATATAGCAATGGAAGAGTTCACTAGTATACAATGGGTTAAACCAATGTCATCACTCATCAGGTATAAACAGTGACTGAGAAAGAAAAAAAGTTACTTTTTGCAATCCTTATTTATGTAACTTAAATAGCCTGTCCAATAAGTAAGTGTTATATTTTTGTCAGTTTTATTTTTGTCATAGTTTTAGATTTTTCCAAAATGTTCAGTCTCAGACCTTCGAAACTAGCATGCAGTGATATGCACAAAAGAACTTATGTCCCCTTTTCTCAGGGGGATGTTAAGTTACTTTAAACTTGTAACATCCTACGCTGACACATCTACATCGTACATGTAAGTTCAGCTATTGCTTTGTTTATTGAATCCTTAAGTACGTCAAAAATTACTTAAGCATATATAATTAATCATTTTGACCGAACATAAAAATTCATTGGTTTATAATATGACATATTTCGCATTTACTTAACACTATACTGCCAGATAATTACATGTACAGTAAAATTCTGCTATTAAGACCACCTAAAATTAAGACCAATTCGGCTGTATAAAGCTTATTTAGAAGGGTGCAGTTATTCTTTCTTTGTGTTTTCTGCAAACAATGTCCTCTGGTCAGGGAACACCTTTGGGACTGTTCAAAAGTGGTCTTAAAGACCACTTTTGAACAACCACCTTTGGGACTGTTCAAAAGTGGTCTTAAAGACCACTTTTGAACATCCCCAAAGGTGGTCTCAATATAGTAATTTCTTTGTATATCAATCTCTTTATAACAAAGTTTTTGAATACTTCACAAATTCAGAAATCACAATATGGATAAAATATGCATTCCAAAATCTTGCATCAAAGCAAAAATGTATATTTTTTCTCTAAATTCTCTAAATTCTAAACCTTTTTTGCACATCAAAATAGCTATAAAAATGTAAAATCAAGATTATATGGGAAAATGAAATGTTATTTTTCCATACTTAAAATTTTATTTCAACATCAAATTTTCGCTTGGATTTAACATGAGCAATGAGCATTAAGCTCCGGTTCTCATTCATGGAGCTATATTCACTCATCCCGTGAACATGTCCATGAAATGACCCCCCCCCCCCCCCCAACCCACTTTATACATCTCGAAAACTGGGGTTTACTGCAGTATACATTAATTCTCTTATTTCTGCTCAAAGATATAGCTTGTGGGTACTTGTTAGAACCGCCTCATTGAGGCGGTTCTAACGAGCACCCACAACCTATGTTTGCAGTATAAATAAGAAAAATGTCACAGATTTTCGTCAGAAAAGGAGCCATTTTGTAGATGTGAAAAAATGCACTATGTCGCATGGGTGAATTGTCAAGACAAAACGTTACTCTATTTATATTCTGGCTTAAAAAAATGATTGTTAACACATTATGTGTTATAAGACACGGTGGAACAATTATTACAACTACATTTATTATGTACTTCATATTTCATATCTTCATCTCTAGAATGAGTAAAACCTAAATCAGCAATAAACAGGAGATGAAAGAATTCATGAAGGACTGATAAGACAATGGCCATGAAGATTGTCAGCTTGCCCCATTTTCTGATGACCTGTAATGATCTTGTGACAGAGTATGATACTTGTACTTATCAGCATAACACACAACACAGCTATCTCAACTTCTTCAGGTCACTCAGTATAGGGCAATCTAAAGTTTTTGATTTGTTTGTTTGTATTGCAGTTTAACCCTTTTAGTACCACATGGAATCTTCCTCCTTATATATAGCAGGAGTTCATTTCAAAATTTAGGGGTGTCAGGTTGTGTTTTCTTCAAAATTAATTAGGAAAATGGCTGAACTTTTTGCAAACAGTGTAGGCCCTGATCAGACGCCGCATTCTGCGGCGTCTGATCTGGGCCTGCACTGTTTGCCCGGGTACCGGTTTTGGGGTTTACGGTACCAAATGGGTTAACAGCCCAGTCAACAATATTTTAGGCCGTTTCTGAGCAGGTCAGTTAACCTATCCACACTTTTCCTGGTTAGGCTTATATGTAAGCGGTTAACCAGTATAGTGCACATTCTTTCGCCAGAAACTGACAACAGCACTTCTTCAATCAGCGGAAGGGAGAGACTGACCGCAGAAAATATTTCAGGCTCAATCTCTTGTTGCCGACCCCAGCAGGTATCCACCCCACGTCCTCCTGATCACCAGTCAGACGCGCATCCGACTACGCTACAGAGGCCAGCTTGATTTGTTTGAATCAAGGTTTTATGTCCCCGACAACATTATTTAAATCATTTTGGAGACACAGCGTCAAATTTTGTGTGACTATCACCCGACACTAGATGAAATGACACCTCAAGCCCCACCATCCAATCAAACCCATAGGGTTTATATGCATGGATGGTCCTACTCACACTTTTTTGCCTGGGCAGGCGCAGAACTTCAAAGTGAAGAGTTTATCAGTACTCATTTGCAGTCGGCTTCAGTTCTGCGTGGAAGCACTATGCAACCAAATCTATTTGTGCAGGGGCGGAAAAGCTTACATGCTTTCCTGGAGTCTGACTTCAAGTAAAATTAAACCCCTGTCTACTGAATAAACTAATTTTGCAACATCCATTTCTGCCCATCCACCAATTAAATAGCTTGAAATAATGTATCCATTCAATTCACAAACTGCATGACAAAGAGTATAAATCCAGATCAGATGGCTTTTTCTGAAGCCATCTGATCTCGAACTACACTGTCTGCAAAGATAGGGACAGTCATGTTCAGCAAGTCTAGGGTTAAACTTAACTCTTATCTAGCTGTTCACGACAACCCCTATCTTTGGAAACAGTGAAGATCCAGATCAGATGTCTTCTGAAGAAGCCATCTGATCAGGATCTACACTGTTTGGCTTTCAGTTTATGAATTTGTAGCAATAAATTTCATCAAGTAATCTGATTGGTTCAAAGTCAGAAATGGATGTGGCTAAACTGCATATTCAGCAAGATAAGGGTTAAAATTGAGCAAATCTTTCAAAATCACACCCTAAATGATCTTTGTTCTTTTTTTTTGCTAATGATAATGCTGGCATATATGCTTGATTGCTAGTTGGAGTTCAAGAGAATCAGAATTATAAAGGGTGGATAAAATGAATTTTCTCTATGCAATAATCCAGTGTGTTTGTTTGATGTTTAAAGTCCCCATCAACACTGTAAAGGTCATTTTGGAGACCTTGCTTCCAATTTTGTGGGACTTTTACCCGACATTGAGATGAAATGACATCTCAAGCCCTGTCGCCCAATGAAACCAATATGGTTTAATAGCATGGACGGTCCGCCAAGCTCTGGGGTTCCTGGACAGACTTAGATCCTCTAAGCGGTTTACCAGTACTAGTGTGCGGGCTGGATTCAGCTCTGCGTGGAAGCATCATGCAGTCCATATATTTCTTCAAGCCCCTATGGGTGGGGGCTTCCAACAATCCAGTAACTCACAGACATTACCTTTTGTCTGTCTTTCTGTAGCTCAATTTCTCTCTCTCTTTCAAGTTCTCTTCGAAGGTCTATGTCAAAGGCTTCTTTCCCTATACCCAAATCAATGTCTTGTCTCCATAACACTTCTATCAAGTCCAGATCCTGAAAATATAAAGAAGTACCATATTTTAGTGAATAGTCATGTGCATCATTCTGCCATACTCTACTACTGACTAGCTCAGCTTAGAGGGATCATTTCATCAGCGAACACTCTGATCAGACTGAAGATAGGTGCAGACTGATCATAGTCTTCACTGGAAACATAAATCTTATTGTAAGTTTTCTCATGGGTTTGATCAAATACACCTCCACTTCATTATAACATGGTTCGTTATAACACAATTTTAGATATTTATAACACGGTTTCAAGTTGAGCCCAAAAATGTACAGATTATACAGATGTACAGATATAGAAATCTATACATTATTATTTGGATATAACAGTTGTTTAACTAACATGGTTTCTGCTTTGGGCCCCAACAATAGTGTTATAAAGAGGTTGAGGTGTTTCTTTTTCTAAAACTACTGTTGTGGTCCAAAGCCTAAACTGTGTTAGTTCAAAAATTGTTATATCCACACAAGAATAACGCCCAAGGCTATGTCATGTCTGTAGGGAGCTCAAAGTCACTGAACCAACAAATGAAGGTGAAGGTGACAAGAAGGGTTGAAACATGGCTGCTTGCATAAAGGTTGCCATCCCTAAATTTAAGTGTGTACCAAGTATCATTAATGAGCTTTTATCATTCTTCAGAAACAGATTGCAACCTTCGGGTCACAGCTGGCATTGACACAGTAGTTCTTAAAGTCAATGAACTATGAAATGAAGGTCAAGGTCAAATATGGGTGTTTGCCCCCTAGATCCAAGACTACCAGGTATAGGGCTGGCTAATCGGGGCTGAAAAGATAATCGATTATCAGTCTTACCATTGCGATCGATAATCGATTAGTAATCGCTAAGGTTTCTGTCATAATTTTACCTGTCCGGCTTTCTGTCTGAGCATGACTCTTACCATATGTTGCACTTTACCATATGTATATTTGAACAGACAGGCCTGAGCAAACAGTGGAGACCCAGATGAGACGCCGCATGCGGCGTCTCATCAGGGTCTGCACTGTTTGCCGCTCATACAGCTATTTTAGGCATAACTTTGGGTAGTAAATTGTACCTATCAAGTAATCGATTAAAAGCAAATCAGAAACGATAATCATTCTTGTGGAATTTATCGACTGATTAATCGATTATACGATTAATCGTGTCAGCCTTAACCAGGTATCATCAACTCCTGAAAAATGGACTTGAACATATAGTCCACAAAGTCAGTGAACCATGAAACGTTGGTCATGTTCGTACCAAGCTCTTATATAAGGCTGCCACGATTAATCGTATAATCGATTAATCGATCGATAAATTCCACAAAAATGATTATCATTTCTGATTTGCTTTTAATCGACTATTTGATAGGTACAAATTACTACCCAAAGTTATGCCTTAAATAGCTGGATGAGTGGCAAACAGTGCAGACCCTGATGAGACGCCGCATTATGCGGCGTCTCATCTGGGTCTACACTGTTTGCTCAGGCCTGTCTGTTCAAATATATATATGGTAAAGTGCAACATATGGTTAGAGTCATGCTCAGACAGAAAGTCAGACAGGTAAAATAATGACAAAAACCTTAGCGATTACTAATCGATTATCGATCGCAATGACAGGACTGATAATCGATTATCTTTTCACTTCCGATTAGCCAGCCCTACTCTTATAGTTCATGTGAAATGGACTTGGACATACAAAATGTATGGGTGAATGCTAGTGTTGACACAGTTCACAAAGTCAGTGAACCATGAAATGAAGGTCAAGGTCAATAGGGATGCTTACACTAAAGCATTCTGTGGCGTCTGATCTGGGCCTGCACTGTTTACCAATTACTCCTTTTGGGGTTTCCGATACAAAATGGATTTAAAAATAAGAAAACATTTTGCATGTTACCTGACATGCATTTTTGCTTGGCTTTTTAATGCTTAATTTCTTCTTATTTTTTCCCCCGCAAGTTGTACCAACTACAGTATAATAATTCATCCAAATTTTGGGAGTAAAATTTCTTTCGATACAAAAAGAGACATAACCAAACTCTCAATCATATAACGCTAGACAGGTCTGATTCATATCGACCCAGGTACACTTTCAAAGGCCTTGATTTACATAAAAGATTTAACGAAATTGTTCTGCCATACTGCGCTGGCAAATATTGGGTTTCTTAATATACATCCAGGTCAGAATGAATGCTTTCAAGCGGGTTACAGGTGAAGTGGGTGTGCTCTATTTATGTGGGGGAAATTGAACAAAAGGATATTGTTCGCTTCGAAGTTCCCAATCTTCAATAAAAACAAGTTTTGACAAGCTAACGAAATGAAAAATTAGCCTCAGGGAGAATTAAAAATTGTTAGGTATATATTTAAGAGATTTTTAAACATCCTTAACCTTAGATTCGAACTTTAATCCACCAGGCCAGGAGAAACTCTGCCACCAACCAAAGCCACTAAGAATCACATCATACATTCTGTGGCAGTCCAGGTCGAATTAGACGTTACAAACCATTGCTAGCTTAACAAATCAGGCCTCATACTGACAAAGCCTTTCAAAGCCTGAAAGACCTGATTTTGCAGCTTCAACCCTTATCCTGCTGAACAAGACAAAACTACATTGCCTTGCCAAACAGTGTAGATCCTGATCAGATGGCTTTACAAGAAGCCATCTGATCAGGATTTACACTGTTTGTAATGGAGTTTGTGAAAATATAGGTATTTGGTGGACTTATAGTCCGAAATAAAGGTTAAATAGTTACGGTATTTAAACAGACTATATACACAAAAATCAGAATCTAAAAGCCTGAAATCAAGAATAAAATCAAGCTCTAAAAGCCGGAAATCCTGCAAATGCCTGAAAAATACAAGGCCTGTACATTCTGTGGCAGTCCATGTCAAATTAGACGTTACAAACCATTGCTAGACTAACAAATTTGTTAGTGGCTAAATTGTTAAACCTTCTAGTATTATAAAGAACAATAGCTAATACAGTGATATTGTTGCTTAAATAATTGTGAGTAACTTCTGCATTTGCAAAAGCTACTCACCTTTAAAACTTCTCCCTAGTTGTCTTTGAGAAAGAAATCACTGCTCTCTAAATTTCTAGACCTGTTTTATCCCTGCAAACATGGTTTTTATTTTTTTTCTTTTTGGAGTTTTGGTTTTAAGGCCCTTTCAAGATTATTTCACTGTTTCAAGTTGATTGTTAATCAGCCACCTGTGAGCAGAACCGCAGCACTCAGAGAGAAACCACCTGACCTCCCGTTGCAGGGCCTTAAGCCAGGGAGTTAGAGACCTTATGATTACGAGCCAGCACTCATACCCACAAGGCCACAGAACCCAGTCCTACCAATATCTCTGCCAGCCTTGGTAGCTCAGTCAGGACTTGGATGCGCGACTGACTGGTGATCAGGAGGGCGCAGGTTGGATACCTGCCCTGGCCACTGGCCAGCTACATTCTTTTGTGCAGGTCCAGGCATCTGATCAGGGCCTACACCGTTTGCAAAAAGTTCAACTATTTTTCCCGATAGTTTTTGAAGAAAACACAACCTGACAACCCTTAAATTTTGCAATGGACTGGAGGAAGATTCCATTTGGTACAAAAAGGGTAAAGTTACTGATGCCGAAACCAACTTGGCCTTGTTCTTCACATCTACAGCTACTGTGAAACTCTATTTTTAGTTGAACATTGTAGTTGCTTTTGCTTTGCATTACGATAACACACCCGTGCGACATAGTACATTTTTCACATCTCCAAAATGACTCTTTTTAGGATGAAAATCCGTGATATATTTCTTATAAATATTGCAAACATAGGTTGTGGGTGCTCGTTAGAACCGCCTCATTGAGGCGGTTCTAACGAGTACCCACAACCTATGTCTTGGAGCAAAAATAAGAAAAATAATGTATACCCCCGTAAACCCCAGTTTTCTCTATATGAAGTGTGGTATAGGGGGGTCTTAATTTCACGGACTTGTTCACGTGATGATTTTTTCCTCATGAAAAGTTGTCAATGAAGGTAAGAATTTGATCCTTAAGAGCAAATACAGTAAAATTCTTATATTAAGACCACCTTTGGGACTGTTCAAAAGTGGTCTGCAAGACCACTTTTGGATAGTCCCAACAGTGGTCTCCCACTAGAGCACACTGTATCAAAAATGTACCTGAAACCTTCTAAATATGCTATTAGAAGCATTAAATTTGCCTGTTACAGCTGTCTTGACCCGTGTACTGCTGAGCCCGGATATGTCTTATCTTTCAAAATATGTAGATCCAGATCAGATGGCTTCTTCGGAAGCCATCTGATCTGGATCTACATTGTTTGTCATTCAGATTGTGAATGTGTTGAAATAATTTGCATCAAGTATTCTGATTGGTTGATAATCAGTGGTGGGTGTGGCAGATTAAAATATTCAGCAGGACAAGGGTTAATAGCAGAATTTTACAGTACTTTTCTTCACAAACAAACCCAATTTCATTTTGAGCAGCTGCTAGATATTCTAAATAAAAAATTTCTGAGCAGACAAATTCTTCATGGTTGGTAGGGAGTGACAAAACAAACTAGTTTTATTTTTGCCCAATCTGTTAAGATGGGCCAAATTTAAATCAAACTGTGTTCTTTCCAATGTAAGTTTACAGTATTCAGTCACAAAGTCTTTTTTCTCAGGACATGGTCAGAATGTGCTTATATGGAATAACAGTTGGGATTATTAGCAGCTGTTCTATTGTCCAAGTTGAAATTACGGTCACTACGAGGTTAACAGAGAAAACAACAATTACCACATATAATTTGAAACATTTTTAAAACCTTCTAAATTGAGTAATTTTGAAGTAAAGCATTACAAATGGATTATTTGTTTGTTTGATTTGAGGTTTAATGTCCTCATCAATATTGTAAAGGTCATTTTGGAAACTTTGCTTCCAATTTTGTGGGATTTTGACCCGACATTGAGAAGAAATGACCTGGGCCATGCCGCCCAATGAAACCAATAGAGTTTATAAGCATAACCGGGCCGGCTCGCACCGCCTTACCGGTTCTCGTGTGCGTGTCGGTTTCAGCCCTGTGTGGAAGCATCATGTTGTCCGTATATGGATTAACGAAGTAGAGAGAATTTGGTCTGAACTGACCAGTGTCATGTTGTCAACCAATGGTTTTGCAAAACCAACTGACTACCGTAAAATCTCTGATAGACACCCGGGCCTTTATTAGAATCATAACCTTTCCTTAAGATTGGGGTGGGCGTTTATTAGAGGCCAAAAAAACCTGCAACTCACATGTGACGGTCCAAAACATGCAGTTTCTTTCTTATGGCCGCCATCTTGTTTCTCAGAAAAATGACTGGGGATACAATAGCTGTGTCTTAGAATAGAATAGTAGTTACCCCGCCCCCCCCCCCCCCCCAAATCTTTCTTCACTAAGGCCAATATTAGGGCAGAGTATTGCCCCCTAAAAGCGTATTGCAATATATTGCGATACGGCAAATCCGTATTGCAATGTAATCTAAAATTGTCTTTGATAAATGGTTAAAGAAGCCATTGCTTACAGTAACAAGCAAAAATGTGTTGATAGGCATGTAACACCTCCATCCAAACAAACAAACCAATAATATAGAAGCAGGTGCTTTAACTTTATTAATATGGTACTGATGTAAAGATAATTTTCCTTATTTCTCAACAAAACATGTGTTGTGGGTAGTCAAACTGATTTCAGAAGTAGCACAGTCTAGCATTGACTGGTTTTGTATAATTACCTGGCGAAAATTTAACTCAGGAAGCAAAGACGACGGACAGTCTATTTGGTGTACTTGTTTCCCAATAATTGAGTGTCGTTTACGGCGTATTTATAAAACCCGGGACTTGCTACGATATATCGGCCACTTAAGAACAGCGTAGCGATATACCGTACCGCAACATGCATACCGCAGTATACCGATATATCGGTATATCGTTACACCCTTAGCCAATATCATTAATGTTTTTCTCATTTTTTGTCAAACATGGCAAATACGTAAAACCTGAAGTCAGTTTGTTTGATTTTTTTAATTTCTGACCCTTTTTGGACCACAAGAGAAAAAAAGGACTTGTGTGTTTGACTATCAAGCAACAAATTAGGAAACTTTCAGCATAAGGTTAGATCGTGTTTGTTTTTTTGTCATTTTTTCCCAGTGGGCGTTTATTAGAGGCTGGTATTTTTCTGAGAATTGCTAAAAAAATGCCATTTTTAACATCCCTATCGGGGTGGTGGCGTTTATTAGAGCATGGGCTTCTAATAGAAATTTTATGGTATATTGACTAACATTTGACAGATGTAGGCAACATACATGTACATTGCATTTCAGTATTTTCTGACTCCATTAACCCTTATCACGTACATCACGTCAACAAGTACGTGAAAAGAACCCCCCTAAACCCCACTTTATAAAGAGAAAACTGAGGTTTACGGGGGTAAACATTATTTTTCTTATTTCTGCTCCAAGACATAGGTTGTGGGGAATGTGGGTACTTGTTAGAACCGCCTCACTGAGGCAGTTCAAGCGAGCACCCCTCAGCCTATGTTTTGAACATTTATAACAAAATATCAAGGATTTTCATAAAAAATTTAACCATTTTGGGGATTTGAAAAATGCACTATGTAGCGTGGGTGAGTTACCATAATGGAACATGACAACCTGTACCTTTGCAAACAGAGTAGATCATATCAGATGTCTTCTAAAGCCACCTGATCAGGAGAAGCCATCTGATCAGGATCTTATCATCTATACTATTTGTCATAAAGTTTATGAACTGAACAAATACATTACATGGAGTTATTTGATTGGTGGATAGTGAGAAATGGGTGTGGCTAATTTATTCAGCCATTTGTTCAAGGGAGACAATTTCTTTGACTTCCTGGGCATTTTACTGTCAACTTTGTCCCTTTATGAAAAGGATGTTCTCTTGCAGAAAAGAATTTGATCATCAATAGAAATTCTTCAAGACGACCAATCAACCAGTCAGTTTGGAAGCCAGGGATTATTTTCAGGCCGTGTCACAGCCCATTTGTCATCATCATCAACGGATTTTTGATTAACGTGCAGGTACAGGGGCAGCGTCCACATAAGTGGGCCCCCTTCCAGGTAGCTGGCTTGCTACACGCATGGCAGATCTTACACCAGATCTCCAGGCTTGTCTATCATGAGGATCGATAGCAGAGAGCTTCCATTCTTTGCAATCTCTTTCTGTTAGCTGCTTCCAGGTCATCTTGGGCCTTTTGTGCATTAAAATTTGTCTGGGTGCAACAGAAACCACTATTGGCCCCTATACAGTGCATAAAAATGCTATATGGCGCATCAGTGTTGGATGCCTGTGCACCATGTTTTTTTCCTGTGTTTCGTTATACCACTTCGCCGTTTTAGACCAACCCTGTTGTGGTTTACACTTCTGGTGCACTCCTTTAAAGGCAAGAAAATAGGGGTTTATTATCGATTTCAATATTTCGTCTCGATGGAGAAAACTGATCATGCCACAAAAAAAACGTGCTCAGTCCAAACCAGCGTGAAATCATCTTTCTTTACCCTGTGTCTGATTCTTCACAAAAAGCTGGTGGAATTGAGGAGCTATCGAATCTGATCACAATGATGACGAATCAGTGCCATCAGAAACCATCCCGACAGTTTCTTGTGAGATCCTTCACCCATGGCTGATTTATAAGAACAAAGTAAATAAGGTGTTCTGATCATCTCATGCAAACCCGAACATTGCTATGACTATTAACCCTTGTCCTGCTGAATATTTAAATATGTCACACCCACTACTGATTATCAGCCAATCAGATTACTTGATGCAAATTATTGCAACAAATTCATAAACTGGATGGCAAACAATGAAGATCCTGATCAGATGGCTTCTTCAGAAGCCATCTGACCTCGATCTACATTGTTTCAAAGATAAGGCATATCTTGGCTCAGCAGGACAAGGGTTAAAGGCTGACATAATTAATTGGATAATCAATTAATTGATTGATAAATTTCACAAAAATAATTATCATTACTGAATTGCTTGTAATGATTATTTGATAAAAACAATTCACTACCCAGAGTTGTGCCTAAAACAGCTGGATGAGTGGCACACGGTGCAGACCCTGTCTGATGAAACACCACATTCTGCAGCATCTCATATGGGTCTACATTGTTTGCTCAGGCCTGCCTGTTCAAACACATATAATACATGGTAAAGTACAACCTGTGGTAGGAGTCATGCTCATACAGAAAGCCAGACATGTAAAATTATGACCAAATCTTCAGTGTTACTAATCGATTATCAATCACAATGGCAGGACTGATAATCTTTTATCTTTTCAGCTCGGCTATGACCAGGCGTACTCACAGTTTTAAAGCCTCTTCCTTAACCAGGCATCTCTGACTATCAGCCATACAAATTATGTATTCTGTACTTGTTCATTTGACAATCTGCATAACAGTGAAGATCCTGATCAGATGGCTGTAGTTAAATATTGTACATTCATCAATTCTTAAATGATAAAAGGTACAGGTTAGCCATTTTTGGTTCCAAAAAAAGCAGCTTCTGAGAGCCCATGACTATAGAATGTAGACAAGCCATTTTTGGTCCAAAATTGACTACTTTTGGTGAACTTGAAAAAAGGGTCAAGGTCACCAAAATCTTATCTATTTTTGTGGAATGTTGTAATGATATACTGCACCAATTTTGACTAGAATTTATCAATTCGTTAATGAGATAGAGTGCAGACAAGCCATTTTTTCCCAAAAAATGACCGTTTTGGGGGGCCTGTGATCTTGAAAAAAAGATCAAAGTCTTCACTACCCAATGACTGCTTTCCCTCATCCTAGTTATTTATCTATGCAAGTTTGTTCAAAATCCATCCATAGGTTCAGGAGATATAGTGCTTCAAACAGGCTGCCCAGATGCCAACAGGGTCTGCACCAAAAACAATATGTCCCCCTCCCCTCCGGTGAGGGGACATAATAAATATGGTGGCTTCCTCTTAAAGCAGTTTTCAGTGGATTAAAGCTTTAAAAAAAACAATGCCAGGAGAGAAGAGATACAGGGTTCGATATTCGATAAACAGTATAAAATCGTTTTCGACAGGGACATCCGCTGGACCCCAGTGTTTTTCCCCTATAATACCAGAGTCTTTCCTAAAGGCCAAAACTATGGATTTTTTTTCCAAATAAAAAGTATAATATTTTCAAACTGATGGACAGTTGCCCCTACTCACTGCCAATTTCTTTTAACCTATCATTTCATATTTTTTTTTCTCGTTTATATTCTGTTAGAAATCTCGCTTTGATAGCAAGTCGCCGGGAGCGTCCATGTTTTTTTTGTACTATTGATGTGACTGATGTGTACGCCAGGCGGTTTACGCTAAATACTGGAGCAAAATACAAAGCAGGCATTATTAATTCTAGAGTTCTTATCACCCAGAAATAAATTTATGCTCCATAAATTTAATTACATTGATTTCAAAATAAAAAGAACTCGAAAACCTGCTTTTCGCATATACATCAGACTATAATTCTGTCTGTGATGTCTCACTTGTTTTGCCACCATTTTTATCACACAGCCCAAAACTAAAGCTGAATCTGGCAATTTAAGGGACCCAAAATTTCCAAATGATCCAATTTTTCAAGGTCATATCAAACCCCAGATCCAAGATTGAACAATGCAGCAAATAGGAGGTAATAACTTTAACTCCCTTCTGATAGCATTTTCAGATTTATTCAGTTAGTCTTTCTTTATATGTGAACAGAAAATTGTGAGTCTACATAGATAAAGGTGTCGGATCTTTAACCAGTCTTCATCTCATTTCAAATACTTCTACTGGCTGAGATAACTCCAGTATAATCTTTCACAAGTAATGTCTACGTAGCATAATAGACTCATCTGTTGGTTACTTAAAAAAAAAAATTCCCTCCCTTTTTCACCCAACATGATGAGTATCGGACACATACAACAATGAACAGGTTTTAGATACAAATAAGCTCATTAATCACACACACACAAACATGTATAACACAATCTTATATACATGTATTCAAAACCAAATACAGCGAAGCTCCACCATTAAGACCACCTGGAACCATCTTCAGATATTAAACATCAATATTTCCCAATTTGAGGGGAAAGTGACGCTATTTTGCCAAATTGAACCGAGAGGCGCACCTGTAGGACTTAAACTTGTACCATTCACCAAAAGGTGAACAAAAATTTTGACCCCTGCAACAGTGTCAACCCGGACAAGGACATCAAGAGCAAATAACGCACAGTATCGTAGGTACCAGTTCTATAGTGATGCCCCGAAAAACTCTTTCTTCCATAGAACTATTCCTCAGTGGAATAGTCTTCCATCTTCTGCAGCGAATGCCAAGACTGCAGATGAGTTCAAAGCCCACACAGTATAAGATTGAGACTCAGAGGTATGCGTTTTAGGATACCTCTGTGTTTGGATTGTAAATAGTTTTAAGGACTCATACAGAGATGATTTTTTTTTGTGTGTGCTAAATTCTAAATTTAGCCACCCACCCAACTGAGGTAATGGCCAAATGTGACCGACTCAGTATGAGAAGATAGATAGATAGGATGGATGGATGGGATTTCAGTGGCCACCAAACCCCTGGCCCATTAAGGGCCATAGAAATTTAGGTTGATGGGACCAGAGTCCAGAAGTTTATTTATAAATGGCTAGTGATGTATTGGTTAGTTACTTGTTATCAAGGAGCGTGATAGCTCAGTGGTTAGTGCACTTGCCTCTGATGCTAGAGGTCCCGGGTTCGATCCCCGGCAGCGGCGATAAAATTTCGGTGTCCGAACACGCTCCATTGGCATCATTTGCAGGGATGAATGTCATAAAAGTGCACCGTCCTTCGGATCGGGACGTTAACTGGAGGCCCCCTGTGCAGGGAGAACCATCCCCTGTGCAGGTTAAAGATCCCTACCGTAATTACATGATTACTGTGTAGGCTTTCATCCTGCAAAACCTGAGTGTATGTAATATACACCTGCGGTAATGGTCAAATGTGACCGACGCAGTATCAGAAGATAGATAGATATCTCAAAATAAAGCCTGACCCTTTCTCAAATCAAGATTTCACCCAACAGAAATGAGATTTGTCAACCATATACCCTTCATATTCAGACACATACAAGCAGATCATCTGGCTGAATTCATATGCTAAGCATGGAATATATAACATATATTCACAGTATGTACCTCAACCGTTGGATCAGAGGCTGGGCCTTGCAGGTTCTGATACAGGGGAGCTATAGCCTCTATGCTCTGTTCAAGTGTGTTGAGTAGGTTCTGTCCTTCGGCTTCTAAACTGTCTAACTGGTCATCACCATTGTTGTTGTTTATGTCTTCTCCATTTTGATTATCCTCTGATGTACTACTCTCTACAGCCCAATTATCTGGTCCTCCCACAATGAGATATGTTGGAATGTTAATGTCTCTTATGTTTGATATATGCCTCACAGATCTTAGATCATGGAAAATGGATGATGTGTATACACGGTCTAAATCTATGCTTTTTCTATGTATTTCATGAGATCCATAATAAAAATTATAAATATTGTTTTGAAAATTTGTTTGCGTATATGCAGCTGTCGGACCAAGAATAATTTCTTGAACTTCTGGGTAGTTAACATAATTATGCTGAAGGTAATCATTGAGATCTGTCCGCAGCAAACTGAGGACAATGGCTATCTGAACCAAACCGTCTGTGAAATACTGTTTTAACATTGTCAATTTGATTGAAAGAGCTACAGTCCATTTAAAAATCAGACTTGTAAGTTTTTATGGTGATTCTACATTACATGACTACCGTCGAAACGGTCTAAGCTTTTGCCATTACAGCTTTCAGGCTGTCACCTGTTCACATGTCAAAACATCAGAATATTAGAGTGCTCTGCCCCTGAATGACAACAGCTATTTATAGACCTATGAGACAAAAATGCGTTATGTTCTGAATAGAAAAATCGCTATAATTAACGAAAGAACAGGCGTTAACTTCTCTTTTTATGTCTCGCTCGCCCAGTTGATTCTGTTTTTCACTTGGCTGTCGATGTAACTCTTTAGATTCGGCAAAAAATCACGAAAATTGTCACACAATCGGCTTCCGTCTGTCTTGCCTGTGAATCAGCGCAATTGAATTTGACGTCATCCACGCGTGCGCATTCACACTATTTTACAGGTACAACTTCCGGTAATAGGTGCTCGTGACCTATATACCTGGTCACGTTACCTTAAGGGCTGTAACAAACAACAGGCCCTTAAAATAGATGTACTTGAGAATGAAAAAACAGAAATGGCAAGGCTGCTACTGCTGTAACAAATGTAGATTAGCGCCGTACCACAGAGACCGAGAGGCGCACCTGTAGACCTTAATTGTTTTTAATTAAAACAAACAAAAATATTAATTAAAAAGCAAATGTATGAATATATATACCTTTGGTCCACCCTGATGTAAGGGTGGAATGACTGGCTCTATTTCCATCATTTTTGTACTTTAATCCAAATACTTGTTCAAAATACGAGTTATCCAGTTCAGTCAACTGTTTTATTGCAATAAATTCCTAAATAGTCACAATATAATCCGAACTAAATACATGGGTCGAAGATACAACCAAAGAATACACAAAAATCACTTAATTTCGCCATGAAAATAATTTCCCCACCTTCCGTCTTAATGTCACAGGCAGTTTACCTCCAGAATGTCATTTAATGTTAGTAAATCTACCTATTTTAGGTCAGGTAATACACAGAATATGATTGGCGGAATGATCTGTCACGTGGATTTTATTAGATACATTCATATGAAAAGGTTTTAACCAACATAGCAAACTTCTTCATTATAATTATTTATCATGAAAAACCCAAGTGAGAGCAGAAAAAAATGCACTTCTAACTTGCAAGAAATTTGCAGTTCAGATCTTTAAATTCGCTGTATTTCTGAATGAAGAGTGAATTTCCCTAAAAAGGGAAATCTTTAATCAGCAAGTTTCCACCAAACCACACCATATTTCAACCATAACACACAATTTTATTTTTTGTAATGTATTTACTCGGATTCGAGGTATGTATTTTTGTATCTTGAAAAGGTATGGTGTATTTACTCATCGAGGCAATTCTAATGAACATTGACAACATACGTTTTTAAGATCGAAATTACTACCCAGCCAACATCAAAGAGCGTGCCAACGTCGGCCGCCGACAGTGCTACCACGCCGTATATATCGCTTTCTACATTCTTTGCTTGCTGAACCAACAGTGACTCGAGCTACCTCAGACTCGAACAAATTTTCTTGGTCCCCGGCAACGGTATTCTTGAGGTTCAACAGTTTGTTTGTTTTGAGGTTTAACGTCCCCGTCAACACTAGTATTTTGGGTCATTTCGGAGACGTTGTTTCAATTTTGTGTGACTTTTACCCGACATTGAGATGAAATGGCATCTCAAGCCCTACCGCCAAAACAAACCGCTAGGCTTTATACACAGGGACGGTCCGACGCGCACCACTTTTCCAGGACAGGCTTAGATCGTAGCATGATCACATGATACAGACATTTGTGGTTTACAAGTTTTTACATTATCCCATTTTGTAACAAATGCATCCTCCTTATACAGTCAACCTTCATAATAGGTCTACCTTCATTTAACGACAAAACCCGTTTCGGAGCTCTCTGGTGCAGTGGTAGCGCATCGAATTTGTGATCGAGAGGTTGGGGGTTCGAGCTTCACGCTGACCAAAGTGTTGTGTCCTTCAGCAAGACACTTCATCCACATTGCTTAAAAACTAAAATAATAAAAAAGTACTGGTTACCACACAGGAAATTCTGCTCGTAATGCTAAGATGTGAGCGAGTAGCAGTAATAGGAGAAGAAGAACTAACGACATTTCCAATGGCATGAATCTTTTGTTCAGCTCTGATCGGTGTGGGGACCCTTAGATTGGAAAAGCATATATTGAATTCATACTATCCAAATACTCCAAGAAGCAAACTGTTATAGACATAGGCGATTCTAACAAATGTCTACAATTTTTGTTTCTTTGACAGATTAAGGAGAGAAGGCCATTTCATTACACGTACCTGTCAAACTCATTGGGATTCTTTTTTCTCGTAAACGGCAAATTCTTTATAACTGAACACTGTTAAAGAGAGTGAGTGGGCGAGTGTTTCAGTTTTACGTCCCACCAACAGCTATGGTCATACGGAGACGGGACCTCCGTTTAAAGACTCATCCGAAAGTCTGAAGAAGCCCGGGATCGATCCTGGAATCCCTGGTTTATCAGGCGAGTAGCATGACCACTACACCACAGAGGCTTCTGAAAAGTGCTCAGGAACATCTATGACGCACAGTTTTATTACATTTATTTTTCGCAATAATTCTTCACTATCTCCGACGTTTCGGCTTTTTCGGCCTTTATCACGGAATTTGTCGTTATAACGAGGGACCTTTGTATATAGCAGGAGTCCATTTCAAAATTTGGGGTTTGATTGCTAAATAGATTAACCTTTGGCAATCAGTGTAGGCCCTGACCAGACGCCACCTTCTGCTGTTTGCCAGTACCCCGTCATGTTTGGGGGTTTCTTTCTCCTTACTTATCTGCTCATACTCGTAAAATCACGTTCACAAGTGCGGGTGATGAACCCTCACATAAATCGAACTTTATGTAGAGAAAACAAGGGTTACAGAGGTATACATGATCTTTTTCTTATTTTTTTTGTTCCAAGACATACGACTGTGGGTACTCGTTAGAACCTCGTTGAGGCGGCTATAACGAGCACCGCATCAATAAGAAAAATATCACAATTTAATTTTTATCAGAAAAAATAATAATTAATAAAACGTTTCGCATGTAGATTATGGAAGAATGTACTGTGTCACACGTGTGTTATCGTATCTTCGTCTTTTTTCCTCGTTTTCTGCTTAAAAAAATGATTTTATATGTGTTTGTTTGAATTGAGGTTTAACGTCCCCGTCAACGCTATTTGTGCCACATTACGAAAACACACCTATACAAATACATTGCAAACCTTATCGCCGGAAAAAGAAAATTTTAAGAATAAAAATTGAGATATTTTTCTTATTTCTGCTCAAAATATAGATTGTGGGTGCTCGTTAGAAGCGCCTCATCGAGGCGGTTCTAACGAGTGCCCACAATCTATATTTTAGAGTAGAAATAGGAAAAATAAGGTTTACCCCTGTAAACCCCAGATTTACTATATAAAAGTGGGGTTCAAGGGGTCGAAATTATATAGGCGTGTTTTCGTGATGTTTTTGTTGTCGTTGTTTCCAATTTTATGGGACTTTTACCCGAATTGAAATGAAATGACATCTCAATGAAACCATTTGGGTTTATATGCATGGACGGTCCGACTCGCATCACTTTGCCTGGGTAGGCTTAGACCTCCAGTGCTCATTTGCGATCGGTTTCAGCTCTGCTTGGAAGCACCATGCAGCCCAATCTTTTTCTCCAAGCCCCAATGGGCGGGGGTCCAACTGATTGCAGATACTCGTCGAAATGGTTCTTACGAGAATCATTGCAGAAATCAGAAAATTATTAGGGAGTATAGCCCTATTCTTAACAAGTCAAATCTGCAGACCGTACAGGTACCACGTACGCAATGCAAACAGTGCACTGTAGATCCAGATGAGATGGCTCATAACGAACGGTCTCATCATGATCTACACTGTTTGCCATCATGTTAATGGTTTAAACCAAATCCCTACACAAGAATTGAACTGTCTATACTGTTATGCTGGGCAAATATGGCACGGAACACATTACAGATGTGGAATGGATTTAGTAGCCATCAGCTTATCTTTGGTAAGAATCCAAATTTGCCCGATGTAATGACGGATGGACTGCCAGGACCTGAAGGGTCAACTTGTAGCGATACATTTGCACAGCATCTGAATGCCTTACATTCTTCACGCAGAGCCTACATCCAAACTGAGGAAAATGAAAGGATAAGGAGAGCTTTACGTGGGAAGATCAGTGCAGCTGAGGACATTTTTGAAAATGGAGACATGGTGTTCTACAAGAGAGAGAGGGGAAAGAACGATGGCTTGGGCCAGCTACAGTCGTTTTTCAAGATGGTAAGGTGGTGTTTGTGCGCCATGGTGGAATCTTTGTCAGGGTATCACCGAATAGACTGAAAAGAATAGATCAAGCTTTAGACAGAAATGAAAGCAGTGACAAGGCCCAAACTGTACAAGTTGACAACAGAAATGAAATAAATGAGGAGGAGGCAAGGGAAGAGTCATCTGTGTCAGAGGTTTTGTCAGGACTGGGTCCTGCTGATGGACAAAACTCTGGTGAACCAGAGAGAAATGCATAAAATCAGTTGTCAGTTACAGACAGAGAACTGCCAGCATTCAACTCAGAGACAGCTACAGGAGGTGTAGAGAATGATAGAGACACTCAAAGATCTAGCAGTGTGAAAGTAAATGACAGTATCAGATACAAGCTTAATAATGAATGGGTAACTGGCACAGTTCTTAGTAGAGCAGGAAAAACCACTGGAAAGTACAAAAACTGGTACAATATTAGGAATGAAAACAATGAGGAAAGAAGCGTTGATCTCGGAAGTATTCAATGGCAGAAAATATCTGAAACAGAAATCAATATTACTGAGGTTTCCAAGAGTGAGAGCTTAGGTAGTAAAGAAACAGACATTGCCAAAGAAAATGAACTGCAAAAATTGGCTCAGTTTGAAACATATGACGAAGTATCAGACTGTGGACAAAAAGATTTGTCAACACGATGGGTAATATCAAATAAGGATGGAAAAACCAAAGCCAGATTAGTTGTTAGAGGATTTGAAGAAGAGATCTTAAAAAACCACGAGATAGTCCAACAGTAGGAAAAGGAACTATGAGGCTATTGATTTCAGTTGCAGCACTTGAAAACTGGAAATTAAAAACAACTTACATAAAATCAGCTTTTCTACAAGGCAAAGAATTAGAGAGGGAGATATACATAAAACCACCAAAGGAGAGTCAAACACCACATGGCATAATCTGGAAGCTTAAACATGGTCTGTATGGGTTAAAAGACGGGGCTAGGCAGTTCTATGACAGTGTCAGAGAAGAACTGATGAAACTTGGCTTCACTCCATGTAAACTGGATCCAGCAGTATTTTATGTTCATAAAGAAAACAGGTTGAGGGGAATTCTCTGCTGTCATGTAGATGTTTTTTTACATGCTGGTGATGACGTTTTTGAAACTTTGATGAAAAAACTGAGGGGAAGGTTTTCTGCCGGAAAAATGGAGGAGAAAGAGTTCAGATATATAGGATTCAAAGTCAAGCAGCTTGAAAATAGGATAAAAATTGACCATTCTGAATATAGACAAAATGAAGAATTAAACTGTGGACCCAAAGAGAGCCTCTGACAAACAAGAGCAATTGACAGCACAAGAACAAAATACATACAGGCAGTTAGTAGGTCAGTTGAATTGGGCGTTACAGGGATCAAGGCCTGATATGGGATTTGAAATGATAAAGATGAGCACGAAGTTTAAACAAGGTACAGTAGAGGATCTGGTACGAGTCATCAAGAAAATAAGTAGGCTGAAAGACTTTCATTCCTATATGACATTTCCAAGGTTGAGCAAAACTGCTGAATTGAAAATTGCTGTTTTCACTGCTTCTTCACTGGAAAATATCAATGAAGGAACTGGCAGTACTGGTGCATTCATTATCTGGTTGAAGGACAATAGAGGGCAATGTTGTCCAATTGCCAGGCATGCACATAAAATCAAGCGTGTAGTAAGGTCTACATTAGCAGCTGAAACCTTGAGTTTGCAGGAGGGACTTGAAGCCAGTTATTACTAGCTACAGAGAGATGCTGGAGAGTGTACTAGGGGTTAAGCCGAGAACCATTATGATTGAGGCTACGTTGACAATAAGAGCATCATTGAAGTTATACTGTCTACAAGGCTGGTTGATGACAAACGGCTTCGAGTGGATGTAGCAGTTATCAAGGAATCACTGCAGCTGCATGATGTGAACAAGATCCAGTGGACACCAGGACATTTGCAGTTGGCAAACCCGATGACCAAACAAGGTGCATCAGGGTTTAATCTACTGAAGGTGTTGCAGTCTGGACAGATGATAAATGAACTGTGTTGCTGAGAACTAATCATAATGCTTTCTATTAAGTTTTTTTATTATCTTTTTAGCTTAATAGGGCCATTTGATAAGTTAAAAATTATACTACTTTTCCTTTTGAAACATTTTAATAATTAGCATCTTTTTATTTTTCCTCAACTTTAAATTCCATTTGAATTTAAATCTCTTTGCAACAGTAGTTTCAGCAAATTAAAAAGAAAAGAAAAAAAAGAAAATATAATAAATGTTAATTACTATCAGGTTAGGTAACTCTTCTATATCTGTTGTTAAAATACTCTTAAATGCTAGAGTTACTGTTACTGATTATTCTTAACTGTGACGTCACGAACGTCATGGAAACGACGTAACGTCATAGAGTTATGGAATGTCCACCATTGTTGTAAATAAAGTGTGTTGCTACTTCTAAGAAGTTTTCCTTGTGTTTAGCACTCAATGCTCACTTTTATAGTGCTGCCTCACTGAAGTATCAGGTCCCAGACACATTACATGATACCACACCCAGTCACATTATCCCGACACTGGGTCGACCAGTCCTAGCTCTACCCCGTAAATCTGAGTGACAAGCAAGGAGCAGTGAACAAGACCATGAAATGAATACCCCAAACCCCAATTTATATAAAGAAAACTGCGCTTTATGGGGTTTACATTATTTTTCTTATTTCACTTCCTAGACATAGCTTGTGGGTACTTGATAGAACAGCCACAATGAGGCGGTTCTAATGAGCATCCTTAACCTATGTTTGGATTAAAAATAAGAAAAATATCACAAAGCTTTACCAGAAAATAACTGTTTTTGACACATGGAAGATTGCACCATGTCAAACAGATATGTCACTGTGTACAGACAGATTAGAGACTTGCTCCAAAAAAAAAGAAAAGAAAGAAAATGTGTTCAATTGGCACTGCTCAGACTTGGAACATCTGTTCTGGGCCTGCACTGTTTGCCAGTATCCAGTTTATGGGATTATGGTACCAAATGGGTTAATGTGACGACACGGATCATAACTGAATACACGTAGTCAGGTACATTTACTGTGGGATTTTGTAAAAAGAGTACAAGAAAAAATGTTAACAATTTATTTTTCTTGCTAAAAACAATAGCATGTGATATATTTATAACTTTTTTTAATGAAATTTCTATGTATAAATATATATGGATAGAAATCTGCGGTGCCTTAACAACCTAACATATATATGGTAGATAATTACATGTTTAAAGAACTACCTTAATGATCCTTAGAATTAGGACAGATAGGCGGAAGCAAACAGTGCAGACCCAAATCAGTCTGATCAGGGTCTAAACTGTTTGCAATTTCCATCTGCACCTTTTTGACTCCTTGCTGAACCATGAAACAAATTTGTTAAAATTTTAGAAGAATTACAGCAAGTCTTTAAGGTGTCCAAATTTTCAGGATTTTTACAGTAGACAACCCTTAAAGCAGATGTGTTCACCAGTGCCACTATGGCCCCGATAGCTCAGTAAGTAGAGTGTCCGCTCCGGGGAACGGGAGGTCACGGGTTCGATCCCAGGCCGCGACATACCAAAGTCGTTAACAATGGTACTAGCTGCTCCTCGATTGACACTCAGATTTACAGGGTAGAGCTAGGACTGGTCGACTCAGTGTCAGGATAATGTAACTGGGTGTGGTATCATGTAATGTGTCTGGGACATGATACTTCAGTGAGGCAGCACTATAAAAGTGAGCATTGAGCTCCCTGTCGCAACCAGACACCGTCAAGATATGACTGAAAAATTGTTGAAAGCGACGTTAAACCCGAATTTACACACACACACACATCACCAACGCCACAATGTTTGAGCTTATAAAGGGCAAGCAACTCTTCCAATAATACTCCAATGTTTGTTTGTTTTGTTTGATTTGAGGTTTAACGTCCCCCGTCAACACAGTATAGGTCATTTTGGAGACGTTGCTTGCAATTTTGTGGGACTTTTACCCGACATTGAGATGAAAGGACATCTCAAGCCCTGTCGCCCAATGAAACCAATAGGGTTTATAAGCATGGGCGGTCCGCCTCGCACCGTGGTACCTGGACAGGCTTAGATCCTCTAAGCGGTTTAGCAATACTAGTATGCAGATTGTTTCAGCTCTGCGTGGAAGCATCATGCAGCCCATCTATTTCTTCAAGGACCGATGGGAATACAATACTCCAATAGAAGTTCTCTTACTTTTATGCTAATTATCATTAAAAATAGGAGGGCATATGAAGTGTGATGAACACATGTACATGTATATACAAACTAGAAAAGTGAAAAATGTCAATCACCCCAAACAGGTCTTGTAGCAACAAGGTGACTGGGAGAATGTTAAGGGAAGACATGGCTCAGATGTTAATAGAGGACTGCTCTTTAAACCTTATCCTACTGAATAAATTAATCTGCCAAAACCCATTTCTGACTATCAACCAATCAATCACTTGGTATAGTTAGTATATCCATTCAAATTCACAAGCTGAATGACAAACAGTGTATATCCTGATCAGATGGCTTCTTTAGAAGTCATCTGATCAGGATCTACACTGTTTGCAAAGGTAAAGGAAAATAAGGGCAAGGAAAGAAAATTCTTTCCTCTAAGAGTAGATTCCTTTTTTCATAGGGGGAGCATATAGACCACTATATAGACCATCCCATGTCCGAAAAGCTGTATCTCTTGAAAAACTTTGAGATGTACCCACTTCCCTTAACCCATTATCAGCCTGGTATATCTGTTTGAATTGAGGTATTACATCCCAATCAACACTATTTAGGTCATTATAATTCCAATTTGGTTGGACTTATGAGATGAAATGACATCTCAAGCCATATCCCTCAAACAGACCAATAGGATTTATATGCAGGGACAGTCTTATGCGTACCACTTTGCCTGGGAAGGCTTAGACCATCTAAGAGGTTTACCAGTACTCATGTGTGGTCAATTTCAGCACTGTCTGGAATCACCATGAAGCCCAATCTATTTCTCTAAGCCCTGATTGGCAGGGGCCTCACAGGTACCAGGTACAAACAGGGAAGATCAAGATGAGACTGCCTTACAATGAGTATCTCATCAAGATCAACACTGTTAACAATTTTGACAAACTATCCTATTAATAAGAATGGATGGGTCTCAGTTAAATTATGGAAGAGTCCACTTCAGATACAAAGATGGGGGTGGGGGGAGAAAAAACTCAGGGGTGAAAAGGCTAACTTAACAAATGAAATGTATACAATGAGCTAAATTTTAATCCTTATCCTGCTGAAAATAATAACCCCTACCCCTACCTTTGCAAACAGTCCAGATCCAGATCAGATGGCTTCTGAAGAAGCCATCTGATCAGGATCTACGCTGTTTGTCATTCAGTTTGTGAATTTGAATGGATACATGATATCAAGTACCCGGTAATTTCATTTGCTGACAATCAGATATGTGTGTGGCTAAATTAATTTATTCAGCAGGACAAGGGTTAATGGGAACAATACTACAGTAAGGCACAGTTCTAAGGTAAATTCACATTACCTCCATATGGCACTTAGTACAAGATCAAAATATTAAGCATAAAAATCCCAATAGCTATCTGTGCGTAGTGATATATAAACTAGTCTGGGGAAACAGACATCAGCTTCTTCAATACTTGAACTTGTTATACTACAAAGAAATTTCCAAGCTTTTGATTGGACAGCACAAGGGCAATTATTTTCCATATACCCTGTGAGCAAAAATATATACCCCTCTCACCCTTGCCTTCGCTGAATTGCGATGTCCGCCATCTGGGATTTACCGCAGTTGATAAGAAATACATCCAAAATAATTTCATGCACCAGAATAATTTCGAGCCAATAAGCACATAAACAAAAAGATCTTTGATTGTTTTTCATTCGTTCTGTACTTTATTTCATTCTTTTCCAATATAAAACTCCTTCTAACATGATATTAACATTTACCCAACTGAAAACATTGATCAACTTAGTTCGTGCAGAAGGGTGCATTTGATGACGTCACATGTAACTATTTACGTCTGACATCATCTCCTACAAAAGAATCCTTTGGAAAACATTGCAACAAAATATAAAATGTCGCCAAAAAACTTCCCAGTATAACAAATCTGTAATTCTGATTTTTGATAAAGAACATGGGATCACATTTCCCACCTGAAAGCAATATTTACCATTGCCTAAGGGCTTGGGCAAATATCAATGTTGGGCGGGGAACTTGATCCCTTGTTCCCTATCAAGGATCAAAATAACTTAATATGTATAGTACAGGCGTCTGTGGCCTAATGGGTAAGAGCCCTGATTGTGTGTGTGTGCATGTGTGTGTGTGCATGCATGGGCACGTACATGCAAGGGTGTGCATGCATGCGTGTGCATGCATGCAATGGGTGTGTGCATGGATGCACAGTTGTGTTCTTGCATGTCTGCATACATGGATGGGTGTGTGCATGCATGCATGGGTGTCTAGATTCATGGGTGTGTGAATGCATGTGTGCGTATGTGCATCCACACAATCAAACAGCTTGACAACATTCTTCACAAGAACAAACCCTTACCGGCAGACAATGTATTGATACAAACAAAAGATCTCATGAAAGACACATAAAACCATAAATTATATACATGTACTTGCATATGGAAATGCCTTTACACCTCCAAACACAAAAGCACCAAGAAACAATTTCTCTTAAGCCATGACATGGGGGAAAATCTCCCTCTGGAAATATGTGTACAAAATAATCAGCCTGCATATTCACCAAATCAGAGCAAAACCTCCCCTGAGTGCATAAGACTAATATATGAATCCACATCATGTAAACACGCCTATATAATTTTGACCCCCTTGAACCCCACTTTTATGTAGTAAAACTGGGGTTTACAGGGGTAAACCTTATTTTTCTTATTTCTGTTCTAAAATATAGATTTTGGGTACTTGTAAGAACCGCCTCGGTGAGGCGCTTCTAACAAGTACCCACAATCTATATTTTAAGCAGAAATTAGAAAAATATCACAATTTTTCATCTTCAAAATTTTGGGGTTTTTTTTGGCGGTAAAGTTTGCAATGCATAATTGTATAGGCGTGTTTTTGCAATAATATGGTATACACATCATACAGTGAAAACTGAAATGACTGCACAGATGATCTGGGTCATTGCCGGGCAGTCTGGCACATGCGTCCAAAGGCATGTTTCCTCTTTGAATAAATATGAGTATGTACAAGTGATATAATAAAATACATCATACAGAAAATTTATCTATATAATTAGGTCCGGGCATATATGTCCAAAGGCATGTTGCCTCTTTGAATAAATATGAGTATGTACAAATGATATAAAAATACAAATGTATATATAATTAGGTAGCAGTATTTGTTAGAATCAGGTAAGCACTATAGAAATGGTGATTTGTCACATGTGCCAATTATTTTAAAATTCTTACCCAATCTTAGCAAAACAGCAGTATTTTTGTCAACTAGCCTTTTCACAACTGATGTGTGTGTGTGTGTGTGTGTGTGTGTGTGTGTGTGTGTGTGTGTGTGAGGTTTACGTCCTACCAACAGATAAGGTCATACCGAGATGGGACGTCGGTTTAGACTCATCCAAGTCTGGTGAAGCCTGGAATCGAACCCACAACCTCTGGTTTATGAGGTGAATAGCATAGCCACTAAACCACCAAGGCTTCTTTATGCGGCTCTTACACTGTCCCGACTTTGACCATGATTGTCCACGACCAATGGGGACCATGAAAATCGTGGCAAATTGGGGCATACACTGATCCGATATCACTACACTACGAATACTCACGACATTGCTACGACACTTCTACGAACAATCACGATTGCTGTACGATAATGGAGCCGATTTACAACGATCCTCCACAATCGACCATGATGTCTTACGATCCTCTAGGATTCTTCTACGACTGCACCATGATTGCTTCAAGATATCAGACGATCATACACAATTTCTCACTATCCCTGCAAGACTGCTCTACGACCAAGGCCGATTTGGCACGATGATCAAAGACTCAGTACGATCATGGAGGATTCGATACTCACGATTAACCAAGACTTCTCCCAATTCGTCAGGCTTTATAACGATCTGGGTATATAAAAGTGTTCATCAAATGCACAGTGTCATTCAGTTTCAACCATTTCTGTAGAGAGCATCTGACGAAAATGTTTTTGCAGCCAGGTCAAAGGCTTCCGTATCTACAAAATTTAGTTCAGCTCGAACAAGACATGATCGAAAATGACATTGCAATGGCTGAACAACTGGAGGTGCAGAGGAACAGGAGGAGGAGACGCTATTGTGTCAGGCCATGGACAGCAAGAAGGCCTTTATTGGGGCAGTATGAGCGACTTTTGCATGAGCTCAGAGACGAAGACATTCCAGCATTTAAGAACTTTATTCGAACGGAACCTGCTATGTTCCAAGAGCTCATTATGCGACTGGGCAAGAGAATAGCCAAGAATGACACCTGGTATCGCAAGGCGCTGGATCCAGGCCTAAAACTCGCCACAACACTACGGTACCTAGCATCAAGAGATAGCTATAAATCATTAATGTATGGTTTTAGAGAAGCAGACAGCACCATATCGTTGGTAGTATGCGATGTTTGTCAAGCAATTATTGATGAATACGCGGAGGTGATTGCTTGCCCTACAACACCAGAGGAGTGGAGCCAGATAGTGGAACAGTTCGGAAGACGATGGAACTTCCATCACACTGTTGGAGCACTTGATGGCAAACATATAGCCATAAAATGTCCGAGAAATGGCGGGTCAATGTACTACAATTACAAGGGGTTCCATTCCATTGTCTTAATGGCACTGGTTGACACCGAACACCATTCAACAAGTTCTTCTTCTTGTTCATCGTAAAGTTTAAGAACTTTTCCTTCTTTTTAGGTGAAGGGCACTGCTCGTGCTGAGGGCTCTCTTCCCTGGTTCCCTGCGTCTCTTGCTGTTGTTTTTCTGTGCACCATCAGGCGGCCTTACCTCTACGGTGACCCGGACCGAGCAAGCAGCAGGTTTGCCTTTCTTTTTGGCAGGCGCTTTTATTTTTGAATCCCTAGGAGGCATGATCGATGTGCTCTTCACGAGTTAGTGACAGTTGACCATAGTTACTTGGGTAATTATATCTACAAAGTCACGTGGAGAAAGCAGTGCGTTTGACGTAGTGTCGAGATAAATCGTGCCAGTGTCTTCATCAATCGTACTGCATTCCTGGTGAATCTTGCATTGTTGTGAGCAGTCTTCGTGATATCGTAGTAGATCCTACGGCAGTCGCAACGGAATCATAGAGGCATCGTAGATGATCTTGTCTTGTCATAGCTCAATCGTGGTAGAATTCAGTCACGATTATTCACGATTGGCCACGATTACCACGACGACGGTTCACGACTGAGCTACGATTTCTTTACGACCACTCTCTGATTTGAAAAAATGATGCCGACTCGTCATGAATGTTTTGAACATGTCCAAAACAGTCGTGGTCACTTCCGAACTATCAAGATCAACCACGATTCCTCAAGATCTCTGCCGACTTCTCTACGACATTGTTCACGATTTACCACGATTTAAAAAATCGTCTAAGTCGTTGCAAAAATCGTGACAGTGTAAGAGCCCCTTTACAACTGATATCCATGTGACTTCTACTGACTACTAAAATCATATGGTATGCGAATTAAATATATGAGTGCAATAAAAATGAAGGACTAGGAACCACTGTAAAAATCCTAAAACTTCGGAAACTTTGAGAAATTGCTATAATTCTCACTGGTTTGTTTCGCAATCTAGCAAGGAGTCAAAAAAAGTGGAGACGGAATGGCAAACAGTGTAGACCCTGATCAGACTGCTCCTGAAGGAGCAGTCTGATCTGGGTCTAAACTGTTTGCTTAGGCAATGTTTGTCCCAATACTTAGGATCATTAAGGCACTGGCAAGTGTTTTTTCATGAATGAATTGCCTAGGGTCCCAAACTGGGACATTGGTAGAGAATGAAGACCCAGGTCATGTATGATCACAGTCTACACTGCTGCTTAAAAGTGCAGAAATTTAAGGGTGTACATACATTTTACCATCCTACACTCAAACACAACCAACTAGTGTTGCCTATAGGGCTGGCTAACCACAGCTAAAATGACAATTGATTATCAGCCCTGCCATTTGGGTCGATGATCGATTAGTAATCACTGGAGATTCGGTCATAATTTTACCTTTCTGGCAGTCTGTCTAATGACCCTTACCATATGTTTATGTATTTGGACAGTGTAGATCCAGATGAGATTCATTACTTTAAAATGATATTTTTAATGTTTCTTAATGTACATTGTGTTCATTAGAGTCGCGTCACTGAGGTGGTTTTATGAGAACGTCCAATCTATATTACTTCAAATATAGATTGTGAGTACAGTGTAGTTTTTGTCAATTCTCCATAAAACCCTATGCTGTGGGTATTTTAAATTTTATTAGAACCACCTCCCCAGGGCGGTTCTAATGAGTACCCACAACATAGGTTTATATGGAGAAATAAGGAAAACTATCCTTCAATTATTACAAAATAAGCACCTGATCTGTTGCTATGTTTTTGAGCTAATAAAAAGGGAAAAAAATGAATATGCAAACTCCACTTTTTTTTAAAAAAGTTGGGTTTACAAGGGTATTCACTGTATGGGCATGTAAACATAATTATAACAAATTACATAACAGCTGAATGACTTCTCAAACAAACATGAAAATGGGTTTCCCTGGCCTAGTAATCATTAGGTCTCTCACTGATGTTGCTTCACTCCCTCCTTCTGTCGCATGTGAGATGCTGTCTTTTGTTTGTTTGTTTGATTGATTTGAGGTTTAATGTCCCTGTCAACACTGTATAGGTCATTTTGGAGACATTGCTTCCAATTTTTTGGGACTTTTACCAGACATTGAGATGAAATGACATCTCAAGCCCTGTCACCCAATGAAACCAATAGGGTTTATAAGCATGGACGGTCTGGCTGGCACCGCTTTGCCTCGGCAGGCTTAGATTCTCTACGTGGATTACCAGTACTCGTGTGCAGTCGGCTTCAGCTCTGTGTGGAAGCATCATGCAGCCCATCTATTTCTTCAAGCCCTGATGGGTGGGGGCTGGTGAGATTCTGTCACTTGCGAGACACCAAGTTCTGCAACAGGTCGTATATTGTTTTTTTCTAGGTACTCAACTTTTTGCCAACCTCTTGTTAACAACCAGCTCGAAATGTGTGAAATAATCTTGAAACCATAAAACCAAAAACAAAACAAGTTATATGAGACCAAATTTTAACTGATACTGTAACATGACATACATGTAACCCAATACTTGTATTTACATCAATCAACATTTGAGAAAGCCCTATAAATAGTTCAATATGAGATATGTATGTGTATAAAAGCAAGATTAGACATCTGATAATAAAGTAGAAAACCTCTTGTTTAAATTATAGATCTACAAACCACACCACCGTGTGTACTTGTCAGTCAATGAAGGTGGCAATCAAATTCTGAAAATATATTTTAATCCTTATCCCATCTTTCAAGACAACCCCTACCTTTGCAAACAGTGTAGATCCAGATCAGATGGCTTCTGAAGAAGCCATCTGATCAGGATCAACACAATTTGATATTCAGTTCGTGAATTTCAATGAAAACATTATCTCATGTAATCTGTTTGGCTGAGAGTCAGAAATGGGTGTGGCTAATAAAATTATTCAGCAGGATAAAGACACATCTAGTCCTGAACCTGAATCCAGCTGGACTTCATTTTAAAATTTAGGGGTGCCTGACTTGTTTTCAAAAATTTATTTAGAAAATGGCTTTTTGCAAATAGGGAAGACCCAGATCAGATGCAACCTTCTCAGCCTGCACTGCCTGCCAGTTTCTCCATTTTGGGGGTTTTCCATATAAATAATAGGGGTAAACTGACCAATCAACTGTTTGGCATTTTATGGAGTGGAGGGGGTGGGGCATGGACTCGGCACACCTTGGGGAACCCCCAGGTTGGCATAAATACATATGGCTGAAAGAAGTTTACTCAAGGAACATTTCTATAAATATTTTGTCAAAATATCTGCAAAGGCTTGGCAGTGAGTGAGCGTTTGAGTTTTATGTCCCACTAACAGCTAAGGTCATAAGGAGACGGGACCTCAGTTTAAAGACTCGTCCGAAAGTCTTGAGAAGCCCGGGATCGATCCTGCGACCCCTGGTTTGCAAGGCGAGTAGCGTAACCACTACACCACGGAAGCTTCTAAAGGCTTGGCAGTAATTGCGGTTTTTCTATTTTCCCCATTATAAGTCTACAAGTCATAGCAACCAAACAAACAAGCCAATTTTGCTTAAAAACAAAAACTTTCAACCCCCTAGCCCAAGGATGCTAAAGATGAAATTTGGGCTGAATTGGCCCAATGGCTTCTGAGGAGATGTCGTTTGAAAGAGTTGACATCAAACGACAGGCGAAGACGATGGCAGACAACTGCCTATCCTATAAGCTCCCCGGAGCCTTCGGCACTGCTGAGCTAAAAACTACACATCGATTACCTCTCTTCAACATCCTAAATGAGATTCTTCAAATACCCCACAACCTCTTTATAACACTACTGCTGGGGTCCAAAAAAAGAAATTAGGTTAGTTAAATAAAACCATGGTATACCCAAACAAATACATATAGATTGTATAGAAAAATGGCCATTAATGGTTGTTTTTCTATATAATCTTTACATTTTGGGGATCCAACTGTAAACAATGTAATACTCAAATCTGAGTTATAAAGAACATAAAGGATCTTACATGAGTGCTCATGTATTATTGAATTTATTAAACGAGTTGAGGTAAAGGGATAAAATGCGAGGCTTTGCCGAGCATTTTATCCCTTTTCCTCAACGAGTTTAATAAATTCAATAATACATGAGCACGAATGCAAGATTCTATTTATCATATGACGTTTAAAACGCATTTTATTCACGATTGTTTAACAAAAATGTCAATATTCCGCCATTAGTAAACGCGACGTCGTTAAGGACGTCGTACATGTAACGTTAAGGGACGTATCTAGCTAATTTGGATATTTAATCCACTAGTGGATTATCGAAAATATTACATGGCGTTATTACACTCTCAGATGCGACTTCATATGATAAAGTGCTATAATGTGTACCCGTATATTAACAGTTCTGATATAAAGAAAAAATATTCATGTTAATGTATTTCACAACTTGGCATATACACAGCTATTACCAAGGAAAATCTACAGAAGAACTTCTTTTCTAATTTAATATCCTTGAGAATACTAACACATTGGACTGATGCCTATAATTTCTGTCAAAGGGAGACTATTAAAACGGGCAGTACTGTAATGATTTCTAAGTATTGGGACAGATAGGCCTAAGCAAACAGTGCAGATCCAGATCAGACTGCTCCAGTCTGATCAGGGTCTACACTGTTTGCCATTCCATCTGCACTTTTGGGACTCTTTGCTGGATCATGAAACAAATTTGGTAAAATTTTAGGAGAATTTTAGCAAGTCCTCAAGGTGTCGAAATTCTTAGGACTTTTACGGTTCTGAAATTTTACAACTTAGATCATATGATATACATTGTATACACAGATATCTACAGCCGAACTTCTTTTCTATTTTAATATCATAAGAAAGTTAACACATAAAATTAATGCCTATAATTTTAGTCAAAGGGAGGCTATTCGAACAGGAAGTAGCTCAGATATGGGCCACACACAAGTTTTCTTCTTTTCAAGTTGTTCCTCCGAACTTCAGGGCCCAGTTGTTCAAAGCGTCATTAGCTTAAAGAGCTCATTAAGGGTCAAACTGTTGACAGTTCTAGCAGGTACGATATCTATAATTCTGGTATTTTTGCTGAAAAAATGTGAGTAACTTTTGCTCCCATCTTTTCTGCCAAAATATTTATTTTTGCTGAAAAAATGTGAGTAGCTTTTGCATATGTAAAAGCTACTCATATTTCATCTGCCAAAATATTATCTTTGCCAAATAAAATGATCAAAGGTTTAACCTTTTGTTAACTAACAATGTCATTAGTTTTGAGCAACTGACCCAAGCTCTATAACAAGGCAATGACAACAGTGGTTAACACACCTTTGTGCCACAATGCATCCTTTCATGAAATTTTCTGATGTTAAAAATCTTTTGTCTTTTTTTTTTTTTTTTTTGCTGAGGTGGTTCTAACGAGTACCCACAAACTATGCTTTTTGAGCAAAAGATACAAGGATGGTTTTCTTTGAAAGTGGCAGCTGCAGTCTTTAAGGTGTAGCCACTGACAAAATATGCAGGACATTAGAAGAAGTAAAAGGTGTAACAAAATTTGATATTCAAAATGAGATAAATATGATATTAATGAGATAAATTTAGTAATTTATGTTTTTTTAAGCAAAACAAAAGTAAAACAAGAGGGCCATGATGGCCCTGGATCGCTTACCTGATCCATAGTGTAACAAGTGGGCCCCAGAGAGGGCCATTATTGGCCCCAGGGCTTTAATGTGCATAATGTTGAGGGAGGTCTTAAAGGTGAAGCTTCATACCAAACATCAACAAAGGCTATAATTTGAACAATCTTGGCAAAGGTCCACTAGATGAAGCTACACATCAAATATCAAAGACCTGGGCCTTGCGGTTTCAGAGAAGAAGATTTTTTTAAAGATATTCCCTACATAAGCCTATGCAAAACCAAATGGTCCCGGTGCTATATAAATCTATGTAAAACCAAAGAGCCCCGGGGAGGGGGCATTTGTGGCCCCTGCACTATAATTTGAACAATCTTGGTAGAGGTCCACTAGATAAAGCTCCTTACTAAATATCAAAGGCCTTGCCCTTGCAGTTTCAGAGAAGATTTTTAAAGATTTCCCTATATAAGTCTATGTAAAACCAAAGGGCCCCGGAGCGGGGACATTTTTTGCCCCAGCACTATAATTTGAACAGTCTTGGTAGGGGTCCACTAGATGAAGCTTCATACCAAATATCAAAGTCCTGGGCCTTGCG
This sequence comes from Lucinisca nassula, assembly GCA_963580285.1. NCBI lineage: Eukaryota > Metazoa > Mollusca > Bivalvia > Lucinida > Lucinidae > Lucinisca > Lucinisca nassula. Next base: position 80,555,721 of record OY757019.1, on the reverse strand, counting down.
GTTTCAGAGAAGAAGATTTTTAAAGATTTTCCCTATATAAGCCTATGTAAAACCAAAGGGCCCCGGGGTGGGGACATTTTTGGCCTCAGCACTATAATTTGAATAATCTTATTAGGGGTCCTTTAGATGAAGCTTCATACCAAATATAAAAGACCTAGGCCTTGTGGTTTCAGAGAAGAAGATTTTTAAAGATTTTCCCTATATAAGCCCATGTAAAACCAAAGGGCCCCGGGGTGGGGGCATTTTTGCCCCAGCACTATAATTTGAACAATCTTGGTAGGGGTCCACTAGATGAAGCTTCATACCAAATATCAAAGTCCTGGGCCTTGTGGTTTCAGAGATGAAGATTTATAAAGATTTTCCCTATATAAGCCTATGTAAAACCAAAGGGCCCCGGGGCGGGGGCATTTTTGGCCCCTGCACTATAATTTGAACAAACTTGGTAGGGGTCCACTAGATGAAGCTTCATACCAAATATCAAAGACCTGGGCCTTGTGGTTTCAGAGAAGAAGATTTTTAAAGATTTTCCCTATATAAGCCTATGTAAAACCAAAGGGCCCCGGGGCGGGGGCATTTTTTGGCCCAGCACTATAATTTGAACAATCTTGGTAGGGGTCCACTAGATGAAGCTTCATACCAAATATCAAAGACCTGGGCCTTGTGGTTTCAGAGAAGAAGATTTTTAAAGATTTTCCCTATATAAGCCTATGTAAAACCAAAGGGCCCCCGGGCCGGGGCATTTTTGGCCCCAGCACTATATTTTGAACAATCTTGGTAGGGGTCCACCAGATGAAGCTTCATACCAAATATCAAAGACCTGGGCCTTGTGGTTTCAGAGAAGAAGATTTTTTAAGTTTTTGGTGAAAAAAATCTATTTTTGGGTCCTGTGACCTAGATGTGCAACGGACCGGAACCATTTGAACAATTTTGAAAGGGGACCACCTAAGGATCATTCCTGTGAAGTTTGGTCAAAATCCGATCAGTGGTTTAGGAGGAGATGATGTTTAAAGAAATTGTTTACGGACGCACGCACGACAGACGACGGACAAAAAGTGATCCCAAAAGCTCACCTCGTCACTACGTGACGGTGAGCTAAAAAATAATAATATATATATCATAGTAAACTGCACTTTTCTCTAAATAAAGTGGCGTTTTCAAAGGTATTCATAATGGGGATGTGTAAACATGTCAATAGAACGAACATTTTTCTTTGAAAGTGGCAAGGAAGATTTTCTTTTCAAAGTGGCAGCTACAGCCTTTAAGGTGTAGCCACTGACAATACATACAGAACACTACAGGAAGTAAAATGTGTACAAAATACAAAATTTGATACAAAATGAGATAAATATGATGTTACTGAGATAAATTTAATATTAACCCCTAAGGCACTAAGCACAATGACTGCAAATGATGTTTTCTATTAATTTGTATTACATGTATTATTATTCAGAGAAATCATCATGTGAACAAGTACGTAAAATAAAGACCCCCCCTAAACCCCTCTTGATATAGAGAAAACTGGGGTTTACGGAGGTAAAAATTATTTTCCTTATTTCTGTTCCAAGACTTAGGTTTTGGGTACTCGTTAGAACTGCCTCAATGAGGCGGTTCAAACGAGGACCAAAAACCTTTGTTTGGAGTATAAATAAGAAAAATATCACAAATTTTCATCAGAAAAATTGCCTTTTTTTTGAGGTTTGAAAAATGCACTATATCACACAGATGTGTTATCGCAATGTAAAGAAGTAAGGTTATATATTTCATCTGAATCATCTGCATAGCAGATGTGTCAAGCCTTATTTAGCACAAAGAAAAAGAATACAATGTTGTCTGCATTATTCTGCCGAGAGCATTAAGACCTAAAATAACTAAATCACAGGCAAAAAAAGAACAATGCTGTAGTTAAATATTTTCTTGATATAAGCACTATAAAATATATGTTTACCATCAAATTTTTCTACATAGAGATAAGGTGGGTATTTGGTCATAACTAAAAGATAACTTTCCATATTTCACCATATAAAGCTACATTTGAACCACCTCACTGAGGCTGTTCAAATGAATTCCCACAACGTACGTGTTTAACAGAGAATGGACAAAAATTATCCTTTAACTCATTGTACGAGGGTAGGCTGAAAAGTTCTGAGCCTGACCAAGATCCAATGGTTTGTCCATGCTGAAAGTGCCTTATTTTTCAGCATAGTCTCCCTTCCTGACCACACACTTCCTCCAGCGATGTTTGAGTCCTTGGATTCCAGTGGTATAGAAGGTCTCATCTTGGTCCCTGAAAAGCTCCTCCACAGCAGCTATCACCTCCTCGTCTGACCGATAATGCTGCCCAGCCAAGTGCTTTTTCATGTTTGGAAACAGGAAATAATCTCATGGAGCTAGATCAGGTGAATACGGAGGGTGATCGAAAAGTGTGAAGCCACAGTCATGCACAGCAGCCATTGCGACAACCGATTTATGAGCAGGCGCATTGTCCTGATGGAACAAGATCCCTTTTGTCAATTTTCTGGGTTGTTTAGCCTTAATTGCCTTTCGCAATTGTTTTAGCAGATCTGCATAATACTCCCCATTAATTGTTCTGCCCTTTTGAAGGTAATCTATGAATATTATACCCTTGGTATCCCAGAACACTGATGCCATCACCTTCCCTGCAGAGGAGACGACCTTTGCCTTCTTTGGAGGGGGTGAGCCAGGGTGGGTCGCCCACACCGGTCATCATCTTCAAGGCTGTCCTTGCCCATCTTAAAATTTGCTGCCCACCTTTTCACGGTTGCATACGAAGGAGCATCATCCCCTAATGTAGCAACCATATCGGCATGAATGTCCTTAGGAGCTAACCCCTTTTTATGGAGGTACTTGATGACACCACGATGCCAGATTTTGTCCATTTTCTCAAAAACATGCTAGTATCAATTTTCAAAGTCTAGAATTTCCATGTTATTGCAGGTAAACTTGAACATCATTTGGGTCAAATCAAGTAATAAAGGTTTGGATTTAATGAATACAAAACTTCATGGCTGTTCGATGCCTGCTTCTTGGTCAGGCTCAGAACTTTTCAGCCTACCCTCGTATACTGGTGGACAAGGCCATTGATATATGTTGAACAGGTTCATTTTTATTCTATTTCTGACAGAAAATTCTGTTAGCAAATAGTGCAAGCCCTGATCAGACGCCACATTCTGCAGCATCTGATCTGGGTTCTACACTGTTTGCCAAAGTACCCCTTTAGGGGTTTCCCTGCATGCAGTGGGTTAATCATCACCAAATAACCACCTTATCTGTTGCTATGGTGCACAGTCAATGCCATTTTGTGCAGGGGAGACAAACATTGTGAATAATGCGTTCTGTAAGATATTTTTTGAAAGAGTTGCCTCCCCACTTCATTCCCTTATCAGAAATGGATACAACAGCAGATATTTCCACCATTTTTCAATGGGAGACAGCTTTCAGAACTTCCTGTTTGCTTTTCTATAAGCTCTGTCCCATGGAAAAGGGGGTCTACACTTAAAGGAAAGAATTTGCTCCTGTGGAGCAAATTCTTTCCTTTAAGAGTTGACCCCTTGGACATATGAGACAATAATACATCTCTAAGAGTTGCCTCCCCTGAAGGTGTATCTATTACCCTTAAAGTTGGGTGTGGGTGTGTGTGTGTGAGTGAATGGGGCAGGCTGTATTACAGATCTTGATCAAGCCCAAAGAATCTGCTTCCAGCAGAGTTTCATACTTTTCAGAGTAACAAAGGGAGAAATGGCAGATCTAAGGGAACTAATTTTTCCAAATCAGTGCATTGTTCATTTCACATCTGTAGACACCAAAGCGTGTAAACTTTGATGGGCCTGATTTCATTTTGATTTCTTGAAACATTATTCAATACATCCTAAAATCCAGTCTGTCAGCTGCTAAACAAGGTATAAATTCAAAACACAAAATTGTGAACATTTCATTGCAGGCCTATGCAGCATTCAATTAGAACACATTTAATATGTCAAGAACATACACCAATGGATGAGTTGATGTACACTGATTGATCAAGTCCTAGAATTCTTTGATAAATGGCATTTGATTGACAAGCTTGATGAAAACTAGAGCTGTCAGAGGATCTGACCACAGCCCCGCAGCAGCACTATTAGAGGAGAAAGACCCAAGTGCTGAAATATTTTGAATTCAAACTTAGATAACATCACTATAGGATATGGTATGTGGCAACGGAAAACTTATGATGGGATTTAATTCCATGAGTTATGGGCCATAACCCCTGACTACGGTATACATGTCCAGGTGTGTATCAGGTTTCAATTCTGTAACCCTTTCAGTTTTTGAGAATAGGTGTAAGTTGCAACAAAGAATGGCAAAATTTGAAAACCAATCAAGGGACATAATTCCAAGAGTTGGTCACTATTTGGCTACTACTGAAGAACGACCACAAGCACAAAAGTTATCAAGCAAAATGCATTTTAAAATCTGAAAGCCTGTCAAAAGGACATGACTCAGACCATTCTGGACCATTGACCCCTATTCCATTATTGTCCATATTTATACAAAGTTTCAGCTTTCTAGCTTTCATAGTTCCTGAGAAAGCGGTTATGAAAATTATCAAGAATGGCAAAATTTGAAAACTTAACAAGGGACATAACTCCGAGAGTTATGTGCCCTTAGTCACTATTCTGCTCCTACACTTTCCTTACCTCAGAGACCAAGTGCGTTATAAGTTTCATTGAAGTAGGACAACAAACATAAAAGTTATAAAGCAAATATGCAAAATGCATTTAAATATTTGAAAACCTATCAAGGGACATAACTCAGAGAGATATGGGCCCTTGGTCACTATTCTGCTGCTACACCTTCTTTACCTTAGAGACCAAGTGTAGAATAAGTTTCAATGAATTAGGACTACAAACATAGAAGTTATTTAGCAACTTGCATTTTAATTTTGCAGTCATGGAATCAGAGAGTCACAGAATCACGGAGTCAAGGAATGATGGCAAATCCAGTATATCCCCACATTATGAAAGTGGAGCTATAAAAATTGTTTATATGGGTTTAACACAGTTTTGGATATAACCTAGCAAGCAGTCGATGTTGACTCAATGATGAAAATGTTTCAACGATGTGTGGCTATGTGTAAGTTCACTATCATGACAACCCCATTAAAAACTATTTTACTTTTCATTCTACTATGGATACAAGTCATTATCACATGTTCTTTGTATGCCTCCCGACTATATCTTTACAAAGGACTCTACTATAGCATTAATAAGTTTTGTTTGTTTGTTTGTATTGGAGTTTAACGGCCCAGTCAACACTATTTAGATCATTTTTGAGCCGGCCAGTTTACCTATCCACTTTTCCTGGGCACGCTTGTACGTAAGCAGTTAACCAGTACAGTGCACATTCTTTCGCAAGAAACTTACAACTGCCCTTCTTGAATCAGAGGAAGGGAGAGAATGACTATAGAAAAGATTTCATGCTCAATCTCCACGAAAGAATGTTGCCGACCCAAGCAGGAATTGAACAGCCTCCTCCTGATCGCCAATTAGACTCGCACCCGACTGAGCTACCGACCCCGGCAGCATAAATAAGTAGTAAATTTCATATTGTACCATGTAGTTTTACAGGAAAACATGCACACTGAATCAAGAATGCCCTAGGTTCCCCATAAACTGGCCTTTCTACAGAGTATCACACATTCAAAGATGCATCAATAAAAATAATATGATTTAACTATTTATAACACTATTGCTAGAGTCCAAACAACCTCACTGTATCACCACATTTGCGACTAAAGCAGAAACTGCAACAGCAAAACAACATGCAGATTGTGTAGAAAAATGACCATATATCGGCATTTTTCTATACAATCTATACATTTTTAGATCTATCTCTAACCCTTTAAGTTTGTTTGATTTGAGGTTTAACGTCCCCGTCAACACTGTAAAGGTCATTTTGGAGACGTTGCTTCCAATTTTGTAGGATTTTTTACCTGACATTGAGATGAAATGACTTCTCAAGCCCTCTCGGCCAATGAAAGCAATAGGGTTTATTAGCATGGACGGTCAGCCACACACTGCGGTTCCTGGGCAGGCTTAGATCCTGTAAGCAATGTACCAGTACTAGTGTGTGGCCCAGATTCAGCTCTGCATGGAAGCATCATGCAGCCCATATATTTCTTCAAGCCCCTATGGGCGGGGACAGGCGTTAAAACGTAACGTAAGGAAAATGTTTTAAAGAGGTTGTGGCGCAGTTTGCATGATTGAGCAGAAACAAAGAAAATACTGTATACATCTACAAACCCCATAATCTTTGCTATAAAGTGGGTCTTGCAAGGATGTTCATTATATGAACTTGTTTATCTGATTTAAATACATGAATACACTAGATACCGTAAAATTCCTATATTAAGACTACCTTTGAGACTTTGAAACAGTCCTAAAAGGTGGTCCCTGACCAGAGAACATTGAGTGCAGAACACACGAAGAAAGAATAACTGCACCCTTCTAAATAAGCTTTTTAAAGTAGGATTACTTACCCCATTGTATGCAGGGAACCCCCTAAAGGGGTACCTTGGCAAACAGTGCAGGCCCAGATCAGATGCCGAAGAATGTGGCGTCTGATCAGGGCCTGCACTATTTGCTAACAGAATTTTCCATCAAAAATACAATAAAAACAACACAAATAGGCCTGATACCCCATATATGACAAATGGACTTGTCCAACATATAGCACTGGAAGAGTCCACTAGTACACAATGGGTTAATTTTAGGTGGTCTTAATAGTGAAATTTTACTGTACAAGAATACAAATTCAATACAACTTATATTTTCTTCACATAAAACAATACAACATACTTCAATAGAAAAACATGTACAAAAGTAACCAGATCACAACCTGTGAATAATGATGATGAACTCTGAGAATGCTCGTAAAAAAAAAAGATATAAAAATATAGCTTTATATACAGACTCAACAGTCTATCTAATGCTATAATATCAACAACAACTTGGCATTCTGGGTGAACTAATTGAGCCGAAAACATACCAACAAATCATTATACCCTTGGAACTCCTCATAACAAGGAAGATTGAGGATAGTTAGCCCTTATCCTGCTGAATAAATTAATTTAGTCATACCCTTTGCTGACTATCAACCAATCAAATTGCTTGATGTTATGTATTCGTTCAATTTACAAGCTGCATGACAAACAGTGAAAATCCAGATCAGATGGCTTCTTCAGAAGCCACCTGATCGGGATTTACACTGTTTGCAAATGTAGGTGGGGGGGGGTGTGTGTGTGGGGGGGGGGGGGGGGGGGGGGGTATCATGTTCAGCCGGATAAGGATTAAGCATTGCCTGCATGACTAACTCCATTAGACAGCATATTCAAAGCATTTCTTTTATTTGTTTACCTTCAACTCTTTCCAGATTTTCGAGAGTCTCCCCTCTTCCTCAGGGTTATATGGACATCGCATTTACATTTTACATGACATTCCATTGGTTATTATTTTTACACCCTTAAGCAAAAAATTCTAAAATTGGGCATTTCCATATATTTTTTCAGACAAAACAAGGCATAACATTACAATGTGAATTGTCTGCCACAATACATATATGTGTCAAGCCTTTTTTCAGAACAATAAGAAAGCAAAAAGTGTCTGTGAAAGCCCACTTACACCCCCTTTAGATCATTGGTAATGCTGCCAACTTAAAGGTCTTTTCATCATGTGAACAAGTCCATGAAATAAAGACCCCCTAAACCCCTGCTTTATATAGAGAAAACTGGGGTTTACGGGGATATACATTATTTTTCTTATTTCTGCTCCAAGACATAGGTTATGGGTGCTCGTTAGAAGCGCCTTAATGAGGTGGTTCTAATGACCACCAACAACCTATGTTTGCAGTATAAGTAATAGAAATAGCATGGATTTTCATCAGAAAAGCAGCCATTTTGGAGGTGTGAAAAAATGCACTTTGTCACAAGAGTCTGTTATCGTAATGCAACATATTCTATTTTTACTGTATTTTCATTGAAAAACAAGGCTTGACATTTACATATGAACCATCGGCCCAGGCTTAACAGTGCAAACTAATTTGCTTGACTTGACATTAATTGTTAATAGTTTGCTAGGCAGACACAAATAGATTTCATGTAAAGCCTCTTTTTTGCTGAAAATAAGAAAAAAAATACTTTGAAAACATGCTTAGTGCTAGAAGGGTAAAGGGAAATGAAAGAAATATTATCTGCAATTTAACCAATAAAGCACCATGCTGAGCAGTCAGCGTTGTATATTTTGGTTATTTTTCTCAGAAAATTGGATTTGACATTTCATGTCAACCGTCTTCCCAGCAGACAATTCAAATGAAATGTCAAGCTTTATTTTTTTTTTTCTGAAAATAAGAAAACAATAACAATACACAAACCTTTTTGTAACACTGTTCAATATACGGTACATAACAACAGATAAGGTGTGTTTTTGTGATAACTGAAGGATAGTTTATCTTATTTCTCCATATAAACCTATGTTGTGAGTTTCATCAGAACTGCCTCCTCGAGGCGGTTCTAATGAATACCCACAACATAGGTTTTAATGGAGAATTGACAAAAACTATCCTTCAATTATCACAAAATACAAACCTTATCTGTCGCTATGATAAACAAACACAACATCCTTTTGGATATAACATGGTTTAATGACGGATAACAAAAATGTATACATTATATAGGAAAATGACTCAAAATGGTCATGTCTCTATGTAGTCCATACATTAATGGTCATTTTTCTATATAATGTATACTTTTTGTTTGTCTATAACGCATGTTTAATTTACATAGTTTCTGCTTTGGATATAATAACAGTGTTAATAACAGGTTGTGCTATAGAGGAAAATACTGTCTGCTATCGTCTTCATTGGTATTTTGGCCATTAGCCTACCAATCACAACCATTGTCGTCTGCCGTTACTTTAAAAGCAATTGTTGCAAACAGTGTGGACCCAGATCAGACTGCTCCTTTTGGAGCAGTCTGATCTGGGTCCACACTGTTTTCCAATATGCAAAAATAGGTTTGAAATATGAGCAAGGCCATGCGGCAGACGACATAAATGAACAACATTTTCAGGTCCAGTATTTCTTCGTGTCTGAGGGTAATGGGTGTTTTTAGGGTTCACACACCCGGCAACCTTTCTACACCACACACATCTGTCCCTCTGGTCCTACATCATACGCCAGCCAAGTCCAAGCAATGCTGTGGCAACAAATGTAAGAACTGCAGCAACAGTCGTTAATGCAAAACTCCAACTTAACGCAAGGCCAATGGAAACTCCTCGGTCAGCTTCGGGTGCTGCTGTACTGATTTCAGCCGCGTAGATAATTATACCAATTAGCCCAAACAAACCTGCAAAGAAATCACATGATAAAAAGACAGGCCGTGATAAAATTGTTTCTTTGTTTAGAATTTAAAAACCCAGTCAACACTATTTAGGTCATATTGAGCCTGTCAGTTTACCTGGGCAGGCTTATACATAAGCAGTTAGCCAGTAATCTACACATTCTTTTGCCAATCAATGACAACTGTACTTCTTGTATCAGCCAAATGGAGAGAATGACTGCAGAAAAGATCTCGGAATGAATCTTAATGTTGCTGACCCCGGCAGGTATCAAATCTTGAGACCACCTATTCACCAATCAAATGTGCATCCGAATGAGCTACTGAAGTCAGCTGGCAAAATGGTACTTTTTGTAAAGGTGCCCCGCCAAGGCTAGCTATTTTCTTAAACCACAAGATCCCAGTCAAAACAAATTTCGTCTGATTTGTCGTCTGCCAGTTACTTAAAAAGTCAATGTGGCAAACAGTGTGGACCAGATCAGATTGCTCCTCTAGGAGCAGTCAGATCAGGATCCACATTATATGCCTGTATGCAAAAATAAATATTTTTGAAAAGTTTGTATGAAGATGTAGCAAACGACACAAACAGACGACATTCTCAGATGCAGGTTTTCATGGCAACATAACAGTACCAAACATGGTGTCTTACCAGAAGGCACTGGATGTAGAAAACACTGGGGAAAACAAAGCCCTTTTTTACTATTTTTTAACATTTAAGCTGCCGAGAAAAGCTGCATCTCAAAATGGTGTCTGTTTTTGTTGTCTGCTGAATCTTTTGCAGATTATTCTAACACCTTTCCGAACTCTTATTTTTGACTCCCTCTGAGAAATTTCCTATAACTGCAGACATTAGTTTATTAGGAATAATGTAAGGAGAAAATTATAATTTTATCTGTAAATGTAGGTCTAATATCCTTGATGAGGCAGCAATTCTAGTGAGTATACTGCCACAACTCCCAGATAAGGTGATTATTTCATCCGAAAAAGTACTGATATTTTTCTCATTTCTGCATGAAAACATGTTGTGGGTACTCATATTAGAAGGGTATCAATGAGGCGCTTCTAACCAGTACCCACAAGGTATGTTTTGGTGTAGAAAGAAGAAACAAGAGGCTCAATGAGCCTAAACCGCTCACCTGAGGAACTTAAGTTTTAACAATTCACAGACTTGACTACTAAATCTGCTAATAGAATCCAGCCCATTGACCCTTACAGGATATAAGTCATCATTATTGCATTGCATTCCAAGTTTGAGACTTCTAGCTTCTATAGTTCCTGAGAAATCTTTGACGAAAATTTAACATTGGTCAAAATGGAGAGAAAGAAGAATGAAAGAACAGATGAACAAATAAGCTGAGAAAGCCCAATGTCTCTTACACAAAATAAGTCATCATTATTCTATTGAATACCAAATTTGATGCTTCTAGCTTTTATAGTTCCTGAGAAATCTTTGATTAAAAATTTAACATTGGTCTATTTTCTCTATATGGAGAGAAAGAAGAATGAAGGAACAAATGAACCAGACTAGCTCCAAAACCTAATGGAGCCTTTCCCCTTGCCCAATGGTGCTACACATAAAATTTAAACAAGATTGGTCGACTGCCTTCTGAGATATGCTTCATTGAAAGTGTGGACGACGGATGGACGGACGACAGACGACGGACTCCGGAGCCTTGGTATACTATCAGCTCACTGGAGCCTTTGGCTCAGGTGAGCTAAAAATTCAAGTCGCTATTTCTGTCACAACATTTTCCCTACGTTAAGTCTATGGGCAAATTTTTTTGTCTCTCAAGGTCAAGTAACTCCGAGGTCAATATTCCGATTCGGCCCAAAATCGAACTTAACCGAGATTTTATGCCTGTCCTCGTTACCTGCAAGTTTGAAGCTGATATGAAAAAAAATAAAGTTGTTATCGTGGTCACAACATATTTTTTTATGCTCAAGGGCAGGTAACTCCAAGGCAAATATTCCGATTCGGCCCAAAATCGAACTTAACCGAGATTTTATGTCTGTCCTCGTTACCTGCAAGTTTGAAGCTGATCTGAAAAAAATTCAAGTCGCTATTGTAGTCGCAACATTTTCCCTAATTAAGTCTATGGGCAAATTTTTTGTCGCTCAAGGTCACGTAACTCCGAGGTCAATATTCCGATTCGGCCCAAAATTGAACTTAACCGAGATTTTATGCCTGTCCTCGTTACCTGCAAGTTTGAAGCTGATATGAATAAAAATAAAGTTGCTATCGTTGTCACAACATATTTTTTTATGCTCAAGGGCAGGTAACTCCAAGGCAAATAATCCGATTCGGCCCAAAATCAAACTTAACCGAGATTTTATGTCTGTCCTCGTTACCTGCAAGTTTGAAGCTGATCTGAAAAAAATTCAAGTCGCTATCGTAGTCACAACATTTTCCCTATGTAAAGTCTATGGGCAAATTTTTTGTCGCTCAAGGTCATGTAACTCCGAGGTCAATATTCCGATTCGAACTTAACTGAGATTTTATGCCTGTCCACGTTACCTGCAAGTTTGAAGCTGATCTGAATAAAAATAAAGTTGCTATCGTGGTCACAACGTATTTTTTTATGCTCAAGGGCAGGTAACTCCAAGGCAAATAATCCGATTCGGCCCAAAATCTAATTTAACCGAGATTTTATGTCTGTCCTCGTTACCTGCAAGTTTGAAGCTGATCTGAAAAAAATTCAAGTCTCTATCGTAGTCACAACATTTTCCCTATGTTAAGTCTATGGGCAAATTTTTTGTCGCTCAAGGTCACGTAACTCCGAGGTCAATATTCCGATTCGGCCCAAAATCGAACTTAACCGGGATTTTATGCCTGTCCTCGTTACCTGCAAGTTTGAAGCTGATCTGAATAAAAATAAAGTTGCTATCGTGGTCTCAACATATTTTTTCATGCTCAAGGGCAGGTAACTCCAAGGCAAATAATCCGATTCGACCCAAAATCGAACTTAACCGTGATTTTATGTCTGTCCTCGTTACCTGCAAGTTTGAAGCTGATCTGAAAAAAATTCAAGTCGCTATCGTAGTCACAACATTTTCCCTATGTTAAGTCTATGGGCAAATTTTTTGTCGCTCAAGGTCACGTAACTCCGAGGTCAATATTCCGATTCTGCCCAAAATCGAACTTAACCGAGATTTTATGCCTGTCCTTATTATCTGCAAGAATGAAGTCGATCAGAAAAAAATTGACGGAGCTAGAGTGATGACAAGCTTTTTCCTATGTTAAGTCTATGGGAGCTATATGTTGCCATGGTAACCAGAGTTCCACTCAGATCTGCATGAAAACCTTATGCAGTCTTTCCACTTGCCCAATAATGTTACACATGAAATTTGATCAAAGTCGGCCAAGTAGTCTTCAAGATATACATTTTTGAAATTCACATTAACCCTTATGCAAAAATGCACAAGGGCAGGTAACTCCTAAGTGTATGATCCGATTCTGCCAATTATCGAACTTGACCGAGATTTCATGGCTGTGCTGGCTATCTGTAAGAATGAAGCCAATCCCAACAAAATTGAAGCAGCTACAGTGATGACAACATTTTCCCCATGTTAAGTCGATAGGCAATTTTTCGGGCGCTCAAGGGGACGTAACTCTTGAGTGAATTATCTGATTCGGCCCAAAATCGAACTTGACCGAGATTTTATGCCTGTACTGGTTATCTGCAAGAATGAAGTCGATCAGAAAAAAATTGACGGAGCTAGAGTGATGACAAGCTTTTTCCTATGTGAAGTCTATGGGAGCTAGATGTTGCCATGGCAACCAGAGTTCCACTCAGATCTGCCTGAAAACCTAATGAAGCCTTTCCACTTGCCCAATAATGCGACACATGAAATTTGATCAAAGTTGGCCAAGTAGTCTTTAAGATATACATTTTTGAAATTCCCATTAACCCTAATGCAAAAACACACAAGGGCAGGTAACTCCTAAGTGAATGATCCGATTCTGCCAGTTATCGAACTTGACCGAGATTTCATGGCTGTGCTGGTTATCTGCAAGAATAAAGCCAATCTGAAAATAATTGAAGCAGCTACGGTGATGACAACATTCTCCCCATGTTAAGTCAATAGGCAATTTTTTCAACGCTCAAGGGCACGTAACTCCTGAGTGAACAAGAGGCTCAATGAGCCTAAACCGCTCACCTGAGGAACTTAAGTTTTAACAATTCACAGACTTGACTACTAAATCTGCTAATAGAATCCAGCCCATTGACCCTTACAGGATATAAGTCATGATTATTGCATTGCATTCCAAGTTTGAGACTTCTAGCTTCTATAGTTCCTGAGAAATCTTTGACGAAAATTTAACATTGGTCAAAATGGAGAGAAAGAAGAATGAAAGAACAGATGAACAAATAAGCTGAGAAAGCCCAATGTCTCTTACACAAAATAAGTCATCATTATTCTATTGAATACCAAATTTGATGCTTCTAGCTTTTATAGTTCCTGAGAAATCTTTGATTAAAAATTTAACATTGGTCTATTATCTCTATATGGAGAGAAAAAAGAATGAAGGAACAAATGAACCAGACTAGCTCCAAAACCTAATGCAGCCTTTCCCCTTGCCCAATGGTGCTACACATAAAATTTAAACAAGATTGGTCGACTGCCTTCTGAGATATGCTTCATTGAAAGTGTGGACGACGGATGGATGGACGACGGACTCCGGAGCCTTGGTATACTATCGGCTCACTGGAGCCTTTGGCTCAGGTGAGCTAAAAATTCAAGTCGCTATTTCTGTCACAACATTTTCCCTACGTTAAGTCTATGGGCAAATTTTTTTGTCTCTCAAGGTCACGTAACTCCGAGGTCAATATTCCAATTGGGCCCAAAATCGAACTTAACCGAGATTTTATGCCTGTCCTCGTTACCTGCAAGTTTGAAGCTGATATGAATAAAAATAAAGATGCTATCGTGGTCACAACGTATTTTTTTATGCTCAAGGGCAGGTAACTCCAAGGAAAATATTCTGATTCGGCCCAAAATCGACGTAGTCACAACATTTTCCCTATGTAAAGTCTATGGACAAATTTTTTGTCGCTCAAGGTCATGTAACTCCGAGGTCAATATTCCGATTCGAACTTAACTGAGATTTTATGCCTGTCCACGTTACCTGCAAGTTTGAAGCTGATCTGAATAAAAATAAAGTTGCTATCGTGGTCACAACGTATTTTTTTATGCTCAAGGGCAGGTAACTCCAAGGCAAATAATCCGATTCGGCCCAAAATCTAACTTAACCGAGATTTTATGTCTGTCCTCGTTACCTGCAAGTTTGAAGCTGATCTGAAAAAAATTCAAGTCTCTATCTTAGTCACAACATTTTCCCTATGTTAAGTCTATGGGCAAATTTTTTGTCGCTCAAGGTCACGTAACTCCGAGGTCAATATTCCGATTCGGCCCAAAATCGAACTTAACCGGGATTTTATGCCTGTCCTCGTTACCTGCAAGTTTGAAGCTGATCTGAATAAAAATAAAGTTGCTATCGTGGTCACAACGTATTTTTTCATGCTCAAGGGCAGGTAACTCCAAGGCAAATAATCCGATTCGGCCCAAAATCGAACTTAACCGTGATTTTATGTCTGTCCTCGTTACCTGCAAGTTTGAAGCTGATCTGAAAAAAAATTCAAGTCGCTATCTTAGTCACAACATTATCCCTATGTTAAGTCTATGGGCAAATTTTTTGTCGCTCAAGGTCCCGTAACTCCGAGGTCAATATTCCGATTCTGCCCAAAATCGAACTTAACCGAGATTTTATGCCTGTCTTTATTATCTGCAAGAATGAAGTCGATCAGAAAAAAATTGACGGAGCTAGAGTGATGACAAGCTTTTTCCTATGTTAAGTCTATGGGAGCTATATGTTGCCATGGTAACCAGAGTTCCACTCAGATCTGCATGAAAACCTTATGCAGTCTTTCCACTTGCCCAATAATGTTACACATGAAATTTGATCAAAGTCGGCCAAGTAGTCTTCAAGATATACATTTTTGAAATTCACATTAACCCTTATGCAAAAATGCACAAGGGCAGGTAACTCCTAAGTGTATGATCCGATTCTGCCAATTATCGAACTTGACCGAGATTTCATGGCTGTGCTGGCTATCTGTAAGAATGAAGCCAATCCTAACAAAATTGAAGCAGCTACAGTGATGACAACATTTTCCCCATGTTAAGTCGATAGGCAATTTTTCGGGCGCTCAAGGGGACGTAACTCTTGAGTGAATTATCTGATTTGGCCCAAAATCGAACTTGACCGAGATTTTATGCCTGTACTGGTTATCTGCAAGAATGAAGTCGATCAGAAAAAAATTGACGGAGCTCGAGTGATGACAAGCTTTTTCCTATGTGAAGTCTATGGGAGCTAGATGTTGCCATGGCAACCAGAGTTCCACTCAGATCTGCATGAAAACCTTATGCAGTCTTTCCACTTGCCCAATAATGTTACACATGAAATTTGATCAAAGTCGGCCAAGTAGTCTTCAAGATATACATTTTTGAAATTCACATTAACCCTTATGCAAAAATGCACAAGGGCAGGTAACTCCTAAGTGTATGATCCGATTCTGCCAATTATCGAACTTGACCGAGATTTCATGGCTGTGCTGGCTATCTGTAAGAATGAAGCCAATCCTAACAAAATTGAAGCAGCTACAGTGATGACAACATTTTCCCCATGTTAAGTCGATAGGCAATTTTTCGGGCGCTCAAGGGGACGTAACTCTTGAGTGAATTATCTGATTCGGCCCAAAATCGAACTTGACCGAGATTTTATGCCTGTACTGGTTATCTGCAAGAATGAAGTCGATCAGAAAAAAATTGACGGAGCTCGAGTGATGACAAGCTTTTTCCTATGTGAAGTCTATGGGAGCTAGATGTTGCCATGGCAACCAGAGTTCCACTCAGATCTGCCTGAAAACCTAATGAAGCCTTTCCACTTGCCCAATAATGCGACACATGAAATTTGATCAAAGTTGGCCAAGTAGTCTTTAAGATATACATTTTTGAAATTCCCATTAACCCTAATGCAAAAACACACAAGGGCAGGTAACTCCTAAGTGAATGATCCGATTCTGCCAGTTATCGAACTTGACCGAGATTTCATGGCTGTGCTGGTTATCTGCAAGAATAAAGCCAATCTGAAAATAATTGAAGCTGCTACGGTGATGACAACATTCTCCCCATGTTAAGTCAATAGGCAATTTTTTCAACGCTCAAGGGCACGTAACTCCTGAGTGAATAATCCGATTCAGCCCAAAATCGAACTTGATCGAGATTTCATGCCTGTCCTCGTTATCTGCAAGAATGAAGTCGATCAGAAAAAAATTGACGGAGCTACAGTGATGACAAGCTTTTTCCTAACGCTCAAGGGCACGTAACTCCTGAGTGAATAATCCGATTCAGCCCAAAATCGAACTTGATCGAGATTTCATGCCTGTCCTTGTAATCTGGAAGAATGAAGACGATCAGAAAAAAATTGACGGAGCTAGAGTGATGACAAACTTTTTCCTATGTTAAGTCTATGGGAGCTATTTGTTGCCATGGCAACCAGAGTTCCAATCCGATCTGCCCGAAAACAGTATGCAGCCTTTCCCCCTACCTGATAATGCTTCACATGAAATTTGATCAAGATTGGCCCACTGGTTCCGGAGATATACTTCTTTGAAAGTGTGGACGACGGACGACGACGACGATGGACGACGGACGCCGGCTCGTGGTATACAAATACCTCACATGAGCCTTCGGCTCAGGTGAGCTAATAATCCGATTCAGCCCAAAATCGAACTTGATCGAGATTTTATGCCTGTCCTCGTTATCTGCAAGAATGAAGTCGATCAGAAAAAAATTGACGGAGCTAGAGTGATGACAAGCTTTTTCCTATGTTTTTTCAACGCTCAAGGGCACGTAACTCCTGAGTGAATAATCCGATTCAGCCCAAAATCGAACTTGATCGAGATTTCATGCCTGTCCTCGTTATCTGCAAGAATGAAGACAATCAGAAAAAAATTGACGGAGCTAGAGTGATGACAAACTTTTTCCTATGTTAAGTCTATGGGAGCTATTTGTTGCCATGGCAACCAGAGTTCCAATCCGATCTGCCCGAAAACAGTATGCAGCCTTTCCCCCTACCTGATAATGCTTCACATGAAATTTGATCAAGATTGGCCCACTGGTTCCGGAGATATACTTCTTTGAAAGTGTGGACGACGGACGACGATGACGGACGACGGACGCCGGCTCGTGGTATACTAATACCTCACATGAGCCTTCGGCTCAGGTGAGCTAAAAACAAGATGGGATGTTCCACACTATCTGGGGCTATGATTATGAAGTACCTTTATTTTGATCTAATGCGAACTTGCTAAGCATTGCAATAACACGCCCATGGAACATAGCGTATTTTTTCACATCTCCAAAATGGCTTCTTTTCTGATGAATATCCATGCTATCATTCTTATTACTGCAAACATAGGTTGCGGGTGCTCGTTGGAACACATCACTGAAGTGGTTCTTTAACGGCAGATATCTTTACTAAAACTAATTGTAGTCAAAATTCTGAATAAGCCCCGAGTTATGTTATTATTGTACTGTTTATACAGTTTATAATGAGGGCCTCATGGAAGATTAGCTGTTACTGATATTTTGTGCAAAATATTGTCACCCTCTCTAAATAAAGACTTTCCTTAATTTACACTTTAATACTTTAACTTCCTTAAATACAGACATGTTAACTAAGACTAACGACATTGTTAGTTTTGAACAACTGGATTCTGTTCTTTCGTTAACAAAACTTGGCATCTCATATGTTATCTAAGGGAGGCTTGACACAACACCATTGTGTGTGTTTCTGAGTTTTACAGCCCACCTACAACTAAGATTATAGGCAGAGGGACTTTGGTTTAAAGACATATGAAAATATGGAGAAGCCCTGAATCTAACCCATGACCCCTGGTTTATGAGGTATGTAGCGTTACCACAACACCACAGAGGCTTTTCTCACAGCAATGAGGAATCTAATGTTTGTGTCGTAGTCCAAACAGGAATTTAGCCAGATCTGGAATCTGGCTAGGCCAAAAAGAATTTCTTGTTTAGCCTAGCAGATTCCGGATCTGGCTTAATTAATATTCAGTTTGCAAGATTCTGGACCTGGCTAAACTCTGTTTAGTCCAAATAAGAATTCCTATTTGACTAGGCAGATTCCAGATCTGGCTAAAATAATAATTAGTTTAGCAAGATTCTAAATCTGGCTAAACTCTGTTTAGTCCAAATAAGAATTCCTATTAGGCTAGGCTATCCAGGTTCTGGATTTGGCTAAATTCCCTGTTGAACTATGACATTTACACCAGGCTACATATGGATGCCCAACACATAAGAAATTAACCCTTGTCCTGCTGAGCCCGGATATGTCTTATCTTTCAAACAATGTAGATCCAGATCAGATGGCTTCTGAAGAAGCCATCTGATCAGGATCTTCATTGTTTGTCATTCAGTTAATGAATTTGTTGCAATGATTTGCATCAAGAAATCTGATTGTTTGATAATCAGTGGTTGGTGTGGCATATTTAAATATTCAGCAGGTCAAGGGTTAACAAGTTCTTACCAGCTAGAAAACCTGTGATTAAGTAAGCTATAGCCAATAACTGTCTCTTGTTTTCTACTTTTAGGAAAGCCCAAACTCCAGTGATAATGATACAAGTAGCACCAAATAAAACGGCTAAAATGATTTGCATCAAGAAATCTGATTGTTTGATAATCAGTGGTTGGTGTGGCATATTTAAATATTCAGCAGGTCAAGGGTTAACAAGTTCTTACCAGCTAGAAAACCTGTGATTAAGTAAGCTATAGCCAATAACTGTCTCTTGTTTTCTACTTTTAGGAAAGCCCAAACTCCAGTGATAATGATACAAGTAGCACCAAATAAAACGGCTAAAATTACCATAGCTCGCACTGCTAGTAAAAAACCTGGAAACAGAATTATATCAAAATGAGTCACAATACATTTTCACTTCTTTATAACATTTTATAGTAGCAGTCCAAAACAGAAATTGTGTTTATATTGTTATATTTGAACAAAAATGCATACTGGAAGATCATACAGATCATATGCCATTTGTGGCATCTATCTTTAAACCATTGTATATCCAAATTGATATAATAATTATTCTAATGCGTTTACATATGTAACATAATATCTGATTGGATAACATCAAAAATTTGCGACAGTATATTCTGTCAGAAACCAAACGCCATCATATAACGTTGCTTTCCATTGGTTGATATTTGTTTTTACCCAGCTCACTGCGCTTGCCATTTTGAGTAAAAAGAACATTTTAGTGAATAAGTGCAACAGAATGGGGATAACTTTATTGAAAATTTTCATTTGTGGAGGAAAATTGTCGGTTTTAAAGTCACAAATTCCGTTTTAGGGCTCCGATGACGCATCACCGTAAAACGAAATTTCCAACCGTAAAACCGCCTATTTACCTCCCCAGATGACCATTTTGAAAACAGTTATCCCCTAATTAACATTCTAGGATTTATGAGCAGGGAAGGGGCCACAAGCTCAAGTGAGCTGAGCAGGAAAATTTTTTATCACCTTGAGGTTTGGGCACAGCTGTTCAAAGCATTGTTATCTTAACCCATTGTATACTAGTGGACTCTTCTATTGCTTTATGTTGGACAAGTCCATTTGTCATATAAGGGATGTCAGACCATTTTTTTCTTGTTTTTATTTAATTTTTGAAGGAAAATTCTGTTAGCAAATATTGCAGGCCCTGATCAGACCCCGTATTCTACGGTGTCTGATCATGGCCTGCATTGTTTGCCAAGGTACCCCTTTAGGGGTTTCCCACATATAATGGGATAATGAGCTCATAAGTGATCAAAATGTTAACTGTTCTAGCAAGCAAAATGCATTACAGTGGTAATTTTGCTGAAAAACTTTGAGCAGCTTTTGCATTTGCTTTGAGAGATGTAAATGTTACTTTGAGTGTCAGACTTAACAGTGTTGCCCTGAACAAAGCAGTAAATCTTTTTATAATTCCATCACAACGCCATTGCAGAACTTAGGTCATTTTAAACAACGTTCTGAACTATCCACCATTTTGGTTTTAAGGTTTAATATGGAGTTTTGGCGAATTTTCATCACAATTAACCATTGAAATCATAAGTTATGCAAGTTAACCATCCACGGTTATTTCATTGTACTATATTTACTGGGTCCCTGCAGGGATACAGACTAACAGGGGCCCAGTCGCCCAAAACGCCTAAGTTTTGGTCTGGGCACCTAAGTTTCGAATAAAATTGCCTATTAACTTAATGTAAAATTTGGATTTAAGGCAATCTGGGCGCCTAAAGCAAAATGCTTAGTCTGTATCCCTGCGGCCTCAGAGGATATTTGAACACTTGGCCTAGTGGCTTCATGTTCAAACAGCTTCTTCTGGAGCTGGCAAATAATAAAGCATGAAAAACCATAGATGATCCCTATCTTGGAAATTCTTTGCCATACTCTTCTTAAGGTTCTATACCATCGGCTCAATGGCAAATCCTTCTAAAGTTCAATATATCTTGTTTTTTTTCATAGACATGATTTGACAATGACACAACTACAGCCATTAACAAGAGCTGTCGCCAGACAGCATAGCTCGCCTGTTTCGCGACTTCAAGATATAAGGAAAAATTTATGAACCATGAAATATAGGTCACACTCATCTTGAT
The DNA here is from genome assembly GCA_963580285.1 of Lucinisca nassula. NCBI lineage: Eukaryota > Metazoa > Mollusca > Bivalvia > Lucinida > Lucinidae > Lucinisca > Lucinisca nassula. The sequence continues at coordinate 80,534,606 of OY757019.1, read as the reverse complement.
ATATTTGAGATCAATAATCAGGTCACATGGAACATATATTCCAGATATTACATTTCAGGATCAAATTGTATCTGAATTATAAGGCAAAATCATTGAACCATGAAAATAGGTCACAAGGACCTAGATATATTTCCATGTCAATCATCGGGTCACATGGAACTAATTATCCAGGTAAGACATTTCTCCATCAAATAGTATTCAAGATAATAGGAAAAATCACTGAACCATGAAATATAGGACACACTGACCTAGATATTAATTCAAGCTCAATCATGGGGTCACATGGAATAAATAATCCAGGTATGACATTTCTCCATCAAATAGTGTTCAAGATAATAGGCAAAATCACTGAACCATGAAATATAGGTCACACTGACCTGGATATATTTTGCGGTCAATTATAGAGTCACATGGAACTAATAATCCAGGTATGACGTTTCTCTATCAATAGTTGGCCATCCAATCCCCAAAAAGATTGATATTTTTACTTTTGATGGCAAAATTGAGTAGAGTATGGCACCCATGCTAAATGTAATCCTTGATGTGTGTCAGCAATCATAGGGGTGGATGCCACGTCTGGAAATGCGTCTGGGTCTCAGAAGTAGGTCAAAGGTCAAATGAATGCAAAATAAACATAAAACTACTCATAACTATCTTTTAACACATATTTGGGGAAATTCTTTGCTTAAAATCACCACAAAACTATTCAGGTGCAGTGAACAATGGAAAAATATTTTAAATGTACCCTCAAAGTATGTCAGTCTTGGAGGTCAGGGGTCATTTAAGTGCAAAACGCGTGAAAAATGGATGTTTTTTTTTTCATCAAATTTTGTCATATTCAGTATAAAGATGTGTTAATGACCAGTATTTATTTTCAAAATATTAAAATACATTTTTTACGTTTATTTGATTAGAAAACCTGCCTGAGTACATGGATATGGGTTAAATGGGATGAAAAGGGATCATACTAATGTTACAGACTTGAATCATTGATGATCTACGATATTGATATAGCACTGGATTCTTTCTTTGTGACTTTGTTTCAGCCATGGGTCTGAAACATTGCCTTTGCGCAACTTAGTCAAAGCGCGACTTCCGGTGAGCTATCCTGTCCGTCGACAGGTCTTTTCAGTCAGACCCCGCCCCCAGCTGACTGAACCGGGTCGCCATGCCGGTTTTATCATGGTTTATCTTTTACAACATAGACAGCCATTGCTAAAACAGACAAGAGGGCCATGATGGCCCTGGATCGCTCACCTGATCCATAGTGTAACAAGTGGGCCCCAGAGAGGGCCATTATTGGCCCTAGGGCTTTAATGTGCATAATGTTGAGGGAGGTCTTAAAGGTGAAGCTTCATACCAAACATCAACAAAGGCTATAATTTGAACAATCTTGGCAAAGGTCCACTAGATGAAGCTACACATCAAATATCAAAGAACTGGGCGTTGCGGTTTCAGAGAAGAAGATTTTTTTTAAAGATATTCCCTACATAAGCCTCTGCAAAACCAAATGGCCCCGGGGCTATATAAATCTATGTAAAACCAAAGGGCCCCGGGGTGGGGGCATTTGTGGCCCCAGGGCTATAATTTGAACAATCTTGGTAGAGGTCCATTAGATGAAGCTTCATACCAAATTTCAAAGTCCTGGGCCTTGTGGTTTCAGAGAAGAAGTTTTTAAAGATTATCCCAATATAAGCCTATGTAAAACCAAAGGGCCCCGGGGCGGGACCACTTTTGGCCCCAGCACTATAATTTGAATCATCTTGGTAGGGGTCCTTTAGAAGAAGCTTCATACCAAATATAAAAGACCTAGGACATGTGGTTTCAGAGAAGAAGATTTTTAAAGATTTTCCCTATATAAGTCTATGTAAAACCAAAAGGGCCCGGAGCAGGGGCATTTTTGGCCCAAGGGCTATAATTTGATAATCTGAACAATCTTGGTAGGGTCCACTAGATGAAGCTTCATACCTAACATCAAAGTCCAGGGCCTTGCGGTTTCAGAGAAGAAGATTTTTAAAGATTTTCCCTATATAAGCCCATGTAAAACCAAAGGGCCCCGGGACAGGGGCATTTTTTGCCCCAGCACTATAATTTGAACAATCTTGGAAGTGTTCCACTAGATGAAGCTTTATACCAAATATCAAAGTCCTGGGCCTTGTGGTTTCAAAGAAGAAGATTTTTAAAGATTTTCCCTATATAAGCCAATGTAAAACCAAAGGGCCCCGGCGCGGGGGCATATTTGGCCCCAGCACTATAATTTGAACAATCTTGGTAGGGATCCACTAGATGAAGCTTCATACCAAATATCAAAGACTTGGGCCTTGTGGTTTCAGAGAAGAAGATTTTTAAAGATTTTCCCTATATAAGCCAATGTAAAACCAAAGGGCCCCGTGGCGGGGGCATTTTTTGTCCCAGCACTATAATTTGAACAATCTTGGTAGGGGTCCACTAGATGAAGCTTCATACCAAATATCAAAGTCCTCGGCCTTGTGGTTTCAGAGAAGAAGATTTTTAAAGATTTTCCCTATATAAGCCTATGTAAAACCAAAGGGCCCCAGGGCGGGGGCATTTTTGGCCCCAGCACTATAATTTGAACAATCTTGGTAGGGGTCCACTAGATGAAGCTTCATACCAAATATCAAAGACCTGGGCCTTGTGGTTTCAGAGAAGAAGATTTTTTAAGTTTTTGGTGAAAAAATCTATTTTTGGCTCCTGTGACCAAGATGTGCAACGGACCGGAACCATTTGAACAACTTTGAAAGGGGACCACCTAAGGATCATTCCTGTGAAGTTTGGTCAAAATCCGATCAGTGGTTTAGGAGGAGATGTCGTTTAAAGAAATTGTTTACGCACGCACGGACGCACGCACGCACGGACGCACGACGGACGACGGACAAAAAGTGATCCCAAAAGCTCACCTCGTCACTACGTGACGGTGAGCTAAAAAGGCGATATAAAACAATTTCACAAGCATTAAACTGTTTCTCTATTATGAGCAGGACCGATTTTAACACATTTCTTTGTATTCGACAATAAAAAATCAAACTTTAACCTTATCCCCTTAATTAAAATGTTGCATCTCGGATAATCGGCAATAGTTAAACCAATTGACAAACTTTATGCGTGACTAAGCAGATGCAAAAAAGATTGATAGTTTTACTTTTGATAGAAAACTTGAGTCGAGTATAGCACCCATGCTAAATGTAATCCTTGATGTGTGTCAACAATCATAGGTCTGGATGCCACGTCTGAAAATGCGCCCGAGGCTCAGAAGTAGGTCAAAGGTCAAATGAGTGCAAAATAAACATGAAACTACTCAAAACTCTCTTTTAACGTATATTTGGGGAAAGTGTTTGCTTAAAATCACCATAAAACTATTCAGGTGCAGTGAACAATGGAAAATTATTTTAAACGTGCCCTCAAAGTATGTCAGTCTTATAGGTAAGGGGTCATTTAAGAACAAAACTCGTGAAAAAAATGGATGTTTGCTAATCAAATTTTGTCATATTTAGCATAAGGCTGTGTATTTATCATCCAAAAAAATAAAAATACATTTGTTACGTGTATTTGGTTGTCAAAGACAGATTTGAATTCCTTAAGTTGCTATCAAAGATGGCTGTTAGACAGTTATTCACTTCTCTTATAAAAGCTCCCATCAATGGCACCAGAGGGAAAGACGCACAAAAATAAATTAACTAGACCCGAATCGAAACATCAATAGCGGAAAGCCAGAAGGACAGTTACTTTACCACAAAATGGCCAATTGGCTATCCAAAACAAAATAATATAAGCAATACACGCACTCAAAGACAAATGAAAATAAGGAGAACGGCCTTGGAATGGTCAGTGGAACGAATTCATGGGCGGGGGGGGGGGGGGGGGGGGGGGGGTTAAATCGATTTTATGCAGCTGCAATCCTCGCCCTTACTTCCGTCGCGATTTAGACAAGTAATTTGTTCCGTCCGCATGAAGGCCTCCTAACTCATCAGTGCAACACCTCCGAGAACACAAAAATCAAACAACCACAGGGATGAAACAATGGTGAGGACTGGACAGAAAGAAACCACTGAAATGCTGGAGCAAAAGAAAACCAACAGTTAGACTCCGATGAACCCGACCAGAGACAGAGCATCAGGCACCAACCAACATTACATAAAATTAAATTCTTTCTAACTGTCAGTAAGTCTTTACACTGGAACCGTCATAGAATCTGAGGCCTGCCGAGGCAAAGTTGTGCGAGTCGGACCGTGCATGCATATAAACATTACATTAGTTTCATTGGGCGGCAGGGCTTGAGACTCCATTTCATATCAATGTCGGGCAAAGTCCCACAAAATTGGAAGCAACGTAGAATCTGAGGCCTGACCCACCAACGTACAATTAAAGCGGGGAAGCAAAGTTGCCAATCGTGATTGGGTTAAATACCATGCATGCAGTCTGTCGTAAAACATTTATGTTGTACCCAATCGAGGCTTGAAGAAATAGATGGGCTGCATGATGCTTCCACGCAGAGCTGAAACCGACCGCACACGAATACTGGTAAACGGCTGAGAGGAACTGAGCCTGCCCTGGCAAAGCGGTACGAGTCGGACCGTCCATGCTTATAAACCCTATTGGTTTCATTGGGCGACAAGGCTTGTCGGGCTCTTGTCTCATCGGAGTCTAACTGTTGGTTTTCTTTTGCTCCAGCATTTCAGTGGTTTCTTGCTGTCGAGTCCTCACCGTTGTCTCACCTCTGTGGTTCTTTGATTTTTGTGTTCACGGAGATGTTGCTCTGATGAGTTAGGAGGCCTTCATGCGGACTGAACAAATTATTTGTCTAAATCGCGACGGAAGTAAGGGCGAGGATTGTGGCCACGTAAAATCGATTTAAGCCCCCCAGTGGAAATCTTCCACTGACCGTTCCAAGGCGGCTCTTCTGTGGCGATTTATTTATGTTGTTGTTTGTTACTTACTGTGTGTATCACTTGTGTCTTTTAATTTTGGATGGCCATATGGCCATTTTGTGGGAAAGTAACTGTCCTTATGGCCTTCCTTTGTTTAGGTTTCTATTATGGTCTGGTCGCTTAATGTTTGTATTTCTTTCCCTTTGGTGTCTTTTATTTGTGGAGTTAGTTAATTGTATCAATTCCTGATCTTTGTTTTACTTCTACTTGTCATCTCTGTGGTTGTTTGATTATTTGTGTTCACGGAGATGTTGCACTGATGAGTTAGGAGGCCTTCATGCAGACTGAACAAATTTTTTGTCTAAATCACGACGGAAGTAAGGGCGAGGATTGTGGCCACGTAAAATCGATTTAAGCCCGCCAGTGGAATTCGTTTCCGCTGACCGTTCCAAGGCGGTTATTCTGTCGCGGTTTATTTTTGTTATGGTTTGTCTTTGGGTGTTTCTGTCGCTTATATTTTATTTTGGATAGCCTATTTGCCATTTTGTGGGAAAGTAACTGTCCTTTTGGCTTTCCGCTATTGATGTTTCCATTAGGTCTGTTGTTTCAATTTTGCGTTTCTTTCCCTTCGGTGTCTCTGATGGGAGCTGTGGGCTGATTGTATCGATTCCTGATCATTGCCTCCATTTCTATTTTGTGGTGTCATTTCACCTCAAGCAACGTCTCCAAAATGACGTCTATAGGGTTGACGGGGACGTTAAACCTAAAAAAAAAACAAGAGGACCATGATGGCCCTGGATCGCTCACCTGATCCATATTGTACAAACGGAATTGTGGGTAATATATGGTGGTGTGGAGGGTTTGAGCAATTTTGGTTGGACCCAAAGACCATTTCTGTGAAATTAATCCAAAATCAGTCTGTCTGTTTAGGAGCAGAAGTCATTTTGAGAAGTACATGTAGAAGTCATTTTTGATGAAATGACATCTCAATCCCTGCCGCCCAATGAAACCAATGGGGTTTAAATGCACAGATGGTTCCACTCGCACCACTTTGCCTGGACAGGCTAAGACCTTCAAAGTGGTTTTACTAATACTCCAATAGAAGCACCTTGCAGCCAAGGTGGGTGGGGGCCAAAACTTTCAAAAGCCATCTGTCTCTAAAAGGTAGCAATTTTATAGGAATGTTCCATGAGTGACCCTCTAACAAAATTGCTCAAAATATTTTGCTTAACTGAGCATTATGGCCACCACAGCTAAAAACCTCAAACCTCATTCCTGTCAAATAATTTCATAATCCATCCACTGGTTAAGGAGACGAAGTCGTTTAAAGGTTTTTTTCTATTTTTAGCTCTGGCAGCCTATCTTGTTCACCACAGCGGAACGGTTTGAGCAATTTTGGTAGAGGGTCACCCAAGGAACATTCCTGTGAAGTAATTTCAAAATCCATCCACTGGTTAAGGAGAAGAAGTTGTTTAAAGGTTTTTCTATTTTTAGCTCTGGCAGCCATCTTGTTCACCAGAGCAGAATGGTTTTAGCAATTTTGGTAAAGGGTCACCCAAGGAACATTCCAGTGAAATAATTTCAAAATCCATCCACTGGTTAAGGAGAAAAAGTTGTTTAAAGGTTATTCTAATTTTAGCTCTGGCGGCCATCTTGTTCACCCGAGGGGAACGGTTTGAGCAATTTTGGTAGAGGGTCACCCAAGGAACATTCCTGTGAAGTAATTTCAAAATCCATTCACTAGTTAAGGAGAAGAAGTCGTTTAAAGGTTTTGCTGTTTTTTAGCTCTGGCAGCCATCTTGTTCACCAGAGCGGAACATTTTGAGCAATTTTGGTAAAGGGTCACCCAAGGAACATTCCAGTGAAATAATTTCAAAATCCATCCACTGGTTAAGGAGAAAAAGTCGTTTAAAGGTTATTCTATTTTTAGCTCTGGAGGCCATCTTGTTCACCCGAGCGGAACGGTTTGAGCAATTTTGGTAGAGGGTCACCCAAGGAACATTCCTGTGAAGTAATTTAAAAATCCATCCACTAGTTAAGGAGAAGAAGTCGTTTAAAGGTTTTCTATTTTTAGCTCTGGCGGCCATCTTGTTCACCCGATCGGAACATTTTGAGCAATTTTGGTAGAGGGTCACCCAAGGAACTTTCCTGTGAAGTAATTTCGAAATCCATCCACTGGTTAAGGAGAAGAAGTTGTTTAAAGGTTTTTCTATTTTTAGCTCTGGCGGCCATTTTGTTCACATGAGTGCAACGGTTTGAGCAATTTTAGTAGAGGGGCACCCAAGGAACATTCCTGTGCAATAATTTCAAAATCCATTCAATGGTTAAGGAGAAGAAGTCGTTTAAAGGTTTTTCTATTTTTAGCTCTGGCGGCCATCTTATTCACTTGAGCGGAACAATTTGAGCAATTTTGGTAGAGGGTCACCCAAGGAACCTTCCTGTGAAATTATATCAAAATCCTTGCACTGGTTAAGGAGGAGAAGTCGTTTATAGGTTTTTTTCTATTTTTAGCTCTGGCGGCCATCTTGTTCACACGAGCGGAATGATTTGAGCAATTTTGGTAGAGGGTCACCCAAGGAACATTCCAGTGAAATTATTTCAAAATCTGTCCAGCAGTTTTGGAGAAGAAGTTGTTTAAAGCAAAAGTTGACGACGGACGCATGCACGCACGCACGCACGGACGACGGACAAAGACCGATCACAAAAGCTCACCTTGAGCACTTCGTGCTCAGGTGAGCTAAAAAAAAACAATCTTTTCATATCGAAGAATAGTTTTACGAAATTGGGCGCTGAAGTCATTGCAATTATATTTTTTTCTGAATTTACACACTAAGTCACCATAAAATTCGTGTTCGGATAGACCTGGTTGCACAAGAGATTAAGTCCAATATCGAGTTTGAAATTAAATCGGAATGACCTCAATAAAATTTTGAAAAGGCTTTGCGTAGTTTATGATACCGCTAACCCTGATTAAGAAGTTTAGTAGTTAACAATTTACTAAGTCAGTTACATAACTAGACACTCTGGCAAATCGAATTAATTACGAAATATAATCGCCACAGGATGCCGCACGAGGACCATCACCGACCAACAAAGGAAAATTTACAATCTCAAATTCAAAATCATCGCGTTTGTCATAAAGTTTGCAGGAAACAAACCCATCTACGTGTAACAATAGACAGATGTAAATCCAAAAAAGGGGCCTCTGTATCAGAAAAAAATTGTTTTATTTAAATGAAGTTCTAGGGGTAAATTTGACTGATCAAACCATCGAAATAGGTATTGTCAATATTTAATAAATCATCAAAATATCTAGAAGTTGAGCTATGAAGTTAAAATGGCTTGTTATTTATGACTAGGTATATCATTTCAGATTATGCGGAAGAAAGCTCGTATCAGTGATATCGGAGAAACCCCTATTTGGTTTGCATTGCATAGACTTGTCAATGTTGAAGTAAAAACACCCTAATCATATGGGCGCAAATGCGAGCTGTAACCCTTTACATTGTAGTGATCGGAACAGCTCTTACTTGTAAAATACAAACTTTGAATACTGTTAAACACTTAAATTAAGCGGCCGCAAATTTTAACGCTTTTTACGAGTAGACCTTTTCGTGGATTTATATTTCGGTGGATTTTCGATTTCCGAAGAAACAAAAATCGGTCAAATGTAGGATGACAAATAAATCATCGGAGTTGATCATCAACAGCGTCACGCAGAAACTGTGGTAATTAGTAAAAAGTTTTGTGTTCACCGCATGATTAACCTAATGTGCTACCTTGACAATCCAAATGTCTGTCTGGAGGTGTATCACTTTGCCCTTATCTGATTGGTTTTCCCATCCTATTGAGCTCACAGTTAAAGCCATCAATCAATTACCAATTATATCCAAATTTTTTACAATAACTCTCAAGGTGTGTTTGTTTTCATTCAGCCGTTTTGAGCTGTCTTATGACTAGGACATTGTCTTTCTTTATTTCGACTTCTTAAGAAGTAAATACACTTTTTCTTTTGACAGAATCACCAGTTTTATCACCAAACTAGCAAATGATACAAACGATAGTTATAACCTTGCAATTTGTGGTGATTTTAACAGTCGCATAGGACATGAGAACGATTATGTGGTATTTGACAATGTTGCCAACATAGATATATTGCCGATCGACTATGTCGTTGATGAATTTATTTCTCGTTCATCGCAGGACAAGACAATAAATTCAAATGGACGTAAATTGATTGATTTCTGCAAACTCAATACATTACGTGTCGCTAACGGTAGACTTGGGGCTGATAAAGGGATCGGAAAGTATACTTATGTTGGCAGCACAGGCTGTAGTGTCATCGACTATGTTCTTGTTAATCCGTACTTACTGAATGTTATACAACATTTTCTTGTGAACGACCCAAATATTTTGTCGGACCATTGTTCTATTGAATTTTCTATACCGCGTAAAAGAATTGACGAAAAGGCCACTTTAAATGAAAACGTACCTTATGAAAAAGTAACAAAGAAATATGTATGGAACGATGCGAGGGCGGGGGAATATCTTATTAACTTAGAACATGAAGAAAATGTTTTTAGGGACCTTAGCAGCAGTTTATCACAAGCAACAACACAACAGCAGATTAATGAAAATATTTCAAGTTTTTCAACTTTGATGGAAAAAGTTTGCGATCCATTATTTTCTAAAAACTTGTCTGAAGGCTCAAATAATACTTACAGCGAGCAGACTTCAAATCAGCCATGGTTTGATGACGAATGTCGCAGGCTACGAAATTTATTCTATGCATCTTTAAACACTTATAGGCGCTGTAAGACACTTAATACTCAGGCAGAACTTACAAATGCTAGGTCAAATTACAAAAAGAAATTACGTCATAAACGTTATATTTTTATGAAAGAGAAAACTACTAAGCTATTGGTATCAAAATCGAAAAATGTCAAAGAATATTGGAAATTACTGAAACACGCAGCCAATTTAAAAACAAAATGCACTATTGAAGCGAAACGTTTTTCTGAGTATTTCCATGCTATAAGCGACCCAAATGACAGGTTTTACCAGCCGGACGAAGATATATTATATTTTAATGAGAGATATATGCAGGGAGAACTTCAAGTTATGTTTGAAGAACTAAATATACCATTTTCATATGTTGAGATTAAAAAAGGGGTAGATCAATTACGTAATGGAACAAGTGCAGGCCCTGATCTTTTCTTGAACGAATTTCTTAAAAAAGGGACAAATGGGTTGATGACATATATACATAATTTATTTAACAAATTGTATGAAATGGGCTACTTTCCCGAAAGTTGGACAGAGGGACATATAATTCCTATTTTCAAAAAGGGTGATAGAAATGATGTTTCTAACTATAGAGGTATAACGTTACTTAGCACTGTTGGCAAACTTTTCACGCGAATTTTAAATAACAGATTAAACGAGTGGGCAGAAGAGTATAACGTATATGTAGAAGCACAAGCAGGGTTTCGCAAAAATATGGGTACAACTGATAATATTTTTATTTTGAACAATCTCATTACACATTGCATTAACACAAATGAACGTTTATACTGCGCTTTTGTTGACTTCACTAAGGCTTTTGACTTTGTAGTAAGAGATACCCTATGGTTTAAACTGTTAAAACTTGGTATTCGCGGCAAGATGTTGAACATCATGAAGTCAATATATGGCTCTGTAAAATCAAGAGTCAAACATAATAATACTCTGAGTGAGCCCTTTGAATGCAATATCGGAGTCCGTCAAGGCGAGTGCTTGTCTCCTTTCCTGTTCGCAATGTACGTGAATGACCTTGAAGCTGAACTGATTGTTAAGGGTATATCTGGCATAGATATTGGCATGATTAACCTATATATTCTATTATATGCTGATGATATTGTACTTTTCGGTAAAACCGCCGAAGAATTACAAAATGCATTAACTATTTTAGAACACTACTGTAAGAGGTGGAAATTAAAGGTCAACACTGATAAAACCAAAATAATGGTATTTAGGAAAGGGGGACGTTTACCAAGTAATTTAGATTTCATTTACAACGACGCGAATCTCGAAATTGTTAATAAGTTCTGTTACCTCGGTGTTGTATTTACAGCGGGGGGATCAAGCTTTGAGACACAAAAAACATTATCAGGACAAGCACTCAAAGCCGTTTTTAGCTTGAATAAATTCTTATATAATTTTACAGCGCTGGCGCCATCACATGTTTTAGAACTTTTCGACAAATTAGTTTCACCAATTTTAAATTTTGGAAGTGAGGTTTGGGGTTTTTATAAGTCTCCTTCGATAGAAACAGTGCACTTACAATTTTGTAAAAAATTGTTAGGGGTAAAACAGTCAACCCAAAATGATTTCATATATGGCGAGTTAGGCAGAATCAGCTATCAGTCACAAAGGTATTTAAATATAATAAAATACTGGTTTAAGGTGGTCACCAGCGCTGAAAATAAGTATATAAAACATATTTATAACTTGATGCTAGCAGATTTGGAGGCACACCCTTCAAAGTCAAATTGGGCATCGTGCGTTAAAGAATTACTCAGTCGACTAGGATTTGGTGAAGTTTGGGATTTCCAAGGAGTGGGGAATATTAATACATTTCTAATAACATTCAAACAGAGGGTAAGGGATATTTTTACCCAGGAGTGGCATTCTAGATTAGAAATGTCATCACGGGCAAGATGTTATATCACCTTTTCAAATTTTCAGTATAAATCTTATTTAAATGAATTGAAAATTAATAAATACAGGAAAAGTCTTAGTCGACTTCGCTTATCTTCACACAGACTTGAAGTTGAAGTAGGGCGATGGGCAAAACCAAATAAAGTTCCATATGAAAACAGAAAATGTAAAGTATGTGGCATTTTGGAGGACGAGTTCCACTTTCTTTTGGAATGTCCCCTCTACACAGATTTACGTAAATTATATATAAACCGATATTTTTGGAGTAGACCTAACATGCCAAAATTTATTGAATTGTTAACAGCAGAAAACACGAACTTGTTGAAAAAGCTTAGTACATATATTGTAAAAGCATTTAACGTGAGGAAAAATGTCATGCTAGCATAAAAAATGTCATGCTAGCATAATTCTTATGTGTAAGTTTAAAATAGAAGTATAGGCAATAATCTGGAATCGTAAACACTGTATTCATTGTTATGCTCTTGTTGAATTAATCTGTATGTTTCGCTTTTGATACAAAGCTAGCTATCGCACAAATATTAGTAGATCACGAATGTGCACCTCTCCCAAGGTGGAAGGTTATTTGAAAAAGTTTTATTCTGTCCATAAAGCTGAAGCTATTGCATACTGGTGCAGCGTTTGACATGTTTGTCATTTATTTGCATGTGCTTGCTATCCTGTATAAATATGTATAATTGTGTATGTATATATGCTCATGGGCCATAATGGCCTTTTGCATTAATAAAGTATCACTATCACTATCACATCATAACTGTGATGTGTAGAATATCTTTTCTTGCACTATTTTAAGATTTATTGGCGGATTTTTATTTTGGCGTTTTTTTCCTTGACTGCAAATAGCGCCAAAATAAAATGACCGCCAAAAATTAGTGTTTTACGGCAGCTGCACGTGGTCTTTGATGATGACCAAGTTATGTTATTATTAGATATATCTTCATCATATACTATATTCTTGATATATCATTGTGACGTTTAGGAAGAACTCAGACGATTTGGAATGTTACTTATAATAATGGATGACGTGAAGAATCAATGTATTTTGCAAAATAAACATATTTTGCCAAATATGTACTTAAACGACCTTTGACCTACGGCCGATTAGGTTGGTCATTATGCTATTTGTATAATGTTTGGGTTCTATGCTTCCTAGATAAGGAAATTGGAACTTGTGTGATTTTGTTTCTGTTGATATACTAGATATCCCTTTGTACAATAAATATTGATGCATATTTAAAGAAAATTTGTACTTAAATGACCTTTGACCCTGACCAAATTTATGATATAACTTCTTTTCTTACATACAATGCATAAGTTATATGTCCTAAGTACATTGCTGGTGTTTTAATTAACTTTATTTGGTCTCTTTAGATAGAGAGAAGGTACAAATACCAGTATGTACAAATTTTATTGTATTTTTTGCACTCATTTGACCTTTGACCTAATTATGAGGCTCAGGGGCATTTTCAGAAGTGGCATCCACCCCTATCACTTTTGCAACACACTAAAGAACACAATTAGCATGGATGCCAAACTCTACTCAATTTTGCCATCAGAAGTATTTTTTCGTGGTTTGGATGGCCAACTACAAATTGTATTCAAGATAATAGGCAAAATCACTGAACCATGAAATATAGGTCATACTGACCTAGATATATTTTGAGGTCAATAATGGGGTCACATGCAACTAATAACCCAGGTGTAACATTTCTCCATCAAATAGGATTCAAGATAATAGACAGAATCACTGGACCATGAAATGTAGGTCACCATGACCTAGATATATTTTGCGGTCAATTATTGGGTCATATGGAACTAATAATCCAGGTATGACATTTCTCCATCAAATAGTATTCTAGATAATAGGCAAAATCGCTGAACCATAAAATATAGGTCACAGTGACCTAGATATATTTTGAGGTCAATAATGGGGTCACCTGCATTTAATAACCCAGGTATAACATTTCTCCATCAAATAGTATTCAAGATAATATACAAAATCACTGGACCGTGAAATGTAGGTCACCATGACCTAGATATATTTTGCGGTCAATTATTGGGTCATATGGAACTAATTATCCAGGTATGACATTTCTCCATCAAATAGTATTCGAGATAATAGGTAAAATCGCTGAACCATGAAATATAGGTCACAGTGACCTAGATATATTTTGAGGTCAATCGTGGAGTCACATGGAACTAATATCCCAGGTATGACATTTCTCCAACAAATAGACTTCAAGATATAAGGCAAAATCACTGGACCGTGAAATGTAAGTCACCATGACCTTCACCCTTTTACACTTGAACCAATGTCACTTGATTGGCTGATGTATAACCAATTGTGTCTATAACTCGTTAGTATAATGGAAAGGTATACAACAAATTACAAAGGTGTCCTAGATTTTGACCCCCAGCCCCACCCCATCCCCAATCCCAGGCATGAACCCAGGGGTGTGTTGTCTTGGAATCTCAGAAGACACTCCCAGGTATCCAAGTTGTAAATATGAATGCTTTGTGATGAGTGACTGTTGAGATATAAGCATTTCAAAAACTTTAACACAGAATTACAAAGGTGTTCTAGTTTTTGACCCCTAGCCCCACCCCGGGGCATGAACCCAGGGGTCTGTTCTCTTTGAACATCACATGACCCTCCCAGGTACTTAAGTTCCAAATATGAGTGGTCTGTGATGAGTGACTGTTGAGATATAAGCATTTGAAAAACTTAAACGCAGTGTGACGGGAACGCAAACGCACACGCGCACGCCATCCGAGGTGACAACAATAGCTCTCCTTGTACTTCGTACAGGCGAGCTAAAAATCTTAATGGATATATCTTATCAGAAGCAGTATTTTTTATGACACATTAAAAGTAAATTTTGAACATTGCAGAGTTCAATCCAGGATTTGGGGTTTGGGGGCCCACTGGGCCCACAGGTCTTGGAATAGGGGGCCATTTGAAAATTTAGGGGGCCCTTAAATTATACTATATAAAGTTGCCAGATTTATCTTAAGGTTTTAGCTGCATGATAAAAATGGACACAGAACAAGTTTAACAGCACAGACGAAATCTATTTAATTTATCTATCCATCTTCTAATAAGGAGTTGGTCACATATGCTCATTACCTCATTTAACAAGTACAAAACAATTTGGATAAAGTGTCTTGCTCAAGTGCTAAATGCTTGTTTTATCTAGAATGAATGCCATTAAAAAAATTTCTGGAAGAGAAGAACTCCATAATAAATAGCGCCCGCCTCGGTTTATTGCGGTATTTCGGTCCGGTATTTAACGTAAGCCGCACGACGCACAGGAATTTGGCGTAAGCTGCCGGGCGCACACAAGTATACCGAACATGGCCGCATCCCCGGTAAACAAAACGTCGATTTGGGTTTATAAAAATAAGAATTGTTACTTGTTAAACAGATAAAACAAAATGTTTTTCTTAGTTATTTTGATCGGGCAACATGCGGTTTTTGATCATCTCAACAATACGCAACAGGCAGCCGAAAAATCGCGAGAAAATCGCAAAAAAAAAACTCCAGAAGAAAAGTCTCTAAATTCTACAGTTGCGCCCGACGGGCCCATTGAATGATCTCTAGTGCGCCCCTCATGTAAAAAGCGGGCCCAGGGCGCAATGGCGCAGCCTAGATTGAACACTGCATTGTGCTAGAAAAATCTGTTTTTAACCCTTAAAACTGCATCTGAAATTGTCGTCTTTCTATATTGTCTGCTGCATAATGCAAACTTTTGAAACATTTTTTCTATACAGGCACAAAGTATGAACCCAGATCAGACTGTTTGTCTGTTTCGTACAGGAAACCCCTAAAGGGGTAAGTGGCAAACAGTGCAGGCCCAGATCAGACGCCGCTGAACGCGGCATCTGATCAGGGCCTACACTGTTTGCGAAAAGTTAAGACATTTTCCAAGTAAATTTTAAAGAAAACACAACCTGATACCCCTAAAGTTTGAAATAGACTCATGCAATATATAAGGAGGGAGATTCCATTTGATACAAAAGGGTTAAAACTGCATCTGAAAGTGTTGTCTTTCTATGTTGTCAGCTGCATAATGCATTTAAAACCTTTTTGTATACAGGCACTCAGTATGAACCCAGTTCAGGAGGAGCAGTCTGATCTTGGTCCACACTGTTTGCAGAAATGACTGTTAACCCTTGTCCTGCTGAGCCCGGCTATGCCTTATCTTTCAAACAATGAAGATCCAGATCAGAAAGAAGCCATCTTATCAGGATCGTCATTGTTTAACATTCAGCTCATGAATGTGTGGCAATAATTTGTATCAAGTAATCTGATTGGTTGATCATGTGTTGTGGGTGTGGCATATATAAATATTCAGCAGGTCAAGGGTTAAAGAAAACTGCAGACAAAAAAGCAGAAGACGTTGTGATTGGCATTTTAAGGTTTAAAGCTTGTGAGGGTTACAAGCTTGAGTGGCATGGTTCATATTGAGACAGTTACCATTCGGGTAAGCTTCAGCATTACTGGTTCAACCTATTTCGTACTGACTGAAACAAGGCAGGAATTATTCCTTTCTAAATTATGGGGTACCAGGCTGTGTCTTTTTAGAAATTCATTTTAACCCATTTTGTACCAGAAACCCCAAGACGGGTAGTTGGCAAACCATGCAGGCCCAGATCAGACACCACAGAATGTGGCATCTGATCAGGGCCTACACTGTTTGCAAAAAGTTAAATTTTGGTTTGTTTGTTTGCTTTGAGGTTTAACATCCCCATCAACACTGTAAAGGTCATTTTGGAGAAGTTGCTTCCAACTATGTATATAAGGAGGAAGATTCCATTTGGTACAAAAAGGGTTAATAGGAAAATGGTTGAACGTTTCTTTATTCCAAACTGTGAAGGTCCCAATCAGACACCACATTCACCAGCATGTGATCTGGGCCAGCACTGTTAGCCAATGTCCTGAGTCTGGAATTTCCCGTACAAATGTGTTAGCTGTTGATAAAGGCTTAACCCTTTTCTTGCTGAATATTAAGTTTAGCTACACCCATTTCTGGCTTTCAACCAATCAGATTATTTGATGTAATTTATTCTTACAAATTCATAAATTGAATGCCAAACAGTGTAGATCCTGATCAGATGGCTTCTTCAGAAGCCATCGATCTACACTGTTTGCAAAGATAGGGGTTGTTGTGAACAGCAGGATAAGGGTTAACTTGTTTGCAGGAAGTAAGATCATTTTCGCAAATAAAATCTCTATATATATATAACAACCTGACACCCCTTGATTTTGAAATGGACAATTGCATAATATAGGTAGGAAGATTCCATTCAATGGGTCAATCAACCATTGATCACTTGATTGAAAATTATGTGGAAAACAAAATTTTCTCTGCTTCCAATCAAGAAATTTTGCCCCACCCATCGGAGTTTGGAGAAATAAACTTGGGTGCATGGTGCAGAAGAGCTTGGAGAAATAAACTTGGTTGCATGGTGCTTCTGCACCATGCACCCAAGTTTATTCCTCCAAGCTCCAATGGGTGGGGGCAAAATTAAGGTTTATTGTCCTTGTAAAAACAATTTAGGTCATTTTGGAGACGTCGCTTCCAGATTTTTGGAACTTTTATGTGCATAGCTAAAAAGGAACAAACTTTGTGCAAATAAACCACTTGGAAGGTCTATGACTGCCCAGGAAAAGTGATGCAAGCTGGATATTCCTTATACCTTAGCAGTCACTTTGTGGGGTAGGGCTTGAAGTGAGATGTCATTTCATCTCAATGTGGGGTAAAACTCCCGTAAAATCGCAAGCAAAGTCTCAAAAAATGACCTTAATCACATTGATGGAGACATAAACCTCAACATAAACAAAGAAAGCCAACCATTAACCCATAAAATGCTGAATCATGATGTTGTCTGCTTTGCCTTCTGCCAGTTAGCCGGTTACCTTAAAAGTCATTTTTTGCAAACAGTGTGGGCACAGATCAGACTGCTCCTCGAAGAGCAGTCTGATCTGGGCCAACACTGTTTGCCTGTATGCAAAAATATTTTTAAAAAAGTTTGCAAGAAGATTCAGCAGACGACATAAGCAGAGGACGTTTTCAGATGTATTTTTTCTCAGCAGCTTAAGGGTTAAATTCATAGTTACCTTTTACTTCACTATGGGGACCGCAGTCAAAGGTATCAAGAGGAGTAAGGGAACATTGTGCCCAGATTCCGTGATGCGCTATTACTTTCCGAATTGAAGACAGACTGGTTGTCTGCTCCTCGTCGTGCCAGTTGGGAGTAGCCAGTCCAATTATTGCGAAGATTCCTGAAAATATCACAACCAAACATATAATAAATACACTTACAATCCAAATAAATTTCACAGCATTCTGGTCTGAAATTAACCGACCTTGTCAACACTGTTTATATCATGTCCTATTTACAGGCAACCCTCTTTATACCGAAATTTGTTTTAACCCTCCTCTTGCTGAATATTCAGTTTAGCCACACCCATTTCTGACTTTGAACCAATCAGATTACTTGATGTAATTTATTCTTACAAAGCCATAAACTTAATATCAAACAGTGTAGATCCTGATCAGATGGCTTCTTCAGAAGCCATCTGATCTGGATCTTCACTGTTTCCAAAGATAGGGGTTGTCGTGAACAGCATGATAAGAGTTAACAACAAAACTCTTTATTAGGCAATTTCCATGGTATGAATCATTAGCTCAAGGCTTAACCTTGGTTCCGATCTGTGTGGGCTTCTGTCTGTTTGAAAACACCCATAGCAAATCCATAATCATTCAATGATTCTTGTTATCTAATACTCCAAGAAACAAATGTTATAGATATTTGTCAGAATCGCCACCGAGGCGATTCTAACAAATGTCTATAGCATTTGTTACTTAGAAGAATGAATGGGAAAAGGCGCTTTCAGGCCTCCTAGTGGCCCACTTTGAAAATATAGGTTTTTATATAGGTTCTTCTTACTCAAAATATAGGTTATTTACAGGTTTTTCAATAAAAATTCAGGTTAAAAAAAGAATCTTCCAAACTTACATAAAGATTTAAAACTGAAGAAAAAATATTTGATGAATTTTTGTGCCTCAATAACTCAGACAAAGTTGATCTGAATTTTACAAAGTCCCAGCAAGCTAAGCGAGCGAAGAAAAAAATTACAATTTCTTGACAGTTTTCATCACTTTTTATGGGACTAAAAAGTAAAAAATAGTACTGCATTTTGAAGAAAAGTTACGGTTGAGTCACAAGAAGGTTAAAAAAGTGAAAAATATAGGTTTTTTCATGAAAATAGAGGCTTTTTATAGGTTTTATGAAAAAAATAAAGGCCTGCGCTTTATTACGTATCATACTCCTGACTGTGATTCTTTATAACGGCAAAATGTTAGTGACCAAATACTGTTGTTATAACGAGGGTTATCTGTAGTTCTGGCTGGAGTTTCAATGACCCAGTCAACACTATTAAAGCCATGGCAAGCCAGCCAATTGATCCAACCTCACTTCCTGGGTAGGCCCATACGTAAGTGGTTATCCAGCACACTGCACATTCTTAATTTCTATTTCCAGAAACTCACAGGAGTTGCATGCTCTTTCATCAGAATCTGAAAGGTACCCTTCTTGGGAGAATGAATGTCAACGGCCTTAGACACCACACCTCTTTGTAGCACTGTTTGTTATAAAACAAATCTTAGATATGATACCGTATTTATCATATGACGTTGCGTCTGAGACTGTAATAACGCCATGTAATAAATTCGATAATCCACTAATGGATTAAATATGACTAATGGATTAAATATGCAAATTAGTTAGATACGCGCCGTAACGTTACATGTACGAGGTCCTTTACGAAGTCGCGTTTGCTAATGGCAGAATTTTGACATTTTTGTAAACAATCGTGAGTAAAATACGTTTTAAATGTCATATGATAAATAGAATCTTGCATTTGTGCTCGTGTATTATTGGATTTATTAAACTCGTTGAGAAAAAGGGATAAAATGCTCGGCAAAGCCTCACATTTTATCCCTTTTCCTCAACTCGTTTAATAAATTCAATAATACATGAACACTCATGTAAGATCCTCTATATAAATGGATTCAAAAAATATGCAGATTATATAGAAATAAATTCAATTGTGGCACTAACAAAGTTTTTACTTTGGACCCCAACAATAGAAGTCTCTGTGGTGTAGTGGTTATGCTACTCCCCTTGTAAACCAGGGGTCGCAACATCGATCCCGGGCTTCCCCAGACTTTTGGGCAAGTCTTTAAACCGAGGACCCAACTCCGTATGACCTTAGCTATTGTTGAGACATAAAACTCAAACACTCACTCACTTTGGACCCCAACAGTGGTATTGTACACTGTAACTTCGTTATAATGCTGATCTTTTAACCACGGAAATCAGTATAATGCGGGTGTTTTGTGGTTCCCGTTTTTTTTGTTTTGTTTTTAAATAAATACTTAATTTTTTTTAGTTCCAGATTCCTGAAAAAAAAAGATTCCTATCTAAAACAAGCATGTGTTTCTTTAGGAAATTAGGCATCACAGATGCCATTTTGATTGAAAATGTAAGTACATGAATTTTCATTGGACAGACACCCAGACCGTTTTTTTGTGCATTTCTCAATATTGAAATTGAACAGAATAGATAAATAATATGCCCAGCGAAGAATCAGATCAGCCTGAGCCTCATATGGTCTAACCTGAGACTTCTCTTGCTGCATGGAGGAGCATTGGGCCCTTAGCTATCATTAGAACGCAAAGAAAGACTCTGATCAGACTGCACAGATGGAAGGCCGAGCTGAGTCTTTGCTGGGCACACATGTAAACTGTAGGAAATGCTGTGCCCTGGCTCATTTATGAACCTAGATGGAGGCATGTTTAACCCTTGTCCTGCTGAATATTTATATATGCCACACCCACTACCGATTATCAACCAATCAAATTACTTGATGCAAATTATTGCAACAAATTCACAATCTGAATGGCAAACAATGTAGATCCTGATCAGATGGCTTCATCAGAAGCCATCTGATCTGGATCTACATTGTTTCAAAGATAAGGCCTATCCGGGATTAGCAGGACAAGGGTTAATAAGTTTCATATGAAATGACCACTCATGTAAGATCATATAGTTTGTCATATACACCACAACCCCATTATAACACTGTTCATTATAACATGGTCATGGATATAACACAGTTCTAAGATGGATAAAAAAATGTAAAGATTATAATAATCTATACATTTTTGTTGATTATACGAGGACTGTTCAAATATGAATGCAACTAAGCACATAAAAATGATTCCGTGATAGATTTCGATGAAAAATTTATTTTGTCTCCTCGAAGTATTCCCCTTTTAACAGATATACAAACTTTCATCATTGAATGCATTTTGGTAGTCTTTTCGAGGTATACTATGAAGGCACTGGAATATTGCAGAACCGAGGTGTCTGCCCTGTACAAATTTTCGACCAGAAAGGTATTTTTCAGCCGCTGGAACAAAAAAAAGTCACATGGGGCAAGGTCAGCGGAATATGGGGGATGAGGGAGTTAAACAACCTTTTCCTGCTTCAGATAGTCTTGCACAATGAACGCCTTGTGCGATGACGCATTGTCATGTAGCAATCTGACATTGGCCAAATCAGTTGCGGGTCTTCGTTCTTTGAAATATTTCTTCAATTTTCGAAGAACTTTATTCTTGTAAAACTTTGCATTTACAGATTTGCCTTTAGGCACAGCAACCTGAATAGCAGGGCCCTGATTTGAAAAGAATATGGCATACATTATCTTCTTGAAGCTCATGGTTCGCTTTGCAATGCATGGTCTTTTGCAATACTTTGTTGCCCATACTTTGTCCTGAATGTTTCGTTTTGGCTCAAAAAAGTGAACCCATGTCTCGTCACCTGTGACGACATTAGCGAAAGACCGTGCATTGTAATTTGGAAACTTTTTAAGCAACTTCTTGGCGCACTGAACGCGTGTCTTTTTCTGCTCATCTGTCAACAGATGGGGAATCCATCTAGCACAGATCTTTCTCATTTTCAAATCCCGTTTCAGAATTGTATGAGCTGCTCCTAATGAGATGCCAACCAAACTAGCTATTTGCCTAGTGGTGTATCGTGCATCGGTAGCAACTATTTCTTTCACTCTAGCAACCATCTTGGCAGATGTTGTTCTTTTCAGCTGACGATCATGTGGTGCATCTTCTGTTGAGCCTAGCCCACAGCTGAATTTCTTACACCAACAAAAAACTGTCGGAAAAGACATTTCATTATGCCCATAAACCGAACATATTTCATCAAAAATGTCTTTGCACCGTATACCAAGAATACAACAATTCTTAATATAGGACTGTATTTCAACGGCGTACTCTGACCTTCTTCCAACCATGTTTTGTATTAGTATACAAGAGTAGACAGTGTTTATCGAACGATATACATGACCAAAGTGCACAGATTTTAACAGGTTTGGTATCAATGTATAGGTAAAATAATTTCTACGCTGTGATATTTATTTCCAGGTGATTTTCGCATTAGTGCATGAGAAAACGTTCTACTTGCATTCATATTTGAACAGTCCTCGTATAGAAAAATGACCATATATGGTCATTTTTCTATATAATCTATACATTTTTGTTTGGATATAACACAGTTGTTTAACTAACACAGTTTCTGCCTTGGACCCAATTCATAGTGTTATAAAGAGGTTGCGGTATAATTATAACTCTTTGTGGGGTAAGAGGTCTGGGACACTTACCAGCAAATATCAGTAGAACAATCGCAGCCAAAGTGGGAACTGGCACGCCTTTGAACAACCAACTCATCCTGACCGATCAAGCTGAGGCTGACAAAAATGACCTTTGATCTTTTAGCTTTGTCACTTATTAATGTCTGAAGATACGATATGAAGAGAAAGAATTCAATACATTACGAAAACAAAACTATACACATACTTGCAAATTTTACCGCTGAAACCCAACAAATTTACCGCTGAAACCCAAAAAATTTAAGATGAAAAATTGTGATATTTTTCTTATTTCTGCTCAAAATATAGATTGTGGGTACATGTTAGAACCGCCTAATCGAGTACCCACAATCTATATTTTAGAGCAGAAATAAGAAAAACTAGAGCTGTCAGTGAAACTGACTAGGGCCCCGGCAGCGCTATCAGAGGAGTAGGAAAATTTGTGGACGGACAGACAGAGTGATTACTATAGGGCACCCACACTTTCAGTGCGGGGCCCTAATAAGGTTTACCCCTGCAAACCCTAATTTAACTATAGGCATCATTTTGTGATGATAATAAAAGGAACAAGATTTGCCAAAATGCATTGTGAGCAACATTGACAGTTTACCAATTGCATGAACAAAGAATTTTTTTGGACTGAAAAGCTTTATCTATTAAAGCGAGCAGTAGATGGCAAGCCATCGCAAATCCCCACGCTTTCTCCCCCTGTGGGCGGAGAAATTTTAATGTTACTTTCGCATGCTCTCATCATGTAAGGGAGCAATGTACCAAATTGGGTTTCATTCTGAATAGCGGTTCAGGAGGAGATAGCTTAATGGATGCACGGAAGGACAGATGGATGGAGGCATTCACAATATCCCCAATGCTTTCTTTAAAAGCGTGGGGATAAACATCTCTCTACTTATACTGCAATCAGTCATGGTGTAACAACGAGGATGTTCTAACGAACACCCACAACCTTTGTATAGAAGCAGAAATAAGCAAAATAATGTATACCCCTGAAAACTCCATTTTTTGTTTTTCCACGGACTTATCATGATGACATCAAGACATTATGTCTTTATTAGATTTTAAGATATTAAGCAAAACGCTTGATTTTATAGCGAGCAAAACAGTTCTAATAGAACAATGATTTAGCAATAGTAATTACAGAAAACAATTCCTGCTTCCTCAAAGGTATAGTATGGAACAGAAATTTTTTGGCCCACCAGACAAAACGGGGCTAATGACCTTTGACCTTGTGTGACATAGACTTTGGCTGTGTCTATAAATTGTTGCCTATTTGAGTCCCCATTTATGGTTGACTTGCAATTGCACTTAACTCACTTTTAGAAGTCATAATAATGTTAATGCAATGAAACAACCATGGATGATCGTTGTTCTTGCATAACTTACGATTCCAACAGCAAATTTTGATGAGATTTTACAAAAAAAAAAATGTTATGATACATATTTTTAAAAATTTGTTCCACTGAAGTCTTTTAAATGTCGGCAACCAATGTATACAAGGTGCTCCAAGACACCAACCCATCACTTATCTTTGAAATTGCTTATAACGATTGTCAAAGTAAATTTCAAAATGATTGAATTGTGCATCTCATGCGACAAGGAAGTAAATGGCTGACGCCATGCCGTTACGTGTGATGTGTTTGACCGGTGGCAGCATTGCCTTTGTGGAACAAGAATTTTAATTATACCCACTTTTTTGAAGAAAAATCGGGTATATTGTTTTCGTACCACAGTTCGATCCGGCGTCAGTCCGTCCGTCTGTCCGTCCGTCACGTTTCTTGTGATTGGATCTCCTCTGCAACCACTGAAGTTACACTTTTGAAACTTTGCATGTCGATAGTACATGGAATGTAGATGGCAGTGGGCAACTTTTTTGTGACCTTGACCTCAACATGACCCCTATTGGAGTTACACTTCTGAAACTTTGCTTATTGGATGGCCCTTGGAATATAGAATATGTTGGGCTACTTTTGGTGTGACCTCGACCCCAAGGTCAAAGGTCAAAAAGTATGACTTTGCCATATCTTCTAAACTATTGGAGTTACACTTCTGAAACTTGGTTATTGGATGGCTGTTGAAATATAGAATAAATTGGGATACTTTAGGTGGACCTCAACATAACCCCAAGGTCAAAGGTCAAAAAGTATGACTTTGCCATATCTTTTAAACTATAAGAGTTACACTTCTGAAACTTTGCTTATCAGTTAGAATGTTCTTTGCAACTTTTTTTAACTTACATGTAGTTTTGGCTAGCTAATACATAGTCATTAGTGTTATTAATAGAAAAAGCGGGTATTTGCGATGGTATACCATCGACTGCAGATCTAGTTATTATTTAATATAATTTTTATTTGTTTAATTTATTTATTCTTTATTTATGTGTACTCATGTGCAGTCAGTTTCAACCCTGCGTGGAAGCATCATGCAGCCCAATCTATTCTCCGAGCCCTGATGGGCGAGGGTGATTTGTTTGTTTGATTTGAGGTTTAACGTCCCCGTCAACACTGTATAGGTCATTTTGGAGACATTGCTTCCATTTTTGCGGGACTTTTACCCGACATTGAGATGAAATGACATCTCAAGCCCTGTCGCCCAATGAAACCAATAGGGTTTATAAACATGGGCTGGCTAACTCACACCACTCTTCCTGGGCAGGCTTAGATCCTCTAAGAAGTTTACCAGTATTTGTGTGCGGTCCGTTTCAGCTCTGCATGGAAGCATCGTGCAGCCCATCTATTTCTTCAAGCCCCGACGGGCGGGGGGCGATAAATGTATGTATGTAGGGCCTATGTATGTATGTATGTATGTATGTATGTGTGTATGTATGTGATTTTGCCTGCTGATTGTGTTACCAAATTCAATCATTGTAGAAAGAAAAATATCGTTTTAGTTCTTAAACCAAACCCTCTGACCTCTCTTGCATGTCAGTAAATGTCTCGAGGGTCAGTTTTAAGACCGAACTTACCACGGCCATGGAAAGGTACATACCAATAAAAATGACCAAAACAAAGCATAGTGTACCATGGATCGATAACACGATCAAACACCTAATCAGAAGGCGTGACAGAATGTACTTTCGTGCTCGTAAGTCTAGCAATCCCGACGTGAAGAACCATTACAAAAGGTTCAGAGCACATGTACAAAAGGTAATTAGAGATGCATATTGGCAGCATGTTTCCAGCATCTTTACCTTTGATGATGAAAATATTGATCCCGAGGGCCCCCAGAAGAATGGAAAAGTTAAGAAATTTTGGTCATTTGTAAAGTCCCTGAAAAAAGAATCATTTGGGATCACTTCACTTAGGGAAAATGGAATTTTGAAAACTGAATCGCGCAACAAGGCAAATATATGTAATAAGCAGTTTCAATCGGCGTTTACACGTGAAGCTGACGGTGAGCTACCATCAAAAGGTACAAGTCCGTTCCCCTCTATGGGGGACATAACAGTTGACCCCAAAGGGGGCACAAAACTGTTGGACAAGCTCAACATACATAAGGCATCTGCATGCCAGGGTGCTTAAGGAATGCAGTGCTGAAATATCTCCCCTGCTGGCCTTTATTTTCAATGAATCACTTGCTCGGGGCACTGTACCAGATGACTGGCGACAAGCAAACGTGACCACGGTCTTTAAGAAAGGAGAAAAATATGATGCTGCGAATTACAGGCCGGTGTCGCTCACATGCATCTGTTGCAAAACCCTGGAGCATATATTAGTTAGCAACATTAACAAGCACCTAGCCTCTGAAAGCATTCTTGCTGACTGTCAACATGATTTCCGAAGTCGAAGGTCTTGTGAAACTCAATTAGTTCAGTTCTACCATGACATAGTGAGCAATCTGGATGGGGCCATTAATCGTGGCCACAAACAGACTGACCTGATTATCATGGATTTTGCCAAGGCCTTCGATAAGGTACCTCACAGGAGGCTATTGTACAAACTGGATCATTATGGGATTAGAGGATCCACACTTAAGTGGGTTAGCTAATGGCTCTCTGGATGCACACAACAAGTTGTACTTGACGGCCAAGCGTCGGATCCAGTCCCAGTTTTGTCCGGTGTCCCACAAGGTTCGGCACTTGGACCGGTCCTTTTCTTGATATTTATTAACGATCTTCCTGATAATATCAGGTCATCTGTTCGCTTGTTTGCTGATGATTGTGTTTTGTATAGGAATATATATACTACTTCTGACTGTCTTATCTTACAAGATGACCTGGATAGCCTAGCACGTTGGGAGGCCGATTGTCAAATGAAGTTCAATGTGGCCAAATGTCATTCAATGAGGGTGTCACGGCACCCTCCAGACAAGCAGATTAAATTCAACTACTCATTACATCAGCATACTTTGGAACATGTCCAATCCGCAAAATATCTTGGCATCACCATTACTGATAATCTTGATTGGGGTCAACATATTTCTGAGATTACCTCTAAATAGGGATGGGTATTGTCAGAATTTTCGTATCACGATATATTGCGATATGGTTACTACGTATCACGATATATTATGTAGCAATCTGAAACACACTGGTAATTGGAAAACCGAACTATATGTGGGAAAAAGAATGGAGTTTTCATGGGTATATATCATTTAACCTATTTCTGCTCATGCACTTACAAAACCAAGTCCAAGGTACTTTCTAGAATTGTCCCAATGTTATGAGGGGAAATAAGGATAATATCTGAAAATGCTATAAAATGTATTAGATTGATGGCCTCAGTCACTTTATTCATGACTGTCATCTTTTGAAACCTGAAATGTTGCTAGGTATTGGCTTTTCCTTATTGATTTTAAACGACTTGGTAGTTGGCCATGTACAGTTTGTTATGGTTTTCCTCGATTACGCTAAATTGTAAATGCTAGGCGGCTTGCACTAAAACGGCGTATACAACAACGATATGCACGCGATTCCATGAAATCCTAGCTCGGCCAACACTATGACCGGCCAGGGCTTCAGTTAGGCAGACGTACAGCGTATATTACGTCCTGAAATTGCTTCCGGATGCCCAAAATAAACATCAAAGGCGTCCCGCAGACTACCGAAAATTTCTCTGTTCAGCCAAAAATTATTACCAAGACGTCCCAACCTGCACATATAAACCTGCCCACTGTTAGCAGTTTGTAAAAAGTATGCTCCGTCTTCTTATCTGAAACCGCTTTCTCTGTTTATTGAGTACTAGAGGACGTCCCATTTTCCCCTTGCGCGGTATTATATTGACAGCCAAAATCACGTGCGGCGGCACATGGCCTTTGATCGTCATCGGTGTGTGAAAAACGTGTTGAGGTGATTGTTCGGTGTTTGGATATGATTAAACGGATTAGGAGTTGAGGATGAACTAATTATCTCATTGACGATACCTAAGGGCATTTTTAAGCTTGTAAACTTGTTACTGTTTAAATTATAGAGGGTCATAATCGAGGTGTTTGGTAGTGGGATTACAATAAGCGATGCAAATTGGGACAATAGTTTCAAAGATAGTTATGCATTTCTTTCTTGAGTAATAGCAGTTGTTCACTAGTGGTCCGGCTAATACAAAAAGGGTGGGAATGGATTAAATAACTTAATATAGCCGCGGGAATGATTCTGTTTTCATGGTGCTGTATATACCGATCAGTTACAAAAGAAAATATGAAAAACGGATGAAAGCAAATAAAAAATATCGAAAATATCGGTAATGGCGGGCCGTATTGTGATACGATTTTTTTCTGAACTGTATCACGATATACCGGTATACCGATAATACCGCACATCACTACCTCTAAAGCAACTAGGACATTAGGGTTTCTTTGACGTAATTTGGCTTTTGCACCTAGGCAGACAAAGGATGTTGCATACAAAACCTTAGTTAGACCTCAATTAGAGTATGCATCACCTGTTTGGCATCCCCATGTTAAAACTCAGGTTCAACAGGTTGAGAAGGTTCAGAGGACGGCTGCCCGATGGACCTGCAGGCGATGGCGGAACAGAAGTATTGTTGGTGAAATGCTCGATGAGCTGGAGTGGCCATCGTTGGAGGCCCGTCGCGAGCAGGCCTCTTTAACCTTCTTTTATAAGATACACTCTGACACAGTGTCTCTTAATAAAGATAAATACTTGACCCCTGTGACTACTTCAACTCAAACAAGGGCATCAAAACTAAACAACAGTCAATATCGTAGGTACCAGGCCTATAGTGATGCCCTGAAGAATTCATTCTTCCCTAGAACTATTCCTCAGTGGAATAGTCTTCCCTCCTCTGTGGTAAATGCAAAAACTGCAGAGGAGTTCAAAGCCCGCATGGTGTAGATTGAGATACAGAGGTGTGCATTTTAGTACACCTCTGAAAGCAGATTGTAAATAGTTTTAAGAACTCATCCAGTGGGTGTGTTTTTATTTTATTTTTTTCCTAAATTCTAAATTTAGCGCACCACCCAACTGAGGTAATGGCCAAGTATGACCGACTCAGTATATGAAGATAGATAGATAAACCGTTATCCTGCTGAATAAATTAAATGAATTAAAACACTTTATTTGGGCTATCATAACCATGGCTAACGTAACAGGGCGTTTTAATAATATTCAAATATTTAATTAATAATAATGTTTTATACATAAAAAATGCTATCTATAAAATCGGCCAGAAACGACCCACGGAAATAGGCCGAATCGACCCAGGTCCAAGTTTAGGCCGAAAAGACCCAGGCCGAAACGTCCCGGATATGTATTCAAGGTTTGAGGCTCAAGTGCCAGTGCCTGCACATGGGATGGTTCTCCCTGCATATGGGGCCTCCAGTTAATGTCCCGATCCGAAGGTGAGTGCACTTTATGACATTTATCCCTGCAAAAAATGCCAATGGAGCGTGTTCGGACACCGAAATTTTAACGCCGCTGGTGGGGATCGAACCCGGGACCTCTAGCATCAGAGGCAAGTGCAGTAACCACTGAGCTATCACGCCTTAAAAAAATTCTAAAAGCTTGAAACTTGTCCCTGTGATTGAGACAAGTATCTGATATGTCAAGAGGCTTGAAGAAATACATTGGGCTTCCACACAGAGAAGAATCCGGCCCGCACACTAGTACTGGTAAACTGCATAGAGGATCTAAGCCTGTCCAGTAACCGCGGTGCGAGGTGGATCGTCCATGCTAAATAACCCTATTGGTTTCATTGGGCGACAGAACTTGAGATGTCATTTCATCTCAACAGCCCAATGTCGGGTAAAAGACCCACAAAGTTGGAAGCAACGTCTCCAAAATGACCTTTACGGTGTTGACGAGGACGTTAAACCGCAAATCAAACAAACAAACAAACAAACATAAGTACCTCCCTGTTGTGAACTTGCTGCTCTACTGAATCTGTTGACTTTTAAGCATGTTGACAAACTGGAAATATGTTTTCAAAATTTGTCATCATATGGCACACCTTGATTTGCATAGATCGTACATTATCGTGAAGTAAGCCGAACTTAGCCGAGTACTTCTTGCAATTCTGATTGGTCCATGAAATCACCGGATGATGTCTATTCTTTCCGTTCGTTTCCGTGAAACCGGTGCACAGGTAAAAGGCAGAATTCACCGACAAGACAATTATTCCCCGGTATCTATCCGGTCATATTTGGCCAGTTAGATGGGTGGCTATTTAGGCAATCATAAATAAAAATGAACAAGAAATATCTTTAAAAAAGATAAATGGCGCAAGAGATACTGGAATATGAATATTGAAACTATTGTGTGGTTCAATATGAAAAGAAGATCTGCTCTTCTGTCGCGGTTTATTTTTTGTTATGGTTTGTCTTTGGGCGTTTGTGTCGCTTATGTTTTTTTATTTTGGATAGCATATTGGCCATTTTATGGGAAAGTAACTGTCCTTTTGGCTTTCCGCTATTGATGTTTCCATTAGGTTTGTTGTTTCATGTTTGTCTTCCTTTCCCTTTGGTGTCTCTGATGGGGTCTGTGGGTTGATTGTATCGATTCCTGATCATTGCTCCACTTCTATTTGAAATATAAACTTTGTTACGAATGCAAAAACAGTTTAAAAGTATTGGAAAAACCTGTGCCAGTTGGGGTCCTTTTTATTAAAGAGTACAAAGTGTAACACTGTGCAGTCCAATCTATTTCTTCAGGCCCGCCCAACAGAATTCCTTTAACAATATTTAAAAAACATTCCCGTGAAAAAAATCAAATAACCCTCAGAGAGAAGATTTTGAAAGATTTGGTTGCTATAGAAACTAATGGAACATAAGCACAAGTAGGCTGATTCTGGTACACGCCATGATCAATTTGTGTACTTAGTTTCAACTTTGAAGCCCTTATAGTTCCTGAGAAAATTCTGACCCAATTTTTAAATGTGTATTTAAAAAAAAAAAAAAAAAAAAATTAACATGGAAAAGGAGAAATAAGCAGCAGCAGCCTGATTCTTGTATACACACTGTCCACATTTGTACTATATTTCAACATTGTTACGCCCCACGGCAACCCCTCGGTAAGATAGATAACTCTGTATTGACCAGGTGTGTGACGTTACGCCACAAACTCGAATACACAAAATAAAAAGCCCAAAAATACAACTCAAAGCAAAGACACTCAAAATTTATTGTTAAAAAGAAATTGTTGAAGTTGCATTATAGACTTACTAAGTAGAAGTAAAACAAAGATCAGGAATCGATACAATTAACTTACTCCACCCATCAAAGACATCAAAGGGAAAGAAACACAAACATTAAGCGACCAGACCATAATGGAAACCTAAACAAAGGAAGGCCATAAGGACAGTTACTTTCCCACAAAATGGCCATATGGCCATCCAAAATAAAAAGACACAAGTGATACACACAGTAAGTAACCAGCAACACCATAAATAAACCGCCACAGAAGAACCGCCTTGGAACGGTCAGTG
Organism: Lucinisca nassula; assembly: GCA_963580285.1. Lineage (NCBI taxonomy): Eukaryota > Metazoa > Mollusca > Bivalvia > Lucinida > Lucinidae > Lucinisca > Lucinisca nassula. The sequence continues at coordinate 80,503,383 of OY757019.1, read as the reverse complement.
GAATGATTTCCACTGGGGGGAGGGTGCTTAAATCGATTTTACGTGGCCACAATCCTCGCCCTTACTTTCGTCGCGATTTAGACAAATAATTTGTTCAGTCCGCATGAAGGCCCCCTAACTCATCAGTGCAACATCATTTCATTGGGCGACAGGGCTTGAGCTGTCATTTCATCTCAATGTTGGGTAAAAGTCCCACAAAATTGGAAGCAACGTCTCCAAAATGACCTTTACAGTGTTGACGGGGACATTAAACCTCAAATCAAAATCCGTGAACACAAAAAATCAAAGAACCACAGAGGTGAGACAACGGTGAGGACTCGACAGCAAGAAACCACTGAAATGCTGGAGCAAAAGAAAACCAACAGTTAGACTCCGATGGGCCCGACCAGAGACAGAGCATCAGGCACCAACCAACATTACCTTGAATTAGATCTCTCTAATTCTCAATAAGCCTTTACGTTGGAGCCGTTAAACCCGAACCCTTTCCAAGGTAGAAGTAAAACAAAGATCAGGAATTGATACAATTAACTTACTCCATCCATAAAAGACACCAAAGGGAAAGAAATACAAACATTAAGCGACCAGACCATAATGGAAACCTAAACAAAGGAAGGCCATATGGACAGTTACTTGCCCACAAAATGGCCATATGGCCATCCAAAATTAAAAGACACAAGTGATACACACAGTAAGTAACAAACAACAACATAAATAAATCGCCACAGAAGAGCCGCCTTGGAACGGTCAGTGGAAGATTTCCACTGGGGGGCTTAAATCGATTTTACGTGGCCACAATCCTCGCCCTTACTTCCGTCGCGATTTAGACAAATAATTTGTTCAGTCCGCATGAAGGCCTCCTAACTCATCAGTGCAACATCTCCGTGAACACAGAAATCAAAGAACCACAGAGGTGAAACAACGGAGAGGACTCGACAGCAAGAAACCACTGAAATGCTGGAGCAAAAGAAAACCAACAGTTAGACTCCGATGAGCCCGACCAGAGACAGAGCATCAGGCACCAACCAACATTATCTCTTTAATTTTCAATAAGCCTTTACGTTGGAGCCGTCATAGAATCTGAGGCCTGACCCACCGGCGTGCAATTAAAGAGGGAAGCAAAGTTGCCAACCGTGATTGGGTTAACTACCATGCATGCAGTCTGTCGTATAACATCCATGTTGTACCAAATCTTTTTATATCGAAGAATGATTTTACGAAATTGGGTGCTGAAGTCATTGCGGTTATATATTTTTCTGAATTTATATACTAAGTCACCATAAAATTCGGGTTCTGATAGACCTTGTTGCAGAAGAGATTTAAGTCCAATATTGAATTTTGAAATTAAATCAGAATGGCGTCTATAAAATTTTGAAAAGGCTTTGCGTAGTTTATGGTACCGATAACCCTGATTAAGAAGTTTAGCCGTTAATAATTTATTACGAGTGTTGAAGTCAGTTACATGACTACACACTCTAGCAAATCGAATTAATTGCGAAATATAAACGCCATAGGATGGCTCACGAGGAACATCACCATCCAAAAAAGGAAAATTTACAATCTCAAAATCAAAGTCATCGCGTTTATCATAAATTTTGCACGAAACAAATCCATCTACAATAGATAGATGTAAATCCAAAAACGGGGCCTCGGTATCAGAAGAATTTGCTTTATTTAACTGAAGTTCTAGGGGGTAAATCTGACTGATCAAACCATCAAAATAGGTATTATCAATATTTAATAAATCATCTAAATATCTAGAAGTAGAGCTAAAAGCTTCAATAATTTCAGATTGGTTATCAATGGAAAGCGACAAAATGAAGTCTCTTTCATAACAATACAAGAACAGATCAGCCACAAGAGGTGCGCAATTAGTACCCATCGGAATACCCACAATTTGTCTAAATAACTTAGTACCGAATCTAATATAAATATTGTCAAGTAGAAAGGTGAGGGCATCACACACTTTCTGACATGACCAAAGTGTATAATTCTTATGCTCTTTAGAAGTGAAAAATGCATTTCTGACATTACATGCAAGATAGAGAGAATCTTCTCTGTGAAAAGCCCATTCAATTAAATCATTAAGCAACCCCTATTTGCAATAAGGCTGCGGTTAGAGCACCGACAGATTCTATCTATCTATCTTTTTATACTGAGTCTGTCATATTTGGCCATTACCTCAGTTGGGTGGGTGGCTAAATTTATAATTTAGCACAAAAATAAAAAAAAAAAATCATCTCTGGATGAGTCCTTAAAACTATTTACAATCCAAGCACAGAGGTATCCTAAAACGCATACCTCTGAGTCTCAATCTTATACTGTGCGGGCTTTGAACTCCTCTGCAGTCTTGGCATTCACTGCAGAAGATGGAAGACTATTCCACTGAGGAATAGTTCTAGGGAAGAAAGGGTTTTTTCAGGGCATCACTATAGGACTGGTACCTACGATACTGTGAGTTATTTGCTCTTGATGCCCTTGTCCGGGTTGACACTGTTGCAGGGGTCAAATACCTATCCTTGTTAATTGATACTGTACCAGAATGTATCTTGTAGAAGAAGGTTAAGGAGGACTGCTCGACGGGTCTCCAGGGATGGCCACTCTAGTTCATCAAGCATGTCACCGACGCTACTTCTATTTCGCCATCGTCCGCAGGTCCATCGAGCAGCTGTCCTCTGCACCTTCTCCACCTGCTGAATCTGAGTTTTAACATATGGATGCCAAATGGGTGATGCATATTCAAGCTGAGGGCGAACCAATGTTTTATATGCAACATCCTCTGTCTGCCGAGGTGCAAAAGCCAAATTACGTCTAAGGAATCCTAAGGTCCTAGTTGATTAAGATGTTATTTCAGAGATATGTTGACCCCAATCGAGAACGTCAGTGATGGTGAGACCAAGATATTTGGCGGAAACTTGCTCCAAAGTTTGCTGGTGTAGTGTGTAATCATGCTTAATTTGCTTGTCCTGAAGGTGTCGTGACACCCTCATTGAATGGCATTTGGCTACATTGAACTTCATCTGCCAATCTGCTTCCCATTGTGCAAGTCGATCCCGGTCATCTTGTAAAATGCGACAGTCAGAAGAAGAATATATGTCCCTATACAGGACACAATCATCAGCAAACAAACGGACAGATGACCTGATGTTATCAGGGAGATCATTGATGAATATAAAAAAGAGGACCGGTCCAAGGACCGAACCTTGTGGGACACCAGATAGAACAGGTACTGGATCAGACGCTTGGCCGTCAAGTACAACTTGTTGAGAGTGCCCGGAGAGCCATGAGCTAATCCAATTATGTGTGGATCCTCTTATCCCATAGTAGTCCAATTTGTACAATAGCCTTCTGTGAGGTACCTTGTCAAAGGCCTTGGCGAAATCCATGATGATCAAGTCCGTCTGTTTGTGGCCACGATTTATGGCCCCATCCAGATTACTCACAATGTCATGGAAGAATTGAACTAGTTGAGTTTCGCAAGACCTTTGACTTCGGATTCAATCTAAGGTGCGCATTTAAATTGGACTGAATCTTGTCAGAACAAGTTCCCTTTGAAAATGGACTCGACCTCAAAAAGCCTTTTTAACTAGCATATAGAGACGAGCCTCAGTAGAGACCCATGCAATAAAGAATTCAATACAGGCAACTGATCCCAACATTTGAGAAGACAGATTCCGAACTCGTCTTTAAAAGGGTGAATTTTAATATCTATTCGAAGTCGAAAGCGTGCAGATGTATCTTTCGGTGTATTTTGTGTAAAACTTCCCCTTTAATTCTTCACAATAAATCACAGAACTTTCTGGTCACTGTACAAAACCAATTGTCATAGATCTCAGATCACTATACAATGACAATACAAGTAAGTTTACAATTATTTATTCAAGTAGCGACATTTTAAACGCTGGATAAAGAAGACTGGAGTCGAGAATATAACAAAACTATGACATGCTCCACAGAAATATAATTTTCATTCATTTCCGCTTGGAAGACAAATCATTTGTATTTTAGCACGTTTGAATGATTAAGGCATTCCCCTAGCTCAAAGGAAACCTCAAAAAAAACCTACGTGCTTCTTAAACAAGCCGCACACAACAGAAAGTTTCATCACGAAAACACGCCTATATAATTTTGACCCCCCTTGAACCCCACTTTTATATAGTAAAACTGGGGTTTATAGGGGTACACCTTATTTTTCTTATTTCTGCTCTAAAATATAGATTGTGGGTACTCGTTAGAACCGCCTCGACCTCATCGAGGCGGTTCTAACGAGTGCCCACAATCTATATTTTGAGCAGAAATAAGAAAAATATCACAATTTTTCATCATAAAATTTTCATTTTTTCGGCGATAAAGGTGGCAATGTATTAGTATAGGCGTGTTTTCGTAATGGTAAGATATGAAGGTTTTACCTTAACCCTCAAATAAATAATGAAACACAGATTTTTCATACCGCGTCAACCTTATTTAATACTGCAAGTGACAATCCGTCACTGTACAGAATCACAGTCACATTCAATCACCCAAACACTGTACATTTCCGGTCCTAGACTGGGGATGCCGCATGAGGGATATCACCATCCAAGAAAGGAAAATTTACAATCTCAAACTCAAAATCATAGCGTTTATCTTTTTTTCTGGAAACAAACCCATCTGCAATAGATAGATGTAAATAGAAAAACGGAGCCTCGGTATCCGAGGAATTTGTTTTCTTTATTTGAAGTTGGGGGAGGTAGGGGGAGGGGGTAGGTAAATTTGACCACACAAACCATCGAAATAGGTATTGTCAACATTTAATAAATCATCCCAGATATCTAGAAGTCTAGAAGAAGGCTTCGATATTTTCAGATTGGTTTTCAACGGAAAGAGGCATCAGGAAGTCTCTATCATAACAAAAGAATGACAGATAAGCCACTAGGAGTGCGCAATTCGTACCCATCGGAATATCCACAATTTGTCTAAATAACTTAGTAACAAATCTTATATAAACATTGTCAAGTAGAAAGGTGAGAGCTTCACACACTTTCTGACATGATCCTAAAGTCTAATTTTGTATGCTCTTCTGAAGTGAAAAAAGCATTTCTTATCTATGAAATGTCCATTCAATTAAATCATTAAGTTTTTCTTTCATAACATTATGAGGATGTGTAGTGTAAAGGGTGGATAAAAATATAAGACAGGCTGCACGAAAACGTCTGGATATCAATTTATTTAAAACAAACCTATTTGGGTTGTGTGGTGAGGCAAAGGTGTTGCGGTTACTGAGGCGTCTAACGTACTGTTGGCTTCCAGTTGGAAAACGCTTGCTGTCTAGCAGCAGGTAAGTTTAGAGGGTGAATGTTGCGTTTTCTCCTGTCTACACTTCCATTCATTTTCCTAATTCTTCACTGTTCCTCACTTTAATCACCTCGGTCAATCATAGAAAAGTAGCTCTGGGGAACCAAACCAAGTCTTTAAAGCAATTAACTTAACACATGTTTAATCTCGTTAGAAAATTAATGGCCCGTAATATCGCTCAAAGTCCGTACTCCTAATTAACCGCCAGCAAGAAATGGATGCGGCTCAGTTTCGTCGTTGTTTAAGCAAACAGTGTACAATTTAACCAGATTAAATGCCGCATTTTGCGGCCAAGATCAGACGCCAAGTTTTGCAGCGTCTGATCATAATGGTCCGTAAAAAACACTCAAAGTCCGTACACCTAATTCATCGCCAGCAAGAAATGGATGCGGTTAAATTTCGTCGTTGTTTAAGCAAACCGTGTAGACCCAGATCAGATGTCGCATTTTGCGGCCCAGATCAGACGCCAAGTTTTGCAGTGTCTGATCATAATGGTCCGTAAAGTCACTCAAAGTCCGTACACCTAATTCGTCGCCAGCAAGAACTGGATGCGGTTAAATTTCGTCGTTGTTTAAGCAAACAGTGTAGACCCAGATCAGATGCCGCACTTTGCGGCCCAGATTAGAAGCCACGTTTTGCAGCGTCTGATCATTTGGGTCTACACTGTTTGCCAATGTCCCACAAATGGGACGCTAGGCATATATATGTTAAATATCTGATCTGGATCTACACTGTTTGTCAATGTCCCACATATGGGCTAAACCTTTGATCAAGATATACACTGTTTGCCAATGTCCCACCAATGGGACGCTAGGCATATATGGTTTAAACCTTTGATCAAGTTCTACACTGTTTGTCAAGTAGGTCTTGAGCCGTAATTAAAGATCACTTATTATATCTTTGCGATCTTCTATAAAGTAAAGTCATGTTATGTGCACTCATTAGAATCGCCCCAGTAAGGTGCTTATAATGAGCACACAACATACATTATTATCATTTTTTGATACTAATTTCATTAATTTCTGACGACCCGAAGTGGAGATATTAGGGATAAGGCACCACTACCCACAACATCCATGACACAGTCTAGGAATTTCCCATAAAAATCAACGTATAAAGCGGATCCCTAAAATAGTAAAAATGAAAAAAAAATTTAACAATCTTTTAGAATGGAGCCAAAGTTTTATTTGATGCTAATTCTATAAATTTCTGACCATCCGAAGTCGAGATATTAGAGTTAACGCACAACTACCCCAACATCCAGTACACATTCCGGGAATTTCCATGACAAATCAACTTAAGAAACGGACCCCTAACATATTAAAAATGAAAAATAATTTTTAATATCTTTTAGAAAGGAGCTAAAACTTTTATTTGATACATTTTTTATTATTTTCTGACCATCCGAAATCGAGATATTAGGGTTAACGCACCACTACCCCAACATCAAGCCTCACATTCCGGGAATTTCCCGGACAAATTAACTTCAGAACTGGACCTTTAAAACGTTAAAAATGAGAAGTAATTTTTAATAATCTTTCAGAATGAATTTGTAAATTTTATTTGTTTCTGTTTTTATTAATTTCTGACCACCCGAAGTGGAGATATTAGGAAAAACGCACCACTACCTCCCCATTCTGTTCTGTTCTGTTCTGTTCTTCTTAAAGACCATAACTTGACGAGGCCCCGCCGATATGGCGTAGACTTTTTCGGCTGGTGTTCATTACTGTCTCTAATTATATGCTGGTGGTATATACAGGTGAGGCTACAACAACATGTGCATTTGTTCTAGGCAATCAGCTTCAACTTGGCGATTCTTTTCTGGTGTACCTTGTAGATGAAGTCTCTTGACAGCAGCTCCAGATAGTCAAGAACATCAACGTAAGAATCACAGCCTTTTACCAGAACAAAACAGAACAGAACTTTATTATGCAATAAATCTCAGGCTACACACAAGTATAGTTCGCCAACAAATAGCTGGCAGTGACGTAGCTGACTATTTGAGCTATTTAACCGTTAGCCTTATAAGCTTTGCATTGTTCAGAACAAAAACAAGTCGTGACGTCACTGTCAACCATCTCTCGACGGACAGTAGCATATGAGAAAAAATAATCAATAGTAGCATACAAAAAAAAAACTGACGGTCACAACAAGAACTGTGAATTGTAAATATAATGATATTCACATTTTACATGTATATATCTGAAAGCGTACCAGAAAAAAAAAAAGATCGTACTGAAAGGCCAACGGCAAGGCCTCACCTCGTCATCGTCCGCAGACATAGACGTTGACGGGGTAGGGTCCAGCTCTTGGACTTCACGATAGTGTGAGTTTGGAGCTGGAGCTTGGGGTGTACATTGAAATAACCACAAGCTAGATGTATACTTATTGTTAAGTTAAATTTGTCTAAGGTTGGGATTATTGGACACGCTTTCAGTATGGTGTCAGGTGGCACACGCATCGTCGATTCAGCGTTGACACATCAACGAATCAACGTTGCTGCGTTGCTGCGTGTCCGTTGGGAACGTTTACCTATCATATTTCCAAGTATGAAATTCATGCAGACACATATTTGCACTGGTTATAAATAGCATTTTTAGTTTCCTGTAAAAAGAAAGGATACATGTACTTGTGTACAAACAGTCTATATAAGGTATGCGTACAAGATGGGTATTGATTACCAGGAAATACTCGTATAATTTCGATATTCCGATCAGGAGCCCATGTCGGGATGATAATAGAAGACCGAGTATAGCTAATGCACTTTACGTTAGTAGATCACTTCAGCTATCGTAAGAGGATAGCAAAACATTTGTAAGTCGTTGCTCCTCGAACATTAAAACAACAGAACTAAACACCTATGCAATTCGTTTCTTTTTTCGGGGAGTATAGGAAATTTCCAATAGTGTGTATAGGCGGGTCATATCGATGTTTACACCTGTCTTTGTTTGTTTGTTTGTTTGTATTGGAGTTTTACGGCCCAGTCAACACTATTTAGGTCATTTTTGAGCCGGTCAGTTTACCTATCAACACTTTTCTGGGCAGGCTTATACGTAAGTGGTTTACCAGTTCAGTGCACATTCTTTCGCCAGAAACTGACAACTGTCCTTCTTGAATCAGCGGAAGGGAGAGAATGACCGTAGAAAAGATTTCATGATCAATCTCCACGAAAGAATGTTGCCGACCCCGGCGGGAGTCGAACCCGCGACCTCCTGATCACCAGTCAGACGCGCATCCGACTGAGCCACTGAGGCCGGCTCTTTACACCTGTCAATGCATTGTCAACTTGACCTGTTCATGCTTAAATCATGCTGGTAATATCCCGGTCGACATAAGTGTCCTGTTTTGTTGTTTTTCTGTGTGTCGAGCTGATTTGTGAATGGATTATGTATACGGAGATATGTTTTCAGTGATGCCAAAACATGCATAAGGTAACTGTCTCAAACGAATTCGGAGCGACGGGGAAAGTGATCTAATTCCTTAGTTCTCTAAAATATATTTTCAGTACTGGTTATTTATTACATTTTGGAAGTTGTTTTTTTTTCTTTCTGCATCTCATTCCCGACCCTCCTGATTCGTCATTCCAGCGATTGAAAGAAGGTGACACAGGAATTCCGCCTTTTCGCTGTCTCATGAATCACGTTAAAATTCGTAAAATTCACCAATACATACATGTGCATCTATAAACATTCTCAGTGGGCACATAACGTTGAAACAACGTCGGATCAATACTAACCCGACGCTATTTCAACGTCATGTGTCTGATGGATTCTCATTGAGTATCAGCTACTAATTAATAACTATTTTCTTGACAAATATATTATTTTACGCTAGAAACAGAATTAAAGGAACGAAATAACTGCGAAAATGGCGTTTTTCCCAAGTCTCACTTTCTTTGAACATGATTAAGTCTCATCAGGCAAATCAGCCCCCGCCCGTAGGGGCTTGAAGAAATATATGGGCTGCATGATGCTTCCACGCAGAGCTGAATCTGGCCCGCACACTAGTACTGGTAAACCGCTTGGAGGATCTAAGCCTGTCCAGGAACCGGGGTGCATGCCGAATCGTCCATGCTAATAAACCCTATTGGTTTCATTGGGCGACAGGGCTTGAGATGTCATTTCATCTCAATGTCGGGTAAAAGTCCCACAAAATTGGAAGCAACGTCTCCAAAATGACCTTCACAGTGTTGACGGGGACGTTAAACCTCAAATCAAACAAACAAACAAACTCATCAGGCAAAAAGATGACCGTTCGGTCTGGCATGAGCCATGAGGGGCTCAGAGTGAATATGTCCCTCCTGCGACAGGGGCTCTACTTATGAATAAACAGTGCTGGTTTTACCACCGTCTTTACGGGGCCCGTCGGGGGAAGTTCGGTCAGGTCTGTGCGCGTGCTCAGGCTCGACGGAACAGTCATCGCTCGCGCGTGACCGAAAGACACCGTTCAGCCCGATGAGCTTCCCATCCTGCATACAGCATAGGAATACCGTCAAATTTCCGTCGGCTTGGCGTAGTGATGAATAACATTTACAAGATAAAGGTAATACATAGAGGATCTTACATGAGTGTTCATGTATTAATGTATGTTCTGTTCTGTTCATAAGTCATTTGATCTGCATCACCCATCATATTAGGATAATATACTCCAGCGCTTTAGACCTAAATCAGTCTGCATAGATTAATTACATTATTATTAATTTGTTGCGCATTATTGGCACACGGCAAACGCTTTGGTGAGGTGTTACTGTTTCGATTGGAATTCTGTTTTATTGATCACCGAATTAAGAGGCATTATTGTTTTGACAGCAAACGCTTTAGTAAGGTGTTAAATCGAGTATCGATTCCTTTGGACTTCTGTTTGATTGAAAAGATACACGCATACAATAAACAGTAGCGATTTTCACATTATCACCTATTAACAAACACGGGGCTGACAAGGCAGCTATTGCGAAACTAGTCTTAAGTGTCATTAAATAGTATAATGAGGTGCGGTCTACCACATTCTTTTCAATCTTTTTCTTAATTAAAGTATTGTCAGCATGATTGGTTTACACACTCCGGTCAATGGTGTAATTAATTAAATAATGTATTTTTTACAGTTTCGACATATTAAAGTCTCATCTAATAATATATATTACCCGTGAAAAACAGATTTAACAACAAACTTCATAATGCCTAAGACAATTGTAATGTATGGTGATAGCTACGTTAAAAGACTGAAAAGAATACTGCGTTGGCGATCTTCGGGTGCCTGGTAGAGTCTGTTGGTTTGCTAAGGGAGGTTTACGTTCAGACTTAAAGGATAGATATGGTTTACACGTAGACGCTGATGGCAAATCCAAGTTCGACAGGCTCAAGAAGCTCAAACCAGATGTCGTCTTCTTGAATGTCCGTGGGAACGACTTAACAGCGACTACAACCCCTAGACAGATCTTCGAACAGGTCGTCCGAATGGTTGAGGAACTGAAAGAAGTAGACATAACAGACGTCTATGTTGCAGAAATACTGACGAGCGGCGACTTCAAAAAATGTCCTGATTCGGCCATGAATAAGACTTCGTTTGACCTTCAACGTAAAAAGATTAATACACTGTTAGTAAAAGAGTTCAAGGAGAAACTAGTCAGGTTTCCAGATATTCGTTTTCCAGCCGACTATACTGCAGACCTAGTAGATCTGATGCCCGTTCGCCAAGTACAAATAACAGCGGTTTGAAGAAATACGCAACCAGAATATGCAGGATCCTCTACAGTCTCAAAAACTAATTCCGCCCGGTTGGCTTGAATTTAAGTAGCCATTTTGGAGGTGTTAAAAAAATCCACCAGGGGATTGGGCTGTGAAATTGTCAATAAATTTCATTAGGTTTTTTAAATGGTAATTATAATGTCTGCCAAGGCAAAGATACTACAGTAATGAAATAATTAATTAATGAAAATTAAATTTTAATGCCCCTATCTCATTCAAACACACATGTAATCAATAATGGTCGTGGGGGATAATACCAAGAGCGAATCCAAGTATATCGATGTCGTGGGGGATGTCTAAAAGCTGTTGGTGTATACTTTTGTACACCTGTATCAATGAATGAATGAATGAATATGATGCTCCTCGTGGGACGCTTCATATTATTGATGCGGAATTATTGGTGCGGAATTGGTTTTCATAAGGCTGTGTCGTGGGGTGATAATACCAAATATCGATGTCGTGGGGTGATGTCTAAAAAGCTGTATACTTTTGTACACGTTTGTAAAAGGGTTAGAATGAATGAAATGAATGAGTGAGTGAGTGAGTGAGTGAGTGAGATGCTCCTCTTGTGACGTTTCAGATTATTGGTGCGGAATTGGTTTTCATAATAAAAATCAAAAATGAGTTCCTTTAAGAGCAATGAAAACATTCATAAGAAAGAAGATGGGCCATACTACGTAGTTTCGGCTAATAAAGCCTCATCAGTGACCCTGTAATGATCCGGCAAAGAAAGCCAGAGGAAACATACTGCAATTTTGCGAATTTAGAATAGGCAGTCAATTCAAAGACTGATATAAATCAAAATGGGTCCAAATAATTAAAAACCTGTCTAGAATATGAGTCTAAACCATTAATTTATTTCTGATTTCTCAGAATATTCACGCTGACCTCAAAGGACCAAAAGTAAAATATAAACTGCACTAAGGCTGCGTCGTGGGGTGATAATACCAAGTACGAATCCAAGTATATCGATGTCGTGGGGTGAAGTCTAAAAAGTCGTCGGTGTTTATGTTTGTAAAAAGGTTAATTGTCCCTTATTAATACATAAAAATATTTTTTAACCTTTGTTTTGGACTGTATATATCATAATTCAAGTGTCGTGGGGTGTCGAATATAAACGTAGCATGGGAATGCATGAAATGTGGAATGCCAAACTTTTCCACATCTCTGTTTGACACTTTATCTTCTATTGACACCCATAACCAATTTGAACCGTTATCAACCCTGTCCGAGCCTGACAGTCCGATACCAGACATTATTGGCCCGCCCACGGCAGCTTCTTCGCCCATTGTGCAGCAGTCAAAAGAAGCTAAAATGAAGACCAAAAAGGCGGTCCTTAACCACCCCCTCAGAATATTGATTATGAATTGTCAGTCAATAAAGAACAAAAGGGCTGAACTTCATACTATTATCGACTCAGCTAAGCCGGGCATCATTTTGGGCAATGAGTCCTGGCTAACCCCAGAAATTAAAAACTCAGAAATTTTTCCAGAATCTTTTGAGGCTATCCGGAAAGACAGAGTTGGGGATGCACATGGAGGTGTCTTTGTGGCTTTCAAGCGAGACCTACTCTGTACAGGAACTCCGGAGTTGGACACCAAATGTGAATTAGTTTGGTGTAAATTGAACATTATTGGATGTAGGACTCTGTACCTTGGTTCCTTTTATCGCCCCCCAGATCAGATTGACCCAGAATATCTTGAGGCTTTTAATTCATCTTTGTCTAGGATAATGTCAAATGCAAATGCCCATATTTTGGTTGGCGGAGACTTCAATTGTGGTGACATTGAATGGAGCAACATGCAGGTGCCCCATGGGGTATCTAAAAGGCAGACACAGCAACAGCTTTTAGATATAATCAAAGAACACTGCCTAGCCCAAGTAATTAATATACCCACCCGTCAAGAGAAGACCCTCGATCTATTATTTACAAATTCACCATCCCCAGTTAATCGAGTTAAGGGGATGCCCCCGATCGGCAAAGCCGATCACGACATAGTCCTTATTGAATACGACATAAAAGCAAAACGAATCAGACAAGCCCCGCGTAAAATATATCTATATAAACGTGCGGATATGGATGGTCTGTGAGACCATATGGCGCGATTTAGAGATTCGTTCCTTTCCTCTGACCTTTCGCACATGTCAGTTAACGACATGTGGGTCAATTTTAAGACCGAATTAACTGCGGCTATGGAAAGGTTTATTCCAACGAAAATGACCAAAACAAAGCATAGTGCGCCTTGGATCGACAACACGATCAAGCATCTAATTAGAAGACGCAATCGAGTGTTCTTTCGTGCTCGTAAGTCTGGTAGCCCTGACGTTAAGAGCCATTACAAAAGGTTCAGAGCACATGTACAAAAGGTAATAAGAGATGCATATTGGAAGCATGTTTCCAGCATCTTTACCTTTGAGGATGATAATACAGATCCCGACAGTCCCCAGAAGAATGGTAAAGTAAAAAAGTTTTGGTCATTTGTAAAGTCCCTGAAAAAGGAAGCCTTTGGGATCACTTCGTTAAGAGATAACGGTCTCAAAACAGATTCGCGCGATAAGGCCAACATATGTAACAAACAGTTTCAATCTGCATTTACGCGTGAAACTGATGGTGAGCTACCAACTAAAGGTAATAGTCAGTTCCCCTCAATGGGGGACATAACAGTTGACCCAAACGGGGTCGCCAAACTGTTAGGTAAGCTCAAAATACATAAGGCATCTGGGCCGGATGACCTGAATGCCAGGGTGCTTAAAGAATGTGGTGCTGAAATTTCACCTGTGCTGGCCTTTATCTTCAATGAATCACTCGCCCAGGGCACTGTACCAGATGACTGGCGACAAGCTAATGTTACCCCGGTCTATAAAAAAGGAGAAAAATACGATGCAGCAAATTATAGACCAGTGTCGCTAACATGCATCTGTTGCAAAACCCTGGAGCATATAATAGTTAGTAACATCAACAAGCACCTAGCCTTAGAGAGCATTCTTGCTGACTGTCAACATGGTTTCCGAAGTCAAAGGTCTTGCGAAACTCAATTAGTTCAGTTTTACCATGACATTGTGAGCAATCTGGATGGGGCCACGGGCCGTGGCCACAAACAGACTGACTTAGTTATCATGGACTTCGCTAAGGCCTTTGACAAGGTACCTCACAGGAGGCTATTGTATAAATTGGATTACTATGGGATAAGAGGATCCACACACAGGTGGGTTAGCTCATGGCTCTCAGGGCGCTCACAACAAGTTGTACTTGATGGCCAAGCGTCTGATCCAGTCCCTGTTTTGTCTGGTGTCCCCCAAGGTTCGGTCCTTGGACCGGTCCTTTTCTTGGTATTCATTAATGATCTCCCTGATAACATCAGGTCATCTGTCCGTTTGTTTGCTGATGATTGTGTCCTTTATAGGAATATATATTCTTCTTCTGACTGTCTTATTCTACAAGATGACCTGAATCAACTAGCACAGTGGGCGGCCGATGAAGTTCAATGTGGCCAAATGTCATTCAATGAGGGTGTCGCGACACCCTCCTGACAAACAAATTAAGTTTGACTATAAACTACACCAGCAAATCTTGGAGCAGGTTCAATCCGCCAAATATCTTGGTATCACCATCACTGATGATCTTGATTGGGGTCAACACGTTTCAGAAATTACATCAAAAGCAACTAGGACTTTAGGATTTCTTAGACGAAACTTGGCTTTTGCACCTAGGCAGACAAAGGATGTTGCATATAAAACATTGGTTCGCCCTCAGCTAGAATATGCATCACCCATTTGGCATCCCTATGTTAAAACTCAGATTCAGCAGGTGGAGAAGGTGCAGAGGACAGCTGCTCGATGGACCTGCCGACGATGGCGCAATAGAAGCAGCGTCGGTGACATGCTTAACGAGCTAGAATGGCCGTCCCTAGAGGCCCGTCGTGAGCAGTCCTCTTTAACCTTCTTCTATAAGATACATTCAGGTACAGTGGCCGTTAATAAAGATAAATACTTGACCCCTGTGACAGTTTCAACTCGAACAAGGGCATCAAAAGTAAACAACTCACAGTATCACAGGTACCAGTCCTACAGTGATGCCCTGAAAAATTCCTTCTTCCCTAGGACTATTCCCCAGTGGAATAGTCTTCCCTCTTCTGTGGTGAATGCTAAGACTGCAGAGGAGTTCAAAGCCCATACAGTGTAAGATTGAGACTCAGAGGTATGCGTTTTAGTATACCTCTGTTATTCAGATTGTAAATAGTTTTAAGGACTCATCCAGTGACTTCTCTTTTTTTTTTTTTTTTTTTCTTCTCTTTTTTTTTTTTTCAGCTAAATTCTAAATTTAGCTACGCACCCAACTGAGGTAATGGCCAAATGTGACCGACTTAGTATAAGAAGATAGATAGATAGTCGTGGTGTGTCGGTGGGTGTCGTGGGGTGATTAGACTCAACGGACATTTACCGGTCAATTTCCGGACATTAGTATTCGTCCAATTACCGACCCAATTACCTCCCCTGGCGTCGCCATTAATTTTGTTTTGTTTCTTCCTTGGAAAGGTTCTCTATATTCAGCTAAAATGTCACTCATTTATATACCACAGTTTATGCCATTCGACACAAACTGTACAAAACGATAGCCAGGTATTCAATCATTTTTCCTCCTTTCTTTATTTCTTTCTTTCTACTGAGGTGGAGAGGTTTAACCACCCAACTGTAATGGCCAAATATGACTGGCTCAGTATATGAAGATAGATTGAATTTGCAGAGGACAGCTGCTCGATGGACCTTCAGGCGATCGGGACGTTAACTGGAAGGCCCCCCCCCCCACACCACTGTGCAGGAGAATCACCCCTTGTGCAGGTTAAAGATCCCTACCGGTAATTACATGATTACTGTGTATGCTTTCGTCCTGCAAAACCTGGCGTGTATGTAATATACACCTGCAGTTTTGGTCAAATGTGATCGACGCAGTATCAGAAGAAAGATAGATAGTAGCGTTGGTGACATGGTTAATGAACACACTCCATTGGCATCATTTGCAAGGATGAATGACAAAAAGTGCTCCGTTCAGAATCAGAATTGTTACTCAGGGCTTTCGTTAGGCGGGCGTACGGCGTATATTACTAGGGCTGACTATCGATGCCAATTTTGACTATCGTGATAGTATTGCTATCGTGGAAACTACTATCACGATACTATCACTATCGCAGCATACTATCACGATACTATCGTGATACTATCGGGTACTGTTATAAATGATTCATAGATGTTAATATCACTCACATAAAAATGGTTAAAAGTGACAGAACGAGTTAGGAAAATTGCAATGGCCTAAACTGTATGTTTATTGTCTGTTTCAATATCAGCATTCATTCACTCGGGGCTATTCCAGAAAAAAAAAACATCCTGGGGAGACGGCTCTTTATATATCCCCACCACCTACACAAGGGCCCACCGCCTAAAAACTTGCTTGCTGCTTCCAGTATATATGCCTGTCAGTGATGGTTATCATAGCTTTAATACCTAAACACATACACCTTTGCAGTGTTTGAGATTTTCTGCTTATGGAAACTGACATGCTGATCGAGTGATCGTTCTTCAATTGTTTGATGTTTGCCGCCTGTACTAAATTAATCTGTGGATTCAATTAATTAGGTAACAGATTACTCATTACATAGTATTACGTAATCACAGCAAGACATTTTCACACCTCTTTAAGGGCGACATGAATCTAACAAACTGCATTAAAACTTGAATTAACATATTTTTTTTTATTTGAAGTAAGCATCAAAAGCTAGACTATAAAAATAGAAAAAGGCAGTGTTTTCATTTAGCAATATGCAGTGTTTTTGTTACCTGCGAGTCCTGCTTCAGATACTCATAATACTCATTAGCTATTGTGTTTGTCGGACGCAAAAAGAGTCACATATACCATTGTACCGCCGTTTATTATACATTTACCTATGTGAATGAGTCGGCCAGAGCTCTCACTAGGATTTTGAAAACAGGATTCCAGGAATCCTTCCTTGTAAAAAGTTGGATTCACAGATAAAAAGTTGGATTCGCACATAAAAAAGTTGGAGTTCTGATCTTGATCGCGCATAGAACATAGACAAAAACTTCTTATTTTCAGGCTACATGTCCATATGAAAAACTGTATACTTTCATGGCTCCCAAACTCTTTTTTTTCTAATAAATGCATTTAATATCTTCGTTCCAAACATGTAGATTGTGGGTACTAGTTAGAAATATTTCACTGATGTGTCTATCCCCCCCCCTCTCCCAATGCAGTTGCTCAGATTTATTCTCACACTTCTAGTCAAATAATGCCACATAAAAATAAGGTAGTATTAGGACAACAGCAGATATAATGTAAACCCAGATCAGAAAAGCAGCGTTCTTTTTAGCTATATTTGTGCTTTCAAATTCGGAGGTATATGTACATGACAGTAGCTCAATTATTTTTAATTGGTGAAAACAAATACGTAGGGGAAGCATCCTAACCACGTCTGACTTCCTGTAATTGTTAAAATGATTGTATTTTGAAGAATTACATACATTTTTGTCGCCAGTAAACGTCGAAACACACTTTGACCGAGCGATAAAAAGTATGATCGTGTTGTCGCGAAAATACATGACATTGGTAATTCGTCAATTATATCGTCTTTGCCGTTTGTTTGTTTGTATTGGAGTTTAACGGCCCAGTCAACACTATTTAGGTCATTTTTGAGCCGGTCAGTTTACCTATCAACACTTTCCTGGGCAGGCTTATACGTAAGCGGTTAACCAGTACAGTGCACATTCTTTCGCCAGAAACTGACAACTGCCCTTCTTGAATCAGCGGAAGGGAGAGAATGACCGTAGAAAAGATTTCATGATCAATCTCCACGAAAGAATGTTGCCGACCCCGGCGGGAGTCGAACCCGCGTCCTCCTGATCACCAGTCAGACGCGCATCCGACTGAGCCACTGAGGCCGGCTCGTCTTTGCCGTAACCCTGGTTTAACTAAAGGTGATATTTTACCGACACATGCTAATCCGTTGATGATATGAGATTACATCAATTAGTAAAATAATTAATTGTAATCCGTAATAACACGGGGATTAGCGCGGCGAGATTAAACAGGTACAATCATTTTTAACACCTGCCGCAAACCGACCACTTTCCAATATCGTATCTCCCACTGACAGGTGCAAAAATACCTGTCAATATAGGTCACACGCCTACTGGGTTGTGGCACGTGCGCTTTCAACATAAAAAGCGGCGCCGCATTTGATCTTTTATTGGTATTGCATAAGCGGCCTAAATTAGCTTCTGAATTTACCGCTTCTGTAATTTTGGACGCGTGTCGCAATAAAAACATGCGTACACAAGAATCGCAGGTTGTGAATTTTACGCGTACAACGACAAAAGTTGGCGTAAAATACGCAGAATCCTGCGTTTCCGAGAGCTCTGTCGGCACACAGCAAAAACAAACATTTCTTCATACAAAAGATCAGCTTGCGCATCTTGCAAATGTCTTCAAAACTGAACAGGGAAATGACGTTTGTCCCAGAATCCATACTACGGAAGGCTAATACAAACAGCAAACATTTATATATGACTGCACAGGCTGATCTGAGCCTTCACACGTTGCACAGGTTTCATTGTCATGTTTTCAAAAAGTTGCATGCAACAACCGTATGAGCAAATGATCATTGACGTTTCGTCATTGAAAAACGCGGGAAAATTTCTGACTGCCTCAACAGCACGTGCAAAAATGATGGCGGGAAATTCATCGCCGCGAGAAATTCACCACACAGCAAAAAACCATGATACACATGGGCGACCAGCGAAGACTCAGATCACCATGCACATATGCGAAGGTTTATCAGTCTGTCCTGATGACAGCTGCATGGAAATCCAAAGCAAAAATACTTGTGTCCTTACACAACAGTACAGGTATATTTTCAAAGTCTATCCAAGCAATAAAAACTATCGAAACTATCGATAGTTGAATGAACTATCGGCAATAGTTATCGATAGTCCAAAGTACTATCGATGCATTGCTATCGAGGCAGTCCCTATTGCGATGCATCAAACTATCGATGCATCGTTACACCCCTATATATTACGTCCTGAAATCACTTCCGGACGCCCAAATTAAACATCAAAGGCGTCCCGCGGACTCCCGAAAATTTCTCTGTACGGCCAAAAATCTTTACCGAGACGTATAAACTCGCCTACTTTTTTTAGCGGTTTGTAAAAAGTTTGCTCCACCTTCTTAGCTGAAACCGCGTCCTGTGTTTATTGAGTTCTAAGGACGTCCCATTTTCTGCCTGCGCGGTATTATATTGACAGTCAGAATCACGTGCGTCGGCACACAGGGATCATCGTAGGCCCAGGAAGCAGGGAGAAGTGACTTCTCCCTCCAGCACTGACAGGGCGAAATGAGGGACAAGAGGGAGAAGTAGGGCTCGAGAAAAACGACTAAATTACGGAAATTGTCGAGCCGAATTTTCGGTAATTTCCGTAAATATTGTTGTTTATTAGAGAGATTAAAAGTTAATCTTATTTTAAATTAGAACGTCTATTTCCGTTAGTTTCGCCCCTCAGGTTTCTACAGTGCTATCGGCCCTGCTTGTATAGTATGGTTGGAATACCAGTTTCAAGGGCCCCTTCAGGGATGAGGATAACAGTGTCTAGGTCCCCCTTTTATGGTCTGGGACACATTTCATTGGTTGGCCCCGTCTCCTTGACAACAAGGTCTTCCTACGTGTAAGAAACCTGTGGGGAACCTTCCTTTTGCACACGGCATTTTGGGGGTTTTCACCCAGTGTCCCAGGGGGTTGTAAGAGCCAGAATCTGCACCTATCAGATTCGCGGGTTAATTAGGGGGGACCAATAGTTTTAAACTGATAAGCCATGTGGCTGAGTTTGACCTAGCAGCGTCAGTTCTTGGAAAGTGGTTCTAAGTGTTAGACCTGTTTCGCTGCGTTGCTTCACCCACCCTCCCATGCCCAATTTTATTTTTATTATTATTATTATTATTATTATTATTCTTACCTTTTATTTATGTGTTGTAGATTAGTATATAGTAGTTGTTAGTATTTCATTGGGACCATGTGTTTTTTGCTATTTTCAATGCTAGTTTTGGTTGTTGCCCTTTGTGCCTTTGGCCGTATAATAGTCAGTTTTGTGGAGATACGGGATGACACCTGCATAATGCACAGAATATAGACATTTACATATTGTGAAGTGTATGGACATTCGTTACATGCCAAAGGACCTGTGGACATTGCTTATAGTCAGTGTGGTTCCTATAGATTTCGGATAGTGTGTATGAACATGTGCAGTTTTCCTTTTATAGACTTGTAGTGCGCCTCATAGCAGGCAGCTGTGATCACTGTGTTTACATAATATTATTATCTCAATCTGTGAGGGAAGTGCTTGGAACTTTCTATATGTAAGACCATCATGCCTCAAGAGTTATCCAGTGACAGTGTTTGAGGTATTTTGAAAAATTAGGGCAACAGTCAATTTTCCAGTATACTCTGGATATATCTTGTTCTTGATAGTTATGTGCATGTATTGTCATCAAATTTTTGGCTGAAATTTTTCAAATACATGGTTCCTGGTCCCAAAAAAGTTATTAGTTGTTCCTACTGCTCTTAGCAGTCCTACACTGGGAAGCACCTGATAGGACCTACAAGGCCCAGCCTACAGGATGCTGTCCAGTGCTATATAAGTTTATAATTTAATTGCAATTTAGAAATACAGTGTGTGGGTGTGATATCGTTGCGAATTACATACCAATGTTGCTGTTGCACTTGCTGAATGATTATGCACATCGGTATCTCGATTATAGCAGCAATAATCAGACATCAGATACTAATCTTCTTTCATTTTCTCGATGTCCCGCTCACAGATGCTTGGGGTCAGGTCACTTGCTAATGTTTTTTTCAAAGTTATTTTTGCATTTTGCTATAATTGGAACACTTACCATCATCATAAAACATGTTTAGGAACTTCTAGACAAAGTTTTAAAAAACGTCCTTTTTACTATCAAGGCTC
Source organism: Lucinisca nassula (assembly GCA_963580285.1). Classification (NCBI taxonomy): domain Eukaryota; kingdom Metazoa; phylum Mollusca; class Bivalvia; order Lucinida; family Lucinidae; genus Lucinisca; species Lucinisca nassula. The sequence continues at coordinate 80,482,276 of OY757019.1, read as the reverse complement.
AAATAAGTATTATTTGAAAAAACATTAGCAAGTGACCTGACCCCAAGCATCTGTGGTCCCGCTCACTTAGTCACTGAAGGGCGCTAAAGGGAAACAACCGATTTCATCTCACACTGCATGTTGTGCAGTCGGGCGGGAGTTTTGATCTGCGCGACCGTGATATGCCGGCAAGTTGCTGCAGGTGCAATGGGGCAGTTTTTTATATGATCTTTTCATCTATCATATCCTATTTTCCCTTTTTATCTAGTTTCCATCTTAGCGCCTGATCGGGACTTGACATCACGGTTTTTATTTGTTTAGGTAATCCTGTTAACCCATTTAGTTCCAGAAACCCCAACACGGGTACCCTGGCACACAGTGCAGACCCAGATCAGACGCCGCAGAACGCGGTGTCTTATCAGGGCCTCCACTGTTTGCTAAAAGTTCAGTTATTAAGTTATTTTCCAAATAAATTTTCATGAAAACAACCCGACACCCGAAAATTTTGAATTGAACTCCTGCTATATATAAGGAGGAAGATTCCATTTGGAAAAAAAAGGGTTAAAGTCGCACCTCTATCTCTCTATCTTATATTGATATGTAAAATGAGACGCACATTTTTCATGCGTCAATCATATTGCCAAGATCAAAAAGACCGATCGTCTCATGCTGCACGGACAAGTCTGATTACTCAAAGTCTAAGTGGCCAGGAAATAAGATCAAAGATGCCGATCTGGGGCCAGTTTCATCAATAAACGTCGTACGATTAATCTTAAATTGCTCGTACGCACTTTTTAAAGAACTGCGTACGTCAGTTTCATCAAAACATCGCAAAGTGTTCGTAGGAGCTAAATTTGCGTTTCACTAAAATAAGTCGTAATTTTGAATATGCGCTTTAACAGGGCCACTTATTGTCACATGCGTGATCACGTGCCGTCTTGAAATAGCCGTGTAAGGTAGATTACACGCTTTAAAATTATTGTTCCTGTGGACCTAGATGAAAATTCAGTACAAACAACGTTGAATCAACGTTGATTCTATGTTGCTTCAAACTTGTGTTGCCATTCCATTGTTGTAAGATACAGATATTAAATGTCTGAATCCCTTCACTCTTTACCATTGGCGAGTTGGGCTGTTTGTGGACGTCGTGACGTCAGATAAGCGTTGATTTAACGTTATAATGAACCTTTCACAAGCACGTTTGTCAGTTAATGCGGGCGGGCCTCTTCCATGAGTGCACGTATATCGTTGAGTTTATAATATTAGTTGAGGAAAAGGAATGACATTACGGTGAGAACTCGCTGAGCATTTTATTTCCTTAATAAATCCAGTAATGCAAGGGCATGAATACAAGATTCAATTTATCTTATGAACTTAAAACACAGTTTACGCACGATTTTAACACAAACGGTCAATGCATGACGTTGTTTAACAAAGACGCCGCATATAACGTAACGTGAAATACATGGGCTGCATGATGCATACCACGCAGAGCTGAAACCGACCCGCACACGAGTACTGGTAAACCGCTTCGAGGATCTAATATGTTCTATAAAAAGGTTATCCTTTGGAAGCAAGGAATACACCACATAACTGGAAAATATGGAGTGTCCATGTTTCCTGCGCCAGACTTGCTAGTTTCGGACAATTAAGCCTCATCAGTGACCCTCAAAATATTTTCAAAATTCCGCAATGGAATCAATTATCCCAAAGTACAAGAAAATATAAACTACACTATGATGTTGGGCAGGGAGACTTTTTGCGGCTGCCACACATCCCCACACATCAGCTGTAGTGACGTCAAATATAAAAGGATTATCCTTTGGATGCGATGAATACACCACAAAACTTGAAAATATGGAGTGACCATGTTTTCTGGGCCAGACTAGCTAGTTTCGGCCAATCAGGCAACTAAGCCTGCCCAGGCAATGCGGTGCGAGTCGGTCCTTCCATGCGTATAAACCCTATTGGTTTCATTGGGACAGAGCTTGAGATGTCATTTCATCTCAATGTCGGGTAATAGTCCCTCAAAGTTGGACACAACGTCTCCAAAAGGAACATTACAGTGTTGACGGGGACGTTAAATCTCAAATCAAACAAATCAAAAGCCTCTGAAAGTTTTCGTGTATAACGTATGGCAGTTTTCAGCTCCGGTTTGTTGTTGGCAATGGTCTTCGCAAATATTATTCATTGATTGCCGTCTGTCAAGGCCGTCCAGCGGATTTTGCTTTCAATGAAAAATAAATTCATTTCATTTGCAACATAGATGCTACAACATGACTGATTTTAAATTACAAAGAACCTGACTTGAAACGAAGTTCTATAGCTATATATATGTATACACAATTATACAATCGCCTGCAAAATATAGACGAAATGAAAGTACGCAAGACTATGACCCCCACCCACACACGTGCCATCTGCATGATGCTGTGGAGCTTTTCGTACATACGAGTGTACACACATGTACGTACGTCCTTCCGTCCATGTACTTACGTGATCCTTTGACCTCATGTTAAGACATTGACCAGGAAGAACCTAAACTTTTATGAGCTCATATTTTCCATTCCATATGATGGAAATGCGATGATATGTATAGGTTTATTCAGCAATACACTTGCCCATACCTATAACCTCTAGGTCAATGCATATTAGAAAAAATTAAATGTACAAATTACTTAAGAGCGCATATTTTTTAAAACCGTATAATGGATTTGGTTCATATTTAGTACGATGATCGACACTCATTAAAAGATTTATTCAGCATACCCGCGCCCATGCCCATGACGTCAAGGTCACGGACTCAGTATATTTTAATGTCAACGTTTAAATAGGAGCTCACATTTCCCTATCCATATCATGGATTCCGTTCGTATTTGGTATGATGAAAGATACAGGTCGTTTCTCCGGCTACTCCGTTTAGTTTTCGCCCACATCTGATTAATGATAGGCTCGAAATAAAAGAGGCCTTAAAACCAAAAACTCAAGGACAATGTCACAGATTTAGTAATTTATTTTTTATGGATTTGGTTCATATTTGGTATGATGATACACACATTTTCCAAGATTCAAACGACATTACCCCCACCTACGCCGATATCCTCAGGGACAGTTTTTCAAGCTAGAAATGCTGTCTTTATTTTATTTATTTATTTATTTATTTATTTATTTCCTTGGTGGGGATGGTCCCCGGGCGGAGGCATCTGCGTCGTATTGACAATTCTAGTTCGATGTGTCGATTTTAGGTACACTGAGTCTTCGTTTTAATCACAAGTCTAATCGCAGATTGTGGGTCGTCGCATCGGTTATTTTGCTGTTAAGCCCCCGTCAACTGTTGGTACATGTATATAGGTCATTTTGGAGACGCTACTTCTGATTTTGTGGGGCTTTTACCCGGCCTTGAGATGGAATGGCATCTTAAGCCCCATCGACCAAAGAAACCGCTAGGGTTTAAGGAGCGGTCCCACTCGCACCACTTTTCTTGGCTAGGCTGTTACATTCTAAACGGCAAACCAGTAATAAAATCATCAGGAAATCACGCCTATATAATTTTAAACCATTTGAACCCCACTTTTATACAGTAAAACTGGGGTTTACAGAGGTAAACTTTATTTTTCTTTATTTCTGCTCTAAAGTATAGGTCGTGGGTACTCGTTATCACGTCTCGATGGAGCAGAAATAAGAAAAATATCACAATTTTTATCTGAAAAGTTTCTCTTTTTTTTCGGCGATAGAGGTTACAATGTATTTGTATAGGCATGTTTTCGTAATGTTGGTCAGTTTCAGCTCTGCACGGATGCACTATGCAGGCCAAACCCGATGGGCGAAAGTGAACGTCAATTCTAGGTTATACCATGAAATATAGATTGTGTGTACGCGTAAACACAACCACAACGATGCGCTTCTAACGAGTACCCTCAATCTCAAATTTTCAAAGAAAAAAAAAAAAAAAAAAAAACACTAAGAAACCCCCACCCAAAACCTAAAGATTATAACAAGGGGTGGGGTAGTTTCGAGGGATCTTTATTGCGTGGGCTTGTATAAGTAATGGGCGTTATCTGCGAAGGTATAAACAAAATGAAATGTTGCGTACCATCCTTTTAACAATTCAACCTATGCCGCGCGTCATCTTCTTCTGCTATGCCTGTGATAAGACGATAATTTCAATGTGCGACGTCTCAATATTCATCTCAGAAATACGACAAAATGTGCGAACATCGCAGATTGTGAGCATTTGATGAAACAGGATTTTTGTCGTAAGAACTTCGTACGATCTTTTTAAGACGAAAATACGTCGCAAATGCTTTGATGAAACTGGCCCCTGGACTATCCCGATTTACCTATTTACATAATTAACTGATCTGACAACTTGTGCTCAACGCTACAGGTGGTCAGTTTCTGACTCGAGCAATTAACACATGGAGTTGGATTATTAATTATCGGATTATCAATAGGTGTTTTTGTTATCAACTTTGTGCCTTTATCGATGGATTTTACTTCGCATTTGAAAAGCCGATCCTGGAGACAAAGAAAAAAAAAGTCGGAAAAAACAGGGCGAAGTCAACTTCTCTTTGCCAGGCTGGTTAGGTGAAGTTCTTGAACTTCGGGCGAAGAAGTCGCCCGAATCGCCCCCTCGGCTGATCCCTGGGCACACCTTTGATCGTCATCGGTGTGTGAAAAACATGTGGAGGTGATTGCTCGCTGTTTGCATATAATTAAACGGATTAGTAGTTGAGGATAAACTAATTATCTCATTGACGATTAATGTTTTTTTTAATCCTGTGCACTTGTTACTATTTAGATTAAAGCGTGTCGTAATTTAGGTGTTTGGAAGTGAGATTATCGTTAGCGATGCAATGTGTGACAATACATGTAGTTTCAAAGATAGCTACGCATTTTTTCTTGAGTAAATAGCAGGTGTTCACTAGGTGAAATGACGAAAATAATTTATAAAATCGCAAAATGTCGCAGCGATCGCTGTTTGATTTTGGCGCCCCGAAAATACGTAAAACCGGCGAATGTGACCAGGCCGGTTCATCGGGGTCCGAGCTGCAGTCTGATCTGTCTGTTAGCCAAAAAGCCAAAAAAAAAAAAAAAAACACTACCGCTGACTCGTCTAAGTCTGCTCCAATTGACCAAAGTTGCAAATGTTTTTGCATATTTGTCTGAAGCAGTTCCGAGGGTTTAGAGTACAGTGAAGACTCGAAGCGTATGTTTTGCAAAGTTTGGCAAAAATCTTTTACAAAAGAATTTTTCTTTATTTCTTTTTAATCCATATATGACAATGGGTGTCAGGTTTGTTTTATTTGTGTTAAGTTCTACAAACAGTGTAGACAGATCAGGCGCTATGTTCTGTGGCGTCTGATCTGGGTCTACATGGTTTGCTAATGACCCCAAAAATGGGCCACTAGGTATATATGAGGATGGGTAATGCGATTGTTTTCTTTACTTTTTATTTATGTTTTTTTTTTTTCTTTGGCGGGAGGGGGGGGGGGGGGAGTTTTACTTGGAAAGTTATAAAATTTATACAGACCAAGCAAAAATATTTTTCTTTTTTTTGTATGCACTCCTCTGCACTGTACTGACCGCATGTATGTCACATAGTTATGAGTAGTTTTAACTTCCTCACAGAGCTTTGCTTGATTGTTTTGAGTTTAATGGCCCAGTCAACGCTATTCAAGTCATGTTTTAGCCGGTCAGTTTACCTATCCAAACTTTACTAGCCATCTAAAAGAATATACAGGTGATTAAAAATGCAAACAAGAGATTCATAGATTAAATAATATATATTTGTTAACCAAAACAATTTTACGATCCGCAAACACCTTGCTTCAAAATTGGGACTTCCTGAATTTTCCAGTGGGACTTCCAAATTTCAAGGGTAGGAAGTCCGGGACTTCCTGAATTTGGGTGTTAATGGAAGCCCTGGTTACTGGTGACACGTCAAAAGACATTCCTACACCAGGACCTGTGAAGTGGGAAGTTAGTCCCTAGCTCTAACCAAAGAGGTAAATTTAGCTACACAATCATCAGCACCTTCAGCTGTCGAAATAATCAAATCGGGAAGGGCATTCCAATCTTTAATGGTTCTGGGGAAGAACGACTCTTTATAAATGTCAGTTCTTGCAGTAAGGGTCAGAAACGCCAACAAATGGTGATTTCTACAGTGTCTAGCTGGGGGAACAAGGTCATCTGTTGGAATGCTGGCAGCACCCTTTAGACCTTTGTATAAAAGGATTAGCCTACTGTCTTTTCTCCTTTTCTTGAGAGACTCCCATTTTAATTTTCCAAGTATTCCAGTCATGCTCCCAGTTTCAAAGCAGTAATTGCCTGTTACAAATCTAGCAGCTCTATTCTGAACTTTCTCAATTTCATCGTTAAGGACCACTCCACTGGGGTCCCAGATACAACTACCATATTCCAAGATTGGGTGAACAAGACCTTTATATGCTGCCTCTTTAACATCCTGAGGGCACTGATGAAGATTTCGCCTCAGGAAACCAAGCATTCTATTTGCCTTAGTACACATGTTGCTAATATGAGTATTCCATCTCAAGTTGTGTGAGATTGTAACTCCAAGGTATTTAATGGAGTCCACGTTCTCGAGGACCGTTCCCTCTAAGGTGTAAGAAGCCTCAACTTTATTAGATCTCTTTCTAATTATCTGCATAATATTGCATTTAACTGGCTGAAATCTCATGCCCCATTTTCGGGCCCAACATCCTAATCTATCTCTGTCAGCCTGAAGTTTCACTGAGTCATCTGTATCTCTAATTTCCCGGTAACAAACACAGTCATCTGCGAACAGTCTTATTTCTGAGTCAATGTCAGTGGAAATATCATTGATGTACATGGAGAACAAAAGTGGACCAAGAACGGTCCCTAGTGGGACTCCAGACAAAACTGGAGCCCACTCCGAAGATTCACCATTAACAACAACCTGCTGTTTCCTGTAGCAAAGAAAGGAATCTATCCATTTGAGGGTCTTTCCCCCTATTCCATAACCAAATAACTTAGATTTAAGTAGTTCATGAGGAGGGGTGTAAAAAGCCTTCTCGAAGTCCAGAATAAATGTGTCCACCTGTCCCCCTTTGTCCAAGATTTTTGCCCAGTCATTAATAACTGTGCTTAGCTGAGTTAAGCTCCGTTCTTCTGATCGGGACGTTAACTGGAGAGTCGGGTCAAGGCTGAGCCCAAAATGCCAATCCAAAGATTTTATATTTCGTCTTTTGTCACAATGAAGATTTATATTGCAGTCAGTTTGGTAAAAAATTATTATGAATAACATATTTGATAACTGCACGAAAGTTCATCTCTTTACATTATTTTATTTTCTTGTAATAACTATTTTTCTGAAATTGAGGGGTATAAAAGCCAAGGCCCAGAAAAATGGAAATATTTCTTAATTTCTTACGATTTTATCATTTAAAGAAGTTTTTTGCCCTGACGATATTTAAATTTGATCATTTTTATCATGTGCACATAGAAATATAATAAACATACCAAAAACACCAGTCAGGTGCATAACCTATACAAGTTACAGTATAGCTCCAATATATCTCGTTCGGATATTTCGTGATGTCCAATCTATCGCGGTCGCGCCGTGGATCCCGTTTTTTTTCCCTTAAAAATTCATAATTAAAAACAAAATTGAGTTTTAAGTTGTTAAAATTTATTTAAAACCAGGTTAAACCAGGCCCCAACAGCGTTTGACTTTTCCCGGCCAGGGTCTGCTATTTGGCGCCAAAACATAACCATTCACGAGATCGCAGAAAAGTCCGTTTTTATGATGCAAACATCTACCATTAGATGTAGCTAATTGTCTGAGGAGGTATAAATCATTTTCACATTGATTGTGGATTAAATTTTATGATTGGAAGATAAACGTCAATTAGAGACATAACTTGACCATATTTTCACACCTTATCGACACGCACCGCAGGGTGGCAATTATATGACAGGGATTTACAATATGGTCATACCTGAACCGTAATAAATACACAGATGGTTTGTCTCTCAATTGACAGTGCAGCAATTATTGCGATTTACTTACTGGTCTAGTTTTACCTTATTTAAGGACTCAAAAAGACTGACAGTTGTAGACGATTTTTTTTACACTTGCCCGCAATCAAAACACAATAAAATGATAGTTTTGTTGTTGTGTAGTTTTTCGGCCCGTGGTAGACGTTAAATAATTTTTTTCCAACCGCTACTTTTAATGATTCTGAGATCTGGCAAGCCAAGGGAAACAACTAGAATTGCTTTAGGGCTTAGCGCTTATGGTAGTTGCGCCCCTTGGCCGTCTCCCGTTACAGACAACCAGGGGATCCCGCAAATCCAAACTGGCATCCTGTTTTGACATTTTAGCAATCACATGTTTTCTGACGCAGATTTTCAGCTGTTCTCGAATGTAAGTTAATTGGTAGACACAGTCCCCTTTGTTTGTTCTGTCACTGAGTAATTCTGAACCTACTTTAATGGTGAAATACGGCCGATAGCATTTCTGACAGCCATTAGTGTGGATTGATAAACGGTTCTCACCAAACTATCACCGCGACTTGTAGTGGCATCTCGGCAAACTACCGCGACTTTTATCACGCTCCGACCCCATCGCGGTTTTCGGGCTATGGCCCCCGACTACCGCGATATATTGGAGCTATAGTGTATTTTTTTATAACCTGTTACAGTTATAAAGTCACATACCGCCATTGAATTTCACAAAGTGAGGCTATAGAAAATAACTTGTTTAGGTTATGTCACAAGTTCTTTAGGATTATGTTAAATTGAAAAATACGAAAATATTAACGTGAATGCGTTAATATTCTCGTCACCCCACTCTTGTTTGAAACACGTGCATACAACTTTTAAAGACGATGCGTACAAAGAATTTTGATTTCAATCATCAAATTAAAGTCTTCTTTCCATTTTAAAATTGTCGCCACATGTGGCAAAATTGCGATAAGGTAGGAATTCAAGTTTTAAAACCATTAATTTTACCATTTTGGCGCTCAAAATCCACTCAAAAACGATTTTTTATGAATGAAAACTCGATCGTGTTGACGAATCCACCATCTTGTTAGAAAGAGCGCTTCTCGTGGAATCTCGCGATAACATTATAATGACGCAAAATGCCGCGAATTTAAAAAAGAAGAGAAAAACTTGGCCGATTTTTACCGATTCTCGAAAAACCAAATACATGTGTATAACGCAAATGAGTTTTTTTTTTTAACTTGTTCAGGTTATGCACCTGACTGATCACATTAAATAGCAGGGTTAGCGCTAGGATTTTTTTTCTTTCGCCAACACTTTCGCCAATCTATTTTTTGTGCCAAAATCTTAAAACCTGAGCCAGTTGTAGAAACTTCTTCGCAAAATGCTGAACATGGATAAAAAAAAAGACTGTCATCTGCTCTACAATTTTCCTTGGCACTTAAAGGGTTAAGGCTTAAAAGCACATACAGTCCTTTTTTGCATTTATGGTTGTGTGTAATGGTGCACTGTGCAAAAGTAGATGCACCTTAGGACCCAAGGTTTTTTCGATCAAATCAACACGGCCACACTTCAAACAAATTGCGTAAATTTTCTGTGTTTTATTATTATTATTATTACCGGTATTCATTTTCATATGGAATTCATATTTTTATTTGTCATCATGAAATCATTCATTTCACTAAGACTTTGAATGTAGCAATGGTGTGTTAAAACTCTGCTCTTTGCAGTTAAAGTAATTGATACAGTCCAATCCTTGGTTATTTAGATGTACGTAACATTCAAACAAATTGATGTTGGTGACATACACACATATAATGTAAGTAGGTGGGCTACTCTGTATGCCACCAAAGCTGATCTCTCAGGCAATGGTTGAAATGATTATTGTTACATGATCCTCAATTGGATTTAGTAATGCACTTTTTAGCTCACCGGATCCGAAGGCTCCGGGGCAGCTTATAGTATAGGTATTGGTCCGTCGTCTGCGTCTGTGTCGTCAACATTTTCAAACAACATCACTTCTGAAACTACTCGGCCAATTGAAACCAAATTACATGTGGAGCCTCTATGGGAAGGGGGAACGAAAGTCTGTTCGGGAGGACTGGGTCACATGACCAATATGGCCGCCATGCCCATATATGGTAAAAACTTTTAAAAATCTTCTTCTCAAGGACCGAATAGCCAATGATCTTGAAACTTGGTATGCAGCATCGGGGACTCGGGCCCTACCAAGTTTGTTCAAATGATGACCTTTGGTTGACCTTGACCTGTTTTACATCAAGGTCAAATTTGGTAACTTAGACGTTTGTATTGAAAAACGTCAAAACAGTGGATTTTTCTGATTAATTGTTAGTTAGTGGCATCAGAAATTGTATTTGCAATCAGCTGAATGGAAGTTTATCAGTTTCAGAGGTCAAGGTCATTTACCGACCTTTGTCCAGGATGGCTCAGATTCAGTATTTTTATCTTCTTCTTCGCTTAAACTACTTTGCCAATTGAAACCAAATTACATGTGGAGCCTCTATGGAATGGGGGAGCGAAAGTCTGTTTGGGAGGACTGGGTCACATGACCAATATGGCCGCCATGCCCATATATGTTAAAAACCTTTCAAAATCTCCTCAAGAACCGAATGGCTGATGATCTTGAATTTTGGTATGCAGCATTAGGGACTCTTGCCCCTACCAAGTTTGTTCAAATGATGACCTTTGGTTGAACTTGACCTGTTTTACATCAAGGTCAAATTTGGTCACTTAGACATTTGTATGGAAAAAATGGCAAAACAGTGGATTTTGTTGATTGTATATTAGCTAGTGACATCAGAAATGGTATTTACAATCAGCTGAATTGAAGTTTATCAGTACCAACGGTCAAGGTCATTTACTGACCTTTGTCCAGGACGCCTCAGATTCAGTATTTTTATCTTCCTCTTCACTTAAACTACTTGGCCAATTGAAACCGAATTACATGTGGAGCCTCTATGGAATGGGGGAACGAAAGTTTGTTCGTGAGGACTGGGTCACATGACCAATATGTCTGCCATGCATATATATGGTAAAAACCTTTCAAAATCTCCTCAAGAACCGAATGGCAGATGATCTTGAAACTTGGTATGCAGCATCAGGGACTGTGGCCCTACCAAGTTTGTTCAAATGATGACCTTTGGTTGACCTTGACCTGTTTAACGTAAGGGTCAAATATGGTCACTTAGACATTTGTATGGAAAAATGGCAAAACAGTGGAATTTTCTGATTGTATATTAGCTAGTGGCATCAGAAATGGTATTTACAATCAGCTGAATGGAAGTTTATCAGTTCCAAAGGTCAAGGTCATTTACCAACCTTTGTCCAGGACGGCTCAGATTCAGTATTTCTATCTTCTTCACTTAAACTACTTGTTCATCCATGTCACAACTACCCTAATGTTCCTAAGTATTGGAGCAGATAGGCCTAAACAAACAGTGCAGACCCAGATCAGGAGCAGTCTGATCAGGGTCTACACTGTTTGCCATTCAATTACATTAAGTCCTCAAGGTGTCTGAATTTTTAGGATTTTTAGCTCACCAGAGCCGAAGGCTCCGGGGGAGCTAATATTATAGGCATTGTCCGTTGTCGTCGTCTGAGTCTGCATCGTCAACATTTTCAAACAACATCTCCTCTGAAACTACTTGGCCAATTGAAACCAAATTACTTGAGGAGTCTCTATGGAAAGGGGGAATGAAAGTTTGTTCAGGAGGACTGGGCCACATAACCAATATAGCCGATGATCTTGAAACTTGGTATGCAGCATCGGGGACTCGGGCCCTACCAAGTTTGTTCAAATGATGACCTTTGGTTAACCTTGACCGGTTTTATGTCAAGGTCTAATTTGGTCACTTAGACATTTGTATGGAAAAATGGCAAAACAGTGGATTTTTTTATTGTATGTTAGCTAGTGGCATCAGAAATGGTACTTGCAATCAGCTGAATGGAAGTTTATCAGTTTCAGAGGTCAAGGTCATTTACCGACCTTTGTCCAGGATGGCTAAGATTCAGTATTTTTATCTTCCTCTTCACTTAAACAACTTGGCCAATTGAAACCAAATTACATGTGGAGCCTCTATGGAATGGGGGAACAAAAGTTTGTTCGTGAGGACTGGGTCACATGACCAATATGGCTGCCATGTCCATATATGGTAAAAACCTTTAAAAATCTCCTTCTCAAGAACCGAATAGCCGATGATCTTGAAACTTGGTATGCAGCATCAGGGCCTCTGGCCCTACCAAGTTTGTTCAAATCCTTTGGTTGACCTTGACCTGTTTTACGACAAGGTCAAATTTGGTCACTAAAACATTTGTATGGAAAAATGGCAAAACAGTGGATTTTTCTGATTGTATATTAGCTAGTGGCATCAGAAATGGTATTTACAATCAGTTCTAACAGTCAAGGTCATTTACCGACAATTGTCCAGGACGGCCTAGATTCAGTATTTTTATTTTCTTCTTCACTTAAACTACTTGGCTAATTGAAACCAAATTACATGTGGAGCCTCTATGCAATGAGGGAACGAAAGTTTGTTGGTGAGGACTGGGTCACATGACCAATATGGGCCGCCATGCCCATATATGGTAAAAACCTTTAAAAATCTTCTTCTCAAGAACCGAATGGCCAATGATCTTGAAACTTGGTATGCAGCATCAGGGACTCTGGCCCTACCAAGTTTGTTCAAATGATGACCTTTGGTTGACCTTGACCTGTTTTATGTCAAGGTCAAATTTGGTCACTTAGACATTTGTTTGGAAAAATGGCAAAGTAGTGGATATTTCTGATTGCCTGGTAGGCTGTGACATCAAAAATGATATTTGCAGTAAGCTGAATGGAAGTTTATTAATTCCAAAGGTCAAGGTCATTACTGACCTTTGTATTGGATGGCTCAGATTCGGTATTTTTATCTTCTTCTCCAGTAAAAGAGCCGTGCTGATTGAAACCAAATTACATGAAAAGCCTCTATGGGGGTGAGACAAACATTATTCGTGGTATTATTGTCACATGACCAAGATGGGCACCTCGCCTGTATATGGTATAAACCACATGACCTCTGGTGAGCGTAGTGGCCCATTGGCCTCTTGTTTATTACTTTGATGTAGATTTAATGAGAAAATATATGTCCAGCTCTACAAGAGTATTGTGTTCGAAAAACTTAAGGTTTTAAATTTGTTGCCATGGCAACAGAATTCTACCCAACAAATATGTAATGAATGATTGCTGCTGGGTTAATAAATAATTGTGTGAAGGCATGATTTGCTGACATTTTGTTTTCTTTGAATGCTTAATGAGGCTCTGAAGTCAAGAATCACTAGCAAATATATATCTAAAATGACTGAAAATTCCATTTTTTGCATATTCAGGGTCAGTCTTTAAAAGCCTATACCTTGTATACCACTCAATGTTTTCATCTGAAATTTCACATATGCACTTCAGTGTTATAAAGCTATCAGAAAATGGCAAAAATTCATTTTCGGTCATGGACCCCATTTAGACCCAAAATCTCATGGCTGGTCACATATATTGTAACATTGTTGACCCCTTGAACCCCACTTTCATATTGTAAAACTGGGGTTTACAAGGGTATACCTTATTATGTCTCCCCCGAATTTTTTTTTCAGAGAGACATATTGTTTTTCCCCCTGTCTCTTCGTCTGTCACACATTCGTGTCCGCTCTATAACTTGAAAACCGTTCGAGCTATCTTCACGAAACTTCATATAAATATTAATCAGCATTAGACGATGTGCAGTGCACAAGAACTATAACTCTCGCATTTAAACTTTTTTAATTATCTCCCTTGGAAGTTTGTCGGTATGTATATATGTATGGGCAAACCGTGTCCGGTCAATAATTTTCTTATTTTCAGATGGATTTTAAAATTACATGGCAGAAATTATAATTAACAACCATGAGACGATGTGTGTCGCGCATGAGGCAGGTTGGTACCTCAAAGGTCAAGGTCATACTTAGAGGTCAAAGGTAAAAAAGGGGCCTTTTTTTGTGTTTGGTCAATAACTTCCTTATTTTGAGATGGATTTTGAAATCACTTGGCAAAAAAGTTAACCAATATAAGACGATGTTAGGGTGTAGGACCCAGGTTGGTACCACAAAGGTCAAGGTCATACTTAGAAGTCAAAGGTAAAAAAAGGGGCCTTTTTTCGGGTTTTGTCAATAACTTGCTTATTATGTGTCGCCATTCGAAGAATGGTGGAAAGGGCATTAACGTTGCCACTGTTCGTCCGTTCGTCTGTCAGTCCGGGCGAACATCCAGGGTTATGGGGCTAGTGTCCAGATTGATAACAATAGAAAATGATTGGAAAATGATTGATGAACAATAGATTTATTCTGTAAATAAAAGGCTTAGGAGGTTAGCCCCTAAACCAAACAAAAGAAAAGAACAAAAGAAATAGCCCTTAAACCCAAAATGTTGGAATGTGTGTCTGTGCGTCCGAAACTTAAATGCAGTCAATAACTTTCTTATTTCTTGATGGATTTTAAAATTACTTGACAGAAATGTTAACCATTATGAGACGGCGTGTCACATGCAAAACCCAGGTCCGTACGTCCAAGGTCAAGGTCATACTTAGAGGTCAAAGGTCAAAAAAAGGGTCCAAAACTTAAATGCAGTCAATAACTTTCTTATTCCTCGATGGATTTTGAAATTACTTTGAAGAAATGTTAACCAACTTGAGACGATGTGTCACATGCAAAACCAAGGTCATTACCTCCAAGGTCAAGGTCATACTTAAGAGGTCAAAGGTCAAAAAAAGGGTCCGAAACTTAAACGCAGTCAATAACTTACTTATTTCTGGATGGATTTTGAAATTACTTTGAAGAAATGTTAACCATCATGAGACGATGTGTCATGGCAAACCCAGATCCATGCCTCCAAGGTCAAGGTCGTACTTAGAGGTCAAAGTTTATAAAAATGGTCTGAAACTTAAATGCAGTCAATTACTTTCTTATCTCTGGATCGATTTTGAAATTACTTGGCAGAAATGTTGACCATCATGAGACAATCTGCCTCACACAAAATCAAGGTCCTTACCGCCAAGGTCAAGGTCTTACTTAGAGGTCAAATGTGAAAAAAGGGTCCAAAACTTAAACACGGTCAATAACTTTCTACAGATGAATACGAACATAGACATATTTTCAGGCATGGGCATCCGTGTCCTATGGGCACATTTCTAGTTTTTAGATAGAATTTGAAGTTACTTGTCAAAAATGTTAACTATAATGAGACGAAGTGTTGCATGCATGATTCAGTTTGGTACCTCAAATGTCAAGGTCATACATAGAGGTCAAAGGTCAACAAAGGGGCCTTATTTCGTGTTTGGTCAATAACTTTCTTATTTGTAGATGGATTTTGAAATTGCTTGGCAGAAATGTTAACCACTGTGAGATGATGTGTTGCACGCATGACCCAGTTTGGTACCTGAAAGGTCAAGGTCATACATAGAGGTTAACGGTAAAAAAAGGGGCCTTTTGTGTTCTGTCAATAACTTTCTTATTTTTAGATGGATTTTGAAATTACTTTGCAGAAATATTAACCACCATGATACGATGTGTTGCGTGCATGACCCAAGTTGGTACCTCAAATGTCAAGGTCGTATTAAGAGGTCAAAGGACAAAAAGGGGCCTTTTTTAGTGTTCAGTCAATTATTTTCTTATTCCTGAATAGATTGTGAAATTACTTGGCAGAAATGTTAACCATCATGAGACGATGTGGTGCTTGCTAGACCCAGGTCGGTACCTCCAAGATCAAGGTCATACTAAGAGGTCAGATGTAAAAAAGGTTGTTGTTTTTTTCTGTCCAGTCAATAACTTTTTTATTTCTGGATGGACTTTATAAAGTAACCATGCAGAAATGTTCACCGTCATTAGACCATGAGTCATGTGCAAGACCAATGTCCATACCTCCAATGTCAAGGTCATACCTAAAGGTCAAAGGTGAAAAAGGGGCGGTCAGTAACTTCCTTATTCTTTGATGGATTATGAATTTATTTTGCAGAAATGTAAACCATCATGAGACGATGTGTTGTACCTCAAAGGTCAAGGCCATACTTAGAGGTCAAAGGTAAAAAAGGGCTTTTTAGTGTACGGCCAATAACTTTTTTATTTCTCTATGAACATTTTTAAAGTTGCTTTGCAGAAATGTTCATCTTCATTAGATGATGTGTTGCACACAAGACCCAGCTCAATACCTTTAATGTCAAGGTCATACTTAGAGGTCAAAAACGGGGGAGACATCTGTGTTTTTGTAGAAAAACAAATTCTAGTTTTTTAGCTCACCTGACCGAAGGTCATGGTGAGCTTTTGTGACAGTAAGATGTCCGGCGTCGTCGTGCGTCGTGCGTCGTCCGTCGTCCGTCGTGCGTCGTCCGTGCGTAAACTTTTTCTTGTGAACACACTAGAGGCCACAGTTTTGGTCCAATTATCATCAAACTTGCTCAGAATGATAATCATGACAATATCTCGGTCAAGTTCGAATTTGGGTCATGTCGGGTAAAAAAGTAGGTCAGTAGGTCAAATCATAGAAAAACCTTGTGAACACTCGAGAGGCCACAATTTTGGTCCAATCATCATCAAACTTGCTCAGAATGATCATTGTGACAATATTTTAGTGAAGTTTGAATATGGATCATGTCGGCTTAAAAAGTAGGTCAGCGGGTCAAATCATAGAAAAACCTTGTGAACACCCTAGAGGCCACAATTTTGGTCCAATCATAATCAAACTTGCTCAGAATGATCATCATGACAATATCTTGGTCAAGTTCGAATATGGGTCATGTCCGGTCAAAAAGTAGGTCAGTAGGTCAAATCATAGAAAAACCTTGTGAACACTCTGAAGGCCACTGTTTTGGTCCAATTATCATGAAACTTGCTCAGAATGACCATTGTGACAATATTTCAGTCCAGTTCGAATATGGGTCATATCGGGTTAAAAAGTAGGTCAGCGGGTCAAATCATATAAAAACCTTGTGAACACCCTAGGGGCCACAATTTTGGTCCAATCTTAATCAAACTTGCTCAGAATGATCAAGTTCGAATATGGGTCATGTCCGGTCAAAAAGTAGGTCAGTAGGTCAAATCATAGAAAAACCTTGTGAACACTCTGAAGGCCACTGTTTTGGTCCAATTATCATGAAACTTGCTCAGAATGACCATTGTGACAATATTTCAGTCCAGTTCGAATATGGGTCATATCGGGTTAAAAAGTAGGTCAGCGGGTCAAATCATATAAAAACCTTGTGAACACCCTAGGGGCCACAATTTTGGTCCAATCTTAATCAAACTTGCTCAGAATGATCATCATGACAATATCTCGGTCAAGTTTGAATATGGGTCAAATGGTTCCGGTCCGTTGCACATCTAGGTCACAGGAGCCAAAAACAGATTTTTTTCACCAAAAACTTAAAAAATCTTCTTCTCTGAAACCACAAGGCCCAGGTCTTTGTTATTTGGTATGAAGCTTCATCTAGTGGACCCCTACCAAGATTGTTCAAATTATAGTGCTGGGGCCAAAAATGCCCCCGCACGGGGGCCCTTTGGTTTTACATAGGCTTATATAGGGAAAATCTTTAAAAATCTTCTTCTCTGAAACCACAAGGCCCAGGACTTTGATATTTGGTATGAAGCTTCATCTAGTGGACCCCTACCAAGATTGTTCAAATTTGAGTGCTGGGACGAAAAATGCCCCCGCCACGGGGCCCTTTGGTTTTACATTGGCTTATATAGGGAAAATCTTTAAAAATCTTCTTCTCTGAAACCACAAGGCCCAGGTCTTTGATATTTGGTATGAAGCTTCATCTAGTGGACCCCTACCAAGATTGTTCAAATTATAGTGCTGGGGCCAAAAATGCCCCCGCCCCAGGGCCCTTTGGTTTTACATAGGCTTATATAGGGAAAATCTTCAAAAATCTTCTACTCTGAAACCACAAGGCCCAGGACTTTGATATTTGGTATGAAGCTTCATCTAGTGGACCCCTACCAAGATTGTTCAAATTATAGTGCTGGGACAAAAAATGCCCCCGCCACGGGGCCCTTTGGTTTTACATTGGCTTATATAGGGAAAATCTTTAAAAATCTTCTTCTCTGAAACCACAAGGCCGAGGTCTTTGATATTTGGTATGAAGCTTCATCTAGTTGACCCCTACCAAGATTGTTCAAATTACAGTGCTGGGGCCAAAAATGCCCCCGCCCCGGGGCCCTTTGGTTTTACATAGGCTTATATAGGGAAAATCTTAAAAAATCTTCTTCTCTGAAACCACAAGGCCCAGGTCTTTGATATTTGGTATGAAGCTTCATCTAGTGGACCCCTACCAAGATTGTTCAAATTTTAGTGCTGGGACAAAAAATGCCCCCGCCACGGGGCCCTTTGGTTTTACATGGGCTTATATAGGGAAAATCTTTAAAAATTTTCTTTTCTGAAACCACAAGGCCCAGGACTTTGATATTTGGTATGAAGCTTCATCTAGTGGACCCCTACCAAGTGTTACGAGCCAGGCGTAGCAGAAAGAAAAAGCAAACAAGCCATTTGGAAAATCTTAACAAAATTTATTTACAAGTTAACTTTAACCTGTAGAAGTAAGAAAATTAAATGTACTTAGCTCTGTTATGAAATATCCTGAATGAATCTATTTTCCTTGATCCCACAGAATTCACAGTCCAAAATAAAAAGTAATATCCTTTAACAATCCAACACAGAATTTAGAAATAACTTTTCTTAAATGCCCAAACATCAAACTCCAAAGTCTGACTCAATGAGAAAAATCAAGCTCTTTTATAGACCCTAAGATTCCTCTAGAACATTCCAGAGGGCTGTGGAATAAGATGAGGTAATTTTCTAAAAATAATGCAACCCAGAACTTTCTGGAAGGTTCTGAAGTACTTTTCCTTGTAAACATGTTGTTTACAAAAATGAAATTAATCTGTGACTCAGTTTTCCAGAATCTTCTATAAGAAGATAAACAAGATATTTATAGCACTATTAGGTCACAGTGGGGTGAAAGTGGGAATCAGAAAAACAAATTCTTATGCATAACACTCCCCCTCTTCGAGGAAAAGAAAGATTTATGTAATAAAGCTTTCTTTTGCTTTAAGAATAAAATATTGAGCATAGCATATAAAATTACATGTATCTACAATCCACTTTAGTAGGAAAGCAAAACATAACTCCTGACACTGCTCAAGCTCTTGAAAGGGCATCAGGGATAATGTTATCTTTCCCTCTGATATGTCTTATGTCTAAATTATACTCTTGTAGCATAAGACTCCACCTGAGCAACCGCTGATTTTTGTTTTTCATTTTATGTATGAAAGTCAGTGGATTGTGATCACTGAAAACAACAATCGGTGCAGTAGTAGGGGTAAGATAAACTTCGAAATGTTGCAGAGCAAGAATCAGAGACAAGCACTCTTTCTCTATGGTAGAGTAATTTCTCTGATGCTTATTAAACTTTTTGGAAAAGTAGCAAACTGGATGATCCACACCATTTTCATCTTCCTGCAACAAAACACTACCTGCACCTACGTCACTAGCATCTACAGCTAGCTTAAACTCCTTTTCAAAGTTTGGTGCTAAGAGAACTGGTTCACTCTTGAGTATGGCTTTAAGTTTATCAAAAGCATTTTGGCATATTGCATTCCAATGGAATTTTGTTCTTTTGCTGAGTAAATTTGTCAAAGGCTCAGCAATGACAGAGAAATTATTACAGAACTTTCTGTAATAACCAGCCATACCAAGAAATCGCATCAGCTGTCTTTTGCACGTGGGTACTGGAAAATTTGAGATAGCCTCAACTTTAGCATCAATGGGTTTCACATGACCTTGACCTACAACATGACCTAGAAATGTCAAACTTGCATGGCAGAATTCACTTTTAGCAAGATTGATTGTCAATTTGGCATTACTCAGTCTATCAAAGAATGCTCGAATAGTCCAAAGATGTTGATTCCACTGGTCGTTGTAAATGATAGCATCATCGATATAAGCACTGCAGCCTTCCAGCCCCGCAATTACCATGTTTATTAAGCGCTGAAATGTTGCTGGAGAGTTTTTCGTTCCAAATGGCATGACTTTATAGTTAAATAATCCGTCTGGTGTTGTGAATGCCAAAACCTCCTTTGCTCTATCTGTAAGTGGAATTTGCCAAAATCCTTTCAGAAGGTCGAATTTCGTTATGTATTTGGCATTCCCGATGTTATCAATGCAGTCATCCATTCTTGGAATAGGAAAGCTATCTGTTTTACTTAAGGAATTAACTTTCCTAAAATCTGTACACATACGATATGTCCCATCAGGTTTTGGTACAAGAATACAAGGAGAACTCCACTCACTTTGGCTTGGTTCAATAAAGTCATTGTCTAATAGATACTTAACTTCTTCTTTAAGATATTTTTGTTTCACAGGATTCATCCTGTATGGGTGTTGTTTTACAGGTTTAGACCCATTTATGTCCACATCGTGAAATATTTTGTCTGTCCGTGTTGGAATGTCAGGAAATAATTGTTCATATTCAAAAATCAGCTGTTTCAGTTCATTCCGCTGATTTGGCTCTAGATGTGACAGTTTCTGGTCAAGATTCCGTAGAATGTCAGAATTCTGAAGTTTTGATGATGTGGGATCCGACTTCACTGAATTAATATCCTCACAGTCATTGTCACATGAATTAAGTGGAACAGAGCTAACTAGATTGACTGATGTTAAAGATGTATTGTCCCTATCTATGTATTCCTTAAGCATGTTAATATGACATAGCTGCTTTAGCTTGCGCCTCCCAGGAGTGTTTATTATGTAATTTACGTCACTGATCTTTTTGTCTACAGTGTATGGACCATAATACCTGGCCTGCAACGATTTTCCTGGAATAGGCAAAAGAGCTAGTACCTTATCACCTGGTTTAAAATTCCTTTCTTTTGTCCCTATGTCATATAGCTGTTTCATTTTCCTTTGGGCTGACTGAAGATTGGTCCGAGCAGCCTCACAAGCTTTTGAAAGTCTAGTTTTGAAATCAGACACATACTGAAGTAAATTCAGGGAGGTGTCATCATTGGAGAGAAATTTCTCTTTGAGAAGTTTCAAAGGACCACGAACAGTATGACCAAATACTAATTCAAATGGACTGAAGCCAAGAGATTCTTGCACAGATTCTCTAACAGCAAATAAAAGGAGATGGATGCCTTCATCCCAATCCTTCTCTGTGTCAAAACAATATGATCTTATCATGTTTTTCAATGTTTGATGGAATCTTTCAAGGACGCCTTGACTTTCAGGATGATAGGCCGATGACTTATACTGTACAATGCCAAGTTCATGCATTACTTGTTGAAATATTCCAGACATAAAATTTGAGCCTTGGTCTGACTGAATAGATTTAGGAAGCCCAACAAATGTGAAAAACTTCACTAAGGCCTTGACGATTGTCTTAGTTTTGATATTTCTTAAAGGAATGGCTTCAGGAAAATGTGTGGAAGCACACATAATGGTCAAAAGATATTCACAGCCGGACTTAGTTCTGGGCAAGGGACCCGCACAGTCTACAATTATTCGACTGAAAGGTTCATCAAAAGCAGGTATAGGCTGCAAATGAGCCTTGGGTATAGTCTGATTGGGTTTTCCTACCATTTGGCATGTATGGCAGGACCTACAATGCTGAGAAACATCTGATTTTAACCCAGGCCAGTAAAAATGATTAAGAATCTTGTGATAGGTTTTATTTACACCTAAATGTCCTGACATGGGAGTTTCATGTGCCAAGTTTAATATTTGGGAACGGTAAACCCGTGGAACCACTATCTGGTGGTTGACAGTCCACTCGTCTTCTGCTGAGACGTCTGGTGGACGCCATTTTCTCATAAGAATGTCATTTTTGACATAATAACAGACTGGGACCTGAGATACTTCCTGCTCATCTAAGGCCCTTTCAAATAAAGGCGAAATTTCAGGATCCTTATGCTGTTCTATAGCTAGTTGAGACCCAGACATTATGTCATGGCCTAGATCTAAAGATGAGTTATTCTCATGAAAATCTGTCTGCTTATCAGGCAGGCTTGAAGACAGAGACCTTGTTATCTCGTCATTAAAAGACTGACCCAAAAAGGTATCAGTTAAATCAAAATCCTGTTTCCCATCAGTTTGCTTGGCCTTACGTGCCATAGCCCTTGTGACTGCACAGGACGGATAAAGATCAGGAATTTCCTGCTCAATGGGATCAGGCGGTTGGTCTATGCAAGGATTAGTAGTCAAAAGTGGGTTTACCACAACCTTATCTCCAGCTAAGTCATTGCCTAGCAACAAATGAACACCTTTAAAAGGTAAAGAAGGTCTAATACCAACAGCCACTGAACCGGATACCAAGTCTGATGACAAATAAACGTTATGGAGCGGAACATTAACAAATCCACATTCCACACCCTGAATAAGGACACTTTGGCCCAAAGAAGTCTTCTCAGAAAAAGGCAGAGTATCTGCTAGAATAAGAGATTGAGAAGCTCCGGTATCTCGTAAGATTTTAATAGGGGTAGGATGGGCATAACTGTCACCATTAAGTGACACAAAACCATCTGATAAGAATGGTTCATAAATCTCCATAACTGAATCAGTCTCAGATAATTTGATATCAGAAAGAGTTTCCTCCCTTACACAAGACTGTGGTTTTGGCCTTATAGAAGTCAAGCCTGTAGGCTTAAGTTCCTCTTGTCTTTCTCTTTCTTTCCTTCGCTTTAATTTTAAACACTCAGAGATCAAATGACCTGTATTTTTACAATAATAACAAACTACTTGAGGTTGAGATAAGGGATTCTGGTCTTTGTTTTCACCAGAAGGTTTGGAAAAATTCTGGCTTCTGTTTTCACCAGAAGGTTTGGAAAGATTCTGGCTTTTATTTTCACCAGAAAGTTTGGGCATAGTACTAGATGTATGGCTATAACTACCAGAAGGATTACTGGGATAAAATCTTGGACCTGTCTGTGGATTATAAGGTTTTCGAGGATAAGGCCTGTTCACAAATGAGACTTTATGAGTCAAAGCATAATCATCTGCCAAACGAGAAGCTTCCTCCAAAGTTTCAACCTGTCTCTCATCGAGAAAAGATTTAATGTCTGAATTTATGCACCGTTTGAACTCTTCAACAAGGACAAGTTGTCTAAGTTTGTCATGATCAGAGCCTACTTTTTTAGAAGAACACCACCTATCAAATAGCTGTTCTTTGGTTTGAGCAAATTCTACATGGGTCTGGGAAATTTCTTTTTTGCAATTCCTAAATTTCTGCCTGTAAGCCTCAGGGACCAACTCATATGCCTTAAGAATAAGCTCCTTGACCAGATCATAGTCTGAGCTTTGCTCGACAGTCAGCTGAGTGTAAATGTCTCGAGCCTTTCCGACAACAACGCTTTGCAAAAGTAAGGTCCAATGCTCTTTTGGCCATTTTAAATTTTCTGCAACCTTTTCGAAATGCAAAAAATACTTATCTACCTCTTTTTCCTGAAATGGGGGAACTAATCTGATATGCTTTGTGGCATCAAAGTAACTACCAGAGTCAAAAACAGGGGTAGGTTTCACCCTATCTTGACCCTGGAGTTCCAGTTCCTTCATCTTTAATTGAAAATGCCATTTTTCTCTTTCTATTTCAAGTCGCTCTTCTTTTTCTAATTTTTCTTTCTGAAAGCGTTCCTCCATTTCTCTTTTTTCCCTCTCCATTTCTCTTTGTTTTTCCTTCTCTCTTTCTTCCATTTCTAATCTTTCCATCTGCATTTGTCTCTGCATTTCTCTTTCTTTTTCCTTCTCTCTTTCTTCCATTTCTCTTTGCTTTTCCTTCTCTCTTTCTTCCATTTCTAATCTGAACTTCTCTAATTCAATTTGCCTTCCTATTTCAATTTGTCTCATTTGTAATTCAGTATGTGAAACCATAATGAGAGACAAAGCAGATGGATCGAAAAGTTCTTCATCAACAAAAAACTGCACCAAAATATTCTTAATTTCATGCTTATTCATGCTTGTTTTGACAGCAGTGACCCCATAATTGGAAGCAATTTCTAGCAAATCTGTCCTTTTGGCCAGATTAAACAACTCCTGAGTAGGCTGAGCCAAAAAGCTTCTCAAATCAAACGACATGTTTGCTTTTTGTTTGTTTTATAAAGTATTTATGGAAATACAGATTGAGGTTAATTTGACAAAGTTTTTTTTTTTTTAAATGACAAGCCCAACGAGAATTTCACATGAAATGACAAGTACTATTTCACCTGAAATGACAGTTCACATGAAATGACAATCCCCTATATACCTATAGGGAAATACCAATCCTGTGAAGCAACTGCAAAGTCTATTTGATAAGAAATGACAATTACCTGCGTCACATGAAATGTCGGTTTTAAAATGCTTAAAATGGTTTTATCCCGGACGAGCCCCCAATTTCTGTTACGAGCCAGGCGTAGCAGAAAGAAAAAGCAAACAAGCCATTTGGAAAATCTTAACAAAATTTATTTACAAGTTAACTTTAACCTGTAGAAGTAAGAAAATTAAATGTACTTAGCTCTGTTATGAAATATCCTGAATGAATCTATTTTCCTTGATCCCACAGAATTCACAGTCCAAAATAAAAAGTAATATCCTTTAACAATCCAACACAGAATTTAGAAATAACTTTTCTTAAATGCCCAAACATCAAACTCCAAAGTCTGACTCAATGAGAAAAATCAAGCTCTTTTATAGACCCTAAGATTCCTCTAGAACATTCCAGAGGGCTGTGGAATAAGATGAGGTAATTTTCTAAAAATAATGCAACCCAGAACTTTCTGGAAGGTTCTGAAGTACTTTTCCTTGTAAACATGTTGTTTACAAAAATGAAATTAATCTGTGACTCAGTTTTCCAGAATCTTCTATAAGAAGATAAACAAGATATTTATAGCACTATTAGGTCACAGTGGGGTGAAAGTGGGAATCAGAAAAACAAATTCTTATGCATAACACAAGATTGTTCAAATTTTAGTGCTGGGACAAAAATGCCCCCGCCACGGGGCCCTTTGCTTTTACATTGGCTTATATAGGGAAAATTTTTAAAAATCTTCTTCTCTGAAACCACAAGGCCCAGGTCTTATATATTTGGTATGAAGCTTCATCTAGTGGACCCCTACCAAGATTGTTCAAATTATAGTGCTGGGGCCAAAAATGCCCCCGCCACGGGGCCCTTTGGTTTTACATAGGCTTATATAGGGAAAATCTTTAAAAATTTTCTTCTCTAAAACCACAAGGCCCAGGACTTTGATATTTGGTATGAAGCTTCATCTAGTGGACCCCTACCAAGATTGTTCCAATTTTAGTGCTGGGGCCAAAAATGCCCCTGCCCCGGGGCCCTTTGGTTTTACATAGGCTTATATAGGGAAAATCTTTAAAAATCTTCTTCTCTGAAACCACAAGGCCCAGGACTTTGATATTTGGTATGAAGCTTCGTCTAGTGGACCCCTACCAAGATTGTTCAAATTATAGTGCTGGGACAAAAAATCCCCCCCTGCCACGGGGCCCTTTGGTTTTACATAGGCTTATATAGGGAAAATCTTTAAAAATCTTCTTCTCTGAAACCACAAGGCCCAGAACTTTGATATTTGGTATGAAGCTTCATCTAGTAGACCCCTACCAAGATTGTTCAAACTATAGTGCTGGGGCAAAAAATGCCCCTGTCCCGGGGCCCTTTGATTTTACATAGGCTTATATAGGCAAAATCTTTAAAAATCTTCTTCTCTGAAACCGCTAGGCCCAGGTCTTTGATATTTGATGTGTAGCTTCATCTAGTGGACCTTTGACAAGATTGTTCAAATTTTAGCCTTTGTTGATGTTTGGTATGAAGCTTCACCTTTAAGACCTCCCTCAACATTATGTACATTAAAGCCCTGGGGCCAATAATGGCCCTCTCTGGGGCCCACTTGTTACACTATGGATCAGGTGAGCGATCCAGGGCCATCATGGCCCTCTTGTCTTATTTTTTCTTAAAATATAGATTACGGGTATTCGTAAGAACCACCTCAATGAGGCGGTTCTAACGAGTACCCACAAGCTATATTTTGAGCAGTAGAAGAAAAAATATCCCAATTTTCCCACTTAAAATGTTCATTTGTTTCGGCTGTGAAGTATACAATGCATTTGTATAGGCATGTTTTCGTAATGTGTAAAGCTGCTGGTTTACCTCCTCAAATGACAATTTTTAATAAAGTTAGCCCCTAAATTATCCGCATTGTACTTCATTAGTATCGCAGGCCCCTACCCATCGGGGCTTGAAGAAATAGATGAACTGCATGATGCTCATTACAAAAACACGCATATACAAATACAGCGTAAATTTACCCCCCCCCCCCCCCCCCCCCCCCCCAAAAAAAAAAAGCGAAATTTTTAGCTGAAAAATTGTGATATTTTTTCTTACCTGCTCAAAATATAGATTGTGGGAACTCTTTAGTTTTTTTTTTTTTTTTTGGTTTGGGTTTTACGGCCCTTTCAAGATTATTTCACTCATATCGAGCCGATCGTTAATCAGAGGTGGGCGGAAACCGAAGTACCCGGAGAAAAACCACGGGAACTCTTTAGTTCTAATGAGTACCCACTATCTATATTTTAGAGTAAAAATAACAAAAAAATGATGTTTACCCCTGCAAACCCCAGTTTTTCTATAAAAACATGGGGTTCAAAGGGGTCAGAATCATACAGGCATGTTTTCCTGATGTTCCATGCAGAGCTCAAACCGACCCACACAAGACTAATGGTAAACCACTTTCAGGATCTAAGCCTGCCCAGGCAAAGGTGCGAGTCAGACTGTCCATGCTTATAAACCCTGACGGTTTCATTAGGCGGCAGGGCTTGACATATTATTTCATCTTAAGGTTGGGTAAAAGGCCCACAAAATTGGAAGCAATGTCTCCAAAATGACCTTTACATTGTTGAGGGGGACGTTAAACCTCATTAGTATCTGTAGCTATAAACAATTCATGTATGTTTATTTGCAGCCAGTACAGAACAGAGGGATGGCACCAGTCTAACCATGGAGGGATATTCAGAAATGGAAGGCTTCTCAGCAAGACCTCGTGCAGCTGGTGTTTCAGATACAAGTCTTCAAGATGCCACAGAAGTGACTTCATCAGGTTCAAACCAAAGTTCTAGACTTCATCATGCACCGTCGGCACTTGGACGGCCAACCATACCTGTCTCTGCTACAAACTCTGCATCTGCTTTCGTAGCTGATACTGTGAATATAATTCCTCCTTATCGAGCTGGTGTATTGGGTTATGCAGCACACCTGTCAGAAGTTCCTACCAGTGGCTTTACTGCTGATTCTGCAAGGTACGCTCCTCATTTGACACAGACTTCATCTCATTCAGCATATGATCCAAGGAATTTTGCTTATAATCCAGGAGGCTTTCCATTGCAGCCACGACAAGAATTAAGTTATGAACACATGCCACAGTCTTATATCAGCCAAAGTCAATCTCACCAGGCAAATTTAAGAACTGATACAGAAACTTATAATGCAGCTCTAGCTTTAGTTCAAAGTCAAAACAAAATTTTTACCGATGATACAGGTGGTCAGTACTACCAGCTAGGTAGTACCTCTGATGAATCATGTAATACAAATTATGAAGTTGTTCATGCTCATCTAGTCAGTGATTCGGCACAGCAAGTTAACATTTCTAGTGGACATGGACAAGAAGAAAAGGTTGTTTATGTCTCTGAAAAGCCTCAGGTCCAAATCATTCAAACACAGGCAACAGAAAGTAAAAAATTAAATGTTACAGAAGAGGTACCCGAGGAACAAATTGAAGTGGTTGTAGAGACTGTTGAGCTGTCTGAGGTTTCAAATAAGTCAGGTTCAGTACAAAATGATACCATGATTTTGTTCAAAGCGGCAAGTCCGCTGGATAAAAATTCTACTCAATTTGCTGATAGTACAGCAGATGGATCAGTACAGGTAATAAATGAAAACGAAATACAAGAACCTCATCTTTCATTTCAAAAACAAAATGATGAAAACCGAGATGCTTTAACAAACACAATCATTAGTGATAAATTATACAAAGATACAGCATCGCAAGTGGAAGGGCCTGACTTAGAAAGTAGATTTGGTGTCCTACTTGAGGAAATAAGAGAAACCCCAAGTGGTAAAGCCTGCTGCATTAAATTAAAACCAATTAAACACTCATACATAGATAGTTCATATAACAGTATTATCTTTGACATTGAAATAGAAAATGAATTAAATGTCAGCACTATTGAAAAACAATATTTGACTGAAAAAACATCAAAGTATTCATTTCATATTTCTACTCAAAAGAATTCGGAAGCAATAGCTACCTCAGAAAACTCCCAGCAAGACAATAGTGATGGTGTCACAAATACCCATAAACCAATCAAAAAGTTGTCATTAGTTTCACACAGTCTAAAGAAATCTAGAAAACTCATAAAGGAGGAAAATATAGAAGTTCATGATAAAATTTTGACAAGAGCAAGTAAAAGAAAAATGACAAAACCTTTAAAGAAAGCAGCCCTTAAGAAACCAAGTAAGTCTGACAGCAGAAAAGGAAAAGTTCAGTGGAGCTTCATTTCAAAGAAGGATAAGGAAAAGAAAAAGAAAAAAACGGACAACGAAGTTACTAGGAACAAAAAGTCCAGGTCCAAAAGAGCATCTTCGAGAGAACAAGAATTGGCTGATCACTTGAACATTGAGGAAGAAGCTGATAGATCTGATGACTATAATGTTTCCACTGACAATTCTGCTGACCAACATGATTTTGTAAAAGATAGCCTTGTTGCTAGTAACCATTCTATATCAGATAAGGAAACATGTTATACAAAAGTTGAAAGTGAAGAAATAAATAGACTAGAATTAAGTAATGAAGTTGCAGAGAAAAGCAAGTTAGAGAAGACTTACGAAGAGAAAATCTCGGAAAGTGGAGGTGAAGTTATCTCTAGTCAGGATGGAGAGAGTGAAAAAGATGAAAAATGTTCTGTAAAAAGGAAAAGGAAGAAAAAGGAAGGAACAGCAGAGGATGAGAGCAAACCAAAGAGGAAATACACAAAGCGGGATACATATAACAAAACAGAAATGAATTACACTGTGAGGAAAACAGAAACAGGTTAGTATGACTTTTATTTGCAGTAAATACTTTGAAACCTAACATATCTGTTGCCCAGTTGCCCGGGATTAAGTCCAAATTTTGGCTGGGCAAGTGATTTTCTGTTTCACTTGCCCAGAAAAATGTATAAAATATATCAGCAATATTGTAATGCCAAGCCACTTGGAAGATGCTGTGGACTGCCAGGCTAGTGGTTGAAACTTGGATTTGTCAGGCTCTGCTTAAGGAAGTTTGACAGGGCCCACTGGGCAAGTTTTTGTGGTCATAAATATAATGAATAATTCTTATACAATAAGGCTCATTTAATCCATATATGGCAATCCAGAATCCACCTGATGAGTTTGTAGTGGTCCCTTTCCAATTATATGGGTGTCAGGTTTGTTTTGTGTGTTGCAAGTTTTATAAAAATGTACATTCTCCAAGCAAACAGTATAAACTCAGATCAGGTAGAACACGGCATTCTGATCTGCACTGTCTTCAAAAAAAAAGGGCCAGCTTGGCATACATGGGTTAAAAGTGCAGAAACATAATATTGTAATGGTTAATATGAGTGCTGGAACTTGAAAAAAAAAATCTGTTTTATACTCAGATGTGTTCATCATGAAAACATGCCTATATAATTTTGACCCCCTTAAGGAGGGTCGCGCATCACTGACTCTGCTGTAATCAAGTTCGAATTTTTACCTCAAAATATCTTTAGTTTGTATTTTGTTTTTGAAGTGTTTTCTGAGGTTTTTGTATCATTTAATAATCATTACAGTGTATTTTTTTTGTAGTAAAATATTTTGCGACTTCATAGACTACTTTCCGGTCTAGTTCGCATGGCTGTAAGCACATGAAAATTAAGTGATAAACAGACTAACCCTGTATTTTTCCAGCTGCTGATTTGTTTCCTCCGATTTCAGCCCATCATCTTTCCACGGCAAATCTGAACTCTCTTTAACGCAAGACGTTTACTTTATTTTTCCATTGGTGTCAAAAATAGGCCTTGAAGAGTCTGCCACTATACATATTCCATGGCCATACTTTGTCAATACAAACAAAACAATGACTCAGTAGTGAAGTTTACTTTAATTTGTGTGACGTCATATAATTGAAAAAAAAAAAAAGAGCGTGATAGCTCAGTGGTAAGTGCACTTGCCTCTGATGCTAGAGGTCCCGGGTTTGATCCCAGGCAGCGGCGATAAAATTTCTGTGTCTGAACACCCTCTAGGACAGTGGCATCATTTGCACGGATGAATGTCATAAAGTGCACCGTCCTTCGGATCGGGACGTTAACTGGAGGCCCCCTGTGCAGGGAGAACCATCCCCTGTGCAGGTTAAAGATCCTTACATGATGGGTATTCATCCTGCAAAACCTGGAGTGTATGCAATGCACACCTGGGGTAATGCTCAAATGTGACCTACGTAGTATCAGTTTTGCTTGATTTGAAGTTTAATATCCCCGTCAACACTGTAAAGGGCATTTTGGTGACGTTGCTTCCAATTCTGTGGGACTTTAACTCGACATTGAGATGAAATGACATCTCAAGCCCTGTCGCCAATAGGGTTTATAAGCAAGGACGGTCCGACGTGCATTGCTGGGCAGAGCTGAATCCGGCCCGCACACTAGTACTGGTAAAGCGCTTAGAGGATCTAAGCCTGTCCAGGAACCGCGGTGCGAGGCGGACCGTCCATGCTAATAAACCTTATTTGTTTCATTGGGCGACAGGGCTTGAGATGTCATTTCATCTCAATGTCGGGTAAAAGTCCCACAAAATTGGAAGCAACATCTCCAAACTAAACCTATAGTGTTGACGGGGACGTTAAACCTCAAACAAACAAACAAAACAAGTCGAACATTCCACTCCTCTACGCTTGAATAAATATATGGACTGCATGATGCTTCCACGCAGAGCTGAATCCGGCCCGCACACTAGTACTGGTAAACCGCTTAGAGGATCTAAGCCTGTCCAGGAACCGCGGTGCGAGGCGGACCGTCCATGCTAATAAACCCTATTGGTTTCATTGGGCGACAGGGCTTGAGATGTCATTTCATCTCAGTGTCGGGTAAAAGTCCCACAAAATCGGAAGCAACGTCTCCAAAATGACCTTTACAGTGTTGACGGGGACGTTAAACCTCAAATCAATCAATCAATCAATCCACTCCTCTACTTCAAATTTTCTCAGTGCCTCCCAAATGACTTTCCGAGACACTCAACCAAATGCCTGATCAAGGTCCACCAAAGCCACTATGTGGGAATGTAACTGCCATTTTGGCTTTCCGCTAGTGATGTTTCCATTACGGTCTAGTTATTTCATGTTCGTGGTTCTTTCGCTTTGGTGTGTCTTATCGGAGGTAATGGGTTATTGTATCGATTCCTGATCATTGCCTTCATCGGAAAATAAATGGATAACTTATCGCACCTCCCTTTCACAGTTTGCATAAACAGGCAATAGATAATTGAAGGAAGTGGCTATTGACAGCCGGCTGTCGATAGCGAATTCGCTATTGACAGCCGGCTGTCGATAGCGAATTCGCTATTGACAGCCAGCTAAGATATTGGATATATATACTTACATATAAATGAATATAATTTGATAAAAAACATGAATGCATAAATAAAAATGAAATAATGATAGAATATTAAAGTGAACTATTAAACTTTTTTCATACAAATGAAAATTTTTCGTCAGAATAATATGAACTATTAAAGTGTTCATTACACTTAAGGCATAAATGGTTGGAACTCTACAAGATGTAACTCCATGCTGTAGCTAAAATAAATAAATAAATAAATATTTTGTTTTATAGATTATTAAGGAGTCTAAATAATGTATATGCAATTTTTTTTAGCACGCCTGTACAGAGTACATGGAGAGCTATTGTTGTCACCTCTGTCGTCTGCGTGCACGTTTGTTAAAGTTTTTCAAACGCTTATATCTCAACAGTCACTCATCACAGAGCACTCATATTTGGAACTTAAGTACCTGGGACAGCCCCCGCCCATAGGGGCTTGAAGAAATATATGGGCTGCATGATGCTTCCACGCAGAGCTGAATCCGGCCCGCACACTAGTACTGGTAAACCGCTTAGAGGATCTAAGCCCGTCCAGGAACCGCGGTGCGAGGTGGACCATCCATGCTTATAAACCCTATTGGTTTCTTTGGGCGACAGGGCTTGAGATGTCATTTCATCTCAGTGTCGGATAAAAGTCCCACAAAATTGAAAGCAATGTCTCCAAAATGACCTTTACATTGTTGACGGGGACGTTAAACCTTAAATCAAACAAACAGAATATTTTTATGGGCAAGTGAAATTAAAAAAAAAATCACTTGCCCAGCCTAAATTTTGACTTGTCCCAGGCATTCTCTATTACATTCTTTGCCCAAGGGCTATAATTTGAACAAACTTGGTAGCGGTCCACTAGATGGAGCTTCATACCAAATATCAAAGACATGGGCCTTCTGGTTTCAGACAAGAAGATTTTTAAAGGTTTTCCCTATATAAGCCTATGTAAAACCAGTTAGCCATGGCACGGGGGCATTTTTTGGCACCAGGGCTATAATTTGAACAATCTCAGTAGAGGTCCACTAGATGAAGCTTCACACCAAACATCAAAGACCTGGGACTTCTGGTTTCAGTCAAGAAGACTTTTAAAACTTTTTTTTTTCCTATATAAGCCTATGTAAAACTAGTTTTTTGCCCCAAGGCTATTATATGAACAATCTTGGTAGAGGTCCATTAGATGAAGCCTCATACCAAATATCAAAGACCTGGGCCTTCTGGTTTCAGACAGTCAAGAAGATTTTTAAGGTTTTCCCAATATAAGTCTATGTAAAACTGGTGGGCCCTGGCGCGGGGGCATTTATTGGCCTTCTGGTTTCAGACAAGAAGATTTTTAAAGGTTATCCCTTTATACACCTATGTGAAATCAGTGGGCCTGGCGCGGGGGCATTTTTGGCCCCAGGACTATATTTTGAACAATCTTGGTAGAGGTCAACTAGATGAAGCCAAATATCAAAGACCTGGGCCTTCTTGTTTCAGACAAATTTTTTTTAAAGGTTTTCCCTATATACACCTATGTGAAACCAGCGGGCCTGGCGTGGGGGGCATTTTTGGCCCCAGGACTATATTTTGAACAATCTTGGTAGAGGTCCACTAGATAAGCTTCATACCAACTATTAAAGACCTGGGCCTTCTGTTTTCAGACAAGAAGATTTTTAAAGGTTTTCCCTATATAAGTCTATGTAAAACTGGTGGGCCCTGGTGCAGGGGCATTTTTGGCCCAAGAGCTATAATTTGAACAATCTTGGTAAAGATCAACTAGATGAAGCTTCATACCAAATACCAAAGACCTGGGCCTTCTGGTTTCAGACAAGAAGATTTTTAAAGGTTTTCGCTATATAAGTCTATGTAAAACTGGTGGGACCCAGCACGGGGGCATTTATGGCCCCAGGGCTATATTTTGAACAATCTTGGTAGAGGTCCACTAGATGAAGCTTCATACCAAATATCAAAGACCTGGGCCTTCTGGTTTCAGACAGTCAAGAAGATTTTGAAAGGTTTTCCCTATATAAGTCTATGTAAAACTGGTGGACCCTGGCCCGGGGGCATTTATGGCCCTAGGGCTATAATTTGAACAATATTGGTAGAGGTCCACTAGTGGAAGCTTCATACCAAATATCAAAGACTTTCAGACAAGAAGATTTTTAAAAGTTTTCCCTATATATACTATATACCGCAACCTCAGCATTCCTCCTATTTCTTAGGAAAGCTCAAATTACCACAGCCAGTGGCTTAATGACATCTTAACAGTTACAATTCACAAAATAAACACCATCTGTGTGTTATCACTAAGTTCATAACCCCTGTCTCTAGAATTTTTCATGCTGTACAGAAAGAGAGACTTTATCAAAGCACTGAGAGTACTTGTGAAGTGAAGGTTGGAAAAATAGTCCAGAACTGAGAATCGAACTGTTCGTTTAACCCTTAAATTCCAGTATTTTAAGCAAGCACAGTAGCCCTGATCAGACAGTTATATGGCGTCTGGTTTGCCAATGCCCAAGTGCACGAGCAAAGTCCATAATTTCCTTTTCACGCAGCGCTCTGGCGTCTTAGGGAGGCGACTATCGATGCTATAAACTTGATTTTGTTCAACGTCGGTGGCAGTCATGGTCAGTGATAGTCACGCGGACAATAGCAAGCGTATACTGTGGGTATAACGTAGACTGTGGGAACTCGATAAAACGCTTCATTATAAGAAAAGTATTTAGTACTTTATAACTTTTGTCTGGAAAAAATTATGGAAGCATTTTCCGTCAGTGTTTTCCAAATTATTTACTTGTCATTTGTTAATGTGTTTAATTATTTCCCTTCTGTCTACACATATATTCAACCAGCACAGCCGGCCCCCGCCCATCGGGGCTTGAAGACATTGATGGGCTGCACGATGCTTCCAGAGCTGAAATGACCCGCACACTAGTAATGCTAAACCGCTTAGAGGATCTAAGCCTGTTTAGGCAAAGCAGTGCGAGTCAGACCGCCCATGCTTATAAACCCTATTGGTTTCATTGGCCTACTTGAGATGTTATTTCATCTCAATGTCGGGTAAAAGTCCCACAAAATTGGAAGCAACGTCTCCAAAATGACCTATACAATGTTGACGGGGACGTTAAACCACAAATCAAACAAATAAACAAACAAAATCAACCAGTACAGCAGATTCATCTTTCTGACCCCGCCCATAGGGGCTTGAAGAAATATATGGGCTGCATGATGCTTCCACGCAGAGCTGAAACCGACCGCACACAAGTACTGGTAAACCATTCAGAGGATCTAAGTCTGCCCAGGTAAAGCGTTGAGAGTTGGACCGTCCATGCTTATAAATCCTATTGGTTTCATAGGGCGACAGGGCTTGAGATGTCATTTCATCTCAATGTCGGGTAAAAGTCCCACAAAACTGGAAGCAACGTCTCCAAAATGACCTTTACAGTGTTGACGGGGACGTTAAACCTCAAATCTAACAAACAAAAATCATCTTTCTGAACCAATAATATTTCATTGATAATGCTTAACCTCATATGCAACACAATCTGTGCTGGAAAAGTCATTACATGTATAACATTTTATCCAGCTGCAAACAGTGTAGATCCATGGTTGGCTTCTGGTCAGAAGCTACAGTGTTTGTCATAGTTTCAACTCTCTCTCTCTCTCTTTTCACTCAGTCCTACCATTGCATTCCAGCTCCTGAATATATACTCGTAACTGATCAGAAACGGAGACCCTTCAGCGATATATTAAAAAACAATGGTTCATTCTACCTGTTAATGCAGGCCCGCACACATGGCGGAGAGGCATGCAAACGCCCCCCCCCCCCTCCCTGCCCCCACCTTTTTTGGAAAATTCTCAAACTCATGCAGTTTTTTACCCTCGGCAAAATACCTGATATGCGCAACCCTCCCCACTTTTTAGGCACCACCATTCAAAGATGGCAGGGTATTATTACGAGGACTGTTCAGATATGAATGCAACTAAGCACATAAAAATGATTCCGTGATAGATTTCGATGAAAAATTTATGTCCCCTCAAAGTATTCCCCTTTAGCAGATATACAAACTTTCAGTCTTCTGATCCAATCATTGAATGCATTTTGGTAGTCTTTTCGAGGTATACTATGAAGGCACTGGAATATTGCAGAACCGAGGTTTGCGCTGTACAAATTTTCGACCAGAAAGGTATTTTTTCAGCCGCGGGAACAAAAAAAAAGTCACGGGGAAAGGTCAGGGGAAAGGGGGGGGGGAGGGAGTTCAACAACCTTTTCCTGCTTCAGATAGTCTTGCGCAATGGACGCCTTGTGTGATGACGCACTGTCATGTAGCAATCTGACATTGGCCAAACCAGTTGCGGGTCTTCGTTCTTTGAAATATTTCTTCAATTTTCTAAGAACTTTATTCTTGTAAAACTTCGCATTTACAGATTTGCCTTTAGGCACAGCAACCTGAATAGCAGGGCCCTGATTTGAAAAGATTATGGCATACATTACCTTCTTCACGCTCATGGTCCGCTTTGCAATGCATGGTCTTTTGCAATACTTTGTTGCCCATATTTTGTTCTGAATCTTTCGTTTTGGCTCAAAAAAGTGAACCCATGTCTCGTCACCTGTGACGACATTAGCGAAAGACCGTGCATTGTAATTTGGAAACTTTTTAAGCAACTTCTTGGCGCACTGAACGCGTGTCTTTTTCTGCTCATCTGTCAACAGATGGGGAATCCATCTAGCACAGATCTTTCTCATTTTGAAATCCCGTTCAGAATTGTATGAGCTGCTCCTAATGAGATGCCAACCATACTAGCTATTTGCCTAGTGGTGTATCGTGCATCGGTAGCAACTATTTCTTTCACTCTAGCAACCATCTTGGCATATGTTGCTCTTTTCGGTTGACGATCATGTGGTGCATCTTCTGTTGAGCCTAGCCCACAGCTGAATTTAATCCACAGCTTCCAGTACTTTCCTTTGATGCTGGCAGTACTAATAAATTTTGATAAATGTATTGATATCATGTACTGATATCATGTACTGATATCATGTACAGTTTTGAATGGACCAATCAACTGAGCTACAATTAAAATGGGAAGGGGCTTCTAGCTCTGCATGACAAAATTAACATTGTGGGTATTCCTTAAAATAGCCTCGCCGAGGTTATTTGAATGAGTACCCATATTTAAAATAGCTTTTACTTAATGGCAAACAGTGCAGACCCGGATCAGACTGCTACCTTCTGATCTTAAAATTTGAAGGGGCCTCTAGCTCTGCATGACAAAATTAACATTATGGGTATTCATTAAAATAGCCTCGCCGAGGTTATTTGAATGAGTACCCACATTTAAAATAGCTTTTACTTAACGACAAACAGTGCAGACCCTGACCAGACTGCTCCTTCTGATCTTAAAATGGGAAGGGGCTTCTAGCATGACAAAATTAACATTGTGGGTATTCATTAAAATAGCCTCGCCAAGGTTATTTGAATGAGTACCCACATTTAAAATAGCCTTTACTTAATCAGTGCAGACCCTGATCAGACTGCTTCTTCTGATTAAGTTTCTCCAATTCTCCATAAAATCAAATTGTGGGTACTCGCTAGAACCGCCTCATCTAGGCAATTCCAACGAGTACCCACAACATGTTTTTGTGGGATGAGGCTGTTCAAAATGAGTACCCACAACATACCTTTTTATGGAGAAAAAAATATCACTGAATAATCACAAAATACACTCCCATTTACTGGTGCCAAACATTTTATGAAACATTTGCATGCAGCAAAAACACACATCTGAGTTCAAAGTAAGTCCTACACTTGAAGGTTCAGCATTAAAATGTCCCAATGATAAACATCAGGTTAAAAAAGCATGATCAAATAACGTGTGGTCAGTTGGATTTAGACCAATTGAATATTAATGAAGCAGAGAAGCTGACAGTGTCCTTTCAGACAGGACAATCCATTTTCCAGACGGGGTAAATCAGGTCAAATAAAAGAAATTGAAATTAACAGTAAATAAAACAAATATGCTTTAATAGGTTTTATCTATTACCTTTAAGTGGAAGTTACAATAAGCTGTGGATTAAAACAGATATATCCAATTGTTTTTGAGAAATATTGGTAAATATTTGTACTGATTGACATCTGTACAGGATAATTAGACTCGCCCTGGCGGGCTCGTCAAATTATCCTGTACAGATACCAATCAGTACAAATATTTACCAATATTTCACAAAAACAATGGATATATCTATTACTTCTTACACCAACGAAAACTGTCGGAAAAGACATTTCATTATGCCCATAAACCGAACATATTTCATCAAAAATGTCTTTGCACCGTATACCAAGAATACAACGATTCTTAATATAGGACCGTATTTCAACGATGTACTCTGACCTTCTTCCAACCATGTTTTGTATTAGTATACAAGAGTAGACAGTGTTTATCGAACTATATACATGGCTAAAGTGCACGGATTTTAACAGGTTTGGTATCAATGTATAGGTAAAATGTTTTTCTACGCTGTGATATTTATTTCCAGGTGATTTTCGCATTAGTGCATGAGAAAACGTTCTACTTGCCTTCATATTTGAACAGTCCTCGTATTATACCCTCCGAAGCTTTGAGTGTCCGTCATTCCGTCCGTAAGCACCTCATAGTTTTGTGTCCACTACATAACTCTGATACCATTTTAGATATAATTTTCACGAAACTTCACAGATATGTAGAGCACTATCAGACGACGTGCAGAACAGTTGAACCGTAACTCTGATTTTCCTACTTTTGGAGTCGTTGCCCTTCGAACATAGAACATAGCCATTTCTGTCATAGTTTTGTGTCCGCTACTATTTGAGATATTTACAGGAAACTTCACAGATATGTAGAGCACCATGAGACGACGTGCAAAACATATGAACCCTAACTCTAATTTTCCTACTTTTGGAATTATTGCCCTTTGGACTTTGAATATAGCTGTTGCTATCTGGGGTCTAACCTGGTACAAAATATCATTGCAACTGACCAAAGATTTTACTAGATTTTGAAGACCTTGACTTTATTTTAAAAGGGCACTGGACCAAAAAAACTGAAAATGAGAATTTTAATTCTGGTTTACTTTCTTTTGGAGCCATGACTCTTTGAACATTGAAAATAGTCATCTCAGTCATGCATTCCTGTCAACTTTATTAAGGAAAAGAGTAATACAGCCTTACTTTGAATTCCTTTTTCACTGTGATATGGCACTTGCTTGATGTAAATGTAGTGGCGGGGCATCATGCAGTGCTTGCAGCTTTTATTCAAAGTCTGCGTACAGCCTGAATCATGTTCAAAACTGTTGAACAGTATGGCGAACATGGCGAAAAGTACCGACCCTGATCAGAAGGAATGTACTGTCTATCCGATTAGGGTCTACGCTGTATGATATTTTAAAAAAAATTTTTACCCAGAAACTTTGTGACAAGATTTGATATCTCATGCAAACTGTTTTCAGTGGAGATAATTTGCATGAAATGTCAAATCCTGTTTTCTAGAAGAAAAAAAAATTGAAAAGCATTGTCAGTTTGTATCTGCTCTATCAGCAAACAAGTGAAGTACTGGCCTTCACAAACAGCTTGGTGTAGCTCACCATACATTTGAATTGAGGTTTACCGTCCCCGTCAACACTATTTAGGTCATTTTGGAGACGTTGCTTCCAATTTTGTGGGACTTTTACCCGACATTGTGATAAAATGAAATCTCAAGCCCTACAAAATAAGACCAAAAGGCTTATAAGCATTGGACGGTCTTATCACGTCACTTGGCCTGTGCAGGCTTAGTCCTTCTATATGTTGTAAGCGGTTTACCAGTACTCATGTGTCGTCAGTTTGACCTCTGTGTGAAAGCACCATGTAGCCCATTCTATTTCTCCAAGTTCCGGTGGACGGGGGCGACCATGAATGTTTAAGCCAGAAAAATGTTAAGTTTTATTTTTACCCACAAGATGCCAGTCATAACAACTGTTGTCTGCTTTTTTGTTTGCTTATAACTTTGATAGTATTTTTTTTTGCAATCAGTGTGGTCCCAGATCAGAGTGCTACTGATCAGGATCCACACTGTTTGCCTGTATGCTAAAATATGTTTGAAAAGTGTGAAAGGCCATGAAGCAGACGACATAAACAGACAACATTTTCAGAATTCTGTTTTACAGGGCATGTTAAGGGTGAGACAACTGCTCAAGATATCGTGTTTCTTATGTCACTGGGTAGACTTACAGTAGGGCAAGGTCTACCATAATAATATGTTTGTTTATTTGACTGAATTGTGGCTGAACGTCCCAGTAAACACTGTTTAGGTTATTTTGGAGACACTGCTTCCAGTTTTGTGGGACTTTTACCTGACACTGGGATGAAATGACATCTCAAGCCATGCCCACAAACCTGCTGCTACCCGTTCATGAAACAAGCCAATACAAATAGATTGTAAATTTTACCGCCTAAAACACGAAACTTTTAAGATGAAAAAAAAAAATCTTATTTCTGCTCAAAAACAGTACGTTAGAGATTGTGAGTATAGTACGCCTCATCGTGATGGTTCTAACGAGTACCCACACTCCACATTGTAGAACAGAAATAAGAAAAATAAGGTATATAAAAGTCGGGTTCAAGGGGGTCAGAATTATACAGGCATGTTTTCCTGATGTGATTACTAAATTACTGATGAGTGTATATGGCAAACATTGTAGACCCTTATCAAATGTCGCATTCTTAAGAGTCTGATCTGGGTCTACATTGTTGGCAAGGGCCTATTTGCCCCAATACTTAAGGTTTAAAATGTATGTGTGTGTGTGTTTTAAGCAGTTAATGGGTGATAACAAAAAAATAAAAGCCAGGAGGACTTTGTTCATATTTAACCCCTAAAAGAAGCCTCCATGGTGCAGTGGTTACGCTACTCGCCTTGTAAACCAGGGATCGCAGGATCGATCCCGGGCTTCTCCAGACTTTCGGATGAGTCTTTAAACCGAGGTCCCGTCTCCGTATGACCTTAGCTGTTGGTGGGACGTAAAACTAAAACTCACTCACTCACTTTAACCCCTAAATGCCAATCACTGCAATTGTGATCTGCACTGTTGTCTGGTGGTTACTTTAAAAGTAATTGTTGCCAACAGTGTGGACCCAGATCAGACTGCTCTTCTGGGTCCACAAGGTTTGCCTTATACAAAAATATGTTTGAAAAGTAAGCAAGAAGATTCAGCAGACAACATAAAGATATGACTTTTCTTGGCATTTAGAAGGATTATAAGTTGTTTTGTCTTTTTTTTATATATTTCCCAATAAAATTCAGTTTGGAGACTGGTCTAACCTCAAGCAGCCAGTGAGTTAAAATGTAGCCATGTATTTTCTTTCAGAATTGCATCCATCTGTTGTGACTGAAACCTCATGTAGCTATGAAGAGATTTATGGGGCTATTAGCAGGCTACAGTGATCTTATCAGTTATTTGTATAAACAATCAATTTCCAAGTTCTATTGGCCAAAAACTGGCTAGTTGTAGGTTGCGAGCTAAAGTATATAGGCCTATGTGAAACCAGTGGGCCCTGGCGCGGGGGCATTTTTTGCCCCAGTTGGTAGAGGTCCACTAGATGAAGCTTCATACCAAATATCAACGACCTGGGCCTTCTGGTTTCAGACAAGAAGGTTTTTAAATGTTTTCCCTATATAAGTCTATGTAAAACTGGTGGGCCCCAACGCGGGGGCATTTTTGGCCCCAGGGCTATAATTTGAACAATCTTTGTAGAGGTCCACTAGATGAAGCTTCATACCAAATATCAAAGACCTGGACCATGCGGTTTCAGAGAAGATTTTCAAAGTGTTCAGTAAAAAAAAATAAAATATTTTTAGCTTCTGTGACCTAGATGTGCAACGGACCGGAACGATTTGAACAACTTTGAAAGGGGACCACCAAAGGATCATTCCTGTGAAGTTTGGTCAAAATAAGATCAGTGGTTTAGGAGGAGATGTTGTTTGAAGAAATTGTTTAGGAATGGACCGACGGATGCACTCACTCACCGACAGACAAAAAGTGATCCCAAAAGCCCACCTCGTCACTACGTGACAGGTGAGCTAAAAATATACGGTTTTGACTTTTTCCCCATACAAAAGTCTATGCGACCAAATTTGACCTTGGCCTAAAATAGGTCAAGGGCATTCAGGAGTCATCATCTGAATAAATTTTGAGGGGCCCCGAGTCCCCTATGCCACATACCAAGTTACATGACAATCGGCCCACTGGTTCCAGAGAAGGAAGATTTCTCAAGGGTTTTTACCTTATATGGGCATGACGGCGGCCATATTGGTCATGTGACCAAATTCATATTGATTAATTGTCATTTCCTTGTTCTTAAAAACTTTCATATGAAATTTCGTTACAAATGGCTTTGTGGTGTCTGAGAAAAATTAACCAAAAGGTAAACCCGGACGCGGACGCCCGCACGGACATCGCTATTCTAAAGGACATAATTTTTCCTTGAAAAACCTGTCCAGTAAGTTTTAATTCTCATATCTGAATGACCTTGAACAAAGGTCAAAGAATGACCTTGACCTTGAATTCTTGTGTAGTTTCATCCAACCATTGAGTATCTACTAATTTTCAGATCACAGGCTGCAATAGTTTCCAAAAAATACACGGTTTTGACTTTTCCCCATACAAAAGTCTATGCGACCAAATTTGACCTTGGCCTAAACTTGGTCAAGGTCATCCAAGGGTCATCATTTGAACAAAATATGATGGACCCGAGTCCCTAATGCTACATCCCAAGTTTCAGGCCAATGGGCCCACTGGTTTCGGAGAAGAAGATTTTTGAAGGGTTTTTACCTTATATGGTCATGGCGGCCATCTTGGTCATATTACCTGGACCCTGCGAACAAACTTTCGTTCCCCAATCCCATGGATGCTCCACATGTAATATGACTCCAATTGGGGTTTCAGAGGAGAAGATGTTTGAAAATGTTGACAGACGACAGACAGACAACGGAGCCTTACCATACTGTAAGCTCACCTATGAGCCTTCGGCTCAGGTAAG
The DNA here is from genome assembly GCA_963580285.1 of Lucinisca nassula. Classification (NCBI taxonomy): domain Eukaryota; kingdom Metazoa; phylum Mollusca; class Bivalvia; order Lucinida; family Lucinidae; genus Lucinisca; species Lucinisca nassula. The sequence continues at coordinate 80,439,592 of OY757019.1, read as the reverse complement.
CTAAAAACTCAGGAATTTCCGCAAACAATGGCCTCAGTCACAGGCAAAACAGTAAATATTTGTTTGCATTAAGAAGATTAATAAGGCTTCACAATATTCTTAGTCATAGAAATGATATGTATCAGAAGATAGACAGTCACCAAATCATTGGAACAGCTGGTAATATCACTACTTTAGCAGGTTCCATGGTAAGACCAACTGACGGGATAATCACAGTACCTGAAGCCATTATATAATAAATTATATTAAATAACCTGTCCATAAATGTTTATAAAGTAAAACATACAATAAATTTGCAATAACCCATTTTCATCAATTTAGTTTGCTGGCTGTCAATAGCGAATTCGCTATCAACAGCCGGCTGTCAATAGCGAATTCGCTATCGACAGCCGGCTGTCAATAGCGATCGCCATAATTGAATAGCGTTTCCGGACAATATGGCATGAAAAAAAAAACAAGTAAAAATTATAGAGAAAAATTAACTAGTAGTTTTTCTACTTTCCCTATAACGTTGGCAGGAACTGAAACGGGAAAAAGGAAATTTGTATATTCTTTTGCATCAGCATATGGTATTTTTTTATCAATTACAACCCATTTCATTAGTGGGGTGAGGTAATAAATTGGCAACAAAGAAAGATAAAAATGTACAATAATGTTTCCAAGGTAAATTAATAACATAAATCAGACATTGTTTGAACGTCTGCGACAATGTTAATGGCTCCATATCTTTTAAACATGAACAAATCGACAATATGGCAATATGATAACATGGATTTTTTGCCAGAAAAATCAATTTTTCACACCATAAAACTTATAAATGAAATTGTGTTTCATTTAAAATGAAATACTTTGATACATATCACATTAAGGAAGCAAAAGTAGGTGCAATAATAATGGTATAATCCTGGTTCTTGTCATTTAAAAAATATCTTAATGCATTTTTAGTAGAGTTGCCACGATTCACCGAAATCACGATACATCACGGTTCAGTGGTCACGATTCGGTTCACGATTCTTTTGATCCCATTTTCGATACGGTTCGATTCACAAAACTGTCAACAATTGTCAATCAATTAGTTGTTTAATTACTGCATGGCAAAGTGAAAAAAACTAGTACTCTTCAACAGTAAACTTCATTTTGAATGTTACTGAACAGATACACACATGGATTATTACTTTAGGCAAGGTTTTTATGACTTATTTCAAGCAAACAAAAGCGCTAATGCGAATGTCATTAGTTTTCGCGACTTACGAAAATCGATCTTTCAATCAATGACTGTCACTAATTAGGACTTTTAAGACCTTTCAAAATGACCAGAAAAGTTCTGTCAAACACTCTTCAATTTAATTTAAGTCTGTTTTTTGAAAAGTTGTTCATGTTATTTTATAGAAAATGAGCCAATCTCCCATGATCAAAAACTGAACATTTTTCGGGACAGATCGTGTTTTCAAACAAAGGTTAAAAAAGGCATCTACAGCATGTCTACAAGCATAAATTAAGTGGTTAAACTTTGTTTTAATGTGATTCTTTCTTATTGAGAATTTATTCTAAAAAAAAAAAACATTTAGTTATTGTCATAGAACTTTTATAGAAACATTCTTAATTAAACTCTGAACCACACCAAACATAGATTTTCATATGTTGCTGGCCAAATAATGTTATCCTTTGCAGTTGGTAACTCAGCAGTTGAAACCTTAAAAATGTATCGTGATACGTATCGTATCGTGAGCCAAGTATCGCGATACGTATCGTATCGTGAGGTGAGCGTATCGTGGCAGCCCTAATTTTTAGCCATTTTTATTGGGGGGTGGGGTAACTTTTTCTGCATTACTTCTTCCAGATGCCTGGTGACATGGTCAAATTTCACGCCTATGTCCAGTATCAAATAATATTACACAATATATGTGAAAATAAGAAAAATCTAAAGACGAAAAATGCATTCTTTTATCAAATATAGTAAAAATTGCATATCAAAACAGCAAAAAATGCAGAAAAAGTCATTTGTAAATAGGTGCTTTGACAAAAACCTGTGAAAGAGTTTGTCTTGTCTTTCACAGCTAGGTACGCAAACATGACAATATCCTGCATTGTGTTTTTTTAAACCAAACTGGGAAATATTGTTTTAAACAATTGTTAGCGACAATTTGTCAATGACTGGGGTAATTATTGAAACATTCGATAATTTCAAAAACAGTACTCATCTATAAGGCTAAAAAGCTCGAAAAAAAAGCATGGTATGCCTATACTTTTACACCGGCAAGCGAATGCAGAGTTCATGAGCTACATGTGTACCATACCGCTTACAGAACTTTGTTGAACAGTGAAGGATGCAATAATTTCTAATTACTTGTTGGTGGGACTTGAATTTTTGTTCAAACTTTGTGTAAAAATGCTGGTATTATTGCAGCTTAGTTCTAAATCATAAATTTTATCATAAGGTTATTTCTAGGCATACCATCAGCAGAACTTACATGTACAAACTTGAGAAGAGTGGTGGGCACACACTTCATCTGGGTTTGAACAGCACTGACAGAACTAGAAATGTGTCAATATGACACAGATGCCCCCATCTAGGGGCTTACCTCTCCCCAAAAAAGTCATGTAACAACAGTTGTCATCAGACAGCATATCTCGCCTGGAATAGTGTCTTTGAGGTTATTGGCATAGGTGTTTGTGTGGTGGTGGGGTGTATTGCTGATTAAACTTATAACTATGATCATTCCAAATATGGACCTGCACCCGCCCATTGGGGCTTGAAGAAATAAATTGGGCTGCATGGTGCTTCCACGCAGAGCTGAAACTGACCACACATGAGTACTGGTAAACCGCTTCGAAGGACTAAGCCTGCTAAGGTAAAGTGGAATGAGTCAGACTGTCCAATGCATATAAGCCTTTTGGTTTCATTGGGCGGCAGGGCTTGAGATGTCATTTCATCTCAATGTCAGGTAAAAGTCCCACAAAATTGGAAGCAACGTCTCCAAAATGACCTAAATAAGTGTTGACATGGATGTTAAACCTCAATTCAAACAAACACATTCCAAATATGGACCCAATCCATCAAATGGTTTGGAAAATATGAGTGCTTAGAAACTAGAGAAAGAGTCACGCATACCCCCGGTCAGAGCCACCCTTTGATATATCTTTCAAGCTTTATGTATTATGAATGAAGAAGTCAAGAAGCTATAAGAATCTACAAATGTGCTTGTAAAAGCAAAACCAAACATAAAATTTCTAAATGGACCAATTGAGTGAGGGCATCAAAGTTACTGAAGGGTGGGGGCAGCCATGTTACTGAAGCAGCAGGGTGGGGTATACATCAATGAAATCTTTGGACTGGTATGCAACATCGATGCAAGTATCAATTGAATTTGTCTTAGAGTTTAGAAAATACAGGCATCTACATGTATAAACTTTGTCATAAAACTTTAACCAAATGTAAAATTTCTAAGTCTGTGACCTTGAGGTCAAGGTCACCATGGGTGGGGGAAGGGAAATACATCACAAAATCTTTGGACTGGTATGCAACATTGATGCAAGTATCAACTGAGTTTGTCTTAGAGTTTAGCACATACATGCATCTATAAACTTTGTCTTAAAACTTTAACTTAATGTAAAATTTCTGAGTCTGTGACCTTGACCTCAAGGTCACTGTGGGGGTGGGACATGCATCAATGAAATTTTGAGACCAGTTTGTAACTTCAATGTAAGTATCAACTATATCTATCGAAGGGTTCAGAAGATAAAATCTCTTAGAAACTTTGACGCTAAACTTTAACCAACAACCCCCCCCCCCCCCCCCATCGTGGCCTGGAGAAATAGATTGGGCTGCACGGTGCTTCTGCGCAGAGCTGAAACTGACCGAACTTGAATACTGGTAAACAGCTTAGGTCGAAGTCTGCCCAGGAAAAGTGATGCGAGTCGAACGGCTCCTTAAACCCTAACGGTTTTTATGGGTGGTAGGGTTTGAGATGTCATTTCATCTCTGAATGTTGGGTAAAAGTCCCACATAATTGGAAGCAATGTCTCCAAAATTACCTTAATAGTGTTGATGGGGATGTAAAACCGCAACTCAACAAAACAAAAACTTTAACCAAAATGTTACCCGACGGACGGACAGACTGACACATGGACAGACAAATGGTTGAATGACAGGCTAAAACTATATACCCCCATAGCATACTTCATATGCCGGGGGTATAATTAGTCTAGCTTCTAAGACATCCCAGAATATAATGTCAGTGTAGGTAGAATCAATGCTTTGTTATGACTATCAAGTATGACCAGAATTATGTCCCCCAACAAATAGACTTCATGGCCTAGTGGGTAAAAGCACCAACTGTTAATCATTAGGAGGTTCTGCAAGGGACGGTCATGTGGTTTTTATCCGGGAACTCGGGTTTTTGCGCACCTCTGATTAACAACCAGCTCAAAATAAGTGAAAATCTTGAAAGGGCCATAAAACCAAAACAAAAACAAGAGGTCCATAGACCACTTTGCTCACCAGATCTCAGGTGGGCACTGTCCACTGGCAGCAATATATTTTAACATATGATTTTAATATACCGATTTTAAAGTCTCCCAAACATACCCCCATACCCTGGAGCACCCATGTCGACACTGTATCTGAAATATTTGTTATTTTATGAAGTGGCGGGGATGGGGCATGAACCCAATGAAGCAATTGTTGGTATCCCATATCAAAAGGAACAAGAATATATATGGATTAAGGGTGGGGATCTGTACGATTCTTGAGATACAAGGCCTTTTCAGCATCGGAGGGGTTGGGGCATGGCCCCGCTAGACACCAGAAAAGCACTAGATTGTGTTGTCTCTGAATGTGTCTTATCATAAGGACCAAGAATATATATGGCTTAAGGGTGGGGATTTGAACAGTTTTTAATGACAGATTCAATCTGTCATCTCTAGCTATCATGCAGGTTTTAAAGTAGTTCCGGCTTTCTTCTGGCTTTCTTCCGGCTTTGACCGCCATAGAAATATGAGTCCGCACAAAATATTGTCAGGTTTGGCACAGTAATCAAAATTGTACAAGTGTATTACTTATCCTATAAGCGCAAAACAAACGTTTGAAGCAGACGACTTGACGATTTTATCTTACCTTTCAGAGAATCGATTCAGCATTTCATATGAATCAGCTGCATCATGTGATGGGTTTGGCAAATATACCCAGATTAATGCGGCGTCTGCTCAGCCGTCTGCTCAGGTTTTACACTGTTTGACAGTGCTGTCAATATTTAATTCATAAATACCAGTCTGCTTAATGGGTTTTCTGACTTTCGAGGTCAAGTCTAGGTCAGTTACAAGTTTAGGTGTATATTAGACTTTGTGTTGCTGTCCCTTTCAACCCTGAATATGGTACAGATACTTATGCAAACAGTGTAGGTCCTGTGATATAATTCTAGGTGCCATATTTAGCAGAATGGACGAGCCCAACTTCAGTGATGAAATCAAGACAGTGAATAAATCAAAGCACTCACAACATTCATGCCGATTGTCTCTGAATGCAGACTGGTCAAGAGCGGAGACTTGGACTGATTCGTTTAAACTTAAGATGTTAGTATAAACTAATGCAAAAAAGTGTAGAAGATCAGCACCGTATTCTGTGGCGTTTGATCTGAGTCTACATTGTTTGCCAGATCCAACATTTGATTTAAGTGCAAATTTTACAGATAACACTTACATGTACCCAACACTGACAAACGACGCGGATATGTTTGGGTTGATTGTTTGGCATTCGACCCGAAGTTGCTAATAAGAAAAGCGCTTCAGTGCTAACGTCTACATGATTATCACTGACTTGTCAGAATAACCTTTTTTCTTGTAGAAAATAGCCGCAATCAGGGTATTCCCAAACACTGAATATTTTGTTTGTTTGATTCGAGGTTGAACGTCCCCGTCAACACTGTGAATGCCATTTTGGAGACGTTGCTTCCAGTTTTGTGGGACTTTTACCCGGCATTGAGATGAAATGACATCTCAAGCCCTGTCACCCACTGGAACCAATAGGGTTTATAAGCATCGACGGTTGGGCTCGCACCGCTCGGCCTGGGCAGGCTTAGATCCTCTAAGCGGTTTACCAGTACTCGCGTGTGGTCGGGTTCAGCTCTGCGTGGAAGCATCATGCAGCCCATCTATTTATTCAAGCCCCAATGGGCGGGGACCGCATAAGACTGAAGATGGTCATCCTGGAATCAAAGGGTGAGCGTGGCAAACAGTGCAGAACAAGATCGGACGCTGCAGAACCGCGGCGGCTTCTTATCAAAATCTTCACTATTTGTTTGGAATTTCAGAGTTAAATGAAACAGTTTCAATCTCAGCCCAGGACTATTACCCCAACCTACACCCCACCAACATTCTCAGTGATTTTATTCTGAAACAAATCAATTGCATGGTTACAACACGCTTAGGCACCATAAAGGTTAAATCAATCAACCGTGACGTCTGGTTACCAGTCCGGCGACGTCGATCCTGTGCACCACCTTCATTCCACTACGGATAGAAACATGTTCAGGATCAAACTTTTGATATTTAATGTAAGGTTGTGCCTAGAAAAGAATAAACTGAAATTTGTTCTCAAAAAGCATTGAGAGCGTATTGCATCATTTTTCATTAAAGGATCCTAAGGGTGCCCCTTGGTCGGAAAGTGGATGACGATGACTCTAACTTTGGGTGCCACATGTGTGTGATCTATCGTCTATTGGAGCGACATCTTACTATATACAGAAGACGCCAGTGGACGTCGACGTAGCAGAAGACCGACGTCAGTACGTCAAGATCGATTCATCCATCAGACGCATATGCGAAACGGATTTCCGCCGGTAGCTGCTAGACTGTACCTGTAGATAAACAAGGGGTCTCAACTACCGACTAATAAGCACTGACACTGTTCGTCGCCCTTATGCGATGCATGTTTGAGAGCTAGACGTCCCTGTCGTGACCAAAGTTAACGCGTCAACGCAGTACGGAACACTTACGCTGGTGCATGAAATACGTAAATTGGCGTCTAAGCGACTGACGTGATATGCGTTTTAGTAACAAATCGCACTTCAGCATGAATCACGCCGATTGTCGTTTCCGGTGTTTCGACGTATAGGTGTAAGGTATGCCGAGGCGACGCGTGCGTAATAGAGCGTGACATATCGGGTGGAACAAGCGTAATTGTGCGGCGTGGTATTGCATGCAGTTAGCAAACGCAGCTTAGTGTCATTAAAAACATTCAAGATCATGGCTGAGACGTGAACTGAACAGCGAGACGTTACATCAATCAAGTGCTTCTGCCTTACATGGTTCCATTTATCTGTTTACGCTCAGAATCCAGCAGGATTACGCGCGGGCTCATAGTGCTGTTCTTACTCAAACTTTTCTTCAAGCCAGTGGAATTCATGTACAGGACTAGCCAGCCTTTCTCCTCTGATCTCTTTCCCATAGAGTATCTTTCTGGAGAGGTATCCACAACCGACCAGACAAAAACTGTTACTTATGGACAGAAGCATTGTTAAAACTTGAATTTAAATGTTTGGTTTTGAAAACGCAAATAGTTTCTTTCCAAAATTTGAAACATCTAAAGACATTTCATAATATCACCGGTGTATAGACTTCTGCAAACATATCTTAAAATGGAATTTGCAGAACTACTTTTCTAAATTTTAAGATTTTTTTTAGAAAGGATTTCTGTAAGTTTTCACAGTGTTATGATTTTCTCTTAGAATCTGTCATTTCAGTGCCTTTGGCGCTTTGATTGAGATATGATGCCCTATTGTGGAATGGAGGGGAGAGGACCCCACAAGTTGGTGTGATTTAATATGTCTAATTATAAGGAATAAGAATGCATATGAATTTGGGTCTGGGATCTGAATGTCTACTATGATATATGGCATTTTATGAAGTGGAGGGGCAGGGCATGCCCCCAGCACATTGCTGCAGCACAAAGAGACCCTCAGGTTGGTGTGACTGAATGAGTCTTACCATAAGGAATAAGAAAATATATGATTTAGGGGTGGGGATCTTAATGGTTTCTGAAATATATGGCTTTTTATGAAGTGGAGGGGTGGGCTGGCGGACCCGGAACACTCCCTGGGCCCACATGTTGGTATCACTGAATGCATCTTATCATAAGGAAAAAATTTAATGTGGTTTAGGGATGAGGTTACCTGAACAGTTTCTCAGATATTTCGCCTTTTTTGAAGTGGAGTATCGGGACATGGCACTCAGACCCCTAGGTTGGTATCACTGAATGTGTCTTATAAGGAACAAGAATATATATGGTTTAGGGGTGCGGATTTGAACGATTTCTGAGATATTGGATTAACTAAGTGGAGGGGGGGGGGGGGGCATGGCCCCAGCACAACCAGGGGATCCCCAGGTTGGTGTCACTGAGTGTGTCTTATAATGATTATAATGATTTGGGGTGGGGATCTGAATGGTTTCCAAGATACATGGCCTTTTATGTAATGGAGGGGATGGGACATGGTCTCGGCACACCCTGGGGGACCCCCAGGTTGGCATAAAAGTATATGGCTGAAATAAATTTTCTCAAGGAATATTTCTATAAATTTTTTGTCAAAGGTTTGGCAGTAAATGCCATTTTTCTATTTTCCCCATAGAAAATCCAAGTTGCCACAGCAACCAAACTAATGAGCCCATTTTCATAAAAAAAAAAAAACACACAAACTTTCGATCCCCAAGCCCAGGGATGCTACAGATTAAGTTTGGGCTGAATGGGCCCAGTGGCTTCAGAGGAGTTGTCATTTAAAATTGTTGACGTCAGACGATGACAGACAACTGCCTATCCCATAAGCTTCGGCTCTGGTGAGCTAAAAAAAATAACAGGGGAGAAGGATATGTTGTTTTAGGTGCAGATCCTGTTTGCATTAGCCACAGCGGCTCGGCATATCCTGATTTAGGCACTGAACCTATGGATAGATTGTGGATTTGGGACCAATCTTACATGGTTCACTAGGAGGGGTAAATTAGTCATATTTTGGTTTAAAAGGCACAGGCCCCTAAAAACTGTCAACTTTGGACAAAAAATGGCTTGTCTGCACCCTATCTCATGAACAAATCAATGGATTTTGGTCCAACTTTTCAATATACCAGCAACAAAAATTTTAATTAGACGTTGGTGACCTTGTCCTAATTTTTAAGGTCATAGGCTCCAGAAAACTTGATTTTCAGCCAAAAATTGGTTTTCTGCACCCAAGCTCATGCCCAATTGATGAATTTTAATCAAACTTTATACATTTCTAGTTCTATAATTGGATCCAGACATATGGTGAAGATAAGAATATGAAAATGTAGTTGGTATTGAAGAAATATTATTGCTGGCTGTCAGCAGACTTTTAGGTCTGGTGACAGCCGGCTGCCACTAGACCTAAAAGTCTGGTGCCAGCCGGCTGTCAGCAGACCTCGCCATAAAAAAATCTAAAGACAAATGAATTACTTCCCACCCTCCTTAAAGCCCACTTTTATGTAGTAAAACTGGGTTTACAGGGGTAGACATTATTTTCTTATTTCTGCTCCAAGACATAGGTTGTGGGTACTCATAAGAACTGGCTCGATGAGGCGGTTCTAAAGAGTATACACAATCTATATTTTCAGCAGAAATAAGAAAAATGTTACAATTTTTCATCTTAAAATTTTCATTTTTTCCAGTAGTTAAGTTTACAATGCATTTATATAGGTGTGCTTTCGTAATGGGCTCATTGAGCAAGGTCATGTTAGGTCAGTTTACCTACATGTAATAATACTGTTTTTGGATAGGCCTAGACCCATTCGACAATTGGTCAGAAGTAAGTTCACATGCATTTGACAGTAACAGATCTTAGGTCAGTAGAAGTGCAGAATGACCATAGCCTCATAGGAAATATTTATGATCATAATCTGTCTCTAGGATCCATTGCTCCAGATAAATACCAAAGAGCCGTAAATTACGGGTCCATCTTTGTCGCGCCTGCTATTAGCATGGCACGATATAGGCGCCCTGTTTTCCGTCTGTTCGTTTGTCCGTTGGTTTGTTCATTCGTTCGTCCATCCTTTTGTCAAGGCGTCAACATTTGCGACCACCCTAGCATTCACCCCAGGGCTCGAGAAAATATCGGTTTTTCGGTTCTGGACCGATTTTGGTATTTCTGAACCGATTTTGACTTACAAAGGATGTTAAAAAATCGGTCCAGTATTCAATGATATTTTCAAAAAATCGGTTCGAAAATTTTCGCCAAGTCGCTAAATTGTGTAAACGAACTGAACTTTTGCCACAGATAATCCAAGCGTGTATTGATAAAACACCTCGAGGGCAAGTTATTGGACCGGCTCATTATTGGTATAGGTAAATCGGATTTGTCCACACAGCCGAACCATTTTCCAGACAGGTTAGACAGCAAGTACATTGAAAAAAGTCATTCTTTTTTCTGTTGTTTTTATATCGATAGGAGATCTATAGGAGACACACGAAGGGTAATTGAATACACGTTTAATTGAAACAATTTATAAGTGAGAAAAGGTCAAGTTGTTGAACTATTACAAAGGAATTAATTAGGCACTACTATTCAAATGGATTATTCCGCTACTAACCTGTAATCCCCTGGCGTTATCAGTAGGTAAGCTGTCAAACAATTGGAAAAGGTGTGAAATTTGGGTCAAATAATGCAGGACAGACGCTTATTTGTTTACACAAGTGTTTATGTCATTAATTTATGACTGCCTATGTTGAACGGATATTTAAACATAAAAAGTGGGTTTCCACAGGGCGCAATTCAAAAACCACATCTGTTGCGTGTAATCATGGAAAAAGAAAAAAAATAAATAAGAAATAGATCTTCGCTCCAAAATTGAAACAATAACATAAAACACGTGGTATTACGTCCTAGTGTAATTTAATGTGTATTGTATAAAATGAAACTGAATGACGACATTTTTCCGATCACGTGGTTTCGTTTGTTTTTTTTTGTTTTTTTTGATAAGGTTTTTTTTTTATTTTTTAAGATAAGGGTAGTAGACATTAGTAATTATGAAATAACATTTATTTAGAATATTACGAAGTTCGGTTCGGCCCTATAAGATTTTCAGTGACTCTAGTAAACCCACGTTTTGGTTCGAGATTTAACCTTTTTTTTTTTTTTTTTTTTCTTTAACGACAGCAAATGATTTTTTAATTAAGAAACAGCCACAATTTAAATTTATGACATAAAACATGTTTGTTTAACGTTCTTTAATGAAAAAATGTGTATTGCGTAAGCTAAAACCGTATGACGTCATTTCCGACCATGTGGCGGCAATTTCGGTCGCCATTTGTAGTTAAAGGACAACGCTCAAAATCAGTAGAATTGGTATTTATTTTGCAAATAGATAACAAGAAAACGATAAAAAAAAAACAAAGAAACAATCATACACTCGCATACATATATACCGGTACCCATTTGTGGAGGGTGAACCTACATAGGCGGACTTTATATAAACTAAACCAAAATGGCGGCCGCCAGCGAAGTGTAAACGAGGGCATTTTCACGAATAAAAACAGGTTCGAGACATTTTTTTTTAACATTTTCGTAAGTTTTCGGACACCCTGTATTTTGAAATTGAAAAATAATAATGAATGGAAACAAATGACCTTTGCGGAAATGACCGAAAATCGGTTCGGCAATTTCCGGGGTTTTTTTGCCGAAAATCATGCCGGACCGATTTTGATTCTTCAGTTTCTCGAGCCCTGATTCACCCTAATGGTCAAAATTTCTCAAGAAGTGTAAAAGCTTCATTAATGATACTTGGTACAAACTTGTATCTGGGGATGCCAACTTTACTTACATGCAAGCATCCATGTTTGACCTTGACCTACATTTCATGGTTCACTGACTTTGTGAAATATTGCGACCACCCTAGCGCTCACCCTAATGGTCAGTTTATTTCTCAAGAACTATAAGAGCTTCATTAATAATACTTGGTACAAACTTGTATCTGGGGATGACAACTTACATGCATGCATCCATATTTGACCTTGACTTACATTTCATGGTTCACTGACTTTGTAAAATATTGCGACCACCCTAGGGTTCATCCTAATGGTCAAGTTAATTTCTCAAGAACTATAAGAGCTTCACTAAAGATATGATAATGTGGTACAAACTTGTATCTGTGGATGGCAACTTAAATGCAAGCATTCATATTTGACCTTGACCTACTTTTCATGGTTCACTGACTTTGTAAAATATTGCGACCACCCTAGCATTCACCCTAATGGTCAAGTTTATTTCTCAAGAACTCTAAGAGTTTTATTAATGATACTTGGTACAAACTTGTATCTGGGGTTGGGAACTTAAATGCAAGTATTCATATTAGACCTTGACCTATATTTCATGGTTCACTGACTTTGTAAAATATTGTGACCACCTTAGCGTTCACCCTAATGGTCAAGTTTATTTCTCAAGAACTATAAGAGCTTCATTTATGATATTTGGTGCAAACTTGAATCTGGGGATGGCAACTTAAATCCAAGCATCCATATTTGACCTTGACCTAAATTTCATGGTTCACTGACTTTGTAAAATATTGCTACTACCCTAGCGTTCCCCCTAATGGTTAAGTTCATTTCTCAAGAATTATTAGAGCTTCATTAATGATACTTAGTACAAGCTTGCATTTGAGAATGGAATCTTTTGTGCAAGCATCTATGTTTGACCTTGACCTGCATATCATGCTTCAATGGTTTTGCGCCTCCACAGGCGCAACATAGCCTTCGGCGGAATTCTTTTTCCTAAATAAGAGTAAAGTTGAAAAAAAAAGCACATACCAAATACGAACACATTTTACAGGTACAGTACATGTACTTCTTTTCCGATAAGCCGTAAGATCACATAGCCTTTATCTGCTTTTATGTACTCTTCTCTGAATTATTAGACACTTGGTATTGTATTGAGGCAACCTGTTAAGCACTTTAGTAACCATGAAACCGCAGTTAGACTGCTTATCAGTGTTTGTCAATATCACTACGAACAGGGTAAACTGAAAGTAGAAAAATCTCAGAGCTGGAACTGAATTGATGCATGTTCACTGTGCTGTTCCTGTGTTTATGGTCGATTATGGTGATGAAACAGGCATCCCTCTTTCAATTTATGTCTCAAGAGGCCCCCACCCATCGGGGCAGGAGAAATAGATTGTGCTGCATGGTGCTTCCATGCAGAGCTGAAACTACATGAGTACTGGTAAACCGCCAAGAAGGTTTAACCCTTATCTTGCTGAATATTCATTTAAGCCACACCCATTTCTGTCTATCAACCAATCAAATTACTTGATGTAATTTATTCCTACAAATTCATAAACTGAGTGTCAAACAGTGTAGATCCTGATCAGATGGCTTCTTCAGAAGCCATCTGATCTGGTTCTACACTGTTCGCAAAGATAGGGGTTGCTGTGAACAGCAAGATAAGAGTTAAGCCTTCCCAGGCAAAGTGGTGCAAGTTGGACCTTCCCTATATATAAACACTTTTGGACAGCAGGGCTTGAGATGTTATTTCATCTCAATGTTGGGTAAAAGCCCCACAAAAATTGGAAGCAATGATTCCGAAATTACCTAAATTGTGTTGGCGGGGATGTTAAACCTCAATTCAAACAATTTCTGCAATACTGGGCGAGGTTCTTGATGGTGTAATAAAATGTTCCCAGAAGTGGCACACTGGTTAGTTTCATGACCTGACATTTGTATCGATATTGGAAATACATGTACAGGTAACCAGACCCCCTGGGGCCCTAATCATTCAAGGTCAGTGGGTGGTGGGGTCTGGTTGCCTTTTTTTTTTTTTTCAATGTAATTGAATACCCTCAGACAGGGAACCAGCAGGAAATGCAAACAAGTGAATGTTTAGCTAGCCTGGGTTATCAGAATCTAAGACTAAGATCGTTCGCACCATGGATACAGATTCCAGAGAACCAGTACTGTACTGGTTGAAAAATAATGTCTGGAGCACCAAGTAGCAGTGATAAGGGTCTTAACCTTTACCCTGCTGTAGGCGACAACCCCTATCTTTGCAAACAGTGTAGATCCAGATCAGATGGCTTCTGAAGAAGCCATCTGATCAGGATCTACACAGTTTGACATTCAGTTTATGAATATGTAGAAATAAGCTGCATCAAGTAATCTGAATGGTTCAAAGTCAGAGATGGGTGTGGCTAAATTGAATATTCAGCAGGTAAAAGGTTAACTGATTGCCTGTTTGCAAAAAGATGTTTGAAATGTTTGCAAAAGGATGTAGCAGACATACAGTAGACCCATTTTCAGGTGTAGTTTTTCTCAGCATCGTAAGGGCTAACATGAAATATGCCTGTGGAAAGATTTGCAATTTCCAGTGAAATTTAACCCTTCTCTTGCTGAATATTCAGTTAAGCCACACCCATTTCTGGCTTTGAACCAATCAGATTTCTTCATGCAATTTATTCCTACAAATCCATAAACTGAATGTCAAGCAGTGTAGATCCTGATCAGATGGCTTCTTCAGAAGCCATCTGATCTGGATCTACACTGTTTCCAAAGATATGGGTTGTCGTGAACAGCAGGATAAGAGTTAACCATTTAATTTGACAATTTTAGTCTCAAAAGTCAAAATTGTTAGTAATGACTTGGGTGCCGCCCAAAAAGAGTTATATAAAGTTCTTAGTTTTAACCAACAGAAAATGTTAATTGTTCTAGCAAGTGTAATATCTGATACTCTGGATTTTTTTTTCAGTGAAACTTTTATTGTTCATGTACAGTCGAACTTCAATGTCTCGAACACCTTTGGGACCATGAAAATCTGTTTGAGACAGGGTTAGTTCGAGCCACTGAGGGCTACTTCCAGGAGGTATAACTAGGATAATTTTGGGACTTCTTTTCCGTGTTCTATGATATAAATGTATGCTGTGTGTTCTCATTAGAATCGCCTCATTGAGGTGATTCTAATGAGTACACACAGCATACATTTGCAAGAAAAAAGATTAATATATCATATATGTTCCAGTGTTCCTTCACAATTTCGTATGAAGAGACGTCATATATCCTAGGCACTCAAGAATGGGTTCGACTGAGCCATGATAAATGAGTCTTCGGTGTACGAGCCATCAAAGTCACACTGTTTTTGTCGCGCCTGCTATTAGCATGGCGCAATATAGGCACCCGGTTTTCCATCCGTTTGTTCGTCAGTTCGTTTGTCAAGGCATCAACATTGGCGACCACCCTAACGGTCACCCTAATGGTCAAGTTTATTTCTCAAGAACAATGAGAGCTTCATTAATGATACTTGGTACAAACTTGTATCTGGGGATGGCAACTTCAATGCAAGCATCCATATTTGACCTTGACCTACATTTTATGGTTCACTGACTTTGTAAAATATTGCAACCACCCTAGCGTTCACCCTAATGGTCAAGTTTATTTCTCAAGAGCTTCATAAATAATATTTGGTACAAACTTGTATCTTGGGATGGCAAGTTAAATGCAAGTATCCATATTTGACTTGACCTACATTTTATGGTTTACTGACTTTGTAAAATATTGCGACCACCCAAGCGTCCACCCAAATGGTCAAGTTAATTTCTCAAGAACTATAAGAGCTCCATTAATGATACTTGGTACAAACTTGTATCTGGTGAAGGAAACTTAAATGCAAGCATCTATATTTGACCTTGACCTACATTTTATGGTTCACAGACTTTGTAAAATATTGCAACCACCCTAGCATTCACCCTGATGGTTAAGTTCATTAGTCAAGAATTATTTGAACTTCATCAATGATACTTAGTACAAGCTTGCAACTTTTATGCAAGCATCTATGTTTGACCTTGTCCTAGATGTCATGGTTTGGTGATTTTACGCCCCAACAGGCACGACATAGCCTTCGGCGGAATTCTTACGATTATACTCGCTTGGTTTTGCAATCGTTCTTTCATCCATTCATTTGTTTGTACGTCCGTTCGTCAAGGCGTCAACATTTGTGACCACCCTAGTGTTCACCCTAATGGTCAAGCTTACTCTCAAGAACTATGAGAGTTTCATTAATGATACTTGGTACAAACTTGTATCTGGGGATAGCAACTTAAATGCAAGCATTCATATTTGACCTTGAATCCTACATTTTATGGTTCACTGACTTTGTAAAATATTGTGACCATCCTAGCTTTCACCCTAATGGTGAAGTTTATTTCTCAAGAACATTAAGAGCTTCATTAATGATACTTGGTACAAACTTGTATCTGGGGATGGCAACTTAAATGCAAGCATCCATATTTAACCCGGACCTGCATTTTATGGATCACTAACATTGTAAAATATTGCGACCACCCTAGTGCTCACCCTAATGAGAAATTAACTTAATTTCTCAAGAACGATATGAGCTTCATTAATGATACTTGGTACAAACTTGTATGTATGGGGGGTGGTGGTGGGCAAGGGGGGGGGGGGGGGGGGGAACTTAAATGCAAGCATCCATATTTGACCTTGACCTACATTTCATGGTGTACTGACTTTGTAAAATATTGCGACCACCCTAGCGTTCACCCTAATGGTCAAGTTTTTTTCTCAAGAACTATAAGAGCGTCATTAATAATACTTGGTACAAACTTGTATCTGGGGATGGCAACTTAAATGCAAGGGTCTATATTTGACTTGATCAACATTTTATGGTTCACTGACTTTGTAAAATATTGAGACCACCCTAGCGTTCACCCTAATGGTCAAGTTAATTTCTCAAGAACGATAAGAGCTTCATTAATAATGATACTTGTTACAAACTTGTATCTGGGGGTGGCAACTTAAATGTAAGCATCCATATTTGACCTTGACCTACATTTCATGGTTCACTGACGCGACCACCCTAGCATTCCCCCTAATGTTTAAGTTAATTTCTCAAGAACTATAAGAGCTTCATTAATAATACTTGGTACAAACTGGTATCTGGGGGTGGCAACTTAAATGCCTTACCTACATTTTATGGTTCACTGACTTTTTAAATTGTTGTGACCCCCTAGTGGTCACCCAAATGGTCAAGTTAATTTCTCAAGAATTGTAAGAGCTTCATTAATAATACTTGTTACAAACTTGTATCTGGAGATGACAACTTACATGCAAGCACCCATATTTGACCTTGACCTACATTTCATGGTTCACTGACTTTGTAAAATATTGTTACCACCCTAGCGTTCACCCTAAGTTCATTTGTCAAGAATTGTTAGAGCTTTAGTAATGATACTTAGTACAAGCTTGAGCATTTAAGAATGGCAATTTTTATGCGAGCATCTATGTTTGACCTTGGCCTTAACGTCATGGTTCGGTGACTTTGCACCCCCACAGGCACGACATGGCGGAATTCTTGTTTTACCTTGTGACCTTGATCTTGACATTTGACTTTCTTTTTAAAAATTTAACATGGCCGTAACTTTCAATTGGTATGTGATAGAGCTTTCATATTTCAAATGTGCATTCCTTTTCACAAGAATTCCATTAGTGCCATATTTTTTGGCTTATGACCTTTGTGTTTGACTGCTTTTTTACAAACTTAAACATTGGCCATAACTCTCGTTTGGTGATTGACAGGGCTTTAATATTTCACATGTGCATATACCATAATTTTTGACCCTATGACCTTAAACTTTTTTAAAAACTTTAACTTTGGCTGTAACTTTCGATCGGTAAGTGATTGGATTTTCATATTTCGCATGTGCATTCCCTGTTACAAGACGTGACCAGTGGTACAGTAATATTTGACCTTATGACCTTGACATTGAATTACTTTTTAAACATTAACATTGGCCATAACTTTTAATTGGTAAGTGGTAGGGCTTTCATACTTCACCTGTGCATTGCTTGTCACAAGACCTTTCTGATGATACCATAATCTTTGACATTGTGACCTTGACATGTGATCTTCATTTTGTAAACTTTTAACATTGGCCATAACTTTCAATTGGTAAGCTTAGGCCCCCGCCCATAGGGGCTTGCAGAAATATATGGGCTGCATGATGTTTCCACGCAGAGCTGAATCCGGCCCGCACACTAGTACTGGTAAACCGCTTAGAAGATCTAAGCCTGTCCAGGAATCTGCGAGGCGGACCGTCCATGCTAATAAAACCCTATTGGTTTCATTGGGTGACAGGGCTTGAGATGTCATTTCATCTCGATGTCGGGTAAAAGTCCCACAAAATTGGAAGCAACGTCTCCAAAATGACCTTTACAGTGTTGACGGGGACGTTAAACCTCAAATCAAACAAACAAAAATTGGTAAGCTTAACTTCCCATTGGTCAGTGATAGAGCTTTGCATTCCTAGTCACAAGAATCGTAGCTAAATGTACAGGTATAGCTAAGGAGGAGTAACATACAAACTTTGTGTAAAATTTTTCAAATTTCTTGATTAAACCATATATTGTGGGTACTTGTTAGAATTGCCTCAGTGAGGCAATTCTAACAAGTACCCACAACATGCTTTAGGAACAAGAAATAAAGAAAATTATCTTGTGATTATCATTGTTATTCCGTCATTTCTGGAGCGATGAAAAGCACTTAGAAAGTATAGAAAGAAAGAAAGAAACAAAGAAAGAAAGAAACAAAGAAAGAAAGAAGGTGGTTCTATGTAACTGGAAACAAAAATGAGAAAGTATAAAGAAATTCTGTCATCTTTTTCAACAGCAAATTTTTTTAAGAATTTACTTACATCCATACTTCCTATAAGGAGGAGTGGTGAGGGTAACTTAAGGATAATTTTTTAATCCTCCTCAGAAACCTATGTTGTGGGTACTTGTTACAATTGCCTTATTGTGACGTGGTTTTAACAAGTACCCACAAAATAGTTTTTTACGAAGCAGTAAGAAACATCTTTCTTTACTTATCCACTTTACTCCACTGTTTTAACTTTTAGTACTCTCTGGGCTAATTCAGCAGACGACAGATTGTCGATTTTTTCTTATTTTCCAAGAAAACAGGACTTGAAATCTCATGCAAATTGTCTCCAAAGGAGACAATTTGCATGAGATGTCAAATCCTGTTTTCTAGGAAAATTAGGAAAATATTTGAAATTGTCGTCTGCTGCAAAAAAAAATACCCAGCATACAGAGCTTTAAACAATGATATCAGACATGAGATGTGCTCTCTTGATTTTTTTATCATTTTTCAGTTATAAAAGTTGGAAAAATGTAGTTTCCCTGTTAATCCGAGAACCACCTTCTTTTCTTTCAGGTCAGAGGCGGTTTGTTTGCAATATTTGCCAATACGAGAGTAAACAAACTGGTAACATGAGGAGCCACATGCGTGCTAGACACACCGAGGAAAAACCCTTCAAATGTCACATTTGTCAGAAACAATTTTCATCACAGAGCAATCTGCGCGGTCACTGGAGTATACATAAAGATGAACGTCCTTATTTGTGCTCCATTTGTGGGACTGCTTTCAAAGCTAATTCTAATCTCGTGAAACACATCCAACGTCATCTAGGGGATAAACGTTTTGCATGTTCTTCTTGCGGGAAGCAGTTTGTGACTAGCACTGATTTGAGACGTCATTTACGTGTTCATAGTTCTGAGAAGAGCTTCCTGTGTGATTTGTGTCCAAAAAGTTTTAAGGATGCAACATCTCTGTCTCGACATTTTTTTTGTCATTCTGGGGAAAAGAATCATTTGTGTACATTTTGTGGTGAGGCTTTTGCGAGGAAAGATAACTGTTATACTCACATGAAGAAACATCACGCACATGAGACCGATATCTTACCCCCACCAACAAAGAGACTGGAACATTATGTAAATAGTCCAGAACCAGAGGACTCCAAAAATAAGGAAATAGATCATAAACTTGTTTCTCAGGCACCTGTAGCTGTGACCGAAGACATTGTTACTAATCATCCAGTACCAGCAGTCATGGAGTCCCAGATAGCGGTTGGCCACATGGACAAGACAGATGGAACATACACACAGTTGATGGCGGCTGAAGAACTGCCTTTAGTCACATTTAAATTACCTCAACAACAATCATATGAGATGTATATGCCTATGTCAATGCAAGGACCTAGCTGGTAGAACTACAACTGCTTTATAACACATGCCTATACAATACATTGTAAACTTTATCATCCCAAAAAAAAATTTTTAAGATGAAAAATTGTAATATTTTTCTTATTTCTTCTCAAAATACAGATTATGGGTACCTGTTAGAACCACCTCATCGAGGCAGTTCTAACGAGTACCCATAATCTATATTTTAGAGCAGAAATAAGAAAAATAAGATTTGCCCCTGTAAACCCCAGTTTTACAGTATAAAAGTGGGATTCAAGAGGGTCAGCATTATATAGGCGTGTTTTCGTGATGGTTCAATTCATAGCGACAGATAAGGTAAGTATTTTGTGATAATTGAAGGATAGTTATCCTTTTTACTCCATAAAAACCTATATGTTGCTTACAACAGGTTTTTATGGAGAATAGACAAAAGCTATCCTTCAATTATCACAAAATACAATGGAATTCCGCTATTAAGACCAGCTAAAATTCAGACATGTTCTTCTTTTAAAACATATTTGAAAGTTTCAGTCTTCCTTTCTTTGTGTTTCCTACACCTAGTGTCTTGGACTTGTAAGAGACCACCTTTGGAACTGTTCAAAAATGGTCTTAAGATCACTTTTGAACAGTCCCAAATGTGGTCTTAATATAGAAATTTTACTGTACTTACCTTATCTGTTGCTATGTATTCATTACAACATGGTTTAAAGACCGATCCAAAAATTCATAGATTATACAATGTATATATATAAAAAAAAATAGATAGTACATGTGTACACCACAATCCCTTTTTAGCTCGGCTGTTTTCGAAGAAAACGACGAGGTATTGTCACAGCTCTGGCCTCGTCGTCGTGCAAAAACTTGGACATTTTGTAATATCTCTGTCATTACTGAACATATTTACTTGAAACTCAGTCTAGTTGTTCATTATGAAAAGGGGCTGCAGCCGAGCGTTGGCACCCGCATGCGGTGCTCTTGTCAAAACTGTACATTATAACATATTATATGAATATAGCATGGTTTAAGGATATGGATTCCAAGTATTCATGGATAAAATGCTTTTTATCACTGTTCATTATAACATGGTTTGGGATATAACATGGTTTAAAGATGTGCATTCCAAATATTCATAGATCATATAAAATAATGAAAATAATTCTACATACACCTGTGGACACAAATCTGTTTGAACTTTGATGATCCTCATTTCGTCTTCATTTCAAACATCATTCAAAATATCTTAACATCATGTCAATCAACTGCCAGTTGGGAATAAATTCAACACTAATAGTGTTATACATTTCATTGCAGTCTCCAGCACTCGGGCCAGCACTGTCCAATCAAAATACATCTCAAATGGCATTTAGACCTAAAAATGGAAAAAAGTGCTTGTGAAAATTCTTTGATGAATGACATTTGCTTGTCAAACTAACTTGATGCAGAGAGATTATTTGAAAGGTACTTCATTGGAGTTTGAACAGATTTGTGTCCACAGGTTCTATTTTTGTTTGGATATAACACAGTTATTTGATAAGCAGGTATCTGCATTTGACCCCTACAATAGTGTTACTAAGAGATTGTGGTGTATATTTCTCGTCCAAGAGAATAGTGTTGGATTTTTAGGCATTCCATCAGGAAAACACACCTATATAATTTTGACCCCGTTGAACCTCACTTTTGTATGGTAAAACTGGGGTTTACAGGGGGAAAGCTTATTTTTCTTATTTTTTCTCTAAAATACAGATTGTGGGTACTGGTGCTCACATGTACCCACAATCTATATTTTAAGCACAAATAAGAAAAATATCACAATTTTTTTTTATTTTTGGGCAGTAAAATTTACAATGTATTTTTATAGGCATGTTCTCATAATGAACCCTATTCTTATAGAACAAGCAGAATCTTAACCCTTGAAGATGGTGGTGGCTGGGGGTTGCTATTTTGTCTGTTTCTGCACTTCCATTCATTTTCCTCTTTCTCACCCATCCCACAGTGTCATCTCCTCTACTGTCTCTTCTTTCTCATTTCACCTGGGAGACAACACAAAATGTCCCATAAGGGTTGACATGTTGTTAACCCTTAAGATATTGAGAAAAAACATCTGAGAATGTCGTCTGCTGAATCTTCTTGCAAACTTTTTAAAAATATTTTTTCATATAGGCAAAGAATGTGGACCCAGATCAGACTGCTCCTAGAGCAGCAGCCTGATCTGGGTCCACACTGTTTGTAAAAACTGCTCCTAGAGGAGCAGCCTGATCTGGGTCCACACTGTTTGCAATAATGGCTCCTAGAGGAGCAGCCTGATCTGCGTCCACACTGTTTGCAAAAACTGCTCCTAGAGGAGCAGCCTAATCTGGGTCCACACTGTTTGCAAAAACTGCTCCTAGAGGAGCAGCCTGATCTGGGTCCACACTGTTTGCAAAAACTGCTCCTAGAGGAGCAGCCTGATCTGGGTCCACACTGTTTGCAAAGAACAGTCTGATCTGGGTCCACACTGTTTGCAAAGAACAACCTGATCTAGGTCCACACTGTTTGCAAAAACTGCTTCTAGAGGAGCAGCCTGATCTGGGTCCACACTGTTTGCAAAGAACAACCTGATCTAGGTCCACACTGTTTGCAAAAACTGCTAGAGGAACAGCCTGATCTGGTTCCACACTGTTTGCAAAGAACAGCCTGATCTAGGTCCACACTGTTTGCAGAAACTGCTCCTAGAGGAGCAGCCTGATCTGGGTCCACACTGTTTGCAAAGAACAGCCTGATCTAGGTCCACACTGTTTGCAGAAACTGCTCCTAGAGGAGCAGCCTGATCTGGGTCCACACTGTTTGTAAAAAACTAATTTTAATGTTCTTGGCAGATGACAAAGCAGACAACTGTCAATCTATTAACCTGTTAAGTGCCAAGCACACACAGGTAGCATTTTCAAAATATTATTTTCTTCTTTCTCACATATAATAAGACTTGACATTACATGTGAATTATGTGCTAGGTAGACTATTCACATTCACCTGCAATGCCAAGCCTTATTTTCACTGAAAAATGAAAAAAAAAAAAGAGATATATTGCCATCTGCTTGTTAATCCTTTCAGAGTTCATTTCCTGGTATTAATGTATTTGAGTCCCTGAAGTCTTGTTTCATAATTTGATATTTATTGACCTTGTGAGCCCTTAAAAACCCTTTTTTGTACTGGAATCCCCAAAAAGGGATACTGGCAAACAGTGCAAGCCCAGATAAGACACAGCAGAATGTGTCATCGGATCAGGTCTACACAGTTTGCAAAAAGTTCAGCAAATTTCCAAATGAATTTTAACTCTTTGGAAACAGTGTATATCCAGATCAGATGGCTTCTGATGAAGCCATCTGATCAGGATCTACACTGTTTGACATTCAGTTTATGAATTTGTAAGAATAAATTACATAAAGTAATCTGATTGGTTTAAAGTCAGAAATGGGTGTGGCTAAACTGAATATTCAGCAGGATTAGGGTTAAAGATAACACTACCTGACACCACTAAATTTTGAAATGGACTCCTACTACATACATGTATATGGCGGAAGATTTCATTAAGTACAAAATGGGTTGATGAAATGTTAGTAATTATGGCACATCAGACTTTGGAGACTTTGCTTCCAATTTTGTGGGACTTTTACTGACATTGAGATGAAATGACATCTCAAGCCCTTACTGTGATATTCATGAATTTCTCCAAGCTGAAGATCTTGATTTGGTTGGAGTTCAGTGGCCCAGTTAATACTTTTTAGGTCATGTTGAGCCATTCAAATGTACCTCTGATTGGTGATCAGGAGGTCAGGGATTGATCCCTGGCAAGTCCGCAACATTCTTTTGTGAGATTGATCACGAAAATTAATCTTTGCTACATTCATTCTCTTCCTGCTAATTGGAGAAAGGCAGTTGTCAGTTTCTGGCAAACAATGTGCACTGTACATGTTAATCACTTCAGTCCTACCAGGGATGAGTGTTGATAGGTAAACCGACTCGTTCGACATGACCTAAATAGTGTTTATTGGGCAGTTGATAGGTAAAGTGACTGGCTCGACTAGTTCACAATATTGTTTATTGGGCAGTCATATTCCAGACAAAATTAAAAAAAAAAAAAAATGAAATAGATTATCAGTATTGCTGAGCTTTATAATTTTCCTAATTTATTGTTTGAAACATAATTTTGTGCATAGCCCCAGATAAGAAGGGTTATCCACATATTATTATTCTTATTTCTTCACAAAACTGTATGTTGTGGGTACTCATTAGAAGGCACTTCTAATGAGTACCCGCATGTTTTCATGCAGACATAAAAAAAATATCAGTACTTTACGTGTACCAAACAGAATCGTCCACCTTATATACAGCACAAGTCCATTTCAAAATTTAGGGGGGGGGTCAAGTTGTTTTCTTCAAAAATTATTTGGAAAATGGCTGGACGGTTTGCAGTGTAGGCCCTGATCAGACCCCTCAGAATCCCAGATCATACGCTGCATTCTGTGGCATCTGATCCGGGTCTGCACTGTTTGCCACTGTTTTGGGAATTGCGGTACAAAACTGGTGAAAGAACTCATAAATGGTTAAAATATTAACTGTTCTATCAAGTAAGGTATCTAATACTAATACAGTAAAATGTTTCGGCAAAACTACTGGTGTACAGATACATGTATCTATATTCAAAACTATAATTTACACTAACAGCAACAAAATCATTATGTTGCCCCAGTTGTTCAAAGCATTGTAAGCTTATTGAGCTTGTTAGTGGTCAAATTGTTAACTGTTCTAGCAAGAAAAATATCGAAAATGTTGGAATTTTTGCTGAAAAAATGTGAGCAGCTTTTGCATCCGCAAAAGCTGCTCACATTTTTTTCAGCAAAAATTTTAGCATATTTGCCATATTTAATGATCAAAGTTTTAAAGGTGCATTATTGAGCTACCGGGTCTCAAAATTTTTTTTCTGGTTTTTATCTTCAATGCATACTCCTTTGCCATGTGTACACTTTTGGAGCCAAATACAGCTTCAGAACTTTGTGAAAATGGTCGTTTTCATTCGTGTTTACCCTTCGCTCTGAACATGTGTTCGGAACTTCTATTCTAAAAATAAATCTGTCACTTTACACATACATGGCGACAGTATCGTCCCTGAGTGTCGTTACTTATGGCATGGTATTCAGCGTCATATTTTTTCCGATTCAGTCATGGCCTAAGCAAACAAGGCCAAAAATGAACGTGGCATAACGTCATATAGGGGGGATTCTATTTTTGTCACAAACTAAAAATAGATCTAACTAGTGTTCAAAACCTAGTTAGGGAATCCCTCTCAAACTCGTTTACCTGCCATCATAATTGTTCGCATTTTTGCATAGAATGCATTCATTTGTATTGTTTTAAAGAAAAATACCGGCTATATGTATATTATTTTTGGAAGCATTTTTTCCAGATAGCTCAATAATGCACCTTTAAAGATACGTTAACTAACGACTTCGTTAGTTTTGAACAACTGGCCCCAGGACCTCTACAGTCTTATTTTTAGCTCACCTGACCGAAGGTCATGGTGAGCTTTTGTGACAGTAAGATGTCCGGCGTCGTCGTGCGTCGTGCGTCGTCCGTCGTGCGTCGTCCGTGCGTAAACTTTTTCTTGTGAACACACTAGAGGCCACAGTTTTGGTCCAATTATCATCAAACTTGCTCAGAATGATAATCATGACAATATCTCGGTCAAGTTCGAATTTGGGTCATGTCGGGTAAAAAAGTAGGTCAGTAGGTCAAATCATAGAAAAACCTTGTGAACACTCGAGAGGCCACAATTTTGGTCCAATCATCATCAAACTTGCTCAGAATGATCATTGTGACAATATTTTAGTGAAGTTTGAATATGGATCATGTCGGCTTAAAAAGTAGGTCAGCGGGTCAAATCATAGAAAAACCTTGTGAACACCCTAGAGGCCACAATTTTGGTCCAATCATAATCAAACTTGCTCAGAATGATCATCATGACAATATCTTGGTCAAGTTCGAATATGGGTCATGTCCGGTCAAAAAGTAGGTCAGTAGGTCAAATCATAGAAAAACCTTGTGAACACTCTGAAGGCCACTGTTTTGGTCCAATTATCATGAAACTTGCTCAGAATGACCATTGTGACAATATTTCAGTCCAGTTCGAATATGGGTCATATCGGGTTAAAAAGTAGGTCAGCGGGTCAAATCATATAAAAACCTTGTGAACACCCTAGGGGCCACAATTTTGGTCCAATCATAATCAAACTTGCTCAGAATGATCATCATGACAATATCTCGGTCAAGTTTGAATATGGGTCATGTCCGGTTGAAAAGTAGGTCAGTAGGTCAAATCATAGAAAAACCTTGTGAATACTCAGGAGGCCACAAGTTTGGTTAAATCATTAATCTTGCTCAGAATGGTCATTGTGACAATATCTTGGCTAAGTTTGAATAAAGGTCTTTTCGGGTCAAAAAGTAGGTCAGTAGGTCAAATTAAAGAAAAAACTTGTGAACACTCTAGTTTTACATAGACTTATATAGGGAAAATCTTTAAAAATCCTTTTCTCTGAAACCACAAGGCCTAGGTCTTTTATATTTGGTATGAAGCTTCATCTAAAAGACCCCTAACAAGATTATTCAAATGATAGTGCTGAGGCCAAAAATGTCCCCGCCCCCGGGCCCTTTGGTTTTACATAGGCTTATATAGGGAAAATCTTTAAAAATCTTCTGCTCTGAAGCTGCAAGGCCCAGGACTTTGATATTTGGTATTAAGCTTTATCTAGTGGACCCCTACCAAGATTGTTCAAATTATAGTGCTGGGGCAAAAAATGCCCCCGTTCCGGGGCCCTTTGGTTTAACATGGCCTTATATAGGGAAAATCTTTAAAAATCTTCTTCTCTGAAACCGCAAGGTCCAGGACTTTGATATTTGGAATGAAGCTTCATCCATTGGACCTCTACCAAGATTGTTCAAATTATCGCCCTTGGGCCAAAAATGCCCCCGCTCAGGGGCCCTTTGTTTTTACATAGACTTATATAGGGAAAATCTTTAAAAATCCTTTTCTCTGAAACCACAAGGCCTAGGTCTTTTATATTTGGTATGAAGCTTCATCTAAAAGACCCCTAACAAGATTATTCAAATGATAGTGCTGAGGCCAAAAATGTCCCCACCCCCGGGCCCTTTGGTTTTACATAGGCTTATATAGGGAAAATCTTTAAAAATCTTCTGCTCTGAAACTGCAAGGCCCAGGACTTTGATATTTGGTATTAAGCTTTATCTAGTGGACCCCTACCAAGATTGTTCAAATTATAGTGCTGGGGCAAAAAAAGCCTCCACCTGGGGCCCTTTGGTTTTACATAGGCTTATATAGGGAAAATCTTTAAAAATCTTCTTCTCTGAAACCGCAAGGCCCAGGACTTTGATATTTTGTATGAAGCTTCATCTAGTGGACCCCTACCAAGATTGTTCAAATTATAGCCCTTGGGCCAAAAATCCCCCTGCTCAGGGGCCCTTTGGTTTTACATAGACTTATATAGGGAAAATCTTTAAAAATCTTCTTCTCTGAAACCGCAAGGTCCAGGACTTTGATATTTAGAATGAAGCTTCATCCAATGGACCTCTACCAAGATTGTTCAAACTATCGCCCTTGGGCCAAAAATGCCCCCGCTCAGGGGCCCTTTGTTTTTACATAGACTTATATAGGGAAAATCTTTAAAAATCCTTTTCTCTGAAACCACAAGGCCTAGGTCTTTTATATTTGGTATGAAGCTTCATCTAAAAGACCCCTAACAAGATTATTCAAATGATAGTGCTGAGGCCAAAAATGTCCCCGCCGCCGGGCCCTTTGGTTTTACATAGGCTTATATAGGGAAAATCTTTAAAAATCTTCTGCTCTGAAACTGCAAGGCCCAGGACTTTGATATTTGGAATTAAGCTTTATCTAGTGGACCCCTACCAAGATTGTTCAAATTATAGTGCTGGGGCAAAAAAAGCCTCCGACTGGGACCCTTTGGTTTTACATGGCCTTATATAGGGAAAATCTTTAAAAATCTTCTTCTCTGAAACCGCAAGGCCCAGGACTTTGATATTTTGTATGAAGCTTCATCTAGTGGACCCCTACCAAGATTGTTCAAATTATAGCCCTTGGGCCAAAAATGCCCCCGCTCAGGGGCCCTTTGGTTTTACATAGACTTATATAGGGAAAATCTTTAAAAATCTTCTTCTCTGAAACCACAAGGCCTAGGTCTTTTATATTTGGTATGAAGCTTCTTCTAAAGGACCCCTACCAAGATGATTCAAATTATAGTGCTGGGGCCAAAAGTGGCCCCGTCCCGGGGCCCTTTGGTTTTACATAGACTTATATAGGGATAATCTTTAAAAATCTTCTCTGAAACCACAAGGCCCAGGACTTTGAAATTTGGTATGAAGTTGCATCTAATGGAACTCTACCAAGATTGTTAAAATTATAGCCCTGGGGCCAAAAATGCCCCCACTCTGGGGCCCTATGGTTTTACATAGACTTACATGGGGAAAATCTTCAAAAATCTTCTTCTCTGAAACCACAAGGCCTGGGTCTTTGATATTTGGTATGAAGCTGCATCTAGTGGACCTCTATCAAAATTATTCAAATTATAGCCCTGGTACCAAAAATGTCCCCGCTCCGGGGCCCTTTGGTTTTGCATAGACTTATATAGGGAAATCTTTAAAAATCTTCTCTGAAACTGCAAGGCCAAGGCCTTTGATATTTAGTATGGAGCTTTATCTAGTGGACCTCTACCAAGATTGTTCAAATTATAGCCCTGGGGCCACAAATGCCCCCACCCCGGGCCGGGGCCCTTTGTTTTTACATAGATTTATATAGCCCTGGGGCCATTTGGTTTTGCATAGGCTTATGTAGGGAATATCTTTAAAAAAAATCTTCTTCTCTGAAACTGCAAGGCCCAGGTCTTTGAAATTTGATGTGTAGCTTTATCTAGTGGACCTTTGCCAAGATTGTTCTAATTATAGCCTTTGTTGATGTTTGGTATGAAGCTTCACCTTTAAGACCTCCCTCAACATTATGCACATTAAAACCCTGGGGCCAATAATGGCCCTCTCTGGGGCCCACTTGTTACACTATGGATCAGGTGAGCGATCCAGGGCCATCATGGCCCTCTTGTTATATTTGACCCATTTAGTACCAGAAACCCCAATATGGGTACCCTGGCAGACAGTGCAGGTCCAGATCAGACACTGCAGAATGCCGCGTCTGATCAGGGCCTCCACTGTATGCTAAAAGATCAGTCATTTTCCAAATAAATTTTGATGAAACACAAACTGTCACTCCTAAATTTTGAAATGAACTCCTGCTATATATAAGGAGGAAGATTCCATTTGGTACAAAAAGGGTTAATACAGTAAAACTTCAATGCCTCAAACACCTTTGGAACCATGGTTAGTTTGAGACACAGGGGGTTTATTATAAAGCCATTTCGGGAGACATAATAGGGATATCTTTTAACCCTTTTTGTACCAATTGGAATCTTCCTCCTTATATATAGCAGGAGTCCATTTCAAAATTTAGGGGTGTCAGGCTGTGTTTTCTTCAAAATTCATTTTGAAAATGGCTGAACATTTTGCAAATAGTGTAGGCCCTGATCAGATGCCGTGTCTGACCGGGGCCTGTACTGTTTGCCAGGGTACCCATTTTGGGGTTTTTGGTATAAAATGGGTTAAAGGTATGTTGCGTGTACTCACTAGAGTAGCTTCATAGAGGTGAGTGTAATAAGTACACACAACATACATTTAATAGAGGATCTTACATGAGTGTTCATGTATTATTGAATTTATTAAACGAGTTGAGGAAAAGGGATAAAATGTGAGGCTTTGCCGAGCATTTTATCCCTTTTCCTCAACGAGTTTAATAATTTCAATAATACATGAGCACGAATGCAAAATTCTATTTATCATATGACATTTAAAACGCATTTTATTCTCGATTGTTTACAAAAATATCAATATTCCGCCATTAGTAAACGCGATGTCGTTCAGGACATCGTAAATGTAACGTTACGGGACGTATCTAGCTAATTTGCATATTTAATCCACTAGAGGATTATCCAAAATATTACATGGCGTTATTGCACTCTCAGACGCGACATCATATGATAAAGAAAATTACATGTATTCCAGATGTAATCATAACTACAGTTATTGGAAATTTTTCCTCGGGGAACTCAAGCATTTTGAAAACATGCCTATACAAATACACTGTAAATTTTACTGCCGTAAAAATGAAAAATTTAAGATGAAAAATTATGATATTTTTCTTATTTCTGCTCAAAATATAGATAGTGGGTACACGTTAGAACCGCCTCATCGAGGCGGTTCTAACGAGTGGCCACCATCTATATTTTAGAGCAGAAGTAAGAAAAATAAGATTTATCCCTGTAAACCCCAGTTTTACTATATAAAAGTGGGGTATAAGGGGGTCAAAATTATATAGGCATGTTTGTGTGATGAATGAGTTCAAAACAGCTGCGGTAAACAAGTGATCTGTGTTCAATCTATTGGAGAGTCTTAATCATTTTAGCTTGGATAGATTTTTTTTTATCAAATAATAGATTTAATTTTTAAAACTGTTTTGTGTCATCTATTTACATGTAGCTAGTTACGCCCCCGCCCATCGGGGCTTGGAGAAATAGATTGGGCTGCATGATGCTTTCACGCAGAGCTGATACTGACTGCACATGAGTACTGGTAATCCGCGTAGAATGTCTAAGCCTGCCCAGGAAAATTGCTGCTAGTTGGCCAGATCATGCTTATAAACCTTATTGGTTTCATTGGGCGGCAGGGATTGAGATGTCATTTCATCTCAGTGTCGGGTAAAAGTCCCACAGAATTGGAAGCAACGTCTCCAAAATGACCTAAATAGTGTTGACAGGGACATTAAACCTCAAATCAAACAAAACATGTAGCTAGTCTACACAGAAGTACAAGTAGAGTTGCAGAACTGTCCTCCGGTGTTGGCATTGGCGTCATTATCAAATTCATGGATTTAATTTTCAGAACTATGTTGTATCGCTGCTGAAATGCGGCACCAATTTTAAGCTAGCCTTCACAAAAGAACATGAAGAGCTATAGCACTGCCCTCTGGTGTTGGCATTGGCATCAAATTTATGATCTCGGTGAGGTGGTTCTAATGAGTTCCCACAGCATAGGTTTATATGGAGAAATAAGGAAAACTGTTCTTCAGTTATCACAAAATACTTACCTAATCTGTTGCTATGACTTACAACACAGCCTCATCAGAGCCGTTGCTGCTTGCAGACATGTAGAGGATACTTTGTCATCTAGCCGGCTATTTAACCCTTATCTTACTGAATATTCATTTAAGCCACACCCATTTCTGTCTATCAACCAATCCAATTACTTGTTGTAATTTATTGCTACAAATTCATAAACTGAATGCCAAACAGTGTAGATCCTGATCAGATGGCTTCTTCAGAAGCCATCTGATCTGGATCTACACTGTTTCCAATGATATGGGTTGTCGTGAACAGCAAGATAAGAGTTAAACATAAAGTCAAACTAGCCGAAACACGATTTTCAGACCATGAGACATTGTTTGAGACAGTTTTAGTTAGATGCACTTGGGGGCGGGGGAGCGGGACTCATAGTACCAGGTCAGGAGCCACAATGGCGAAATTGGGATCTTCTATATGGGTATGGTTCGAAAAAATCGACCTGAGACTGGTGAACTCTATTAACATAATTTCACACCCGACTGAATGCATATATTTTTCTCTTTCGTGTTCCGAAGATTGAGATATTGTTATACAATACATAGATGTCGGTAAATGGACCGCTATTCACGTGATGCCCAAAATTCACGAGACATTTAGGAAAGCTGATGCATTAGGCAATAACGTTGACTAATTTATTCCTTGCATAAAAGTCAGTGACTGACCGTCAGTCTCATGTCAAATTGGCCGCACTTTATGATGTTTGTTTTCATTATGATGGCCTCATCCAGGCAATTCTAAAGAGTACATAAAACTTACATTTTCTGAAATGTTAAAATAAGAATACTTGCCTAAAAATATCAATAAATATTTGTTAGCTGCAGATTTTCAAAAAAAAAAAATTGTGTGTGTTGGGGGTGGGGGGGGGGGGGGGGGGATTGAAGAATGAGTTAGAATCAGACATGGTAAACACCCCACCGCTGTTTGAGCAATTGACTGTTCTACTGTACCGTATTGAACCTAAGTATTGGGACAGACTGGCCTAAGCAAACAGTGCAGACCCAGATCAGACTGCTCCTGAATCAGGTTCTACACTGTTTACCATTCTCTCTGCACTTCTTGGACTCCTTGCTGAATCCAGAAACAAATTTGTAAAACTTTACAGAGAATTACAGCAAATTTGCAAGGTGTCTGAATTTTGGGGATTTTAACGGTAGTTTGAAGAACATAAATAAGTTGATTTTAACCCTTATCTTGCTGAATATTCATTTAAGTCACACCCATTTCTGCCTATCAACCAATCAAATGACTTGATGTAATTTATTGCTACAAATTCATAAACTGAATGTCAAACAGTGTAGATCCTGATCAGATGGCTTCTTCAGAAGCCATCTGATCTGGATCTACACTGTTTGCAAAGATAGGAGTTGTCGTGAACAGCAAGATAAGGGTTCTTCAGAAGCCATCTGATCTGGATCTTCACTGTTTGCAAAGATAGGGGTTGTCGTGAACAGCAAGATAAGGGTTCTTCAGAAGCCATCTGATCTGGATCTTCACTGTTTGCAAAGATAGGGGTTGTCGTGAACAGCAAGATAAGAGCTAAGAGCTGTTAGTGCATTTTGTGAAACTTACCTAATTACCGTAAAAATCCTAGAAATTCAGACACCTTAAGGACTTACTGTAATTCTCTTAAAAATTTAACATACCGTATTCAACCTATTTACCGCACCGTGCGCCTAGTTTTTTCAAAATTGTATGAAAATATTGTGGTGAAAAATCTACTTAATAAGCGCACATTCAATACGAAAAAAAAAATACGAAAAATAGCTTCCGATATGATTATTTTAAAGAGTTGAATTTCAGCATAGGGGTTCACCACATATACATATGATTGTCTGGGTCAAAGATGCAGCAAAACTCAATATGAATTTGTTGGGAGGTTATTGTAAAGTGTGCCCTTGTGTAATTTTTCCAGAAAAAGCTTGGGTGTGCGCTTATAGGAGCATGTGCGGTAAATAGGTCGAATACGGTACCGGTGTTTGTTTCGTGATCCAGCAAGGAGTCAAAAAGTTGCAGACGGAATGGCAAACAGTGTAGACTCTGAACGGAGCAGTCTGATCTGGGTCTTCACTGTTTGCTTAAGCCTATCTGTCCCAATACTTAGGATCATTACGGTAATGCTAAGAGCCATTTTTTCATGTGTTAGTTCATTTTGTGAAACTTCCCTAATAAGCAATAAATTAAGTTCCGTATAATTGAGTCTTGTATTTAGTTAATTTATTATTTTTATGTATATACATAAATACATGCATATTATCATGTACATGTTGTTATTGTAAAGCAGCATGCTAATCCATGCAGCATTTTGTGTCAGCATGATTAAAAGATATAATTGCTTTGACATTGTGTGTGTTTGTTGTCATTTGAAGCATTGTCACTAACTGTCGTCTTTGGGATGATTATTCCTTGAAATATGCTTTTACATGCCAATTTGAAAAATGAGACATATTATGTTATGGTGTATGGCGTCCATCCATCTGTCCATCCTCTCCTCAGAGTCAGAATCAGAAGCATGTCAAATGCTGTTCCTTTAACCCATTGCATGTGGGATCGAAACCCCTAAAGGGCAGAATGTGGATTCTGATCAGGGCCTGAGCTACACAATGTATTTGCTAACAGAATTTACCTTCACAAATAGAATAAAAATGAAAAAAATAGGCCTGACAACCCTTATAAGGCAGATGGACTTGTCCAAAATATAGCAATGGAAGAATCCAGTAGTATACAATGGGTTAAACTTCCGTATGAGTATGATGTGTGTTTTCAGCTTATCAAGAGTACTGTAAAAATCCTAAACATTCGGACACCTTGAGGCCTTGCTACAATTCTCCTAAAGTTTTAACAAATTTGTTTCAGGATCCAGCAAGGAGTCCAAAAGGTGCAGACGGACTGGCAAACAGTGTAGACTCTGATCAGGGTGATCAGACTGCACCTTCAGGAGCAGTCTGATCAGGGCTACACTGTTTGCTTAGGAGTATCTGTCCCAATACTCAGGATCATTACTGTACATACAACATACATTTTCATCGAAAGAAACACCAACATAAAACAACTTAACTGTAATAAAAATGTCACAAGCGGAAAGCTAAAAGGACAGTTACAAGGGAAGTTAAATAAGTTTGTAGAACTTGGGGTTTGACTTACAGATTGGAAGATGGTTTCAACATTATTTTTCAATATAATCCCCCTTTACTTCAGTGCATTTGGCCCACTTTTCTTTTAAGCAGTCTGTGCCTTTGAAATAAAAGTTGTCTATTTGGTCCTCAAACCATGCCTCTGTAGCAGCCTTGAGCTCATCATCATCCCGAAATCTCATTCCACGCAAGTGGGGCTTCAAATTTCGAAACAGATAATAAGCACTTGGGGCCAGGTCTGGACTGTTTGGTGGGTGTTTTAACTGCTCAGACTTGCACTCACGAACAGCCGCTTGTGCAACTCTGGACTTGTGCACATGGGCATTGTCATGCAAAAGGACACCAGCAGCTAGCTTTCCTCTTTGATTTTAGCTCACCTGTCCAGAAGTGACAAGGTGAGCTTTTGTGATCACTTTTTGTCCGTCGTCTGTGCGTATGTCTGTAAACAATATCTTCAAACGACATCTCCTCCTAAACCACTGATTGGATTTTGACCAAACTTCACAGGAATGATCTTAGGTGGTCCCCTTTCAAAATTATTCAAATGGTTCCGGTCCTTTGCACAACTAGGTCACAGGAGCCAAAAATAGATTTTTTTCATCAAAAACTTGAAAAATCTTCTTCTCTGAAACCACAAGGCCCAGGTCTTTGATATTTGATATGAAGCTTCATCTAGGGGACCCCTGCCAAGATTGTTCAAATTATAGAGCTGGGGCCAAAAATGCCCCTGCCCCGGGTCCCTTTGGTTTTACATAGGATTATATAGGGAAAATCTTTGAAAATTTTCTTCTCTGAAACTGTAAGGCCCAGGTCTTTGATATTTGTTATTAAGCTTCATCTAGTGGACCCCTACCAAGATTGTTCAAATTATAGTGCTGGGGCCAAAAATGCCCCCGCCCCATGGGCTTATATAGGGAAAATCTTTAAAAATCTTCTTCTCTGAAACCAAAAGGCCCAGGTCTTTGATATTTGGCATGAAGCTTCATCTAGTGGACCCCTACCAAGATTGTACAAATTATAGTGCTGGGGCCAAAAATGCCCCCACCACAGGGCCCTTTGGTTTTACATACTGTAGGCTTATATAGGGAAAATGTTTTAAAATCTTCTTCTCTGAAACCACAAGGGCCAGGTCTTTGATATTTGGTATAAAGCTTCATCTTGTGGACCTCTACTAAGATTGTTCAAATTATAGCCAAAAATGCCCCCACTCCGGGGCCCTTTGGTTTTACATAGACTTATATAGGGAAAATCTTGAAAAATCTTCTTCTCTGTAATCACAAGGCCTAGGTCTTTGGAGATATTTGGTATGGAGCTTATATAGTTGACCTCTACCAAGATTGTTCAAATTATAGCCCTGAGACCAAAAATTCCCCCGCCTTGGGGCCCTTTGGTTTTACATAGACTTATATAGGGAAAATCTTTAAGAATCTTCTTCTCTGAAACTGGTAGGCCCATGTCTTTGATATTTGGTATGGAGCTTCATCTAGTGGATCTCTACCAAGATTGTTTAAATTATAGCCCTCAGGCCACAAATGCCCCCGCCCTGGGATCCTTTGGTTTTGCGTAGACTTACATAGAGATAGTCTTTGAACATCTTCTTCTTTGAAACAGCAAGGCCCAGGTCTTTGATATTTGGTGTGAAGCTTCATCTAGTGGACCTCTATCAAGATTGTTTAAATTATAGCCCTGAGGCCAAAAATGCCCCTGCCCTGGGGCCATTTGGTTTTACATAGGCTTATGTAGCGAATATCTTTAAAAAATCTTCTCTGAAACTGCAAGGCCAAGGTCTTTGATATTTGGTGTGTAGCTTCATCTAGTGGACCTTTGCCAGGATTGTTCAAATTATAGCCTTTGTTGATATTTGGTATGAGCAAGCTTCACCTTTTTGGACCTCCCTCAACATTATGCACATTATAGCCCTGGGCTGTAATCTATCAATATAATCCCTTTGGAGTCCCAAAACACTGTGGCCATTTAATTGCTGGCTGATGATTGGGTACGAAATTTCTTAGGTGGGGTTGAGCGAGGGCGCTTTCATTGCATGGTTTTGTTTGTTTTTTTGGTTTGAGGTTTTGACGTCCCCTTCAACACTGTAAAGGTCATTTTGGAGACGTTGCTTCCAATTTTGTGGGTCATGGTGAGCTTTTATGACTGTGAGATGTCCGGCGTCGTCGTGTGTCGTCTGTCATCCGTGCATAAACTTTTCTTGTGGACACACTAGAGGTCACAGTTTTGGGCCAATCATCATCAAACTTGGTCAGAATGATCAGCATGACAATAGCTCGGACAAGGTCGAATATGGTTCATGTCAAAATGTAGGTCAGTAAGTCAAATCATAGAAAAAACTTGTGAACACACTAGAGGCCACAGTTTTGGTCCAATCATCATCAAACTTGCTCAGAATGATCATCTCAACAATATCTTGGTCAAGTTCAAATATTGATCATGTTAGGTCAAAAAGTAGGTCAGTAGGTCAAATCATAGAAAAACCTTGTGAACACACTAGAGGCCACAGTTTTGGTCCAATCATCATCACTAGCTCAGAATGATTATCTTGAAAATATCTTGGTCAAGTTTGAATATGGGTCATGTCGGGTCAAAAAGTAGGTCAGTAGGTCAAATAGAAAAATCTAGTGAACACACTAGAGGCCACAGTTTTAGTCTGATTATCATCAAACTTGCTCAGAATGATCATCTTGACAATATCTAAGTCAAATTCGAATATGGGTCATGTCAGGTCAAAAAGTAGGTCAGTAGGTCAAATCATTGAAAAACCTAAGTGGGAACACACTAGAGGCCACAGTTTTCATTACGTTAACACACCCGTACGACATAGTGCATTTTTCACATCTCCAAAATGGCCACTTTTCTGATGAAAATCCTTCATATTTTTCTTATAAATGCTCAAAACATAGGATGTGGGTGCTCGTTAGAACCGCCTCATTGAGGCGGTTCTAACAAGTACCCACAACCTATGTCTTGGAGAAGAAATAAGAAAAATAATGAATACCCCCATAAACCCCAGTTTTCTCTATATAAAGTGGGGTTAAGGGGGGTCTTCATTTCACGGACTTTTTCACGTGATGTGGTATGATCTTCATCAAACTTGCTCAGAATGATTTTTTTTTTTAAATATCTCTGTCAAGTTTGAATATGGGTCATGTCTGGTCAAAAAGTAGGTCAAATCATAGAAAAACCTTCTGAACACACTAGAGGCCACAGTTTTGGTGTGATCATCATCAAACTTTCTCAGAATTATAATCTTGACAATATCTGGGTCAAGTTTGAATATGGGTCATGTGGGGTCAAAAAGTAGGTCAGCGGGTCATATCATAGAAATACGTTGTGAACACTCTAGAGGCCACAGTTTTTGTCCAATCATCATAAAACTTGCTCAGAAAGATCATCTTGACAATATCTTGGTCAAGTTTGAATATGGGTCATGTTGGATCAAAAAGTAGGTAAGTTGGTCAGTACGTCAAGTCATAGAAAAACCTTGTGAACACTAGACGCCACAGTTTTGGTCCAATTATCATAAATCTTGCTCAGAATGATCATCTTGACAATATCTGGGTCAAGTTCGAATATTGGTCATGTCGAATCAAAATGTAGATAAGTAGGTTATAACTTTTGAACCGTTTCAGATAGAGCCTTCATATTTGGCATGTAGGTTCCTTGTGACAATGGCTTCCCACTCAAACAAAAAAATTGACCTGTGACCTTGACCTGTGACATACTTTATCATAACTTTTGAACCATTTCAGATAGAGCATATTTGGCATATATGTTCCTTGTGACAAGGTCTTCCCAACTACACAACAATTTTGTTCTATGAACTTGACCATTGGCCTACTTTGTAATAACTTTTGAAGCCTTTGAGATAGAGCCTTCATATTTGGCATGTGGGTTCCTTGTGACAAGGGCTTCCTATTCATACAAAAATGACCTATGACCTTGACCTTAACATGTGACCTACTTTATCATAACTTTTGAACCATTTGAGATATAAAATTTTATGTTCCTTGTGATGAGGACTTCCCACCCATACAAAAATTTTCATCTGTGACCTTTGACCTACTTTGTCAAAACTTTTGAACCATTTAAGATAGAGCCTTCATATTTGGCATGTGGTTCCTTGAGACAAGGGCTTCCCACTGAAACAGTTTTTTTACCTGTGTCCTTGACCTTTGACCTACTTTATCATAACTTTTGAACCATATGAGATAGAGCCATCATATTTGGCATGCATGTTCCTTCTGGAAAGGCACCTTTCCATATTACCTACCATTTCATTTCTACAGTGTGGATCAGGTGAGCGATCCAGGACCATCATGACCCCCTTGTTTTAGTATCTGGGTCCCATTGGTGAAGCCAAGTTTCATCTTCTGCTACAAGACGAGTGTGAAAGTCTTCTGGATTGGCATTGTACACTTCCAGAAGTTCTTGGCTTGACTCCACCCTTTGCCGACAATCTTGCATGTTCAGATTTCTGGGGCCTGCCTTGGTAGCTCAGTTGGATGCACGTCTGACTTGTGATCAGGAGGACTCGGGTTCGATACCTGCCAGGGCGGCAATATTCTTTTGTCTCTGGATATTGGTTTTCAAACAAAAAGTAAGAGCAAAAAATGTATGTGTTGGCTGAACGGCTGTTATCATTCAACTGACATAGGTTTACACTGCACGAAAAAATATGAAAAAAGAAATCTTGAATTGTACAGAAAAATACCGAGTTCTATGAACTTATTGAACTCCACTCATATGGTAATCAGTATTATGTGGGGATTCACTAAACAGGTCATTGGCATTGATCAGGGCAGACCTAGATCGTATTCCACATAATGTGGTGTCTGATCAGGGCCTTTAGTGTTTGCAGAAAGTACTACAATCTTATAGACAAATTTCTAAAAAGTCATTGAGCCTAATGACACCCCTTCATTTCCAAATGGACTTCTTCTCCATATAAGGCAGAAGACTCCACCCAATACAAAATGGGTTAACCCATAACCCTGTTTGTTCCAAATGGAATCTTCCTCCTTAGATATAGCAGGAGTCCATTTTAAAATTTAGGGGTGACAGCTTGTGGGGTTTTTTTTTTCAAAATTTATTGGGAAAATGACTGAACTTTTTGCAAACAGTGGAAGCCCTGATCAGATGCCCTATTCTCGGGTTTTTGATTTGGTCCTGCACTGTTTGCCAAAAACCCGTTTTGGGGTTTCTGCTGCAAAATAGGTTAAAGATGCCAAGAAAAACTGCATCTGAAAATGTTGTCTGCTTATGTCATAATCTGTTTTTCAAAAGTATTTTTGCATATAGGCAAACAGTGTGAGCCCTGATCAGTCTGCTCCTTGCTTCTGAAGGAGCAGTCTGATCTGGGACCACACTGTTTGCAATAATGACTTTTCAAGAAACCAGCAGATGACAGAGCAGACAGCACTTATTGTGATTGGCATTTTACATGTAAGGGTTAAAAAAAACATTGCTATGGACTCGAAACCTTGAGTTTCCGCAAGTTAGCATGGAAAACATGAGAAAAAAATGTAAATCAATCATAAAAAAATGGTAAATTAATTACTAAAGAGATTAAATACATAGCAAAAGGCTTGTGGGGATTGTTGTAGCTGTTTACGAGAAGTGGCTCCTGACGAGAAGTGGCTATTAAACAGAGGTGACTGTTAGTGGAGGTTTTACTGTATTCTGTTGTTGGCCCCTGCCCATCGGGGCTTGAAGAAACAGATGGGCTGCATGATGTTTCCACGCAGAGCTGAAACCGGCCAGCACACAAATACTGGTAATCTGCTTAGAGGATCTAAGCCTGCCCAGGCAAAGCGGTGCGAGACTGACAGTCCATGCTTATTAGCCCTATTGGTTTCATTGGGCGGCAGGGCTTGAGATGTCATTTCATCTCAGTGTCGGGTAAAAGTCCCACAAAATTGGAAGCAATGTCTCCAAAATTATACCTTTACAGTGTTGACAGAGACATTAAACCTCAAATCAAATAAACAAACAAAACTGTATTCTGTTGTAGGTTTTTATTTGCTTTTGGCTCTTCTGTATGAAGTACATGAGCTTTTGTTATCACCCAATGTCAGCAATGGCTTCTGAATCACAGTCGGTTTAGTTTGACCGCTTCCCCTTCATATATTGGGTAGGGTCCCTTTTTTTGGCATCTGATCTGGGCCTGCAAGTGTCCTTTTTTGGATTTTCTGTTTAAAATGTGCTGTAGACTCATATATCATGATTTCACCACAATTAAAGACCTCTCATACTAGACTTGGACATACACCACCACCTCTTTATAACACCTTTCATTATAATACTGTTTTGGATATATAGAGCATGATTTAAGGAGGGATCCCCAAGATGTATGATTATATATAAAAATTTCATTTTTTCTATATAATTTACATGCATTTTGGTTTGGATGTAAGTGATCCAATAATATTATAAGAGGTTGTGTAGTGGTTCAAGGTTGTTTTAGCACTATACCTAGGCCTGCCCATGACCTTGAGGTTAAGGTCAGGGGCATTTTTTAGCTCGTCTGTTTTTTGAAAAAAAAACTTTCGAGCTATTGTCATCACTCCGGCGTCTTCGTTGTCGTCTGGCGTCGTCCTTAACCGAAAACCTTAACCTTGACCATATTTCCAAAAGTATTTGGCCTACCTTCATGAAACTTCATACACATACTCACCATCACAAGAGCTACATTCCCTACAAGTTTTATAACTCCATCTTGCAATTTGATTGCTCTTGTTTGACTTAGAACTTTGGTTTTCTAAAAGAAACTGCAGACGAGCGTTGGCACCCGCATGCGGTGCTCTTGTTTTCTTTTTAAGCCTGATGAGCAACCTGACATGACATATCTTGTTTAGTAGTATTTATCTGTTTATGTTATTATACAATGTACCGTAATGATCCTAAATATCGGGATAGACAGGCCTAAGCAAACAGTGCAGACCCAGATCAGACTGCTGCAAGTCTGATCGGGGTCTACACTGTTTGCCATTCCATCTGCACATTTTGGATTCCTTGCTGGATCAAAAAGGAAATTTGTTAAGAATTACAGCAAGCTCTCAAGGTGTCCAAATTCTTAGGAATTTTACGGTAAACCCTAACACGTACACTGACAAACCATGCAGACTCAGATCAGATGCTGCAGAACATGACATCTGATCAGGGATGTATCTGATAGCAAAAAGTTCAGCCATTTTTAAATAGATTTCTTGAAAATATATTCAACCTTACATCCTCATATTTCTCATTGGATGCATGCTATATGGCTTTAAAGGCAGATTTCATTTGATTTCAGGTAAAAGGATCTATACCTGTCCTGTGTGTGAGAGAGATTTCAACCAAGTTGGTAATGTGACTGAACACATAAGAACACATACTGGAGAGAAACCATACACCTGTCCACTGTGTGGTAAAGGTAGGTCCTATTGGTCTCCATAGCAGCACCTTAATTGATTTCTATATAGCAACAGAAATATGTACCAAGTCAGTAATTAGAGATTTCAACCAAGTTGGTTCTGTGATTGAACACATAAGAACACACAGTGACGGAAAACCATTGCATTGTAAAAGTAAGTCCTATTGGTCTCCATAGCAACACCCTACTTGATTTCCATAACAACAGAAACATTGACCTTGTCAGTAACAAGAGAGATTTCAGCAAAGTTGATAATATGATATATTAGAACACACACTGGAGAAAAACCATACAACTGACCACTATGTACCTATTGGTCTCCATAGCAACACCCTAATTGATTTCCGTAGCAACAGAAACATTGACCTCGTCAGTAACCAGAGAGATTTCAGCAAAGTTGATAATATGATATATTAGAACACACACTGGAGAAAAACCATACAACTGACCACTATGTACCTATTGGTCTCCATAGCAACACCTTCACACTCCAGCCCCCGCCCATTGGCGCTTGAAGAAAATAGATGGGCTGCAGAGCTGAAACCGACCCGCACATGAGTACTGGTAAACCACTTAGAGGATCTAAGCCTGCCCAGGCAATGTGGTGCAATCCATGCTTATAAACCCTTTTGGTTTCATTGGGCGGCAGGGCTTGAGATGTCATTTTGTCTCGGTGTCAGGTAAAAGTCCCACAAAATTGGAAGCAATGTCTCCAAAATGAGCTTAACAGTGTTGAGGGGGAAGATAAACTTCAAATCATACATAGTCCATAGCAACAGAAACATTAACATAGTTTAAGTATCCAGACCTTGTTCTTGTTCTGCATGATGGAACACTGTATGACAACAAGGGCTGGCCAATCAGATCTGAAAAGATAATCGATTATCAGTCGTGTGGTTGTGATTAATAATCGATCTAGTAATCACTGAAAATTGGATCATAACTTTTCACTTCTGTTCTAGCATGACTCTTACCATGTTGTACTTCACTGTATGTTTTTGGACGAACTGATGTGAGCAAACAGAGTAGACCCAGATGAGACACCACAGATGTGGCGTCTCATCAGGGTCTACACTGTTTTTCCCTCCTACAGCTTTGTTAGACACAAAATCAGGTATTGAATTGCACTAATCAAATAATATATTACATATTCATTTTTGTGGACTTGATTGATTGATTAATCAATTAATTGTGCCAGCCTTAATTACAACACAGTTTTGGGTCATTCTCTCCCTTTCACTGAAGGGCAGTTGTCAGTTTCTGGCAAAAGAATGTGCATTGTACTGGTCAACCGCTAATGTATAAGCCTGCCCAGGAAGTGTGGTAAGGTAAACTGATCAATTTGATATTACCTAAATAGTGTTGACTTGGCTGTAACAAACTCCAAAACAAACAAACAACACAGTTTTGGTTATAATACAGTGAAATTTTGGATACTAAAAATGTATAGATAATCAAAGATGGATTCAACAAATGTAAAAATCATATGGTTGATTTTTGTCGCACCTGCTTTGTTTGTTTGTTTGATTTGAGGTTTAACGTCCCCATCAACACTGTATAGGTCATTTTGGAGACGCTGCTTCCAACTTTATTGGACTTTTACCCGACATTCAGATGAAACCAATAGGGTTTATAAGTATGGATGGTCCGACTCGCACCGCCTTAGATCCTCTGGTTGTTTACCAGTACTCGTGTGTGGTCGGTTTCGGCTAGGGGTGGAAGCATCATGCAGCCCACCTGTTTTTTCAAGCCCCAATGGACGGGGGCCCTTCGCACCTGCTTTAAGCATGATAAAGGAGTCCAGTTTTCCTTCCATGG
Organism: Lucinisca nassula; assembly: GCA_963580285.1. Classification (NCBI taxonomy): domain Eukaryota; kingdom Metazoa; phylum Mollusca; class Bivalvia; order Lucinida; family Lucinidae; genus Lucinisca; species Lucinisca nassula. The sequence goes on along the minus strand of OY757019.1, from coordinate 80,395,918 downwards.
GTCTGTTCATCAAGCTGTCAACCTGGCATTCATCCTAATATAAGAGTCCATTTCTCAAACTTTTAAAGCTTCAACAATGACACTTGGTACAAACTTGCATCTTGGGATGACAACTTTAATGCAAGCATCCATATTTGACCTTGAGCTACATTTCACGGTGTGCAATTCATCAAATATTACAATAACAGTGTGGCTTTCAGAACAAATTTCAACTTTGGGTGCCATCAAAACTAAAGCTTTAACCGATTGTATACTAATGGACTTTTCCATTGCTATGTGTTGGACAAGTCCATTTGTCATATAAGGGGTGTCAGGCCCATTTTTCATTTGTATTCTGTTTTTGACGGAAAACTCTGTTAGCAAATAGTGAAGGCCCTGATCAGTCTGATCTGGGCCTACACGGTTTGCCAAGGTACCCCTTTAGGGGTTTCCCGCATTCAGTGGGTTAAGGAAATCTTAAGCTTAAGTCGGAACTAAACAACAGTGTTACAAAGAGGTTGTGGTGTCTTAATTTACTTTTGTTGAACCCAAAGAGATTTTAAAACTACTTTTTATTTAAGCTAGCCCCCATGACAAATTGGTAAACAGCCTTGTTTTGCCCAGTTACTGCCTATGTCATAGAGGTTAAGGTCATTGACTTAGGATTTTCAGCGACTTTTAAGTTCTACAAATCTTAACCCTTGTCCTGCTGAGCGCGTATATGCCTTATCTTTCAAAAAATGTAGATCCAGATCAGATGGCTTCCGAAGAAGACATCTGATCAGGATCTTCATTGTTTGTCATTCAGTCTATGAATTTGTTGCAATAATTTGCATCAAGTAATCTGATTGGTTGATAATCAGTAGTGAGTGTGGCATATATAACTAGAATCGTGCAGTCGATGGCAAGCCATCGCATATCCCCACGCTTCCCCGCGGACCCCACCCCCTGGGCCATCCCCTAGGGGTGTTTGGCCCGAGGGGTAAAATTTTGATTGTAATGTATTCTACTCATCATGCCATTTGATTTAATATGCTACACAACCATGTTCTGAAAACTTTGATTTTTTACCCCCAAGGTGCCCCACCCCTGGCCCCACTCCCAGGGGCAGGATCAAAATTCCGAAAGTGTCATGCAATCCCCAATCCAAAGATGTATGAGTTCCCAAAGTTTCAAGTTTCTATCTATAAAGGGCTAGGAGGAGTTATCCGGTAACAGTAATGTATGGGGGTAAAGCGGTCAGAATCAGTTTTTGACTTCTGGTGATCTCAAAATTGACCCCAGGGGTCAAATTTTGGTTGTAATGTTTTCTACTCATCATGCCGTACGCTTTGATATGTTACACAACTATTTTCTGGAAATTTTGATTTTTGAATCAAAATCAGTTTTTGACCTCTGGTAACCTCAAAATTGAACCCAGGGGTCAAACTTTGGTTGTAATGTTTTCTACTCATCATGCCGTTCGCTTTGATATGTTATACGACCATGTTCTGGAAATTTTGATTTTTGACCACCACCCCCACCCCACCCCTCCTGGGCCCACCCCTTGGGGTGTGATCAAAATTCCGAAAGTGTCATGCACTCCCCAGACCAAAGATCTATCAGTTCCCAAAGTTTCAAGTTTCTATCTATAACTGTCTAGGAGGAGTTATCTGGTAAGACAGACGGACGGACATGTCCGTATGGACGACGAAGACCATTACAATATCCCCATTTTTTCTTCGAAAAGCGTGGGGATAAATATTCAGCAGGACAAGGGTTAAGAAACTATTCCACAGGGAATAAATTTAACACTTTTGTTGTACATAGAAGAACTCTGCCATCTGCATGTGCCTCTCCCACTCTGAAAGGTCAGCTAGGAGTTTCACCTTGTCTACTTTGTGCTTGTTCTTACAACAAAAGTTTTAAGTTCTAAGTTTTACATCAGAGTTTTCCAAACAATCATTTCTCAGCAACCACAAGCCAGCTTCCTGATGATACATGTATAATTATCTAAAATTGACCAAACTCGTCCCATCACTGCCCTTGAGGCAGGGGCACAAGTTAAAAATATATCCCCCTCCCCCCAGAGGTGCTGATAACCCTTGCAAATAGTTTTGACCCAGATCAGGCCCAACAAAACATTGGGTCTGATCTGGGTGCAAACTGCTTGCCACCCAGAAAATACTGGTGTTCCTGAAAGATTTTTTTGAAAAAGTTATTTTTTAAAAAATCTACACATAACAGAAAAAAGGAATGAAAAATTACCCAGCTTTTAAAGAGTTAAAAGATAAGCTCATCTAATGAGTTTTAATCCCCCGACGCGAAGCGGAGTGGGCATCATAGGAATTGCCTTTGTCTGTCCGTCTGTCCGGGCAAACATGTCAGGTTAGGGGCTAGTGTCCAGATTGGAAAACAATAGAAAATGATTGAAAATGACTGGTAAATAATAGATTTATTCCGTAAATAAAAGGTTTAGGAGGTTAGCCCCTAAACCAAACAAAAGAAAATAACAAAAGAAATAGCCCTTAAACCGACATGTTGGAACGTCCGTCTGTCTGTCCGTAGCACTAAGTTTCATTAAACTTTGGTCAATTATTCATCTCGGTGAGCTGGTGTGCAGAACCCATAAATGAACCATGCCGACTCAAGGTCAAGGTCAGGGTTGAAGGTCACGAATTTTAAACTTGGAATTTTGTGTCTGTTCCATATCTCCTTTACCCTTGGAAGGATTTTCATTAAACTTTGGTCAAATATTCTTCTCAGTGAGCTGATGTGCAGAACCCATGTCCGTCTGTCCGTCCGTCCATCCATCTGTCTGTCCGTAACACTTTATCCGCTCCATATCTCCTGAACCCTTTGATAGATTTTCATTAAACTTTGGTCAATTATTCCTCTCAGTGAGCTGGTGTGCAGAACCCATAAATGAACCATGCTGACTCAAGGTCAAGGTCATGGTTGGAGGTCACGAGTTTGAAACTTGGAATTTTGTGTCTGTTCCATATCTCCTTTACCCTTGGTAGGATTTCATTAAACTTTGGTCAAATATTCTTCTCAGTGAGCTGATGTGCAGAACCCATGTCCGTCCGTCCGTCCGTCTGTCAGTCTGTCTGTCCATCCGTCTGTCTGTCTGTCCATCTGTCTGTCTGTCTGTCTGTCTGTCTCTCTGTCTGTCTGTCTGTCTGTCTGTCTGTCTGTCCGTAACACTTTCTTGTCCACTCCATATCGCCTGAACCCTTTGATAGATTTTCATTAAACTTTGGTCAATTATTCGTCTCAGTTAGCTGGTGTGCAGAACCTATAAATGAGCCATGCCGACTCAAGGTCAAGGTCACATTTTAAGGTCATGAGTTTCAAACTTTGAATTTTTTGTCTGTTCCATATCTCCTTCACCCCTCAAAGGATTTTCATTAACATTTGGTCAATCCCCCTCAGTGAGCTCATGTGCAGACCCCATAAATGAATCATGTCGACACCAGATCAAGGTCACATTTGTGGGTCACGAGTTTGAAACTTTGAATTTTGTGTCCATTCAATATCTCCTTTACACTTCAAAGGATTTTCATTAAACGTTGGTCAAATGTCCCCATCAGTGAGCTTATGTGCATAACACATAAATAAACCATGCCAACTCAAGGTTAAGGTCACAGTTGAAGGTCACATGCTTGAAACTTTGAATTTTGTGTCTGTTCCATAGCTCCTTTACCCCTATAAGGATTTTCATTGTCGTGCCTGCTATTAGCATGGCGCGATATAGGCAACCGGTTTTCCGTCCATTCGTTCATCCGTCCGTTCGTCAAGGCTTCAACATTTGCGACCACCCTAGCATTCAAGTGGTCAAGTTTATTTCTCAAGAACTATAAGAGCTTCATTAATGATACTTGGTACAAACTTGTATCTGGGGATGACAACTTACATGCACTCATCCATATTTGACCTTGACCTACATTTCATGGTTCACTGACTTTGTAAAATATTGCGACCACCCTAGCGTTCACCCTATTGGTCAAGTTTATTTCTCAAGAACTGTAAGAGCTTCATTAATGTTATTTCGTGCAAACTTGAATCTGGGGATGGCAACTTAAATGCAAGCATCCATATTTGACCTTGACCTAAATTTTATGGTTCACTGACTTAGTAAAATATTGCAACCACCCTAGCGTTCCCCCTAATGGTTAAGTTCATTTCTCAAGAATTATTAGAGCTTCATTAATGATTCTAAGTACAAGCTTGCATTTGAGAATGGAATCTTTTGTGCAAGCATCTATGGTTGACCTTGACCTACATGTCATGCTTCGATGACTTTGAGCCCCCACAGGCGCGACATAGCCTTCGGCGGAATTCTTGTTTATCTTTTATGAAATATACCCCACAGTGAGCTGATATACAGAACCGTAAATAAACCATGCCAACTCAAGGTCAAGGTCACAGGTGAAGGTCACAGGGTTGAGCCTTGATATAAAGGGCAGCGGGGGATTTGGCTGTCCTTCAGACTGCTTTCTTGTAACACTTAAACTGCCATGAAAAACTGCATCTGAAAATGTCATCTGTTTATGTTGTCTGCTGCATTTTCTTGCTTTTCAAACCTTTTTTTTTATTTGCATACAGGCCAACAGTGTGGACCCTTGAGGAGCAGTCTGACCTGGGTCCACATTGTTAGCAAAAATGACTTTGATAAGTGACTCTCATCCATGGATTCATTCATTCATCCAGCTGATTACATCAATTTTTTTTGTCCATTAATTTGTCTATTCAATCAATTGTTATATGTGTGTGAGTGTAAACATTGTGAGTGGCAGAGAGAACGATCATTGTCTTAAATCCTCGCATCTAATACTTCTCCATTTGTTGTATAATTTGTAAATATTGAAGGCCACAAGAGAGATTAGTTATTGTACTAATTGTGTTACCCTCGTAAAATAAAGTATATTATTATTTTATTATTATTATTATTATTATTATTCAGATGACAGAGCAGATGACAGTTGTTGTAATTGGCATGTTATGGGTTAATGAAGGGGAACGGAAACACCTGGAAGATTTTTCCGCTATTTTTCAAAGGGAGACAACTTTCGGGACTTCCTGTTCACTTTTCTATGTGCCCTGTCACACTGAAAAAGGGGTCTACTCTTAAAGGAAAGAATTTGCTCCTAAGGAGCAAATTCTTTCCTTTAAGAGTTGACCCCTATTGACATGGGAAACAAAAATACTTTTGCAGGAGTTGCCTCCCCTTAATAATCTTCATTTGTGTATTGTAGCGTTTTCCAGCAGAAGTAATGTAAACTCTCACATGCTTGTTCACCAACTGGAAAGAAATGTCGTCTGCATGGAGTGTGGCTTTGCCTTTAAGAATCAGCGAGCTCTGAATCGTCATACGAGACATCACCTTAATGACCGGAGATGGACGTGTGAACTTTGTGGGAAATCTTTTTACGAGAACGGACAGTTGATTGCACATTTAAGGATACATACTGGTGAAAAACCTTACACATGCAAATATTGTCCAAAAGTTTTCCGCGAGAGAAGTGCCTGGGTTCGTCATATGGACATTCACCTTGGAAGAACGCTACATCAGTGCCATATATGTGGGAAAGGATTCTCAAGGAAAGATAACTATGTAACACATTTAAAGACACATCAGAATGAAAAAGCAAATAAAACTCCACCCTTAAAAACAAAAACCCGAAAGGTACAGACTGGTATTCTTGAGCCGTCAGAAGGAAAAGTAGTCCAGGAGGATGACAAAGTGCAAAGAATTTATTTGATGATTGAAGAGAGAACATTTGTTAATCCAAGTGATTTTGATCAGCCAAGGGTTGTAACACAGCCAAATTTGATTAATTATGGTGGGGAACTGACTTTTAATTTAACAAGCACAGGGATAGAAAATGATTGATGTATTTCAACATTTATTAATATTTAGGTTTTCTGATTTTTAGCTCACCTGATCACAGGTGCTCAAGGTGAGCTATTGTGATTACCATTGTCTGTACATCATCATTAATTTCTTCTAATGACATCTCCTCCTAAACCCCTGATCCAGTTTCAAAATAGTTTCACAAATGTTTCTCCAATTGCCCTGCACCAAAATTGCTAAAATAGTTTTGCTCCATTAAAACAAGATGGCAGCCAGAGCTTAGAATATAAAAACCTTCAAATGAATTCAACCTTCGAACCTTCAAATGCCTTCTCTCAAGCTGATGGCTTGATTTTAAACTATTTTCACAGAAATGTTCTTCTCATGGCTTTGCACCAAAATGGCTACAATGATTCCACTCATCTGTACAAGATGGCTGCCAGTGATGTATAGAAAAAAAATGTTGATCAACATCTCTCAATAATGGACAGTCTATATAAATGGGGAGTAATCTTACCTTTTTAGAGTGAAACTTCGAAAATTCAAACACGGATAGCTCGATTACCATCGCTAATTCGAACACATTCTGGATCTTAGTCCCTAGAGAATTCATCCATAAGCTCCAGCTATCCATGTGTGTTGTGATATTTTAGTGAGGGTTTTCTGATCTGTTAAAGGCATACCTTTATTTCGTTTCAGATCGTAAAGATATTAAAGTGATTCTCATTGTGTTTCTTGAACTGTTACAATGATTAAACCTCAGTAGTTCGAACTATACATATTTCGAACAAATGTTCATGACCCCTAAGGTATTCGAGTTATCGAAGTTCGACTGTATATAATTACTCTGTGTCACGTCTCTTAGTGCAGCTTTTCTACTGTTTCTGACTAAGAATATGCCCTTTCTACTGTTTCTCACTAAGAATATGCCCTCTTAAGTATAAGCTTGTCCAGGAAAATTGTGGTTAGGTAAACTGACCAGCTCGATATCACCTATGTAGAATTGACTGGGCCTTACTTTAAACTTCAGACAAACAAGTATTATCCTCTGAAACCAGTGTCTCAGTTAAAAATAGTTTCACAAAATTGTCTGCCATATTTGCTAAAATGGTTCTGATTCAGCTTAACAATATGGCAGATTGGTAATCAGATGGTAATAAAGCTTGACTCAGGGGACAAATTTGGTCCATCATTGGCCTCTTGTTAACTAAATACAGGTGTATGTAACAACATTCCAACTCTGTATACAGTCGAAGTTCAATAACTTAAAACACCTTTGGAACCTTGAAAACTTGTTTGAGTTAGGTGTGGTTCAAACTACTGAGGGTTACTCATACTGCCAGGCCATGATGCATAATGGAAATGGCCTTAGAATATATTTTCGCCAATTTTATAATATAAAATGTATGTTGTGTGTACTCATTAGAATCTCCCCAATGAAGCGATTCTAATGTGTACACACAACATACCTTTTCAAGATAAAATGAAACAAACATCTATAAATTAACCAAAAAACATGGATACCTGGAGCTATAAGAACAATTCTCTAAACTTCCAATGTCATACAGAAACCAGCAGTTGTCCCCAGAACCCCCATCCCCCCACCCCTTGGTCAAGAAGGTGTAACAATTTATTGTGATAACACATCCATAGGGCATTCTTTCATATCTCCAGAACGGGGTTTTTTTTTCTGATGAAAAGTGATATTTTTCATAATAATGTAAACTTTTAAAAATAGGCTGTGGAGGCTTGCCTGATTGAGACAGTTCTAACGAGTACCCACAACATGAGGTGGTTCTAACAAGCCCCCACAACTTATCTCTTAGAGCAGAAATACAAAAAAAGCATGTATACCCCTATAAACCCCAATTTTCTCTATATGAACTGGGGTTTATAAGAGTGTTTATTCCACTGACTTGTTACTACAGTCCAACCTATACTAAGCAAGCACCTAAGGGATAACCAAAATATGCTTGCTTAAGATAGGTGCTTGCTGAATACAGCCAGATGAATTTTAATGCATTTGTCATTTTTGGAAATCAGATGTATTTGTCGTAGTCCAAATAGGAATTTAGCCAGATCCGGAATCTGGCTAGTCCAATTAGGAATTCTTATCTGGCCTAGGCAGATTCCGGATCTGGCTGAAATAAAATTTAGTTTAGCCAGATTCCAGATCTGGCTAAACTCTGTTTAGTCCAAATAAGAATTCCTATTTGGCTAGGCAGATTCCGGATCTGGCTAAGCTGGTCAGACCAAATAGGAATCTTGGTTTAATGCTAACAGACCTTCATTGAATATTTATTCATTGGCTTCAGTAACAGTTTTATAGAACATATTTAATGTTCAAAGTATTTATGACACTCATTTTTTTGTCTTTAACAATGTGTTGTTCAGACCACCCTGGCTAATTACTATTATATCTATCTATCTATCTATCTTCTGATACTGCGTCGGTCACATTTGACCATTACCGCAGGTGTATATGACATACACTCCAGGTTTTGCAGGATGAAAGCCTACACAGTAATCATGTAATTACGGTAGGGATCTTTAACCTGCACAGGGGATGGTTCTCCCTACACAGGGGGCCTCCAGTTAACGTCCCGATCCGAAGGACGGTGCACTTTATGACATTCATCCCTGCAAATGATGCCAATGGAGCGTGTTCGGACACCGAAATTTTATCGCCGCTGCCGGGGATCGAACCCGGGACCTCTAGCATCAGAGGCGAGTGCACTAACCACTGAGCTATCACGCTATATTAACAAACTTTTCATAATCTGAATTTTTTGTCTTGCATGCTTCGTTGATAATCTGTCTGTTTCAAATATGTGTGGAAAGCAATTAACTAACAAAAGATGAAAGAACATCTCTTATTTGTTTATGTCCTAAAGTTTAATCACTATAAATGGTTTTAAAAAAATGCAAATGACAGATCCTATGTTTCTTCTTCATTGTTAATTTAAGTATCTAAGAGATCAGTTAAGAACTGCACATGAGAGTGTCTTGGTTTATGAAGCTGGGGAGCAGGGTTTCATATTAACTTCATTACTGTAAATACTGTACATATCAATGGAAAGGGAGTGTTTTCAGTTTTTATTTCTGCTCTAAAATATGGATAATCTAAGGCAAAAACTTGTGTGTTTTAAAGTAGATATAAGAAAAAAGAGAAATATCAATATTCCATGGCTTAAATGAGTAGACAATAACAATAGCTGATGATAGAAGATCATTGTTTTTTTAATTTGTTCTTATAAAAATGATAAATAATATTTTATTATTATCTATTTGTCTTTTAAAATCATGATGCTGATCTTAAAATATTTATTTGCTGTCACTCTGCTGACCCAGTGAAACTTAACTACCTACCCAAACAATTTCATGGCTGTTTGTGAAAATTTTTTTTTTCTCAGAATGGAATTTATATATTGTTTCTCCTTTCATTTCCTCAAACAATTTTTTAAAGGATGGTCACTGCTACCACAACCCAGATTCTGTCCCTTACACCAATATGGAAAGAATTAAAGGTTTTCAGCCATACATTATTGGAGCGTAGCTGTTGCAGCGTAGCTCCAGTGAGATGAGAAGTGATTTCGGCACTACTTTCGGTGTTACTGCATATGACCTGAGAATATAGTACCCCGTGTTAACGTAGTAGATTATTACGCCATGCGGTATCTTCTTATAGACTGCTTCACAGACCACCTATTTCAAACGGAATAGATGAATATTTTTAATAGATGAACTGTGTAGCAGTCTAATCGTTTTATAGTTCAGTTCATATAACCCAGTTTACAGCCCATTTGTACCATAAAATCCCAAACCTGGCAACTTGCAAACAGGACAAACCCAGATCAGATACCACACAACGTGGAGTCTCATTATGCCCTTCACTGCATACTTACAAAAAAGGTTCAGCCATTTTTTGCCAAATATTTCGTGGAAGCCACAACCTGACATCCCTGATTTAAAATGAACTCATCCCATACTGATATAAGGTGTTGAGGATTCCATTTGATTAAAATGGGTTAAAAGTACGCAGTGTGGGTCGATAATGTATTACCAAAATAAGACAGTTGGAATGAGTTTGGACAGGTGCACGTCAAGGCTTATATTGAAAGGAATAAATTTTGCAGTTTAGACACAGATGAGACGCCACTTGTTGTAGCGTCTGATTTGGGTCTGCTATGTTTGTCCCTAAAAAGGCTGCTAGACATATACTCAGAGTATGGGTTAATGTGTGTGTGTGTGGGGGGGGGGGGAGTGTTACTTTTTTAAAGCGACCTGTCTGCGTCCTAGGCACGTGACCATAAATAAAGCAAATTTTCAGCTCAGACGCAAGTTCGATACCTGCCGGGTTCGGCAACATTCTTTCCAGGAGATTGATCGTGAAATCTGTTCGACGGTGATTCTATCCCTTTCGCTGATCCAAGAAGGGCAGTTGTTGGTTTCCGGTAAAAGACTGTGTACTGTGCTGTATTGACAATATCTAACCAAAGAAATTGCCTTAATGCCAGATCATTTCATAAATGGCCTCGTCGAGGCAATTTATTTTTATATAATAATAACGGAGTATAATGTCTAAACCTCTTCAAATATTCCTATGGATTGATATTGACAATAACTAACCCAAGAAACTGTCGTATGCAAGATCACTTCATAAATGGCCTCACCGATGCAATATATATTTAGAAAAATGTTAACAGAGTATAATGTTCGAACCTCTCTGAATATTCCAATCATTTTTGGCATTCGGGTTGATATTGACAATACCTAACCCGTGAGGCTGTTTTATGCAAGATTACTTTATGAATGGCCTCGCCGAGGCAAAATAATATAAAAAATGAATACAGAGTATAACATCTAAACCCGGCTTTGATCATTTTCGGCATACAGGTTGATATTGACAATACATAACCCGCAAAATTGTCTTATGCCAAATTACTTTACAAACGGCCTCGCCTAGGCAAACTGAAAAATTATTTCGAAGTGTAACTTCTAATCTACTTGGAATATTTTTGACAACTGTTAGCATGCAGAGAGATAATGTACAGATCTAACCAACGCGATTCCTGAATGCCCAATTTCTTTATTTTAGCCTCGGCAAGGTAAAAAATTCACCCACTGACACGGTCTTATAACTTTCAACCCGACGGGTATATTTTTATAATGTTTTGCATGCAGATGTAAATTGACAAGATCAAGCTAATGGTATTGTCTAATGCCAGATAGCTTTATAAACAGCCTCACCGAGGCAATTTTTAAAGACTGATTGCGGATGTATAACTTATAAACTGCTGGGAAAAGTATGATAATTTTTCACAATCAAGTCATAACCAAGAAGAATGTCTAATGCAAGATAAATAACCTCCCAAAGGTAATTTTTCAAAAACTGATTCCATAAAATAACTTTAAAGCCGCCAAACAATTGCGCAAGCCGCAGTTATTGCACGAACTATAGCTCAGCAGAAATCTTCAAGTAAACTGTTGAACTGCATGGTTGCTGTATTGCTCAAAAACATTGATTGTGGGTTCTTGATAAAACTGCCTCGCCAAGGCGGTTCAATCAAGTCCCCGCAATCAATGTTTTGAGCTGAGATAAGAAAATATCACAATTTTGTATCTTAAAATTTCCATTTTTTTTTTTTTTTTGCCCCAAAAAATGACAATGTATTTGTACAGGCGTGTTTTCGTGATGGTTGTTGCGGGGTCTACACCTTAGCGTGAGTTAATTTCAATATTGGTCTTGTTGCTTTAACACGACTTCTGGCCCAGAATAGCTTCAAACAGCTATGTTCATTGGATCAATATGAGCCTGAATTAAAATACCAATCAGACGCTAAATCAAATTATCAAAGCTACGCTCCATCAGCACTCTCAGTGCTTTGATTGATAGAATAACAAGATTCCTATTTGGTCTGACCAGCTTAGCCAGATCCAGAATCTGCCTAGCCAAATAGGAATTCTTATTTGGACTAAACAGAAATTAGCCAGGTCCGGAATCTGGCTAAACTAAATATTATTTTAGCCAGATCCGGAATCTGCCTAGGCCAAACAAGAATTCCTATTTGGTCTAGCCAGATTCCGGATCTGGCTAAATTCCTATTTGGACTACGACATATTGTTGCTTAAGACAGGTTGCTCGCTTAAATAGAGGTGGCCACTATAACAGGCTTTACTGATGTGATCTTTTTGCACTTTTCTTCAGCTGAAACAGAATGTAAAGCATCATGTTCCTAACTGCTGTCAAATTATACTTCTTGAAAAAAAAAAATGGTATGCATTTATTACAGCATGGGTGTTATTTATGGTAAATATGGTATTAGTAGTTTTGTCTTTTTTGGGTCCATTGTTTATCAGTCTGCCCAAAGTTGTAAGGACAAAACATCTGTTAGTTCTGGAGTCCACGTGACTATCACTGGTTTGTAGGAAATCCATGTAACTGAGGTCAGCGTGTTGTGTAAAAGCCCCCACAACCTATCTGTATAATCTGGGCTGGAATCATGGGTTGATCAGGGTCTACACTGTTTGCTTTGAGTACAGGAATTTAAGGGTTAAACAAAACAGTATAAGTCCATGTTCAGGCCCACTTTTCCAGTCAACACTCCAGAGAAAACCCACCAGTACTCTCAGTGCTTTGATTTCTGTTGGTCTTCATTGGCCTTCAAGCACTATGCAAATTCAGTCTATTTTGTGGGGCAAATGATTGAGATGAAATGTCGAGCCTTATTTTCCCTGAAAAAAATAAGAAATAAATACCTGGAAAAAACAGATTGCTTGTCGTGATTTAGACTTGAATGCTTAACCCTTACCCTCCCAAATATTTCAATTAGTCACACCCATTTTTCACAATCAGCCAATCAGATTACATGATATAATTTTTTCGTTTAAATTCACAAACTGAATGACAGTGTAGATCCTGATCAGATGGCTTCTTCAGAAGCCATCTGATCTGGAACTACACTATTTGCAAAGGAATGTGTTGTCTGAACAGCAGCATAAGGTTTAACTGGATGTTGCTTCCCTCCTACTTTACATTTGATTAATGACTTAACAGTTCCGGTCACAAGAACAAGCTGTGTCATGAGAAAACCTGTCTCTGCCATTTGTGAACAACAAATGAAGTTTAACCCTTATCTTGCTGTTCACGACAACCCCTATCTTTGCAAACAGTGTAGATCCAGATCAGATGGCTTCTGAAGAAGCCATCTGATCAGGATCTACACTGTTTGGCATTCAGTTTATGAATTTGTAACAATAAATTACATCAAGTAATTTGATTGGTTGATAGACAGAAATGGGAGTGGCTTAAATGAATATTCAGCAAGATAAGGGTTAGGATCAACCTGCACATTCCCGCAGTTTGATCAGCTGTTCACTGCTTGGATAGCAAAGTACTTTTTAGCTCGGCTGTTTTCGAAGAAAACGACGAGGTATCGTCATAGCTCTGGCATTGTCGTTGTGCAAAAACTTGGACATTTTCGTTTGTGTCGTCGTCGTCGTGCAAAAACTTGGACATTTTGTAATATCTCTGTCATTACTGAACATATTTACTTGAAACTCGGACTAGTTGTTCATTATGAAAAAGGGCTGCAGCCTAGCGTTGGCACCTGCATGCGGTGCTCTTGTTGTTTCTGCATTTAAATTTCATTACAATAAGTTGATGCTGATTTGAGGTTTAACGTCCCCGTCAACACTGTATAGGTCATTTTGGAGACGTTGCTTCCAATTTTGTGGGACTTTTACCCGACATTGAGATGAAATGACATCTCAAGCCCTGTCGCCCAATGCAACCAATAGGGTTTATAAACATGGACGGTCTGACTCGCAACACTTTGCCTGGGCAGGTTTAGATCGTCTAAGTGGTTTACCAGTACTCCTGTGCGGTCGGATTTCAGCTCTGCTCGGAAACATCATGCAGCCCATCTATTTCTTCAAGCCCCGATGGGCGGGGGCTCATAACACACCTGTGCGGCATAATGTATTTTTACACATCTCCAAAATAGCCACTTTTCTGATGAAAATCCATGATAAACTGCAATCAAAGGTTGTGGGTGCTCCTTAGAACTGCCTCATTACAGCATTAGAACTGCCTCAATGAGGCGGTTCTAACGAGTACCTTCAACCTATGTCTTGGAGCAGAAACAGGAAAAATATTGTAATCCCTGTAATATATTTAAAGTGGGGTTTAGTGTTCATTTCAGGGACTTGTTCACTTGATGTCAAGGCTGTTGCTTGTCTGTGTTGCTGAGTAGGCCGGTATCTTGTCCTGCTGGTGTCTTGTCCCTGTGGACACTTGTTGCCCCCTCTGTGTTATTATGTCCGCAGAGACAAGATCCCAAACAATGTCAGAAGGTAAAGAACATTGATTCCTGAAGTTTCAAAAATCTCTATGGTATCTTGTCCATACCAACTGTATTTTGTCCCCTAGGACCTGTGGGGTGGGTTGTGGGGGCGCGGATGGGGAAGGGGTAACATGATACCACCTGGTATCTATCTTGTGTGTGTGTTCGAGTTTATATCCCACTAACAACTAAAGACATTTGGAGATGGTTCCTAGATTTAAAGACTTTCGATTTATGATGACGGTTCTTCAGTGATAGTCAGTTACAACTTGGATGAGAATGGGCCTCCATGGCCTAGTGGATAAAAGAGTGCTGACTCTAAATCATTAGGTCTGTGGGTTCAAGCGTGGTTCGGGTCACATGTGAGAAGCCATGTGCGGCAACAGAAGGTCACTTGGTTTATCTCCAGTTACTCTGGTTTTTGCCCACCTCTGATTAATGATCAGCTCGATATGAGTGAAATGATCTTGAAAGGGCTGTAAAACCAAAACAAAAAACAACTTGGATGGGAGAACAAGACCCATAAGAAGACCACCTCTGACATCCTACAAATTATGGAAGACCTACAACAGAGTGGCACAGAGGTAAAGATCCAGTGGATACCAGGTCACAACTTTTGAACCATTTGAGGTAGAGCTTTCATATTTTGCATGCAGGTTTCTTGAAATAAGGGCTTCCCGTCCATACAAAATAATCTGAGCTGTGACCATGATCTTGACCTCTGACTTACTTAAAAGAGAAAAATAACATTGGTCATAACTTTTGAACCGTTTGAGATAGAGCCTTCATATTTTGCATGCAGGTTCCTTGTGTCCAAATATTGTGACCAAACAAAAAAAATGACCTGTGACCGTGACCTTAACCCTTGACCTACTTAAAAGAAAAAAATTACATTGGTCAAAACTTTTGAACCGTTTGAGATGGAGCCTTCATATTTGGCATGCAGGTTACTTGTGACAAGGACTTCACATCCATACAAAAAGATTTTACTGGTGACCTTGACCGTTGGCCAACTTAAAAGAAAATATAACATTTGCCATAACTTTTGAACCGTTTGAGATAGAGCCTTCATATTTTGCGTGTAGGTTCCTTGTGACAAGGACCGCACGCCCAAACAAAATAATTTGACCAGGACCTATTTTAAAGGCAAAATTATTATTGGTCATAACTTTTGAACCGTTTGAGTTCAAACCTTTATATTGAGCATTTAGGTTCCTTGTGACAATGTCTGCCTACTCAAACAAAAAAATCTTGACCTGTGACCTTGATCTTGACGTGTGACGAACTTGGAAGAAAAAATGACCATGCCAGGGGCCATATTCATGTTTCACAAACACATCTTGTTGAGTCCTACTATTCTTTGACTATATAGGGCCGTATACCCAAGAACTGGTCTCATTTGGTCAGTTTATATGGATGAGGTAGCACTCAAACAAGACGAGCGGCTTTTGCAAAATGACAAAATCAGTGAAAGAGCAATGACCCAATATTTGCTTAAAAAAGGTAAGGATATCCATAATGATACAGTAGCAACACTAGGGAAAGATTCCCCTTCATATGCATCAGTGAAAAGGTAGGTGGCGGAATTCAAGCCCGGCAGACAGAGCCTTGAGAATGAATCCCACCCCCGTCTTGGAAGGCCTGTCAGTGTTGCAACCCCAGAAATGGTCAATAAAGTCCATGATATTGTTATGACTGACAGACGAGTCACGCCAGTAGAGTTGGCATTTCACAGGAAAGAGTACATTCCATTCTGACAAAGGCTCTTGCAATGAGAAAGCTTTCAGCCCGATGGGTACCAAGACTTCTGACAGTTGATCAGAAGCGCACTCCAGGCACACATTATTGCATGCTAATCTTGGCCTTTTTGAGGAAGATCCTGTCAACTTTCTTCAGACATTTGTTACTATGAAACATGGGTCCATCATTTTACCCCAGAGGCCAAACAACAATTGAAACAATGGAAACACCCTGGCACACCCCTGCCAAAGACTGTTCCATCAGCTGGGAAGGTTATGGCCTCGGTTTTCAGGGATGGTATTCTGCTGATAGATTATCTCCAAAAGGGAAAAACAATCAATGGCACATACTTTGCTTCACTTCTGACGCAGTTACGGTAAAATAGTAAACTTAAGCACCGTGGAAAGCTCACTAAAGGTGTGTTGTTCCATTAGGACAATGCTCCTGTTCACAAGTCTCTCATTGCTGTGGCTACCATTCATGATTGTGGCTTTAAATTGATTGAGCATCCACCTTATTCATCTGATCTTGCTCCATCAAACTTACGTCTATTTCCAAAACTGAAAATGGCTATTTCAGTCACCCACTTTCAGTCTGATGATGATGTCATATACGAGTTCTATAAAAGTGGCCCTTAAACGCCGCCGGCAAAAGTGTATAAACACTGAAGGGGATTATATTGAAAAATAATACAATATGTCCAACAATATTCAAATCCTTCAATATGAAGCTCACAACATATCAATCAGCCCTCGTATTTTGGAGATAGAAGTCATTTTATGGGTTGTATATTTTCAGTTCTGGTGGTTATCATGTTCAGTGGAGCAAAAGGATTTTGAGCTAGTCATCCATGGAAAATTCCTCTGAAATTGTTACCATAATCATATACAGTGGAAACTCTGTAATTCAAATGCCAGTTTTTCAAAACTACCGTTTTTAGCTCACCTGTCACATAGTGACAAGGTGAGCTTTTGTGATCACATTTTGTCCGTCGTCCATCATGTGTGCGTGTGTATGTAAACAATTTCAAATAAGTATATCTCTAATACCCCATGGTCAATCTTGATCAAATTTCATGAGAAGCATCATCAGGTAGGGGGAAAGGCTGCATAAGGTTTTTGGGCTGATCAGATTGGAATTCTGGCAACATATAGCTCCCAGACTTACAATGGGAAAATTTTTTAAAATCTTCTTCTCTGAAACCACAGGGCCCAGAGCTTAGATATTTAGCTTGTAACAATGTCAAGTGGTCACCTACATAAATCCTGCCAATCATGCCCCTGGGGTCCAAATTGGCCACCCCAGGGCCCCTTAGCTCCCATAGACTTATAATGGAAAAAAAGCTTCAAAAATCTTCTCTGAAACTACAGGGCCCAAAGCTTAGATATTTAGCATGTAGCAACAGCAAGTGGTCACCTACATAAATCCTGCCAATCATGCTCCTGGGGTCCAAATGGGCCACGCCCCATGGCCCCTTAGCTCCCATAGACCCATAATGGAAAAAAGCTTCAAAAATCTTCTCTGAAACCACAGGGCCCAGAGCTTAGATATTTAGCATGTAGCAACAGCAAGTGGTCACCTACATGGATCCTGCCAATCATGCCCCTGGGTTCCAAATAGGCCATGCCCCAGGGCCCCTTAGCTCCCATAGACTGATAATGGAAACAAGAGGGCCCAGAGGGCCCTGGTTCGCTCACCTGATCCAAAGCATAACAAGTGGGCCCCGGGCAGGGTCAATTTTGGCCCCAGGGCTAAAATTTGAACAATCTTGGTAGAGGTCCACAAGATGAAGCTTCATATCGAATATGAAAGACCTGGGCTTTCTGGTTTCAGAGAAGAAGATTTTAAAGGTTTACCCTGCATATAGAAGTCTATGTAAAACAAGATTTTCCCTATATAAGTCTATGTTAAACCAAAGGGCCCCAGAGCGGGGGCATTTTTGGCCCCAGGGCTATAATTTGAACAATTTTGGTAGAGGTCCACTAGCTGAAGCTTCATAACAAATATCAAAGACCTAAGCCTTGTGTTTCAGAGAAGATGAATTTTAAAGATTTTCCCTATATAAGTCTATGTAAAACCAAAGGGCCACATGGCGGGGGCATTTTTGGTCTCAGGGCTATAATTTGAACAATCTTTACAGAGGTCCACTAGCTGAAGCGTCATAACAAATATCGAAGACCTAAGCCTTGTGGTTTCAGAGAAGAAGATTTTTCAAGATTTTCCCCAAATAAGTCTATGTAAAACCAAAGGGCCCCTGTGCAGGGGGCATTTTTGGCCCCAGGGCTATAATTTGAACAATCTTGGTAAAGGTCCACAAGATGAAGCTTCATACCAAATATCAAAGACCTGGGCTTTGCAGTTCCAGAGAAGAAGATTTTTCAAGATTTTCCCTATATAAGCCTATGTAAAACAAAAGGGCCCTGGTGCGGGGGCATTTTTGGCCCCAGCACTATAATTTGAACAATCTTGGTAGGGGTCTACTAGATGAAGCTTCATACCAAATATCAAAGACCTGGGCCTTGCGGTTTCAGAGAAGAAGATTTTTCAAGATTTTCCCTATATAAGCCCATGTAAAACCAAAGGGCCCCCGTGCAGGGGGCATTTTTAGCTCCAGCACTATAATTTGAACAATCTTGGTAGGGGTCCACTAGATGAAGCTTCATACCAAATATCAAAGACCTGGGCCTTGCAGTTTCAGAGAAGAAGATTTTTAAAGATTTTCCCTATATAAGCCTATGTATAACCAAAAGGGCCCTGGTGCGGGGGCATTTTTGGCCCCAGCACTATAATTTGAACAATCTTGGTAGGGGTCCACTAGATGAAGCTTCATACCAAATATCAAAGACCTGGGCCTAGCGGTTTCAGAGAAGAAGATTTTTCAAGATTTTCCCTATATAAGCCCATGTAAAACCAAAGGGCCCCCGTGCTGGGCATTTTTAGCTTCAGCACTATAATTTGAACAATCTTGGTAGGGGTCCACTAGATAAAGCTTCATACCTAATATCAAAGACCTGGGCCTTGCGGTTTCAGAGAAGAAGATTTTTAAAGATTTTCTCTATATAAGCCCATGTAAAACCAAAGGGCCCCCGTGCGGGGGCATTTTTGGCCCCAGCACTATAATTTGAACAATCTTGGTAGGGGTCCACTAGATGAAGCTTCATACCAAATATCAAAGACCTGGGCCTTGCGGTTTCAGAGAAGAAGATTTTTCAAGATTTTCCCTATATAAGCCCATGTAAAACCAACGGGCCCCCGTGCGGGGGCATTTTTAGCTCCAGCACTATAATTTGAACAATCTTGGTAGGGGTCCACTAGATGAAGCTTCATACCAAATATCAAAGATCTGGGCCTTGCGGTTTCAGAGAAGAAGATTTTTAAAGATTTTCCCTATATAAGCCCATGTAAAACCAAAGGGCCCCCGTGCGGGGGCATTTTTGGCCCCAGCACTATAATTTGAACAATCTTGTTAGGGGTCCACTAGATGAAGCTTCATACCAAATATCAAAGACCTGGGCCTTGCGGTTTCAGAGAAGAAGATTTTTTAAGTTTTCGGTGAAAAAAAATCTATTTTTGGCTACTGTGACCTATATGTGCAATGGACCGGAACCATTTGAACAACTTTGAAAGGGGACCACCTAAGGATCATTCCTGTGAAGTTTGGTCAAAATCCGATCAGTGGTTTAGGAGGAGATGTCGTTTGAAGAAAAGTTTACGGACGCACGCACGGACGCACGCACGCACGCACGCACGGACGCACGGACGGACGACGGACAAAAAGTGATCCCAAAAGCTCACCTTGTCACTACGTGACAGGTGAGCTAAAAAAGCTTCAAAAATCTTCTCTGAAACCACAGGGCCCAGAGCTTAGATATTTAGCATGTAGCATGGCAAGTGGTCACCTACATAAATCCTGCCAATCATGCCCCTGGGGTCCAAATGGGCCACGCCCCAGGGCCCCTTAACTCCCATAGACTGATAATGGAAAAAAGCTTCAAAAATCTTCTTCTCTGAAACCACAGGGCCCAGTGTTTAGATATTTAGCATGTAGCAACGGCAAGTGGTCACCTACATAAATCCTGCCAGTCATGCCCATTGGGCCAGAATTGGCCACGCCCATGGAGCATTAGCTACCATGGATGGACTTAAAATGGAAAAAAAAATGCAAAAGTATTCTTCTCTGAAACCATAAGGCCCAGAGCTTTGGTATTTAGCATGTAGTAACGTGGAGTGGTTGCCTACATGAATCCTGCCTGAGTCTTGCCCCTAGGGTTCAAATTGGCCAAATCCTGTGGCTTCTTAACTCCAATAAACTTATAATGGAAAAAAAACCTTCAAAAATCTTCTTCTCTGGAACCATAAAGTACGGACCTTATTTAGTATACAGCAACATAAAATGGTCGCCTACATAAATCCTGCCAACCATGCCCTTTGGGTCAAAATTGACCTATCGACTTATACTGGGGGAAAAAAAAAAAATCTTCTCCAAAGCCATAAGGCCCAGAGCTCAGATATTTAGTATGCAGCAATGTCATGTGGTCTCCTACACTTATGATTTTCTGGTACACAGGTGAGTGATATAGGGCCATTGGCCCCTCTTCTTTACGAAGAGGACTGATGGTTCCAACATTTTTATTAGCTTGGCTGTTTTCGAAGAAAACAACGAGGTATTGTCATAGCTTTGGCGTCGGCGTCGTGCAAAAACTTGGACATTTTGTAATAGCTCTGTCATTACTGAACATATTTTCTTGAAACTTGTAATAGTTGTTCATTATGAAAAGGGGAACTCATACCAATAGGTGCGGTAACCCTCAAAATAACTGGCACAGTTATGCCCCTTTTTCGACTTAGAATTTTTGTTTAAAAATTGTTTCAAAAACTTGAACATTTTGTAATATCTCCATCATTACTGAACATATTTAGGCACAGTTATGCCCCTTTTTCGACTAAGAATTTTTGTTATTGTCAAAGCTCTGGCGTCATCGTCGTGTTCATTATGAAAAGGGGAACTCATACCAATAGGTGAAGTAACCCTCAAAATATTTTTGGCACAGTTATGCCCCTTTTTCGACTTAGAATTTTGCGTTGTCGTCTTGCAAAAACTTGGACATTTTGTAGTATCTCTGCCATTACTGAACATATTTACTTGAAACTCGGATTAGTTGTTCATTATGAAAAGGGGCTGCAGGCGAGCGTTGGCACCCACATGCGGTGCTCTTGTTTACTATTATTTATTGCAAAACTATTACCAATTTTTTTATCCTAATAACTCATTATCCAGAGCTAGTGCTCTTGTTTACTAATATTTATTGCAAAACTATTTTTTTTATCCTAATAACTCATTATCCAGAGCTATGGATATTAACTCAAAACATGGAATTTAAAAAGAAACAAAGACCTTGTGATTTTATTCAACAATTATATTTAGCACTTTATGCATGATAACATAAACATACAATGTCATAGTCAACAAGAACATGTTTCATGCATAATGTTATGTGACAATCAGCTGTTCTGAACCTCTACCATGTTTCTACCTACTACACTTGTAAGAACTATCATGCAAAAACGCTATCTGAGCTCTTCTGTGTGAAATAGTGCATATTTTTCATATCTCAGTCCAAACCATTCATTTTTCTGATGATATTTTGTGATTTATTTAACGGTATACTTCAAACATAGGTTATGGGTACTCATTAGAACTGCCTTATTGAGTCGGTTCTAATGAGTACCCACAACTTATGTCTTGGAGCAGAAATAAGACCAATAATGTATACCCCTTTAAATCCCGGCTTTCACTATACAAACTGTGGTTTAGAGAGGTGCTCATTTCACAGACTTCAACCCCAGAGAGACTGTAGACCTGTTTAGTAAATTATGCAAACATTGTAGATCCAGATCAGATGGCTCATTATGAACAACAAACAGCTGTGTATGCATTATATTTGGGAAAATCTCTTTAACATGCATTTACCCTTTTTTTACCAAATGGAATCTTCCACTTTATATATGGCAGGAGCCCATTTCATAATTTAGGGGTGTCAGGTTGTTTTTCTTCAAAATTTATTTGGAAAATAGCTTAACTTTTCACAAACAGTGTAGGCCCTGATCAGATGCCGCATTCAGACACCGCAGAATGCGGCATCTGATCAGGGCCTGCACTGTTTGCCAAGGTACCCCTTTAGGGGTTTGGGTTAAGAATCAATGATTTTTATATCAGCTGACTTACACTTCCTCAAAGAACTAAATGAAACTGAAAAACAGAGAAAAGCACTTTTCAGAATGGCATGAAAAATTTAAAGATGGCAGAATGGTCACTTTAGCACTTTCGAAAATATTAAAATTGCCTTAAAGGGTGTAGATGTCTCTCAACAAACTACACTCAGGTTGGACTGCTCCAAATCAATCAATCAGGTAGGGTACAGAGACTGCATATGCACAAACAGTTTGAACCCTTCAGATGCCAAGAAAATGTGTCGTTTGCTGCTATTCTTGCAAACTATTCAAACCTATTTTTGCATATAGTCAAAGAGTATGACCATGATCAGATTGCTTCTAGACGAGCAGTCTGATCTGGGTCCACACTGTTTGCAACAGTTGCTGGCAGAAAACAAAGCAGACGACAATTATGGATTTAGCCTTTGATGGATACAAACATTTTTCTATATGTTTGAGAACAATGCAACTTAAACCTTAAGATGCTGAGAAAAACAGCATCAGAAAATGTCATCTGTTTATGCCGTCTGCTGTCGTCTGTTAATGCCGTCTGCTGTCGTTAGTTTATGCCGTCTGCTGTCATTTGTTTATGCCATCTGCTGTATCTTCTTGTAAACTTTTTAAACATGTTTTTGCATGCAGGCAAACAATGTGGGCCAAGATCAGAATGCTTCTAAAGCAGATGACAACTGTCGTGACTGGCATTTTAAGGGTTAACCCATAAAGTGTCATTGAAAATATTACAGCAGATGACAATCTGTTACATTTTTTTCCCCTTACTTTTTTAGAGAAAACAAGGCTAGACATTTATGCGAATCAAATGAGTCACATTTTATCTAAAGCCTCATTTTCTCTGAAAAAACTAGAAATGCGTCCATAGGACACGGATGCCCCCGCCCGAAAATATGTCTATGTTCGTATTCATCCATAGAAAGTTATTGACAGTGTTTAAGTTTTGGACCCTTTTTATGCCATTTGACCTCTAAGTATGACCTTGGAGGTACGGATCTGGGTTTGCATGTGACACATTGTCTCATGATGGTTAACATTTCTTCAAAATAATTTCAAAATCCATCCAAAAATAAGTAAGTTATTGGCTGCGTTTAAGTTTCGGACCCTTTTTTTGACCTTTGACCTCCAAGTATGACCTTGACCTTGGAGGTACGGACCTGGATTTTGCATGTGACACATCGACTCATGATGGTTAACATTTCTACAAAGTAATCTCAAAATCCATCCAGAAATAAGAAAGTTATTGACTGCGTTTAAGTTTCGGACCCCTTTTTTTTGACCTTTGACCTCCAAGTATGACCTTGACCTTGGAGGTACGGACCTGGGTTTTCCACGTGACACATTGACTCATGATGGTTAACATTTCTCCAAAGTAATTTCAAAATCCATCCAGAAATAAGAAAGTTATTGACTGCGTTTAAGTTTCGGACCCTTTTTTTGACCTTTGACCTCTAAGTATGACCTTGACCTTGGAGGTAAGGACCTGGGTTTTGCACGTGACACGTCGTCTCATGATGGTTAACATTTCTGCCTAGTAATTTTAAAATCCATCAAGAAATAAGGAAGTTATTGACTGCGTTTAAGTTTCGGACGCACGGACGGATGCACGGACGAACGGACGCATGGACGGACGGACAGGGGCAACGCTATATGCCCTTTCCACCATTCTTCGAATGGCGGGGGCATAAAAAAAAACAACAACAAAAAAACATTGAAAATGCCGTCTGCTGGTGATTATGGCATACAGAGTAAAACAAAATAAATTTACAGTAGAATTCCTATATTAAGACCACCTTTGGGACTGTTCAAAAGTGGTCTTAAAGACCACTTTTGAACACAGTCCCAAAGGTGGTATCTGACCAGAGGACCACTGTATGCAGAAAACACAAAGAAAGATTTACTTAAATCACTTAGCTTTTCACAGCAGAAATATCACTTAGCTTTTCACAGCAGAATTAGTCTTAATTTAAGGTGGTCTTAATAGCGGAATTTAACTGTATCTACAACTTCATGGCAAAGGTTCAGAGTCTAACATGAATTTATAAATAATGCACATAACGTATATATCAAATAAACATGGTAAACAATCTATACCATGTTTTGTCAAATAATAAGAATACTTGCCTTACACCAAACACATATTCTTAACTCCACATGCATATATATGTATCATTTATACCACAGTAAACCTCAGGGCCCAGATATTAACCCTTTTTGTACTAAATGGAATCATCCACTTTATATATAGCATGAGTCAATTTCAAAATTTAGGGGTGTCAGGTTGTGTTTTCTTCAAAAACTGTTGGGGAAAATAGCTGAACTTTTTGCAAACAGTGTAGGCCCTGATCAGACGCCGCATTCTGCAGCGTCTGATCTGGGCCGGCACTGTTTGTCAGGGTACCCGTTTTGGGGTTTCCGGTACAAAATGGGTTAAAAGCAAATGATGACGTCGGTTAACATATTGTTAAAACTGATTTGCCATGCACTGACGCGTTTGCTGCAAAAATGTGAAGTTACTTTCATTTTTCAACAAAAAAAGATACAAATAACTGTTTGACATTGTACAGAATTAGTCCTATATTAAGACCACCTTTCGAAAGTGGTCTTTAACGTGGTCTCCCACTAGAGCACACTGGATGTAGAAAACACAAATGAAATATACCTGAAACCTTCCAAATAGGTATGCTTTTAAAAGCATAATTTGTCTTAACAGCGGAAGTTGCTATAACATTTAACATTTTGGCCCCTAACAAATTAACTATGTTTTGAACAAGTCACCCATATATAACAATGGAATATTCCACCTAATGAGCTAGGAATAGTGCATTTCCAATAATAGGGGTGTCGGGTTCTTTTTGTGTGAAAATTTACAACAAGAGGGCCCAGAGGGCCCTGGTTCGCTCACCTGATCCAAAGCATAACAAGTGGGCCCCGGACAGGGTCAATTTTGGCCCCAGGGCTAAAATTTGAACAATCTTGGTAGAGGTCCATAAGATGAAGCTTCATATCTAATATGAAAGACCTGGGCTTTCTGGTTTCAGAAAAGAAGATTTTAAAGGTTTACCCTGCATATAGAAGTCTATGTAAAACAAGATTTTCCCTATATAAGTCTATGTAAAACCAAAGGGCCCCGGAGCGGGGGCATTTTTGGCCCCCGGGCTATAATTTGAACAATCTTGGTAGAGGTCCACTAGCTGAAGCTTCATAACAAATATCAAAGACCTAAGCCTTGTGTTTCAGAGAAGATGATTTTTAAAGATTTTCCCTATATAAGTCTATGTAAAACCAAAGGGCCACATGGCGGGGGCATTTTTGGTCTCAGGCCTATAATTTGAACAATCTTTATAGAGGTCCACTAGCTGAAGCGTCATAACAAATATCAAAGACCTAAGCCTTGTGGTTTCAGAGAAGAAGATTTTTCAAGATTGTCCCTATATAAGTCTATGTAAAACCAAAGGGCCCCAGAGCGGGGGCATTTTTGGCCCCAGGGCTATAATTTGAACAATCTTGGTAGAGGTCCACAAGATGAAGTTTCATATCAAATATCAAAGACCTGGGCCTTGCAGTTTCAGAGAAGAAAATTTTTCAAGATTTTCCCTATAAGCCTATGTAAAACAAAAGGGCCCTGGTGCGGGGGCATTTTTGGCCCCAGCACTATAATTTGAACAATCTTGGTAGGGGTCTACTAGATGAAGCTTCATACCAAATATCAAAGACCTGGGCCTTGCCGTTTCAGAGAAGAAGATTTTTAAAGATTTTCCCTATATAAGCCCATGTAAAACCAAAGGGCCCCCGTGCAGGGGGCATTTTTAGCTCCAGCACTATAATTTGAACAATCTTGGTAGGGGTCCACTAGATGAAGCTTCATACCAAATATCAAAGACCTGGGCCTTGCGGTTTCAGAGAAGAAGATTTTTAAAGATTTTCCCTATATAAGCCCATGTAATACCAAAGGGCCCCCGTGCGGGGGCATTTTTAGCTCCAGCACTATAATTTGAACAATCTTGGTAGGGGTCCACTAGATGAAGCTTCATACCAAATATCAAAGACCTGGGCCTTGCGGTTTCAGAGAAGAAGATTTTTAAAGATTTTCCCTATATAAGCCCATGTAAAACCAAAGGGCCCCCGTGCGGGGGCATTTTTAGCTCCAGCACTATAATTTGAACAATCTTGGTAGGGGTCCACTAGATAAAGCTTCACACCAAATATCAAAGATCTGCGCCTTGCGGTTTCAGAGAAGAAGATTTTTAAAGATTTTCCCCATATAAGCCCATGCAAAACCAAAGGGCCCCCGTGCGGGGGCATTTTTGGCCCCAGCACTATAATTTGAACAATCTTGATAGGGGTCCACTAGATGAAACTTCATACCAAATATCAAAGACCTGGGCCTTGCGGTTTCAGAGAAGAAGATTTTTCAAGATTTTCCCTATATAAGCCCATGTAAAACCAAAGGGCCCCCGTGCGGGGGCATTTTTAGCTTCAGCACTATAATTTGAACAATCTTGGTAGGGGTTCACTAGATAAAGCTTCATACCTAATATCAAAGACCTGGGCCTTGCGGTTTCAGAGAAGAAGATTTTTAAAGATTTTCCCTATATAAGCCCTTGTAAAACCAAAGGGCCCCCGTGCGGGGGCATTTTTGGCCCCCGCACTATAATTTGAACAATCATGGTAGGGGTCCACCAGATGAAGCTTCATACCAAATATCAAAGACCTGGGCCTTGCGGTTTCAGAGAAGAAGATTTTTCAAGATTTTCCCTATATAAGCCCATGTAAAACCAAAGGGCCCCCGTGCGGGGGCATTTTTAGCTCCAGCACTATAATTTGAACAATCTTGGTAGGGGTCCACTAGATGAAGCTTCATACCAAATATCAAAGATCTGGGCCTTGCGGTTTTAGAGAAGAAGATTTTTAAAGATTTTCCTTATATAAGCCCATGCAAAACCAAAGGGCCCCCGTGCGGGGGCATTTTTGGCCCCAGCATTATAATTTGAACAATCTTGGTAGGGGTCCACTAGATGAAGCTTCATACCAAATATCAAAGACCTGGGCCTTGCGGTTTCAGAGAAGAAGATTTTTTTAAGTTTTCGGTGAAAAAAATCTATTTTTGGCTCCTGTGACCTATATGTGCAATGGACCGGAACCATTTGAACAACTTTGAAAGGGGACCACCTAAGGATCATTCCTGTGAAGTTTGGTCAAAATCCGATCAGTGGTTTAGGAGGAGATGTCGTTTGAAGAAAAGTTTACGGACACACGGACGCACGCACGGACGCACGACGGACGACGGACAAAAAGTGATCCCAAAAGCTCACCTTGTCACTACGTGACAGGTGAGCTAAAAATGTATGTAGAGTAAAATTCCTCTATTAAGACCACCTTTGGGAATGTTCAAAAGTGGTCTTAAAGACCACTTTTGAACAATACCAAAAGTGGTCCCTGACCAGAGGACACTGTGGCCAGAAAGCACAAAGAAATATTAAGAGCACCCTTCAAAATAAGGTTTTAAAAGCAGAATTAGTCTTAACTTTAGGTGGTCTTAATAGCGGAATTTCACTGTACTTTAAGCAAACCGTGTAAACTCAGATCATTCTGCGACATCTGATGTGAGTCTACACTGTTTGCCAATGTCCTAAAAAAGAGCCACTAGGCATATATGGGTTAACAGTGAAAAAAACGAGGTTTACCAGGGTACATTAAATATTGCCACTTTATGATCAGGTTGTATCTAAACCTAGACAAAACCATGCTTGTCCTCTTAAGAGGAATGGAAACATTTTGTTTTATTGTTTGTATGTTTACTCCACAAGAAAATAAACCGGCACTTCAGGATAAGATGTTTCTTAACAACTTCAATTTTTAATAAGGTACACCAAATTACTGGTATTGAGGGTGTCTAGTGGCTGAGCAAGTGTTACTCCACTTTCCATGACGCATATGGTATACAGTACCTAGTAGCTGAGCAGCTGTTACTCCACTTTCCATGATACATATGATATAAAGGGTGTCTAGTAGCTGAGCAACTGTTACTCCACTTTCCATGACATATGGTATACAGTGTTCAGTTACTCCACTGAGTGTCTAGTGGCTGAGCAAGTGTTACTCCACTTCCCATGACATATGGTATACAGTGTCTAGTGGCTGAGCAAGTGTTACTGCACTTTCCATGATATATATGGCAGTGGCTGTGCAACTGTTACTCCACTTTCCATGACACATATGGTATACAGAGTGTCTAGTGACTGTGCAACTGTTACTCCACTTTCCATGATACGTATGGTATACAGTGTCTAGTTAGTGGCTGTGCAGCTGTTACTCCACTTTCCATGATACGTATGGTATACAGTGTCTAGTGGCTGTGAAACTGTTACTCCACTTTCCATGATACATATGGTATACAGTGTCTAGTGACTGTGCAACTGTTACTCCGCTTAACATGATACATATGGTATACAGTGTCTAGTGGCTGAGCAACTATTACTCCACTTTCCATGACATATATGGTATACAGTGTCTAGTGGCTGAGCAACTGTTACTCCACTTTCCTAGTGGTATACAGAGTCTAGTGGCTGTGCAACTGTTACTCCACTTTCCATGATACATATGGTATACAGTGTCTAGTGGCTGTGCAACTGTTACTCCACTTTCCATGATACATATGGTATACAGTGTCTAGTGGCTGAGCAACTATTACTGCACTTCCCATGATATGTATGGTAGTGGCTGTGCAAGTGTTTCTCCACTTCCCATGAAATACATGGTATTCAGAGTGCAACTGTTACTCCACTTTCCATGACACATATGGTATACAGTGTCTAATGGCTGAGCAACTATTACTCCACTTTCCATGATATATATGATATACAGTGTCTAGTGGCTGTGCAACTGTTACTACACTTTCCATGACACATGTGGCATACAGTGTCTAGTGGCTGAGCAACTATTACTCCACTTTCCATGATATGTATGGTAGTGGCTGTGCAAGTGTTTCTCCACTTCCCATGAAATACATGGTATTCAGAGTGTCTAGTGGTTGAGCAACTGTTACACCACATCCCATGACACATATGGCAAACAGAGTGTTTAGCCGCTGAGCAACTGTTACACCACTTCCCATGACACATATGGCAAACAGAGTGTTTAGTCGCTGAGCAACTGTTACACCACATCCCATGACAAATATGGCAAACAGAGTGTTTAGTCGCTGAGCAACTGTTACACCACATCCCAAGACACATATGGTATACAGAGTGTCTAGTGGTTGATCAACTGTTACACCACATCACATGACACATATGGTATACAGTGTCTAGTGGTTGATCAACTGTTACACCACATCCCATGACACATATGGCAAACAGAGTGTTTAGTCGCTGAGCAACTGTTACACCACATCCCATGACACATATGGCAAACAGAGTGTTTAGCCGGTGAGCAACTGTTACAACACATCCCATGACACATATGGCAAACAGAGTTTTTAGTCGCTGAGCAACTGTTACACCACATCCCACGACACATATGGTATACAGAGTGTATAGTGGTTGATCAACTGTTACATCACATCCCATGACACATATGGTATACAGAGTGTCTAGTGGTTGATCAACTGTTACAACACATCCCATGACACATATGGCAAACAGAGTGTTTAGTCGCTGAGCAACTGTTACACCACTCCCCATGATACATATGGTATACAGAGTGTCTAGTGGTTGACCAACTGTTACACCACATCCCATGACACATATGGTATACAGAGTGTCTAGTGGTTGATCAACTGTTACACCACATCCCATGACACATGGTATACAGAGTGTCTAGTGGTTGAGCAACTGTTACACCACATCCCACGACACATATGGTATACAGAGTGTATAGTGGTTGATCAACTGTTACACCACATCCCATGACACATATGGTATACAGAGTGTCTAGTGGTTGATCAACTGTTACACCACATCCCATGACACATATGGCAAACAGAGTATTTAGTCGCTGAGCAACTGTTACACCACTTCCCATGATACATATGGTATACAGAGTGTCTAGTGGTTGATCAACTGTTACACCACATCCCATGACACATATGGTATACAGAGTGTCTAGTGGTTGATCAACTGTTACACCACATCCCATGACACATGGTATACAGAGTGTCTAGTGGTTGAGCAACTGTTACACCACATCCCATGACACATATGGTATACAGAGTGTCTAGTGGTTGAGCAACTGTTACACCACATCCCATGACACATATGGTATACAGAGTGTCTAGTGGTTGATCAACTGTTACACCACATCCCATGACACATGGTATACAGAGTGTCTAGTGGTTGAGCAACTGTTACACCACATCCCATGACACATATGGTATACAGAGTGTCTAGTGGTTGATCAACTGTTACACCACATCCCATGACACATATGGCAAACAGAGTATTTAGTCGCTGAGCAACTGTTACACCACTTCCCATGATACATATGGTATACAGAGTGTCTAGTGGTTGATCAACTGTTACACCACATCCCATGACACATATGGTATACAGAGTGTCTAGTGGTTGATCAACTGTTACACCACATCCCATGACACATGGTATACAGAGTGTCTAGTGGTTGAGCAACTGTTACACCACATCCCATGACACATATGGTATACAGAATGTCTAGTGGTTGAGCAACTGTTACACCACATCCCATGACACATATGGTATACAGAGTGTCTAGTGGTTGATCAACTGTTACACCACATCCCATGACACATGGTATACAGAGTGTCTAGTGGTTGATCAACTGTTACACCACATCCCATGACACATATGGTATACAGTGTCTAGTGGTTGATCAACTGTTACACCACATCCCATGATACATATGGTATACAGAGTGTCTAGTGGTTGATCAACTGTTACACCACATCCCATGACACATATGGTATACAGGGTGTCTAGTGTATGAGCAGTTGTTACACCACATCCCATGACACATATGGTATACAGTGTCTAGTGGTTGATCAACTGTTACACCACATCCCATGACACATGGTATACAGAGTGTCTAGTGGTTGAGCAACTGTTACACCACATCCCATGACACATAAGGTATACAGAGTGTCTAGTGGTTGATCAACTGTTACACCACATCCCATGATACATATGGTATACAGAGTGTCTAGTGGTTGATCAACTGTTACACCACATCCCATGACACATATGGTATACAGAGTGTCTAGTGTATGAGCAGCTACTTGTTTCCAGCAATAAACAACAATGAACCTAATCTTAAGACAGACTTTAGCCTCAGGCACTCATAACAAACCTCACTTTATGAAACAATAAATGTAGGACTCTGCAGAACAAGATGTTGTGAGTATTTGTTAGAACCATCCCTTGAAGGAACATACAGTCACTACAACAAGGGTGACAAATTGTTTTATGAGACATAACTTCTGAATCTCCTAAGCATCACGAAAACATGCCTTTATAATTATTTTTACCCCCTTGAACCCCATCTTTATATAGTAAAACTGGTGTTTACAGGGGCAACCCTTTTTTTCTTAATTTTGCTCAAAAATATACAGTGTGGTTACTCGTCAGAACCACCTCAATTAGGCAGTTTGAAAGTGTACCCACAATCTATATTTTGAACAGAAATAAGATAACTATCACAATTTTTCATCTTAAAAATTTTGTTTATTCGGTGGTGAAATTTACTATGTATTTGTATAGGCATGTTATCCTCATGCAACTCCTTATACTTGCAATATCTCCACTAATGCATCTAAGCTTACTGAACACAAGACCCAACCATCATGCCACCCTCCCTCCCTCTTACCCAGTATTCACTCTTAGATTCCAGCTATCTGAACAACTGCATGTGCCTGAAACGCTGTCCTGGTTCTTTGATCAGGACAAAATAACAATAATTTACATACAGTCGAACTTCGATGGCTCGAACCCCTTTGGGACCATGTGAATTTGTTCGAGACAGCGGTAGTTCGAGCCACTGTTGTATACTTCTAGAAAACATAACGGGGTATTTTTGGACTTCTTTTCGGTGTTCTGTAACATAAATGTATGCTGTGTGTACTCATTAGAATCGCCTCATTGAGGCGATTCTAATGAGTACACACAGCATACATTTGCAAGATAAAACTCGAAAATCTCCTTAATTATCCCACACTTTTACTTATGCAGAGAAATTCCCTAGGGACTCAAAAACGGGTTCGACTCAGCCATGGTAAACGAGCCAGCGGTGTTCGAGCCATCGAAGTTCGACTGTATTTACAACTGATTATCTTCAACAGGATTCAGTTTTATACAAAACAAAATTTAACACATGATTATAAGCTGAAACACAAGACAGACTGTCCATGAGTAACGAACTTCACTGTGCAAGGGGGATTACTCTACATGAATACAACATCTGATTGTCAACACACAAGTATCCATGACTATTTTAAGGATTCACCTTTAAACCCCTTTTTCCAAAACAGAGTTTTGCTGAATACTGTTGTAACAAGGGCTAAGTGCATATGTGCAGTGAATTTCAATTCAACTGCAAGGCAGAAAAATACATGAATTCGGTCTAGGTGACCTCTCCTTACAGGTGTACACATCTAATCAACCCATTGTATGCAGGAAACCACTAAAGGTGTACCTTGGAAAACAGTGCAAGCCTAGATCACATGCAGCAGAATGCTGCATTTGATCATGGTCTGCACTATTTGCTAATAGACCTTTCTGTCAAAATAGAATGAAAACAAATAATAGGCCTGACACCCCTTTATATGACAAATGGACTGGTCCAACATTGTGGTAAATTGTGTTACCCTCGTAAAATAAAGTCTATTATTATCAAGGAACAAAACAGAATAGAATTTTAGCTAAAATACTCCATTTTTCCAGAGCATTCATGAACAGAACCCTATAGAAAGAATTATATAGTATGTAGACATCATAGGCTAGTATGTTACAGTAAAATAGAAGATTTCTGGATGCACTGAAAACTTACTTGTTGGTATCATTTGTTTGTTTGTTTGATTTGATGTTTAATGTCCCCATCAACACTAAAAAGGTCATTTTGGAGACGTTGCTTCCAATTTTGTGGGACTTTTACCCGACGTTGAGATGAAATGACATCTCAAGCCCTGTCGCCCAATGAAACCAAGGGTTTATAAGCATGGACGGTCCGACTCGCACCACTTTGCCTGGGCAGGCTTAGCATCAAGTACAATATCTAATACACCAATATTTTCACAATACAAAACCTACCTGCATTTTGTTTGCAAAAATGTCAGTGTTTTTGGCATACGGAATGATCAGTTTTAATGTTTCGTTAACAGAATAATCAATTTCAATCTTTTGTTAACATATTTGTTACCTTGCAATGACTTAGCCCTGATATTTTAGGTATGTCCCGATGACGTTCAAACTCTCAAAACAGAGGTATACAGTCGAACTTCAATGGCTCGAACACCTTTGGGACCTCGATAATCTGTTCGAGACAGGGGTAGTTCGAGCCACTGAGGGTTACTGTCAGGAGGCATGACGAGACACTTTTAGACATCTTTTCGGTGTTCTATAATGAAAATGTATGCTGTGTGTACTCATTAGAATCGCCTCATCATACATTTGCAAGATAAAAGACTAAATCTCCTCATTTCTTATGCAGAAGAGTTCCCTAGGGACTCAAGAATGGGTTCGACACATCCATGGTAAACGAGCCATCGGTGTTCGAGCCAACGAAGTTCTACTGAATTACACAACTGCAGATATCTTCTTAATACACTTCTGTTATAAAAATTTGAAAAATGTCAATCACCATCACAATTGTGTCCCAATTGCATTATACTCAATCCTGCAGAACAGTGCAGACACCGTTGCAAACGGTGTAGATGGTGTTGCAAACGGTGTAGATCCAAATGGGACATCTTATCATGAGCAGCTTATCACTGCTTGCCATCCTTCAATGAGTTGGACTACACAACCTACACACCACAACCTCATTAATAACATGGTTTGTTATAACAAGGTTTTGGATATATAACAATTTCAAGATGGATCCCAAAAATGTATAGATTATATAGAAAAATGACCATAAATGGTCATTTTTCTATATAATCTACACATTTTTGTTTGGATATAAGACTGTTGTTTAACTATTCAATATAATCTATACATTTTTGTTGTATATAACACATTTATTGAACTAACACTCTTTCTGCTTTGAACGCCATTAATAGTGTTATAACTAGACAAAAGTGCCCAGTGGGGCACGTATACCCCCGGCCAGTGCCATCATTAAACAGCAAGAACTACAAAGGGAAATAACTCTAAAAGGCCTGACCCTTTGGCCCTTATTTTCTTTCCCACAATACAAGTAGTCATACTGATCATGTGTGCAAAATTTCAAGTTTCTATGTGAAGCAGTTCCTGAGATATCTTTGACACAAAATAATTGTTTACGGACAGACAGACAGACGGAAAAGATAAAAACTATATACCCCCATTGCATACTTCGTATGCCGGGGGTATAAAGAGGTTGTGGTGTATTTACTAGAACAGACAGGTCCAAATTCAAAGATTGCAGAGTCCACTTCAATAACTCAGGGGTGAAATGGTAAACCTTGAGCAGAATATCTGACACATTTACCATACTCTGCCTCTACAATTTAAACAGCCAATCAAAATGCAGCCTTCAATATTGTTTCAAAAACACTTCAAATTGCATAGCAATTTATTAAGATAACAATGTAACAAACAAACATCTAAAACTAGTTTTTGTCTTTAAAAAACTACCCAGGGTAAGTCTTTAAATACATCTCAAGGAACAAGAAGCGTAAAACCATTAAAAGGGGTCGAAGCCTATCTGTTAACTGATGGATCTGTGTGTACAGCTATATGGCACAGTCTGATCAGGGTCTACACTGTTTGCCATTCTTTCTGCACCTTTTGGACTCCTTGCTTGTTTGTTTTGTTTTTAGAGTTTAATGGCCAGTCAACACTGTTTAGCTCATTTCGAGTTGGTCATTTTACCTATCAACACTTTTCCTTGGCAAGCTTATATGTGGACAGTGCACTTTCTTCTGCTAGAGACTGACAACTGCCCTTCTAGAATCAGTGACCGTAGAAAAGATTTCATGATCAATCGCCACGAAAGAATCTTGCCGACCCCGGCAGGTATCGAACCCGCATGATCTCCAGTCAGATGTGCACCCGACTGACCTACCGCAACTCCTTGCTGGATCTTGAAACCAATTTTAGGACAGTTATAACAAGTCTTCAAGGTGTCAAAATTTTTTGGATTTTTATGGTAACCATTGAAAATCCTCGTTACCACTCCTGATTTCTACTCCTCCTAGTCAAGGATATGCCTAGTGTAATTTCTATTCCTCCTAGTCAAGGATATGCCTTGTGTAATTTCTACTCCTCCTAGTCAAGGATATGCCTAGTGTAATTTCTATTCCTCCTAGTCAAGGATATGCCTTGTGTAATTTCTACTCCTCCTAGTCAAGGATATGCCTGGTGTAATTACTACTCCTCCTAGTCAAGGATATGCCTAGTGTATTTTCTACTCCTCCTAGTCAAGGCTGTGCCTTCATCCTAGTCACGAGATATGCCTAGTGTAATTTCTACTCTTCCTAGTCAAGGATATGCCTAGTGTAATTTTTTACTCATCCTAGTCACGAGATATGCCTAGTGCAATTTCAATATCTTTAATTGCTACAGTTCTCTACCATATATTTTCCTTCCAAACTGTTCTCTCTTTTTCCTACAAGATTTTATTATAAAGACATACCCTAGGCAATGTAAATCATAAAATAATATTTTCAGATTAAAATTTGCAGCATTTGTCTCAATACTGCTTCCAATATTTGGAAGCTAAAAAAACTGCCTCGCAAAGATAGTTTCAATGAGTATGAACAATATGAACTTCAAAGGAAATTTTTATCCCTGGAAAACCCCAACTTTATAAAGAAGGGTATGTCTGTGAATTCACTACATGGTCTTAATTAATACAAAGCAAACTTTTTTCTATGTTTTACAAGACAATGTAACTTCCACTTCAACACGAAAACACGCCTATGTGATTTTGACACCCCTTAAACCCCACTTTTATATAGTAAAACTGGGGTTTACAGGGGTAAACCTTATTTTTCTTATTCCTGCTCTAAAATATAGATTGTGGGTGCTCGTTAGAACCACCTCAATGAGGCGGTTCTAACGAGTGCACACAATCTATGTTTTGAGCAGAAAGAAGAAAATTATCGCAATTTTTCATCTTAAAATGTTTGTTTTCTTGTCGGTAACATTTACGCTGTATCTGTATAGGCGTGTTTTCGTAATGTTGAGTCACAAAACCTGGACTATTTAATACAATGCAATGTTTTACACAAAAATGTAACAAATTAATACAATGCAATGTTTTAACTTACGAAACTGAAGTTACACATCACAATATCAAAATATGCTCCCCATTTTCTCCCTGTATATTTGTTTTTATCTTTTCTTTTTTTTTATTTTCCATACGAGTTGTTTCCAAACAGAAACAGCTAAATTCGGACTGCACATCAATGCCGTCTGCACATCTATGCAGTCTGATCGGAGCCTTTTCCGTCAGCAGGGGACTACGAACTGCAGTCTGATTCCAAGGTTATAGATCTGGACATGCTTAACTCACTTGAGCATGAAATTTGTCCTGCTTACCAATTTTAAAATGCCAACCATTGTTGGCATTTTAAAATTTATGAGCAGGACAAATAACATTCTGTGCTGATCTGAGCAGGAAACATCCTCCTTTCATTTGTATTTTACTAAATCATTCTAACATGCAAGTATGGATCAACGTAGAATGACTATACACAGTAACATAAGGCTGGTATTTTGTGATAACTTAAAGATAGTTTTTGCCAATTCTCAAAAAAAAACAAACTTGATGGGTATTCATTTGAACCGCCACAGCGATTTAGGTTAGGTTTTTATGGAGAAATAAGGAAAACTATCGTTCAATTAACACAAAAAATGATGCACCTTATCTGTTGCTATGACTACACAAGGAATTTGTCAAACGCTATGTCCTGCTTGCATGCTCTTAGACATTAAGATTGAAAGCTAAATCTGTCGCACAATGTTGACAGCTTGACGAACGACCAAACTGAGGAAGAACAGGAAAATCAGACTCCTATAATATCACCATGTATATTTTAGTACGAGTAAGGTAAGGAGTTGAGTTATGGGTATATAAGGATTATTAAATAATGGCAATTCTGGCTTTGACTAGACTTGGACAGAGAGGACACCTATCACCTTCATTAACAGCAGAAAATAACTGAGTTGTGTTGAAATCTACAATTTCTAGTTTCTTCTAGTTGGTTTATCTACCAAGTGGCTGGTCTTGGTGGCTCAGGTAACAAGTGAATACAGAAAACAGGAATGCTAAATACTCCCAGAAATTTATCCGTCATTAACTGGCATTCATTGGGCTATGACATGTGAAAAGGATCTTTGTGGAAGTGTACTTAGCAAAGGTTCAAACCAGCTTGTACAGAAATTTCTAATCAGAATACAAACTTCCCCCAAAGCTTACCGTAAAAATCCTACATATTCAGACACCTTCCGCTGGGGCTTGAAGAAACAGATGGGCTGCATGATGCTTCCACGCAGAGCTGAATCCGACTGCACACAAGTACTGGCAATCCGCTTAGAGGATCTAAGCCTGCCCAGGCAAAGCAGTGCGAGTCGGACTGTCCATGCTTATAAACCCTATTGGTTTCATTGGGCGACAGGGCTTGAGATGTTATTTCTTCTCACTGTTGGGTAAAAGTCCCACAAAACTGGAAGCAACGTCTCCAAAATGACCTATACAGTGTTGACGGGGATGTTAAACCTCAATTCAACCAAATCAAATTCAGACACCTTAATAAGGACTTGCTGTAGTTCTCCTAAAATATCAACAAATTAGTTGCACAATCCAGCAAGGAGTCTAAAAGGTGCAGACTGAATGGCATGGCAAACTGTGCAGACCCAGATCAGACTGCTCCTTCAGGAGAAGTCTGATCTGGGCCTGCACTGTATGCTTGGGCCTATCTGTCCCAATACTTGTACTTAGGAACATTACAGTAGATGAAATGCACTCCATCCATTAGAGTGCATAGCAAAGACTGATCAAACTGCCCAACTGTACAGGCTGATCTGTGTCTTCTATTGGCACACATGCTAAGAGCTCGTTTTGGCTTGGTGAAGCCCAATTTCCCTGTGTAAATTCCATAAATTTCTGGGCTTCAAAGTTAGGACTAATTTGTATCCACAGGGTCGGCCAAAAATTATGATAAAATTATGCAAATTCAGATAACATGTCACCAAAATTATCAAAAATATTTGGACCAGTCTGCTGAAACAATATAGAACCTGATCACACTGTTTCTGTATTCTTTCTTAACCCTTGTCCTGCTAATCCCGGATATGCCTTATCTTTGAAACAATGTAGATCCAGATCAGATGGCTTCTGACGAAGCCATCTGATCAGGATCTACATTGTTTGCCATTCAGATTGTGAATTTGTTGCAATAATTTGCATCAAGTAATCTGATTGGTTGATAATCGGTAGTGGGTGTGGCATATATGAATATTCAGCAGAACAAGGGTTAATGCTCTGCATACACATTTTTCACATCTTAAACAATGTATATGCAAATATTTTAGGTATTTATGCAAATATTTTAGGTTAATGCTCTGCATACACATTTTTCACATCTTAAACAATGTATATGCAAATATTTTAGGTATTTATGCAAATATTTTAGGTTAATGCTCTGCATACACATTTTTCACATCTTAAACAATGTATATGCAAATATTTTAGGTATTTATGCAAATATTTTAGGTTAATGCTCTGCATACACATTTTTCACATCTTAAACAATGTATATGCAAATATTTTAGGTATTTACAACAGACAAGGTAGATGTTTATTTACTACATGTAAACAGTATTTTAGGCATATGCTGTCATATTTGCCTTGGAACAGGCAAGCAAAACAAGGCCAAAAATAAACCAAAACATCAAAAGTTTGTAAATAGTCATTGTCACAATAAGGGTCCTAAAGGCAATTTAATGGGAATGGATACACCTTCAGGGGGAGCAATTGTTGAAAAAACATATTTTGGACTCCCTTATCAATAGGGGTCTATTCTTAAAGGAAAGAATTGGCTCCTTTAGAGCAAATTCTTTCCTTAACCCTTTTTGTACCAAGTGGAATCTTCCTCATATATAAACAGTGTAGGCCCTGATCAGATGCCGCGTTCTGTGGTGTCTGATCTGGGCCTGCACTGTTTGTCAGGGTACCCGTTTTGGGCTTTCTGGTACAAAATGGGTCAAACAGAAGACCAATTTAACCCTTAAGATGCCACACAAAAAAACTGCATATGAAAATGTCCCATGTTTATGTCGTCTGTCATCTGCTGCATAGTGTTAAAAACTTTTCAAAAATATTTTTGCATACAGGCAAACGGTATGGACCCCGATCAGACTGCTCCTAGAGCAGTCTGATCAGGGTCTACACTGTTTACCAAATTGACTTCTTAAGTTACGGGCAGATGACAAAGCAGACACCAATGGTTGTGACTGGCATGTTATTGCAGTTTTGGCTATTTAAGGAGAATTTTTTTCATGAAGCGGCCCTTAACAGGTAAGCAAACAGAAGGTGAAAAAAGTGATCTCCCCTGTAAAAAAATGGCGGTAAACACACCCATTCCTTCTGACCCATTTATGAAAATGGAATCTTCCACCTTATATGTTTGGAGTCGTCCATTTTCAATAACAGGTGTGTCAGGTCTGTTTTGTTTGAAGAAAGTTGTACAAAAATGTATGTTCCTTGAGAAAACAGTGTAGACTCAGATCAGACGCCGCAGAATGCGGCATCTGATCTGTATCTTCATTGTTTGCCAATGTTCCAATAAAAAGGGACGCTAGGCATATATGGGTTAATATCATCAAATCCACAAAATATTTCTAGACATTTACACTTTACATAATACAGGTAGATGAAAATCTTTGGTTTAAAACATTTACATGTAAGTATAATTACATGTATCAAGGATAAAAAAAAAAACTGTTTTATGGTATGCATATTTGCAGTCTGGTCAGAGCTGTCACCATTTACAAACGTTCCACACTTATTTACAATTTAACAAGTATGGAATTTAATGGCCCAATCAACACAATTTAGGTCATATTGAGCCTGGACTGATCATGTAAACAAGTGGTTATCAAATTTTGTAGATGGAAAAGCATAGCTCTACATGAGAAGGATTGGTTTTGAGTTAAAGGCCCAGTCAACATTATTTAAGTGATAGTTTACAGAAACACACTTTTCCATGGCAGGCTTTTCATTAGCGGTTAATCGGTGCAGTGCACATTCTTTCGCCAGAAACTGCCAACTGCCCTTTTTGACAACTGGGCCCTACAACCAAACAACTGGGTCCAATTGTTCAAAACTAACAATGTCGTTTGCTAATAAATCATTAAAATCTTGATAATTTAATATGGCAAATATGCCGATGTTTTTGCTAAAAAAATGTGAGTAGCTTTTGCGTTTGCAAAAGCTTTTGCTAGTCTGACACATGTTTCCAGTAAAAATTGTCAGAATATTAGAACAGTTCGACCACTGACATGCATGTTAAGCTAACGATGCTTTGAACAACCATGCCATGAATTTGACACTGATGGATTTGCTATTCTTGAATTTAATGTAGTTGAATTTGACAAGGACTCATCTTGTGAGCACGCCATAATACAGATTTTTTTGAGATGTCACTCATTTTTTACCCTTTTCTCGCCACCAAAGTCTGTCATGATTCCCTCAATTAGAACCATTAGTGAATTGTGGCTGAGAAGAAAATGATACTCGTAGTTCCAGATAAGGAGAAATGGAGATCATTTTGGATATTGTTTGCTTGAATTGAGGTTTTACGTCCCTATCAACACTATTTATCTCATTCTGGAGACATTGCTTCCAATACTGTGGGACTTTTACCCGACACCGAGTTGAAATGATACCTCAAGCCCTGACGCCCAAACAAACAAAAAGGGTTTATATGCAGGGACAGTCCGACTTGCATCACTCTGCCTTCACAGGCTTAGACCCTCTAAGCGGTTTACTAGTACTCACATACTGTCGGTCTCAGCTCTGCATGGAAGCATCATGCAGCCTAATCTATTTCTCCAATCCAGATGGACTGGGGTCCATCATTTCGTTAATTTTTTTGTTATTTCTCCGTGAAAAATATGTTGTGGATACTTGTTAGAATTGCCTCGTCGAGGCAATTCTAACAAGTATCCACAACATATGTAGTTATCAAGATATAAGGAAAATAATTCCATGATTATCCTTGTTGTTCACCCTCTGGAGATACATGATACAGTTAATGTTACTAATATCAAAAACATGTATGTTTCTGTAAAAGTGTAATAGAATGAAATACTTCTAACGTAAACCCTGAAAAGAAATGACCTGGCATAAATTAAGTAGTGAATGTAATTCACAATGCTTTCAACTAAATCAAAAATTAAGACATAACTAAAAACCATCTAAATGGCTGTAAGACACTACAGTCGAACTTCGATGGCTCGAACCCTTTC
This sequence comes from Lucinisca nassula, assembly GCA_963580285.1. NCBI lineage: Eukaryota > Metazoa > Mollusca > Bivalvia > Lucinida > Lucinidae > Lucinisca > Lucinisca nassula. The sequence continues at coordinate 80,354,150 of OY757019.1, read as the reverse complement.
GGGACCATAGAAATTTGTTCGAAACAGCGGTAGATCGAGCCACAGTGGCATACTTCCAGAAAACATAACGGGGGGTATTTTTGGACCTCTTTTCGGTGTTCTGTAACATAAATGTATGCTGTGTGTACTCATTAGAATCGCATCATTGAGGCGATTCTAATGAGTACACACAGCATACATTTGCAAGATAAAAGTCGAAAACCTCCTTAATTATCCCACACTTTTTCTTATGCAGAGGAATTCCCAAGGGACTCAAAAACGGGTTTGACTCAGCCATGGTAAACGAGCCATCGGTGTTCGAGCCATCGAAGTTCGACTGTATTTTCTGAAGTTTTCAAATAAGTGTGTTCTAGAAAATTGCCGTAATTTTTTATATATTGGGGCAGATAGACCACAGTCACCAGTGGACACCTACATAAGACTGCTCCCAGGCAAAGAAAGGAGACCAAGATCAGATTGCTGTGGTGCAGTCTGACCAAGGACTGCATGTCATTCTGCCATTATACGTTTGAAATGACAATGACAGTCATACCAAAGGAAACAAGAATAGATGAAAAATAGCTGAAAAAATTGCTGCTTTTTTAGCTATGCTTCTTTCCTTTGTTTGGACTTCCAGCTCTTTAACTCTTTTTGTACCAAATAGAATCTTCCTCCTCATATATAGCTGGAGTCCATTTCAAAATTTAGGGGTGTCAGGTTGTGTTTTCTTCAAAATTTATTTGGAAAATGAACTTTTAGCAAACAGTGTAGGCCTTGATCAGATGCCGCATTCTGCGTCTGATCTGGGTCTGCACTGTTTGCCAGGGTACCCTTTTAGGGGTTTCTGGTACTGAATGGGTTAAGAGGGTAGATTTCTATCAATAATGTTGTCAATATCAGTTTTATCTCCCACCCCCGGAACATTTATTTCCCTTCAGTTTACCTTAGTCTTTAGTAAGAGAAAAGCACTCACTGATGCCTAGGTTTGACCTGCCTTTGCTTGATAAGATGTAGAGCATATAAACAAACAGGAGGGTATTTTGTGGTAACTGAAGGATAATTTTTTGTCAATTCTCCACAAAAACGTATGCTGTGGGTATTTATTAGAACTACTCTAATGAATACCCACAACATAGGTTTATAAGTTATCCTTACACAACATAGGTTTATATGGAGAAATTAAGATGAAGGGGAACACCTTCTGGGGAGGCAATTCCTGCAAAAATATTTTTGTCTCCCATGTCCATAGGGGTCAACTCTTTAAGGAAAGAATTTGCTCCTGAGGAGCAAATTCTTTCCTTCACGAGTTGACCTCATTTTCGTGGGACAGAGCAAACAGGAAGTCCCGAAAGTTGTCACCCTTTGAAAAATGGCAGAAAAATGTGCAAGGTGTTCCCATTCCCCTTAAGAAAAATTATCTTTCAGTTATCACAAAATACCCACTTTATCTGTAAAAATATTATCGAAAATTTTGTGGTTTCAGTTTCGACTTCTTACTCATGGCATTCTATGACTATGGCCAACTTCAAAATACATTTATACATGGAATGTATAATTCTTGAAACATTGCATGAGACACAATACAGCAATGGAGGTGGAAAGAATCTACGCCACAATATGCAACTATTATATTACCGTCGTGATCACTCAGAGCTCTCAGTTTACTGCATTATAAGTTCTGAAAATATCACTAGTGCAGGTTTTGTTTCTTTACCCTTTTGGTACCAATTGGAATCTTCCACCTTATATATAGCAGGAGTTCATTTAAAAATTTAGGGGTGCCAGGCTGTGTTTTCATCAAAATTTATTTGGAAAATGACTGAACTGTTAGCAAACAGTGGAGGCCCTGATCAGACGCCGCGTTCTGCGGCGTCTGATCTGGGCCTGCACTGGTTGCCAGGGTACCCATTTTGGGGTTTCTGGTACTAAATGGGTTAATGTTTTGTTTGTGTTGAGGTTTTAGGTCTCCATTAACACTATTTAGGTCATTTTGGAGACGTTGCTTCCCAATATTTTGTGGAACTTTTACCAACACTGAGATGAAATGACATCTCAAGCCCTACCACACAAAGAAACCGCTGGGGTTTAACCCATTTAGTACCAGAAACCCCGAAACGGGTACCCTGGCAAACAGTGCAGACCCAGATCAGACGCCGTGGCGTCTGATCAGGGCCTCCACTGTTTGTTAAAAGTTAAGTTATTTTCCAAATAAATTTTCATGAAAACACAACCTGCCTGAGTAGTGTAGACCCACAGAATGTGGCATCTCATCCGGGTGTACAATGTTTGCCACCTATCCAACCTTTTTCTTGACAAAGTTCTTTGATTGTTTGTTAGAATTGACGTTTCACATCCCTGTCAACTTTATTTAGGTCAATTTGAAGATGTTGCTTCAAATTTTGTGGGACTTTTACCTCTACATGGAGATGAAATGACATCTTAAGCCCCACAAAACCATAAAGGCTTATATGCATTGGATGGTCTAACTCAATTCATTTTCCTGGGCAGGCTTAGTCCTTCTAAGCGGTTTACCAGTACTCATGAGTGGTCAGTTTCAGCTCTGCATGGAAGCACCATGCAGCCCAATCTATTACTGGGTAGTAAGTTGTATTTGTTCAAATTTTAAAACAAGTATGATAAGGCATGGGGGTGTTTGAATACTTTGGGTACATAAAGTATGTATAATCTCTGTTACATAAAGGTTTAATAGAGACTTTCCCTGCTCCATTGCTAATGTAATTGTTAGTATCAAAATATCACAATAACTATTATCTACATTAACATTTAAGACATGTCCATCGAGTCATCAATGTATGTAGCCATATTGAATGTGGGCTGCTGGGAAGGTTGCTGATAGTAATTTTGCATGTAGTCTTGAGTAAACTGTGTATCCTCTGCAACATTCATGTTGTTATACATCAATTGCTGTTGGCACTGAGTCTGAAGTTCTGAGTAGTTCTCCATGGCAAAATTTGGAGAGCCGTCAACTATACTTTGCAAAGAATTACAGTATTCCGAGTTTGTCTCCATACCACAAGCATCTGACTGACTAGGTGAAAATAGACTAAAATCAACTAAATTGGACAGATCACTAGTATTCTGCTGACATCCCTGTACTGGCAGCTGATCAGCTCCAAATGTCACTTGTCCAGTGTTAAAAATTATCTGCCCATTACTACTAGCTACGTGCCCACTATTATATATATTTCCTGTCGGTGTTTGTGAATGACTGTTTTCCATTCCCTCATTATTTTCCAGAATTGCTCTTTGCCAGGGTAAAAGTTCGGAAGTATCACAGGGCATTACTGGCTGTTGCTGTGCAAGTTTGTAGGAAATTTTACGAATCACAGGGGGCCTTCCAGCCATCTGCATATGACTAGTGTCAACACCGTGAACAAGGGAGTTATTTCTTGAGACAGACATTGTATTATGATGCAGAAGTCCTTCACCTGTTTGATGACTAGAATTTGGCGGGAAAAATGAATGAGGGGCCTCTAACTGCAACTGTTGCATCTGCTGCTGTAACTGAGCATTTCCAAGGCCATGCTTTTGATGAAACGAGTGTCGTTTCTGCTGCAGTCGATGCTGCAAGAGCTGCTGCTGTAAGGGTTTGTTTGATTGTTCTTCAAATAATGGCTGTGGCGGTACACTGTCATGACTAACTACCCTATCCATATGCTGTTCAACCTGAATACTCTGCTTGATTGCTAATATCCTATGTGGCTGCAATTCAAAGGTCTCTGAGGGAAGGCTCATTCGTTTCATCAATGGTCGTGGACGTTTCTGTGCCGGCTGTTGATCAGACATATTTGTCTGATTACTGGGAGCCATATTTAATCCATAAACAGTTTGTGGATACTGGTGATCCTGTCTTAATTCTGTCAGCCCCGGGGCACGCATGCTTTCCTTTAACCTTTGTCTAAATGCAATAATACCCTGGGCAACAAGACCATCAGAAGCTCGCCGACCCTCACGAAAATCCACCGGGGACCTGTTCAGACTTCTGTCTTGACCTTCATCCACATTCTGACACTGTGTTTGTAGAGTGTTTGACACAGTCTGAACCTGACTAGCATTACCATCTATAACTGTAGGTGTACTGCACACTGGGGGATAGCAGTTATTGCTCAACTGCTGACTGTTAAATGCACTAAGACTGGACACCAAATCTGCCTCCAGTGACGAGTCAAAACTGGTACACGGTGAACCATTTGTGCTAGTTCCTACAGAACAGAGACTAGTATTACTCAGTTGAGAGAAATCTCCAAATGCCGAGCTAGGAATTAACCCGAGCCCAAACCCATCTTTCACATAAGTCTGTCCCTTGTGGGATATAATTTCGTCCTCTCTGCTGTCCATAATATCTGCCTCCACACCTTCATCAATTGAAGTAGTGATCATGTGACCAGATAAGTTTTGCATCGTTTTTACACATGGCTGAGGTATAACGTCTTGTAAACATGCTGAAACACCTGGTGTAGGCACCATTTCTAAATCCCCTAATAACTGATTAGCCTGAGCCATTGCACTTTCCATTGATTGGCCAAACTGTTTAATACCCACTACCTGAGTTCCCTGATTTGGAGTAACGCGTAGTATAGCCTGTTCTGCTATAGTGCTTGGGCGGCGTTTACGAGCGTCTATTCTATTTTCTACGGGGAAACTACTCCGATGTGATCGTAATCTTTCTAGTAACAGGTAGTATATGGCTGTGTAGTGGTCGTAAGCATCATTCCGGAGAGCCTGCAAGGTAAAAGTAAAACTAGTTCAGAGATAACAGTACACCTCAACCTCGTTATAACACGGAACTCCGGGTCCAACCAACGGACCGTGTTAGTTAACCGAATCATGTTATAAAGGACGACCTTATTTGTCACAGATCAACCATTGACACTATGGTGGTCAATAGTTTTCCAAACAAGATGATGTACAGTCCGGTTAATAACCGTATTTCCCGACTAAAATGTGTTTGGAACTAATCAATGGCAGTAAATACCATGGCCCATCAAGTCAAACAAGTCTCTTCAATCGAAACCAGCTGATAAACCGCGTTTATATCCCGAAAAAAGTCCGAACTGACAGCGAGTATGACGCCATTTTGATAGCTGGTTCCTGGCTAACTTTGTTGTAACTGAGCGTCCGGCACCGTACCGAACTACAGTACCGTTAATAGATTTCAATGGTAAAATTACCGAGTTCGGGTTCAGAACCGGACAATGGTCAACGAGAAATTTGGATTACTTCCCTTGAATGTCTTACCCATAATATTTTAGCCATTTGAAACGATTTTTAATGGCACACATGGTCTTGAATGATTTTTTACCGCGAAAAATTGATCAAGAATATGTTTTATCATTTGCTTTTAAGCTGGAATAATTCTGACTTTCTTTTACATGCGGCTCTAGAAAATCAGTTATATTGCAGTTGACCGCTCAAATCGTCTGCATCGATGTTTAAAACTTCTGCTGAGCAGTCAGTGATCCTTAACAGAGCGTGATAAGTATTTTTTTCCGGTTGCATAACTGAACTCTTTAATCTCTTTACACTTTTGATTGTGCCAATGGCAGTTCATGTTTATCATGCGTGTCAAGCTAAACAAAGTAATTGCTGTATATTCAACTCTGCTTTTATATGACATGTTTGGATACCTGCAATAAATATCAAAAAGTACCGTTATAGACCGTGTTAGCTACCGTACTACCGCAGTCAAAAGTGGGAGGAAAATAAAGTTGTTGTGCTTAAAACCTCATAGAATCCTTGGATAATATTTATAAATGTTGGTTGGGGAAATATGGGGTCCAAACCAAAACCGTGTTATATCCGAATTCGTGCTGTAACGAATCGTGCTATAACGAGGTCCAGGTGCATTTTTGTTGACAACTCTGTCCAATTTTCAGGAATCATCAACAATCAATGGCTGTTTTTTGACATGATCAATCTTGCTGAATTTAATGCTCTGCAGCATCTGATCTGAGTCTTCACTGTTTTTCAATTCCTCATTTCTGGGACACTAGGCCAGCCATCTTGTGAGAGGGGAGGGAAATCTTGTAGGAGTCACCACCCTTTTACAAGTGTCCATTATCCTTAATGCTCTGTATGCTGGGTGTTTTTTCAGCAGACAACACTTTGAAATATTTTTCTTATTTTTCCCAGCTAACAGGATTTGACAAAGTCCTGTTTGAGAATTTGACATCTCATGCAAACTGTCTCCATATGAGAGCATTTGCATGAGATAATCGTTTTTTGTTTGATTTGAGGTTTACCGTCCCCGTCAACACTGTAAAGGTCATTTTGGAGACGTTGCTTCCAATTTTGTGGGACTTTTACCCGACATTGAGATGAAATGACATCTCAAGCCCTGTCACCCAATGAAACCAATAGGGTTTATAAGCATGGACGGGCCGACTCGCAGCAATTTTCCTGGGCAGGCTTAGACGTTCTAAGCGGATTACCAGTACTCATGTGCGGTCAGTATCAGCTCTGCGTGGAAGCATTGTGCAGCCCAATCTATTTCTCGTACCGGTACCTAACCCACTGTATACTGGTGGACTCTTCCATTGCTATTTGTTTGTCAGTCAAATCCATTAGTCATATAAAAGGGGTTGGATCAATTTTTTTGTTTATTTTCTATTTCTGATGGAAAATCCTATTAACAGTGTAGACCCTGATCACCTTATTATGTAACCTCAGATCCGGGTATGCACTGTTTGCCTATGTCCCTTTTATGGGTTGCATACTAAGAATGGATTAATCCTTTTTGTACCAAATGGAATCTTCCATCTTTTAAATGGCATGAGTCCATTTCCAAATTTAGGGGTGTCAGGTTATGTTTTCTTCAAAATTTATTCAGAAATGGCTGAACTTTTTGCAAACAGTGTAGGCCCTAATCACACGCCGCATTCTGCAGCGTCTGATCTGGGCCTGCACTGTTTGCCAAGGTACCCCTTAATGGGTTTCTGGTACTCAATGGATTAAACAACAAGTCTCTTGGAGATATGTCACCTAATACAAACTTTAGACCACATGCCTGAATACAATTTGTTTGTTTTTTAGGTTTAACGTCCCCGTCAACACTGTAAAGGTCATTTTGGAGACGTTGCTTCCAATTTTGTGGGACTTTTACCCGACATTGAGATGAAATGACATCTCAAGCCCTGTCGCCCAATGAAACCAATAGGGTTTATTAGCATGGACGGTCCGCCTCGCACCGCGGTTCCTGGACAGGCTTAGATCCTCTAAACGGTTTACCAGTACTAGTGTGCTGGCCGGATTCAGCTCTACGTGGAAGCATCAGGCAGCCCATATATTTTTTCAAGCCCCTATGGGTGTGGGCCAATGCCTGAATACAAAGTAACAACTTTGAAAGCCCACACAGATCTTTCGTATTCAAAACAAAATGCCTGTTTCCTTAACCGATTTTAAACCAGAAACCCCAAAACAGGTACCCTGGCAAACTGTGTAGGCCCAGATCAAACACCGCAGAATGCAGCGTCTGATCAGGGCCTGCACTGTTTGCAAAAAGTTTAGGCATTTTGAAGAAAACACAATATGACACCCCTAAATTTTGAAATTGACTCATGCTATATATAAGGAGGAAGATTCCAAAAAGGGTTAAACCGAATCATTGGACATATGAATAAGGAAATATTGTGCAAGAAAAGATCACATACCATTAGATATTATACTTGCTAGAACAGTTGATAATTTGACCACTAACGAGCTCATTCAGCAAACAATGCTTTGAACAACTGGGCCAAGAATATTGGATATTTGCTAGAAAAGTTTAACCCTTATCATGCTGAATATTTCAATTAGCCACACCCATTTCAGACTATCCGCCAATCAAATTATACGATTTAACCCTGAATATTCATTTAAGCCACACCCATTTCTGTCTATCAACCAATCAAATTACTTGATGTAAATTATTGCTACAAATTCATAAACTGAATGACAAACAGTGTAGATCCTGATCAGATGGCTTCTCTGAAGCCATCTGATCTGGATCTATACTGTTTGCAAAGATAGGGGTTGTCGTGAACAGCAAGATAAGAGTTAATATTTTCTTCCAAACTCTCAAAGTGAATGACATAGTGTAGATCCTGATCAGATGGCTTCTAAAATGGCTTCTTCAGAAGCCATCTGATCTGGATTTTCACTGTTTGTTATGGTAGGGATTGTCGTGAACAGCAAGATAAGGGTTAACTATTTGTGACAAAGTCCATTCTTTAGTATCTCAAAAACTGACATTTTCCTGATGAAAATCTGAAATATTTTTTCTAACTTTTGCTCCAAAAATAGATAATGCTCATTGGAGTATCCACATGTCACAGGGTATAGGTATATAGCACACTTATACTACCTTGCCGTACAAGCCGGCTTTTATACCGACGTGGTAGTGTTTGCTTACCAATCAGGCGGCCCGGGTTCGATCCCCGGCCGGGTAAAGGTGATTAGCATTTTTTTTCACCTGTTACATTTGGCGCCCACCATCATCTGATCAGGCCTGCAACTGTTTCCTAATTCCTAAAATTATATGGAAGTGACACCCCTAAATTTTGAAATGGACTCTCCTGCTGTATATAAAGGGAAGATTCCATTCAGTACAATGAGTTAATTTGCACACATACTGTTTGGTGAGTTTGGCTCAGTTGTTTGTCAATCAACCCAAGGTTACCAAAAACTGTAGAAACAGCTTTCAAGATGATGCCCATCCAGTTTTTCTTTCTGTCAGCTTACGTATGCCTAAGCTGATTGAACCGTCAACATTATCCAGAGCCAAAATCCAAGATCCCAAATGATCCTTAAAGTCTATGAAGTGCATGTAATCAGGGTATACACTTTATTCATTTCTCCTATATAAATAAGGGATTTATAAACCAGGGGAGGTAAAAAAAAACTCCTATAAAGAAACTCGTGCTTTGCACTCGTCTCTATACGTTTTTTATACCTCCCTTGGTTTATAAATCATATATTTAAAATAGGAGGGTGAATCAACTCTGTTTACAGAATATCGTATTTACCATATATGTATTCTTACAGACTGCCCTTGGTGAACAGTGTTGACCCAGAAGAGACGCAGCAGAATGCAGTGCCTCATCAGGGTCTACACTGTTTGCTGCTCATCAAGCTAGTTTTAGACACAACATACTGTAATAATCTAAGTATTGGGACCGATAGACCTAAGCAAACAGTGCAGACCCAGATCAGACTGCTCCTGAAGGAGCACTGTTTGCCACTCTGTTAGCACCTTTTGGCCTCCTTGCTGGATCATGAAACAAATTTGTTAAAGTTTTTAGGAGAATTACAGCAAGTCCTCAAGGTGTCCGAATTTTTAGTATTTTTACAGTAGTACTTGTTCAGGTTTTAGAACAAGTATGGTAAGGAGTTGAGGTGTCCGAATATTTAGGGGAAATACGGTACTGATCCCCCCCAAAAAAAACTGACCTCCATCGTTTTTTGTTGATTTATTCCTAGACTTTGCATGAGTCGCAGAATCTGTTCGTTGAATTCTCCTACTTTGGCATTGTATCCAATCAGCGGGCTAGGTGGGCTCGACTTCGGGCGCCCTTCTCCCATCTGCATCCACTGATGATTTTTGATTTGTTCAATTGAAAAGCGTTTTGATGGCTCTAACACAAGCATCCTTCGTATCAAATTTTCACATTCTGAAAAACAAAAAAACAAATTTATCAGAAAATTGATTAGGATGAAGAATTTAAAGTGAATGGCATGAGTAAACTTTTTTGGCAAATACTATACATAAGTAGTGTCAATCTGATGGCATCTTTCTTATTGCAAGTTCCTGAGACCATAGAGAAAAGATAGGAAATGGTTGGTTTTACGGCCCTTTCAAGATCATTTCAAGTATGAAATAGTAAAGGATATCTGTGGGACATTTTCTTATTTCATTCTGAAACTGTGTTGTCTATACTCATTAGAATTGCCTCAGTCACATTGAAGTGATTCTAATGAGCAAAAAACAGCACACCTATATTACATTAACTTACCACATTAAGACCATCTTTTGAACTCTTCAAAAGTGGACCTAAATATCGTCTCTTACCATTAATAAAAGACCACTTTTGAGCCGTCCCAAAGACAGTCTCTTACTGGAGGACATTCGTACATACCACAAGTTTTTCATTGACCAGAACACATCACGTGCAAGTGGCTAATCTGCAGTAAGTGTACAGTGGGCACTATAACATCTGAACCGGACCAGTAAAATAGGTATTTTGGGCTTAGCTTTAGCTAGTTTCAATACAGGAATTTCAATGTACATAGAAGATCAGAATAATATCCCTAAAGTATGCCCCTGACATGATGCTGGGATTGACTCTCAGTCTTGTATTTAATTCTATGTTTGAATTCAAGTTTAACATCTTTCTAAACACTATTTAGGTTATTTGGAAACATTGCTTCCAATTTGTGGGACTTTTACCTGACTTTGAGATGAAATGACTTCTCAAGCCCTGCTGCCCAATAAAACAAAAGGCTTATACTCATTGGAAGGTCTGACTCCTACCACTTTGCCTGGACAGGCTTAGTCCTTCTAAGCGGTGTACCAGTACTCATGTGTGGTCAGTTTCAGCTCATGCAGCCGTATCTATTCCTCCATTTTGCCCACATGGGCAGGGGGGGGGGGGGGGGGGGGGGGGGGCAGAATCTCGTGTTCCAGTTACCAAAGTTTTAACCCTTATCCGGCTGCATAAATTAATTTAACCACACACATTTATATTTCAACCAATAAAATAACTTGCAATTTATTCATTCCATTTCGCTAACTGAATAACAAACAGTGTAGTTCCTGATCAGATGGCTTCAGAAGCCACCTGATCTGGATTTACACTGTTTGCCAAGGTTGGGGTTGTCGTAGGGTTAATATACATCATGTATTTGTAAAGGTAAGAGTCTGTGATCTATTTGACCTACATATAGACTGGACACAACATTTGAGGGGGGGGTACTTTCAAGATTATTTTACTTATTTTGAGCTGATAGTTAAGCAGTGGTGGACAAAAACTGGAGCACCAAGAGAAAAACCACCTGACCTTCTGTTGCGGAACTTGGGATCTCACGTACACAACAAATAAAGCAGTCAATGTGAGAAGCTATCAATCCTTATGTTGTGAGCAGTGACTCCTTAACCTTTATGATGCCAATCACAACAATTGCTGTATGCTCTGTTGTCTACCCATTACTATAAAAACCATTGTTGAAAACAGCGTGGACCCAAAACAGACTGCACCAAACAGTGTGGACCCATAACAGACTGCTCAAAACAAGGTAGACCCATAAGATGCTGCTCTTAGAGGAGCAGTCTGTTATGGGTTCACACTGTTCACAACAATGCCTTCTAAAGTAACGAGTAGACAGGGTTCACACTGGTCAGGGTCCACACTTTTTACATGTATGCAAAAATATGTTTGAAAAGTGTAAGAAGATGCAGCAGATGTCAGGTTGTGTTTTCTTCAATAATTTATTTGGAAAATGGCTAAACTTTTTGCAAACAGTGGAGGCTCTGATCAGACGCTGCGTTCTGTGGCTACCCATGTTGGGGTTTCTGGTATAAAATGGGTTAAAGGCTAAGCTAGACTTGGTGGTCTTCAAGAGTCCTTCTCTCATGATCCTTCCAGCATTTCCCACATCAGCAATGGCTATAATGCTATTCTTGTGACACTAGAAACATTTACTACTACTCCGTGGAGGTCGAATCTTGTCTGTGAATATTTCCCTGATTTACAGAAAACAGATTGGAACGTTTTTCTGTCTCTTTCTGTTCTTTAGTTCATTTATTAACCCTTTTTGTACCAAATGGAATCTTCCACCTTATACATGGCAGGAGTCCATTTTGAAATTTAGGGGTGTCAGGGTGTGTATTCTTCAAAATGTATTGGAGAAATGGCTTAACTTTTTGCAAACAGTGGAGGCCCTGATCAGATGCCGCGTTCTGCGGCATCTGATCAGGGCCTGCACTGTTTGCCAAGGTACCCCTTTAGGGGTTTCTGGTACTAAATGAGTCAAAGATTTATATCTTCAGCTACTTAGTTAGGAAACTTTGAAACATGTAAGAGACAGATGAATCATATTTTTAGCCTTAGAGCACCAGGCAAAGTTCTTGAGCAGACAATTACTTGTTATCATTATCATAATCATTTAGGGAAAAAGAAAGCTTGACCATACAATGTGAATTGTCTGCTGAGAAAATGATTAATATTAGTCCTATGACGCCCGGCTGAGAATGTAATAACGGCATATAATTAGTTCGGTAATCCACTGGCGGATTAACTATGCAAATTAGTTAAGATACATCCCGTAACTTTACATGTAAGACATCCATAACAATGTCACGTTTACCAATAGGGGCATATTGACATTTTTGTAAACCAATCATGAAAAAAATGTGTTTTAAATGTCATATGATAAATAGAAGCTTACATTCCTGCTCCTGTATTACTGAATTTATTACAAACGTTGAGGAAAAGGGATAAAATCCTCAGCTAAATATGTTCTAGAAAGTGTTAACCCTTTGGAAGCAAGGAATACACCACACAACTGGAAAATATGGAGTGTACATGTTTTCTGGACCAGACTAGCTAGTTTTGGCCATTTAGGCCTCATCAGTGACCCTCAAATATTTCCGAAATTCCAAAATGGAATCAATGATTCCACAGGACAAGAAAATATAAACTACACTATGATGTAGGGCAGGGAGATTTGCATTTTATTCCTTTACCTCAACACATTTAATAAATTCAATAATACATGAGCACTTATGTAAGATCCTCTATTTAATGGCAAGCATTATTTCTTTGAAAATATGAGAAAAATTACCATGAAAAATCATCTGCTACTCTAGTCATGACTGATGCTTGACGAGTAAACAAACAGCATGCCAGTCACAACAATTGCTGTCTAATTTGTCGTCTAAATCATGATTTGAAGAGTAGTTATAAGCGCAAAATTAAGTCATTTGCAAACATATTGAAAAAACTTCACGGCAATGTGCTAAATTTTTGGGCTGAAAAAAAAAAATGTGCAGCTTTTGAAAGTGCAAACAAAAGCAACTCATATTTTTTCAACACAAATATTTGTGTATAAGGTTTTGTATTTGGAGTGCTGTGGTACAGTGGTAAAGCATCAGATCTGATATCAAGAGGTAGCCGGTTTGATTCCCGCAAGCGCCAAGTATTGTTTCCTTGAGCAAGAGACTTTATCCACATTGCTTAAAACTGGTTTCTACCCAGGAAGGGGAAGAAAGAGAGGGCCACATGGAAGATTAGTTCTGGTTTACTAAATGTGTTACCCTCTATAAATAAAGTCAATTGTTATCATTATTATTACTTGTTACATCACGTTTGGCCTCTAACAAGCTCGTTAAGTTGATAATGCCAGGAACAGCTGTGTCCAGGACCCGGTTGTTCAAAGCATCAAGCTCGTTAGTTGTTAAAACGTTAACTTTTCTAGTAAGCAAAATACCTAATACAGTCGTATTATTTCTGAAAAAAAAATGTGAGCCGCTTTTGCATTTGCAAAAGCTGCTCACATTTGTTTTGCAAAAACATTTAGTATTTTTGCGATGTTAAATGATCAAAGTCTTAATGAGGTAATTAACGATATCGTTAGTTTGAAAGCCAGGCTCCTGCTAGAGCATGGAAAGTTTAGGTTAATTCCTGTAACCGTGCCGTAAACAACGATCAAAACTAACCTGACGACATAAAAAAAGGAATTCTAAAGCGACCGGATAAAACTCTGTAGCGTAACATTTGTAGATTCTGACCATCAAACGGCAGAGCACCACATACTAGGACATACAGCACCACACCCAAACTCTGAAACAAACAGAAACAGACCAGGAATTTAAGGGAGACATTTCTAACCTTTTTGTACTGAATGTAAACTTCTGCCTTATATGTAGCAGGAATCCAAATTTAGCTGTGTCAGGTTGTGATATGCACTTTATTTGAAAAACAGCTGAACTTTTTGCAAACATTGGGCCGGATCAGATGCTGCGTTTTGCAGCATCTGATCAGGGCCTGCATGTTTGAACATAAAATGTGGGTGCTAGTTAGAACTGCCTGATTGAGTTGATTTTAAGGGTAACCACAATCTATGCTTTTTACCGCTGTAAGCCCCACTTTTCTATACAGTAGATATTCGATGGCTCGAACACCGATGGCTCGTTTACCATTGCTGAGTCGAACACATTCTTGAGCCCCTAGGCATAAGCCCTCTACTTAAGAAATAGTGGGGGATAATTAAGCACATTTTAGTATTTTATCTTGCAAATGTATGCTGTGTGTACTCATTAGAATCGCCTCGATGAGGCGATTCTAATGAGTACACACAGCATACATATTCATTACAGGACACCGAAAATATGTCAAAAAGTACCTCGTTATGCCTCCTGGCGTCTCGAACAGATTTTCGAGGTCCCAAAGGTGTTCGAGCCATTGAAGTTCGACTGTATATACAAGTAGGTTTACAGAGCTGTCCTTTAGAGGAATAGTGCATTTTTCCTTTCCTCAAAAACAAACATTTTTCTGATGAAAAATTTGTGGCATTTTACTTATTTTTACTCCAAACATAGGTTGAGTGTGCTCATATGAGGTGGTTCTAATGAGTACCCACAACCTATGTCTTGGAGCAAAACATTAGAAAATAATAATGTATACCCAGTGAACCCCATTTTCTCTACATAAAGTGGGGTTTAGAGGGGTATTCATTTAATGGATATTATGTATTCTCACTGCGCTTTCTTATAAGGAGCTACAGGGAACCATCACTACTGTTTCCCTATTCTTACTTGGACTGACTCACTATTTTTGTTTTTCACAACTGTGATATTATGATGGTGGTAACTATGGAGATAAGGAAAATTAATTTCCAGATGCTTTATTTCTGATTAACCTTTAACCTGCTGAATATTCAATTAAGCCACACTCATTTCTGACTTTGAACCAATCAGATTACTTGATGCAGTTTATTTCTACATATTCATAAACTGAATGTCAAACAGTGTAGATCCTGATCAGATGGCTTCTTCAGAAGCCATCTGATCTGGATCTACACTGTTTGCAAAGATAGGGCTTGTCGCCTACAGCAGGGTAAAGGTTAATATGTGTGAGGGTGACAATGAAAGCAGTGTTTAACTTGTAAACAAGCAAAGAAAAACAATTCTGTTTGACGAATAACTCAAACAATTTATCAAAATCTTAAAATGAATATTTTAAGGGGATGGAAACGTTTTGTCATTTTGTAAAATTTGTTTTCCTACAAATGTCAATCAGGGGATAACTGTCTTCAAAATTAACATTTGTGGAGGTAAACCAGAGTTTACGGTCAAAAATATTGTTTTACTTTAGACGCATCAGCTTAATTGTCAAGCCTTATTCTCTCAGAAAAATCCTAACCCTTAAGACGCTGAGAAAAACTACATCTGAAAATGGCATCTGCTTAATTATGTTGGTATCTGCTGTATTTTTTGCAAACTTTTTAAAAATAATTTTGCATACAGGCAAACAGTGTGGGCCCAGATCAGACTGCTCCTATATATATATGTGGGTCCACACTGTTTGCAAAAAATTAATTACTTTTAAGGTAACCAGCAGACGACAAAGCAGTCGTGATTGGCATTTTATGGGTCAAAAAATACTATGGTTTTTTTTGGATGATCATTGCTTTAAATTCTATTTTGAAAATAGTGAGTTTCCCTTAGTGTCTAATCCTTTTTGTACCAAATGGAATCTTCCTCCCTATATATAGCAGGAGTCCATTTCGAAATTTAGGGGTGTCAGGTTGTGTTTTCTTCAAAATTGATTTGGAAACTGGCTGAACATTTCACAAACGGTGTAGGCCCTGATCAGACGCCGCATTCTGCAGCCTCTGATCTGGGCCTGCACTGTTTGCCAGGGTACCTGTTTTGGGGTTTCTGGTACTAAATGGGTTAAAAGATTAATGGGCAAAACAAGCAGTGAGAGTCTAGACATACCAATAGGATGTTTGTACTTTAACAAAGAGGCTAACAAGCTAAGACAAGAGATGTCACTATAAGTGAGCAATGCCCCCATGGGAGCAAATTTGATGAAAGGGCCGTAACTCCTTCGAAAATTATAGGACCAACGTGAAAATTGTGTTAGGCAGCCCTTCACATCACAAGGAATGCATGTGTGGAAGTAGTTCGCATCACAAAAAAAGTGCAGACTTACAAACACACAAACGGACAGTGCAAAAACTATATGCCCTCCTATGGGGGCATAAGTAAGTAAAAAGTAAGGAAGTAAAAACAAGGGGGCCATGATGGCCCTGGAATCGCTCACCTGATCCATAGTGTAACAAGTGGGCCCCAGGGAGGGCCATTATTGGCCCAAGGGCTTTAGTGTGCATAATGTTGAGGGAGGTCTTAAAGGTGAAGTTTCATACCAAACATCAACAAAGGCTATAATTTGAACAATCATGGCAAAGGTCCACTAGATGAAGCTACACACCAAATATCAAAGACATGGGCCTTGCAGTTTCAGAGAAGAAGATTTTTATAAAGATATTCCCTACAAAGCCTATGCACCAGGGCTATATAAGTCTATGTAAAACCAAAGGGCCCCGGGGTGGGAGGTATTTGTGACCTTAGGGCTATAATTTGAACAATCTTGGTAGAGGTCCACTAGATGAAGCTCCATACCAAATATCAAAGCCCTGGGCCGTTACAGTTTCAGAGAAGAAGATTTTTAAAAATTTCCCTTTATAAGTCTATGTAAAACCAAAGAGTCTCTGGGCGGCGACATTTTTGGCCCCAGGGCTATACTTTGAATAATCTTGGTAGAGGTCCACTAGATGACGCTTCATACCAAATATCAAAGACCTGGGCCTTCTGGTTTTAAACGAACCATTTTTAAATGTTTTCCCTATAAAACCCTATGTAAAACCAGTGGGCCCTGGCGTGGGGGCGTTTTTGGCCCCAGGGCTATAATTTGAACAATCTTGGTAGCGGCCCACTTGATGAAGCTACTTACCAAATATCAAAGACCTGGGCCTTCTGGTTTCAGACAAGAAGATTTTTAAAGGTTTTCCCAATATAAGCCTATGTAAAACCAGTGGGCCCCGGGGCGGGGCCGGTTTTGGCCCCAGGGCTATAATTTGAACAATCTTGGTAGAGGTCCACTAGATGAAGCTTCTTACCAAATATCAAAGACCTGGGCCTTCTGGTTTCAGACAAGATTTTTAAAGGTTTTCCATATATAAGCCTATGTAAAACCAGTGGGCCCAGGGGTGGGGCTGTTTTTGGCACCAGGGCTATAATTTGAACAATCTTGGTAGCCGTCCACTTGATGAAGCTACTTACCAAATATCAAAGACCTGGGCCTTCTGGTTTCAGACAAGAAGATTTTTAAAGGTTTTTCACAATATAAGCCTATGTAAAACCAGTGGGCCCCGGCGCGGGGCCGGTTTTGGCCCCAGGGCTATAATTTGAACAATCTTGGTAGAGGTCCACTAGATGAAGCTACATACCAAATATCAAAGACCTGGGCCTTCTGGTTTCAGACAAGAAGATTTTTAAAGGTTTTCCCTATATAAGCCTATGTAAAACCAGTGGGCCCCGGGCGGGGCCGTTTTTGGCCCCAGGGCTATTAATTCATCCACTGGTTAAGCAGGAGAAGCTCTGGTGGCCATTTTGTTCTCGGGAGCAGAACAGTATGAGCAATTTTGGTAGAGGGTCACCAAACGAACATTCCTGTGAAATAATTTCAAAATCCATCCACTGGTTAAGGAGAAGAAGTCGTTTATAGGTTTTTCTATTTTTAGCTCTGGTGGCCATTTTGTTCTTCCGAGCAGGACGGTATGAGCAATTTAGATAGTGGTTCACCAAAGGAACATTCCTGTGAAATAATTTCAAAATCCATCTGCTGGTTAAGGAGAAGAAGTCGTTTAAATGTTTTTCTATTTTTAGCTATGGCGGCCATTTTTCGCCCAAGCGGAACGGTTAGAGCAATTTTGGTAGAGGGTCACCCAAGGAACATTCCAGTAAAATAATTTCAAAATCCATCCACTGGTTAAGGAGAAAAAGTTGTTTAAAGGTTATTCTATTTTTAGCTCTGGCGGCCATCTTATTCACCCGAGCGGAACGGTTTGAGCAATTTTGGTAGAGGGTCACCCAAGGAACATTCCTGTGAAGTAATTTCAAAATCCATCCACTAGTTAAGGAGAAGTCATATAAAGGTTTTTCTATTTTTAGCTCTTTAGCTCTGGTGTCCATCTTGTTCACCAGAGCGTAACGGTTTGAGCAATTTTGGTAGAGGGTCACCCAAGGAACATTCCTGTGAAGTAACTTCGAGATCCATCTACTGGTTAAGGAGAAGAAGTCGTTTAAAGGTTTTTTTATTTTTAGCTCTGGTGGCCATTTTGTTCACCCGAGCGGAACGGTTTGAGCAATTTTCGTTGAAGGTCATCCAAGGAACATTCCTGTGAAATAATTTCAAAATCCATCCACTGGTTAAGCAGGAGAAGTTGTTTAAAGGTTTTTTCTATTTTTAGCTCTGGTGGCCATCTTGTTCACCTGAGCAGAACAGTTTGAGCAATTTTGGTAGAGGATCATCCAAGGAGCATTCCTGTGAAATTAAGATCAAAATCTGTCCAGCAGTGTTGGAGAAGTAGTTGTTTAAAGCAAAAGTTGACGACGGACACATGGACGACAGACAAAGACCGATCCCAAAAGCTTACCTTGAGCACGGAGGTGAGCTAAAAACTCTGCTTGGATATCATGTTATTTAATCTTTGTTCTGCTGAACCAAGCCAAACCCTTCTTTTGCAAACAGTGCTGATCCAGATCAGATGGCTTCTTCAGAAGCCATCTGATCTGGATCTACAATGTTAATCATTCAGTTTTTGAATTCAAATGACTACATTATATCTCAACTAAACGGATTGGTTGATAATCAGAAAAGGGATCAGCAGACATGGGTTAAACGAATTTGTCAAGCATGTAATAAGGGATTTTGAGATCTCCATCTAATCAACTGAGACTTAGTCCAAATCTCTCTGAATCAGGGGCTGTACAAAAACATACCCTGTTTTTGGATTGCTAAATTGCTGTACAAGAACATACCCTGTTTTTGGATTGCTAAATTGCTGTACAAGGACAAACCCTGTTTTTGGATTGCTAAATTGCTGTACAAGAACATACCGTTTTTGGATTGCTAAATTGCTGTACAAGAACATACCCTGTTTTTGGATTCAAGAAAAGAACAAACCCTGCTTTTTAAATTGCTAAATTGTTCCTGTCTGGAACATAAATTGTTCCTGTCTGGAACAATTTAGATTCAAATTCAAAATGTCCATCACTGCAGTCTTATTACACAGCAGCCTCGACAATACACAGTTCATTATAATATGGTTATGGATATAGTGAGTGAGTGAGTGTTTCAGTTTTACGTCCCACCAACAGCTAAGGTCATACGGAGACGGGACCTCGGTTTAAAGACACATCCGAAAGTTTGGAGAAGCCCGGGATCGAACCTGCGACCCCTGGTTTACAAGGCGAGTAGCGTAACCACTCGACCACGGAGGCTTCTACTTATGGATATAACATGTTTTTAAAATCAAATCCCAAAAATGTATAGATTATATATAAAATAAAGACCTGCCGCCGTACAGGATAGCTCACATGGTTTCAAGATAGATCCCCCAAAATTTATAGATTATATAGAAAAATGACCATAACTGGTCATTTTTCTATATAATCTATACATTTTTGTATGGATAAAACACTGTTGTTTAACTAACACGGTTTCTGCTTTGTATTTTCAGATTCCACTCAGTCAGATCCTGGTCTCCAAAGCCTGTTCACCAAGTTATCATGATGTTGAGAAGATTGTAACAAGTACCCACAACAATTCTTTTTTTTTATATGGAGAAATAATAAAATCTAGCCCAAAATTATCCACATTTCATCTCATCTATTTTTCTGTGCGAATATTTAGGAAAAAAACAGTATGTGCTTTAACCATTTTTGTCCCAAATGTAATCCTCCTTATGTATACCAGGATTCCATTTCAAAATTTAAGGGTGCTTAACTTTTTGCAAACAGTGTAGGCCATGATCAGACGCCGCGTTCTGCGGCGTCTGATCTGGGCCTACACTGTTGGCCAACTAGCCATTTTGGGGTTTCCGGTACTAAATGGGTTAAGTTTTGTCGGAGACATTTACCGTCAACAATTTGACCAATTCCATTTTATTTGCAAATGAAGCGCTACTTGTGAAAACAACACATTACAGAAGAAACTATGTAATCAGCTATGACCCAGGTCAACGGCACAAATTTCGCTGCGATAATTTGTCTTCCCAACATCCTAGCACTTGTTGTCCTACAGTATCATGTTGGGTGAGCACAGTTTTTTGTAAGACGGTACTTCTGAGCTTGATCAACCCAATCATAACGATTGCCGTCTGCTTTGTTGACTGCTGGTTTACTTTAAATGTCTCTGTTGTAAACAGTGTGGACCCTGATCAGACTGGTCCTTCAGGAGCAGTCTGATCAGGGTCCACACTGTTCGTAAAAAAAAAGGTTTAAAATATTTGCAAGAAGAAGCAGCAGACGACATAAACAGACAAGGTTTTCAGATGCAGTTTCCCCTTGGTATCTTAACCCATTGTATGCGGGAATCAGAATTGTTTACTGGTGACAAGTCCTTAGACAATCCCTCACCAGGCAACCCCTAAAGGAGTAGCTTGGCAAACAGTGCATGCCCAGATCAGATGCCACCGAACGCGACGTCTGATCAGGGCCAGCACTATTTGCAAACAGAATTTTCCGTCAAAAATAGAATAAAAGCGGAAAAAAAATAGGCCTGACACCCCTTATATGACAAATGGACTTGTCCAACATATAGCAATGGAAGAGTCCACCAGTATACAATGGGTAAAGGGTTAAACCTAACCAGTCTGAGTGCTTTCTCTTGAAGACTGACAACTGAATTTGTCAGCTTGACTAGACACAATCACAGTCTGAAACTGATTACCGAGACATTTCTCTCCAGACAAACGAGTTAGTTACTGTCATTCTAAAATGTTTTGACTGGTTACATCTCAGCCACAGCAACAACTTAATTGCTTTCACTGCTAATCACATTTTCAAAGTGTATTTTTCATATCTTTTGGTTTTTGTTTGCTAGATTTGAGGCTCAACGTCCCTGTGAACACTGTATAGGTCATTTTGGTGATGTTGCTTCCAATTTTGTAGAACTTTTACCTGACATTGAGATGAAATGACATCTCAAGTCTTGTCGCCCAATGAATTCAATAGGGTTTATAAGAATGGACAGGCCGACTCGCACCGCTTTGCCAGGGCAGGCTTAGATCTTCTAAGCAGTTTATCAGTACTCGTGTGGGGTCAATTTCAGCTCTGTGTGGAAGCATCATGCAGCCCATCTATTTCTTCAAGCCCCAGGTGGGCGGGGGTGCTCATATTTTTTTGTAAAATAAGGCTTGACATTAGATGTGAATCGCCTGTTCAGCAGATGATTCACATGTAATGTCAAGCCCTATTTACTGTGTCTGTGTGTTTATGTTTTAAGTTTATTAAAGGTCAAACTGTTAATAATATTAGCAAGTTTTGTGTGTTTGATTTGAGGTTTAACTTCCCCGTCAACACTGTAAAGGTCATTTTGGAGACGTTGCTTCCAATTTTATGGGACTTTTACCCGACATTGAGATGAAATGACATCTCAAGCCCTGTCGCCCAATGAAACCAATAGGGTTTATTAGCATGGACGGTCCACCTCGCACCGCGGTTCCTGGACAGGTTTAGATCCTCTAAGCGGTTTACCAGTACTAGTGTGTGGGCCGGATTCAGCTCTGAGTGGAAGCATCATGCAGCCCATATATTTCTTCAAGCCCCTATGGGCGGGGGCCTACAATATCTAAAACTCTGCTGAAAAAATGTGTGTAGCTTTTGCATTTGCAAAAGCTACTCACATTTTTTTTTCAGCAAAAATCTTAGTGTTTATGCAAAAAGTAAGGCTGGCATGATTAATCCGATAATGGATTATTCAATCAACAAGGATTATCATTACTGATTTGCTTGCAATTGATTATTTGATTAGTACAATTTACTACCCAAAGGTGTCCCTAAAATAGCTGTATGAGTGGCAAACAGTGCAGACCCATTCTGCAGCATCTCATCTGGATCTACACTGTTTGCTCAGGTATGTCTGTTCAAATACATCTGGCAAAGTACAGCATGTGGTAGGAGTCATGCTCAGACAGAAAGCCAGACAGGTAAAATTATGACCAAATTTTCAGTGATTACTAATCGATTATCAATCGCAATGATGGGAATGATAAACGATGATGTTTTTAGCTCAGAATAGCCAACCCGAGCCAGAAGTAATGTTCAAAACCCTAACAATATTAACTGTGTCATTAGTTTTGAACAGCTGGACCCTGGGATCTTGGTACCTACCCATATATCAATCTGAGGTCCGAGGTACTTCTTTCCTTCAAAAACTTCTGGTGCAGCATAGGGAGGGCTTCCACACCATGTGGCCAGTGGCTCTTTACCCGTGAAAAAGTTACCAAACCCAAAATCTGAAATAGTCAAGATTTAAGCTGTACTGCACCAAACCTGACCACATACAACAAAAATTTAAGGGACAAGGGTTAGAAAACTTTTTTAATGGCATTAGCTTCACATGCACACTGTTTATTAAAACTACAGTAGAACTTCGATGGCTCGAACACCGATGGCTCGTTTCCCATTGCTGGGTCAAACTCGTACTGGAGCCCCTAGGGAAATCCTCAAGATAAGAAAGGGTGGGGGATGATAAAGGAGATTTTAGTCTTTTATCTTGCAAATGTTTGTTGTGTGTACTCATTAGAATCGCCTCAGTGAGGCGATTCTAATGAGTACACACAGCAAACATTTTCATTATCTTACATCGAAAGATGTTCAGAAGTATCCCGTTATGCCTCTTGGCAGTGACATTCAGTGGCTCGAACTACCGCTGTCTCCAATAAAATTTCATGGTCCAAAAGAGCCATCGAAGTTTGACTGTATATAATAATACCCATAAAGAAAGCTTGTTTCATGCTTAGTTCAGTTGAATGGAGTGGCTGGGTGAGGCAAAGGTGACATGTATCTTGCATCACTGGGGCCTCCAACTGATACTGCCTTACAGTTGGACAAAGCTTGTTGCCATTGCAGTAGGTGTGGGTAGAAGTAGGGCTGGCTAATCGGAGCTGAAAAGATAATCGATTATCAGCCCTGTCATTGCGATAGATAATCGATTAGTAATCGCTAAGGTTGTTGTCATAATTTTACCTGTCTGGCTTTCTGTCTGAGCATGACCCTAACCATATGTTGCACTTTACCATATGTATATCTGAACAGACAGGCCTGAGCAAACAGTGTAGACCCAGATGAGACGCCGCATAATGCGGCGTCACATCAGGGTCGGCACTGTTTGCCACTCATCCAGCTATTTTAGGCATAACTTTGGGTAGTAAATTGTACCTATCAAGTAATCGATTAAAAGCAAATCAGAAATGATAATCTTTTTTGTGGAATTTATCGATCGATTAATCGATTATATGATTAATCGTGTCAGCCTTAGTAGCAAGGGAATGTTGTTATTTCTTCTGTTTTTACACTTCCATTCATTTTCCTCTTTTTCTTCTGTCCCTTACTTTCATCTCATCTACAATCTGTTCTATCACTTTTCTCCCTTTCTCTGGGAGATGACACAAAATGTCCCACAAGGGTTGATGTGTTGTTAAACCCAAAAACAATCAAAGTTCAGCTGAAAAAGAAAATACTGACAACTGCCCTTCTTGAAACAGCAGAAGAGGGGAATGACCACATAAAAGATTTTGTGATTAATCTCCCTGAAGGAATGTTGCTGACCTGGGAAATTAATGACGTCATTAGTTAACAAACCATTAAAACTTTGATCATTTAATATGACAAATACATTAATATTTTTGCTGACAAAATGTGAGCAGCTTTTGCACTTGCAAAAGCTGCTCACAGTTTTTGAGCAAAAATACCTTGAATTAAATACTGTACTCGCCAGAACAGTAAATGTTTTGACCGCAAACAAGCTAATTAAGCTAATGATGATTCAAACAACTGGGTCCTGGTGGCGATCAATCACCAGCTCACCAAACTGAGCCACCCACTGAGCCACCAGGGCCTGTGATCTGAGCATGAAAATAGTTTTATAACCTTGGGGCTGTGTCCCATTTCTCCTTCACCATTACAATATTTCTCCTTGAACCTAATAATTATGAGGCATTATCAGAGTGGGTGGTTAATGTTTTCATATTCAACAATATCATACAAAATATGTTACATAGCCGTCAATACTGAAGATAATGGAGATTAAAAAAAAGATGATAGTACCCTATTTACTGAAGGTATTAGGACAAATAGGCCTGAGCAAACAGTGTAGACTCTGATGAGACACCACATTCTGTGGTGTCTCATCAGGGTCTACACTGTTTGCCACTCATCCTGCTATTTTTAGACACAACATTGGGTAGTTAACGCATGTATTGTGCTTGTTCAAAACAAGAATGGTAAGGACTTGAGGTATCCGAATTGTTAGGGAAAATATGGTATGTTGTGTCACAAGAAAACCAGTCTCTGGGATATGTGACCAGGAAACATACAAACTAGCCTACTTAGCTAGACATACTAGTAAGAGTCTTGGAAATTAGGACTTGGAAGCAAGATGCTTTGTACTATCTGAGAAATGAAAACGAAATCATGGTCAGCCTAAAGCGGATGGGCAGGCTTATCAATTTGCAGCTTTGTTATTCACTAATGACAAAAAAGACAGGTTTTCTCATGGGGATTATACTCATATGATGATGTATGTGACAGCTGAGACTCGGACCACCCTACACACGTAGCCAGTCTGACCAGCTGTCACTGTCACATGGTATACACAGCTGTTTTAACCCTTGTCCTGCTGAATATTTATATATGCCACACCCACTGCTGTTTATCAGCCAGTCAGATTGCTTTATGCAAATTATTGCAACAAATTCATGACTTGAATGACAAACAATGAAGATCCTGATCAGATGGCTTCTTCAGAAGCCATCTGATCTGGATCTTCATTGTTTGAAAGATAAGACATATCCAGCTTCAGCAGGACAAGGGTTAATGGGACCGACTTTTCTGTCCTTGCTTGTAGCAGATATGTATTTTTTTCTTTTATTTTTGTTTGTTTGTTTGAATTGAGGTTTAACATCCCATTCAACACTATTAAGGTCATTTTAGAGAAGTTGCTTCCAATTTTGTGGGACTTAACCCGACATTGAGATGAAATAACATCTCAAACCCTTCCACCCAATGAAATCTGAATAGACTTTTTATATTTATATAGACAGACTGACCTGGGCGATTTCTGACCTTCTCAGAGGTTTACCAATACTAATAAATGTTCGGTCAGTTTCAGCTCTGCGTGGAAGCACCATGCTGCCCAATCTATTTCTCCAAGCCCTGATGGGCGAAAACCCAGATATTTTTTTAATAACCCATTGTTTAAGGAGTACCCTTCCATTGTTATAATGCTGGACACATCCATTTGTCATTTTTAGGGAGTCTGATCTCTGTTTTCGCTTTGTTCTATTTTTGACAGAAAATGTTGTTAGCTAACAGTGTAAACTGTGATCAGATGCTGCAATCAGCATCCAATCTGGGTCTGCATTGTTTGCCTATGTCCCTTTTACGTTTTTTTTTCTTCTATAATTTGCTAACAACAAGGTGCATACCTGCCTGTGAATCCACAGTGTGACAGGCCCGTATGCATACTTTGAAAAGGGGGTTGGGGGCGAATTTCAGTTTTTTTTTTCAGAAGTGGGTTGGGGTGAATTTTAATAAATCAGGATTTGGTGAAAAACTGCATGAATTTAAGACATTTTAAAAAAAAAAAAAAAACTTGCACCCCCCCCCCCCTCCCCACCCTGCGTACAGGCCTGTCTGACATTTGTATTCCCTGCTTGGACAGTATAATACATGTAACTCTGGTTTCTATATCTAAAAATTTTAAAGATTCAGCTGAGCAGTCTACTTTGTGTCAAAACCGGGTCAGAAAACACTTTTCTCATGACCGGGCTCATTTATAAGCCATACAACTGTTTGATACCATGTGGCACAAGCAACTGTACAGTCTAATAAGAGGGTTTATTTTCTGCATGAGGGTTCTATGGATTATCAGCTTTCAACAGTGGCAGCATTCATGCCTCCCATCATCCTTAACACATGTTACAGGCAAATTATATTTTGACCCATTTTGTACTGCCTCATGAGATTGATTTGGGTTTAACCCTTGTCCTGCTGAGCCCGGATATGCTTTTTCTTTGAAACAATGTAGATCCAGATCAGATGGCTTCTGAAGAAGCCATCTGATCAGGATCTACATTGTTTGCTATTCAGATTGTGAATTTGTTGCAATACTTTGCATCAAGTAATCTGATTGGTTGATAATCAGTAGTGGGTGTGGCATATATGAATATTCCGCAGGACAAGGGTTAACACATGGGTCATTTTGTGTTGTCTCCCAGAGAAAGGGAGAAGCGAGATAGAAGAGATAGAAGAGGAGGTGAAAGTGAGGGACAGATGACAAAAGGGGAAAATGAATGGAAGTGCAGAAACAGAAGAAACAACAACACTCCCCCTTTACCCTCTTAATACCCGCTGCAAGGACAGCAGGCCTTGCCCTACAGTAAGCCAATATTATGTGAACGCCCCAGTGACCCAAGATCCACGTCATCTTTGCCCTGATCAGATGCCACATACTGCAGCATAGGATTCCCATCCAAAATGGGTTAACAGGTACCTAAAGGGGTACCTTGGCAAACAGTCCAGGCCCAGATCAGACATGCTTGATCAGAGCCTGCACTATTTACTAATAGAATTTTACATCAGAAATAGAATAAAAATGAAAAATATGCCTGCCATCCCTTAAATGACAAGTGGACTTGTCCAATGTATAGCAATGGAAGAGTCCACTAGTATACAATGGGTTAAATACAACTGATGACATGTTTCTGGTGACTCAGCCCATGTGATGTCATATGACCATGACAACAGATTGCAAAACTGAGGGATTACTGCACTCAATACTTCAGCAAAGACAAGCAAAATGGAGTCTGTGCATGTGCTCTCCTAAACAGAGTCAAAAATTATCTTGGTATGTTTTGCTTGTTTGATTTGAGGTTTAACCTTCCCGTCAACACTGTAAAGGTCATTTTGGAGATGTTGCTTCCAATTTTGTGAGACTTTTACCCAGCTTTGAGATGAAATGACATCTCAAGCCCTGCCACCCAATGAAACCAATAAGGTTTATAAGCATGGACGGTCCGACTCGCACCGCTTTGCCTGGGCAGGCTTAGATCCTCTAAGTGGTTTACCAGTACTTGTGTGCAGGTCTGTTTCAGCTCTGCGTGGAAGCATCATGCAGCCCATCTATTTCTTCAAGCCCCGATGGGCGGGGCCCTTATCTTGGAATATGAAAATTCAGACACTCCCCAAAGCTGGCAAGCACCCATTGGAGGTATTGTTAGGCTTATTGGGCACATATAAAAGATGAAAATTGCTTGTCTCGAAAGTGTTACCGTTCTCCTTAAAACACTCTGGAGATTTCATGGAAAGTTGAGTTCAAGTTTTGTATCTCTCTCTATATTCTCTGTATATTCTTTCTTATAAAACTTCACTCCCAGTTAAATCAAAGCACTAAACAACACTAAATGTCTTCTCTCAGTACTTGTGTGTTAATGGTCCTGAATGGCAACTTAGTGCACAAACAAAACAATACTAGATGTCTTCTCTCAGTACCCGTGTCCTGAATGGCAACTTAGTGCACATATAAAACAATACTAGATGTCTTCTCTCAGTACTTGTGTCCTGAATGGCAACTTAGTGCACATATAAAACAATACTAAATGTCTTCTCTCAGGACTTGTGTCCTGAATGGCAACTAAGTGAACATACAAAACAATACTAGATGTCTTCTCTCAGTACCCGTGTCCTGAATGGCAACTTAGTGCACATATAAAACAATACTAGATGTCTTCTCTCAGTACTTGTGTCCTGAATGGCAACTTAGTGCACATATAAAACAATACTAAATGTCTTCTCTCAGGACTTGTGTCCTGAATGGCAACTTAGTGCACATATAAAACAATACTAAATGTCTTCTCTCAGTACTTGTGTCCTGGATGGCAACTTGGTGCACATATAAAACAATACTAAAATTTAATGTCTCCTCTCGGTACTTGTGTCCTGAATGGCAACTTAGTGCACATATAAAACAATACTAAAATTTAATGTCTCCTCTCAGTACTTGTGTCCTGGATGGCAACTTAGTGCACATATAAAACAATACTAAATGTCTTCTCTCAGTACTTGTGTCCTGGATGGCAACTTAGTGCACATATAAAACAATACTAAAATTTAATGCCTCCTCTCAGTACTTGTGTCCTGGATGGCAACTTAGTGCACATATAAAACAATACTAAATGTCTTCTCTCAGTACTTCTGTCCTGAATGGCAACTTAGTGCACATATAAAACAATACTAAATGTCTCCTCTCAGTACTTGTGTCCTGAATGGCAACTTAGTGAACATACAAAACAATACTAAATGTCTTCTCTCAGGACTTGTGTCCTGAATGGCAACTTAGTGCACATATAAAACAATACTAAATGTCTTCTCTCAGGACTTGTGTCCTGAATGGCAACTTAGTGCACATATAAAACAATACTAAATGTCTTCTCTCAGGACTTGTGTCCTGAATGGCAACTTAGTGCACATATAAAACAATACTAAATGTCTTCTCTCAGTACTTGTGTCCTGAATGGCAACTTAGTGCACATATAAAACAATACTAAATGTCTTCTCTCAGGACTTGTGTCCTGAATGGCAACTTAGTGCACATATAAAACAATACTAAATGTCTTCTCTCAGGACTTGTGTCCTGAATGGCAACTTAGTGCAAATATAAAACAATACTAAATGTCTTCTCTCAGGATTTGTGTCCTGAATGGCAACTTAGTGCACATATAAAACAATACTAAAATTTAATGTCTCCTCTCAGTACTTGTGTCCTGAATGGCAACTTAGTGCACATATAAAACAATACTAAAATTTACTGTCTTCTCTCAGTACTTGTGTCCTGGATGGCAACTTAGTGCACATATAAAACAATACTAAAATTTAATGTCTCCTCTCAGTACTTGTGTCCTGAATGGCAACTTAGTGCACATATAAAACAATACTAAATGTCTTCTCTCAGGACTTGTGTCCTGAATGGCAACTTAGTGCACATATAAAACAATACTAAATGTCTTCTCTCAGTACTTGTGTCCTGAATGGCAACTTTGTGCACATACAAAACAATACTAAATGTCTTCTCTCAGTACTTGTGTCCTGAATGGCAACTTAGTGCACATACAAAACAATACTAAATGTCTTCTCTCAGGACTTGTGTCCTGAATGGCAACTTAGTGCACATATAAAACAATACTAAAATTTAATGTCTTCTCTCAGTACTTGTATCCTGAATGGCAACTTGGTGCACATACAAAACAATACTAAATGTCTTCTCTCAATCCTTGTGTGTCAATGGCTCTGAATGGCAACTTTGTGCACATATAAAACAATACTAAATTGTTTCTCTCTCAGTTAAACCAAAGCACTTGTGTGTCAATGGCCCTGAATCCCAACTAAGTCTCAGTTAAAGTAGAAGTAAAACAAAGATCAGGAATCGATACAATTAACTTACTCCACCCATCAAAGACACCAAAGGGAAAGAAACACAAACATGAAGTGACCAGACCATAATGGAAACCTAAACAAAGGATGACCATAAGGACAATTACTTTCCCACAAAATGGCCAAATGGCCATCCAATGGTACTATTCCCTCAGTTAAACCAAAGCACTTGGTTGCCTAACCCGACATTTGAGTCCACCCATGTTAAACCCATCTAATACCAGAAACCCAACACGGGTTATTGGCAAACAGAGTAGGCTGCCGCATTCTCGGCATCTGATGAGGGTCTACACTGTTTGCAAAAAGTTCAGCCATTTCCCAATAAATTTTGAAGAAAAAACAACCTGACGCCCCTAAATTTTGAAATGGACTCCTGCTATATTTAGGCAGAAGATTCAATTTGGTACAAAAGGGTTAACAGATCTCCCTCCTTACACAGCACTCACGAATAGCTTGGCTATAAAAACCATTACCTGGATTTCGTACAAATGCTATTAGCGCAAATAATGGTTTCGGTCATGTGGCTATCAGCAATGTAACTCTGCTTGTATGTATAACTCAGGCCTCATACTGGCCTAGCTCTTCCATGCCTGAAACGCCTGATTTTTCAGTCTTAATTGTCCTGAATGGCAAGTAAGTCTTAAAGCAAAGCACTCGTGAACGGCTAAAGCAAAGCACTCGTGAATCAATGGTCTTCGGGTTAATTGTATCGATTCCTGATCATTGCCTTCACTTCTATTAACACTTAGCCGTCTGAACATGACAACCATTACTTTGCAAACAGTGAAGATCCAGATCAGATGGCTTCTGAAGAAGCCATCTGATCAGAATCTACACTGTTTGTAATGCAGTTTGTGAAATGAATGAAGACATTACATCAAGTAATTTGCTAGGCTGACAGTCAGAAATGGACATGGCTAAGCAGGATAAGGATTAAGAAGTCATTTTAAATGGAATAAAGGAGGAAAAAAATCAAAATCTAAAAGCCAGAAATAAAAAAAAAACTCAGGGTCTAATATCTGAAATCCTGCAAATGCCTGAATGATAAATTTGGACTGACTGATAAACAATCTACTCCAAAAATGTGAAAACATTTTTTTTTGGTTTAACGACCCTTTCAAGATTATTTCACTCATATTGAGCTGGGGCCAGTTGTTCAAAGCATCGTTAGCTTAACGAGCTCGTTAGCGGTCATATTGTTAACTGTTCTAGCAAGTACAATATCGAAAATTTTGGCATTTTTGCTGAAAAAATGTGAGCAGCTTTTGCATCTGCAAAAGCTGCTCACATTTTTTCAGCAAAAATTTCAACATATTTGCCATATTTAATGATCAAAGTTTTAACGATACGTTAACTAACGACGTCGTTAGTTTTGAACAACTGGCCCCTGGTCGTTAACCAAATGAAAACTAGAGATATTTTTCCTCCTGCAAGTGTTCATCAAAACTTGCAGATGACATTTTCCTAGTCTTTTTCTAATTTTCAGAGGAAATAAACTGTGGCATTACATTGGCAGATAATTCACATGTCAAGACACTTTCTCTGAAAAATAAGAAAAAATATATAACTTTTTTCATGCTCAATTCAGTTGAGCATGATGCTCAATTCAGTTGAGCATGATATTTGTCTTGCTCATAAATTTTAAAATGCCAACAATTGTTGGCATTTTAAAATTTATGAGCATGACAAATAACATTCTGTGCTGATCTGAGCAGAAAAATTACCTCTTACATTTGTATTTTAATATTTATGAGCATTTTAAATTTCTTGCTCAGTTGAGCTGAGTCAATTTTTTTTTATAACCTTGGGGCCTGATTGTTGTATGCATCAGGATTTTCCTTGGAGCTTTCAGGATTAAAAATATATGATGAATCTGCCTGTTACGAGCGCTACATTGGCCCCCGCCCATCGGGGCTTGGAGAAATAGATGGGCTGCATGATGCTGCCACACACAGCTGAAATCAGACAGCACACCAGTACTGGTAAACCACTTAGATAATCTAAGCCTTCCCAGGCAAAGCAGTGCGATTCCATGCTTATAAACCTTATTGGTTTCATTGGTCGACAGGGTTTGAAATGTCATTTCATCTCAATGTCAGGTAAAAGTCCCACAAAATTGGAAGCTACGTCTCCAAAATGACCTATACAGTGTTGACGGGGACGTTAAACCTCAAATCAAATCAAACAAACGATCATTACACAATGGGAATAAAGATGCTATGGGGCTGTTACATGAATCAAAGTCTGCTAATAGAGTAGCTAATTGTCACCTGCTCTAGAATTATCTGCAGCACTTAAAGGTAAAATAGAATTGGGACACTTTGATCCATCTATGTCAACGTCAATAGATTGACTTTGCCAAACCTAACAAGTGGACCTTGGATGGCAACAGTGCAGAACCTGCTCAAACTGCCCTCAAGTCTGACATCTGACCTGAGGAACAGTCTGTTCCAGGTCTACACAACATGTCCTGAGTACTCAGATAATTGTATAGTAAACATTTCTTAAATTGGGTTTTGGCGTATGACCAAATACAGTGTTATCTCACAGCTGACTGGATTGACGTAAGTCCGTCAGGTTGCTGACTCTGTCCTATCAATCAAAACACTTTCATACTACCGAAATACTTTAACCCATTCAGTACCAGAAACCCCAAAATGGGTACCTTGGCAAACAGTTCAGGCCCAGATGAGACGCCGCACAATGCGGCGCCTCATCAGGGCCTACACTATTTGCAGAAAGTTCAGGCATTTTCCAAATAAACTTTGATTAAAACACAACCTGACACCCTTAAATGTTGAAATGGACTCTTGCTGTGTATGAGATGGCAGGTTCCATTTGGTACAAAAAGGGTTGACCCATTCTATCAGAAAACCCAAAAAAGGTCGCTGACAAATAGTGCAGGACTAGATCAGATCAGGGCCTTCAATATATGCAAACAGCTCAACCATTTTGAAATCAATTTCTAAAAACAACTCTACCTTTAGTCTGATACCCCTAAATTACTAAACGGACTGCTGCAATATAATCCAAGGTGGAAGATTCCATTCAGTACAAAATGGAATAAACTGTATTACAATCAGGAAAATGTCTCTTAACCCTTTTTGTACCAAATGGAATCTTTCTCCTTATATATAGCAGTAGTCCATTTCAAAATTTAGGGGTGTCAGGCTGTGTTTTCATCAAAATTGGTAAGGAAAATGGCTAAACTTTTAGCAAACAGTGGAGGCCCTGTTAGAGGTTTCTGATACTAAATGGGGTGAAGGTGAACTGACACACTTGAATAAATTTAACTCCTCTCTCTCTCCCTTTAAACAATGTTCTAGGTATTAACCCTTGACCTGCTGAATATTTAAATATGTCACACCCACTACTGATTATCAGCCAATCAGATTACTTGATGCAAATTATTGCAACATGTTCATAAACTGGATGGCAAACAATGAAGATCCTGATCAGACGGCTTATTCAGAAGCCGTCTGATCTGGATCTACATTGTTTCAAAGATAAGGCATATCCGGGCTCAGCAGGACAAGGGTTAATACAGGCTATAACAGCACTTTCACTGTCTGCCGTTTTTCCAAATACAGGAAAATTCTGCAATCAAGACCAGCTCAAATTAAGTTTATTTCTATATTAATAATTTCAGTTTTTCAAGAACACCTTTGTATAAGTTCCAACAGTGGTCTTAATACAGTAATATTTCTCTTATTCAACCCAACACCCCTAAATTTCAAACAGGACTCATACAAAATCCATCGGGGCTTGAAGAAACAGATGGGCTGCATGATGCTTCCACGCAGAGCTGAAACCGACCCGCACATGAGTACTGGTAAACCACTTAGGCAAAGTGGTGCGAGTCGGACCGTCGATGCTTATAAACCCTATTGGTTTCATCGGGCATCAGGGCTTGAGATGTCATTTCATCTCAATGTCAGGTAGAAGTCCCACAAAATTGGAAGCATTGTCTCCAAAATGATCTTTAAAGTGATGACGGGGATGTTAAACCTCAAATCAAACAAACTACATGTATCTACTGTATAGCAAGGATGACTCTATTTTACTTCAAATGGATTAACATGCAGACTCTTGAGTTTTGTTTGTTTTTGTTTCTAAAACGCTACTACTGGGTCCAAAGCAGAGCCTGTTAGTTAACCATATTCTATCTAAACAAAAATGTATAGATCATATAGCAAAACTACCGATCATGGTCATTTTTCTATATGATCTATACATTTTGGGGATCATTCTTAAAACCCCCCTGATATAAAGAAGAGTGTTATAAAGTGGTTTGGTGCCTACTGAGCAGTTAAACTCTTTTACAAGCAACTCGCTACTCCCAAAGTAAATCAGAAAATATTTCACTTCACCCAGATCAATTAACTGTCTAATTATATTTCTTTTCTTTTCTTTTTTTTTTTTTATATCTCCAAAATTTCTGCATTTAATGCAATCAGTGTAGGCCAAGATCAGACACATTTTTCTTTCTTTTTTTTTGTGGCATCTAGGTGCACACACTTTGCCAAAATCTATTTTATGAGGTACTATTCAATAGCGTTTATTCTAGTTGTTTTGTGTGTATTTTATTTACCTACCCTCCTCTAAGATTTTATTAGTCTGAATTTAGTTTCAAGCTAATGCAGTAAAACCAGCTTAACTCTTATCTTGCTGTTCACAACAACCCCTATCTTTGGAAACAGTGTAGATCCAGATCAGATGGCTTCTGAAGAAGCCATCTGATCAGGATCTACACTGTTTGGCATTCAGCAAGAGAAGGGTTAACGTAAGATTAATTCTGCTTATAAGTTAGATTTGACTGTGATAGAGTTTAATGACAATTCAACACTTGTGGATCATTTTGTGTCACCTTCCATGGAAAAGGAAGAGATAAAAGAGACAGTAGAGATTAAGGCTGACACGATTTATCGTATAATTGATTAATCGATCTATAAATTCCACAAAAATGATTATCATTTCTGATTTGCTTTTAATCGATTACTTGATAGATACAATTTACTACCCAAAGTTATGCCTAAAATAGCAGGATGAGTGGCAAACAGTGCAGACCCTGATGAGACGCTGCATTATGCGGCGTCTCATCTGGGTCTACACCGTTTGCTCAGGCCTGTCTGTTCAAATATACATATGGTAAAGTGAAACATATGGTAAGAGAGTCATGCGCCGATGGAAAGCCAGACAGGTAAAATAATGACAAAAACCATAGTGATTACTACGGTAATCGATTATCGATCGTAATGACATGACTGATAATTGATTATCTTTTTAGCTCGGATTAGCCAGACCTGGTAGAGATGAAAGTGAAAGATAGTGGAGAAAGATGAACTGTAGACACTGAAGAATTAACAACATGCTCTCCTCTACTCTTACCTGCTGCAAGGACAGCAGAACTTGCCCAACTGTAAGCTAATGTCAGTTGGAGGCCCCCAGTGATGCAAGATATACGACAACTTTGCCTTACCCAACCACCACTGAGGGTATATAAAAAGTTTCAGATATAACCTAGTGTCCTCTAGTTAGAGAGACCACTTTTGGCACTGTTCAAAAGTGGTCTTCACCTTTGGCACTGTTCAAAAGTGGTCTTCAAGACCACTTTTGAACAGACCCAAAGGTAGACTGAATGTAAGATTTTTACTGTATATGACTGCCAGCAAGTGATATTATGCTAAGTATTTGGGACGGATATTCCATCTGAAGTATTGGGCTCCGGGCTACATCCGAAGTATTGGGACAGGTAGGCCTAGAAGCAAACTGTACTTAAAGACCCAGATCAGACTGCTTCTGAAGGAGCATTCTAATCAGGGTCTACATAGTTTGCCATTCCGTTTGCACCTTTTGGACTCCTTACAGGAAAGTCCCACAAAATTGGAAGCAACATCTCCAAAATGACCTATAGTGTTCCCTCAATCAAGCAAACAAACAGGATCGTGAAACAAATTTGTAAAATATTTTAGCAGAATTACAGCAAGTGCTCAAGGTCTCCCAATTTTTACGATTTTTACAATATGTGTTCAAGAGCCCACATACCCACTCAGTCAAGAATACAGCTTTTCCTGTCTACATGGAAAATTTTGACTTGATTTGATTTGATTTGTAGTTTAAAGGCCCAGTCAACACTATTAACCCATTTTTATGCGGGATACCCCTAAAGGGGTACCTTGGCAAACAGTGCAGGCCCAAATCAGACGCCGCAGAATGTGGCGTCTGATCAGGGCCTGCACTATTTGCTAATGAAATTCTCTATCAAAAATAGAATATAAACGAAAAAATAGGCCTAACACGTCTTATATGACAAATGGATTTGTCAAACATATAGCAATGGAAGAGTCCACTAGTATACAATGTGTTAAGCTATTACAAAGTTCAACAGTATACTATATAATTTTCAACTAACAAACTATCATCTAAGGGATATGTTTCCGGATCAGAGAGGGTATTGTTTAGCTTGTTTGATTTGAGATTTACCATCCCCGTCAACACTATATAGGTCATTTTGGAGACGCTGCTTCAAATTTTGTGGGACTTTTACCAGACATTGAGATGAAATGACACCTCAAGCCCTGCCGCAAAATGAAATCAAAAGTTTATATGCAAGGACGGTCCAACTCGCATGACTTTTACTGGGCAGGCTTAGAACCTCTAAGCGGTTTACCAGTACTCGTGTGCGGTTGGTTTCAGCTTTGCGTGGAAGCATATGCAGCCATCTATTTCTTCAAGCCCCGATGGGCGGGTGCCAACCAAGTTCAACAGTATAATTTTCAACTAACAAACTAACATCTAAGAGACTTGTTTCTGGAACAGAGTGGGTACAGTAATAGTACTCCTAAAATATCTGGCTAATTGATTTCTCAGTACACTCACTACCACAAATAACACTTTGTCTATTTTTGTCTGAATTTTTTTAACTTCTGTAAACAAAATACTGTGTTCTTACCTGCTATTTTGATATTCATATTGGCATCAAGTAGCAGATTTTCTGCCTGAAAAAAAAAATGGAAAAATAAACATTACTAATTTTAGTAAACGCATGATTTAGATAGCAAGCTTAACGTAAGGTAATGATCCGAAGTATTGGGACAGCCTGGCATAAGAGAAAAGTTCCGACCCAGATCAGACTGCTCCTGGTAGACTTATTTTTTTTTTTTGTTTTTTTTTTGGTTTTGGTTTAACGGCCTTTTCAAGATTATTTCACTCATATCGAGCCGATCGTTAATCAGGTGGGCGAAAACCGGAGTACCCGGAGAAAAACCACCTGACCTTCCGTTGCAGAACTTGGCGTCTCACATGTGACCCGAGGGAGAGACTTTTATTATAGCCAAATCCATATTATCAGGAACAAGAGCATCTTTCATCATTATCTAAAGCATCAAACACCTGCATAATCTGAGGACTGATCATAAATCCTACCTCAAGCACTCACTTCATTAAAGCCACACCAATTTCTGTCTATTAACCAATCAGACCAATTTCTGTCTATTAACCAATCAGATAACTTGATGTAATTTATTCTAACAAAGCCATAAACTTAATGTCAAACAGTGGAGCTCCATATCAGATGGCTTCTTAAGAAGCCATCTGATCTGGATCTACACTGTTTCCAAAGACAGGGGTTGTCGTGAACAGCAGGATAAGAGATAAGACAGCTTTGGATACAAAATGTTTTTCTTTGGTTTTGGTTATACAGCCCTCACTAATTTCAAGCCAGTTCGAGCCTCGCTCGGGTCATATGTGAGACGCCAAGTTCTGCAACGGAAGGTCAAGTGGTTTTTCTCCGGTTACTCCGGTTTTCACCAACCTCTGAATAACGATCGGCTCGGTATGAGTGAAATAATCTTGAAAGGGCCGTAAAACCAAAAACCAAAAATTTAAAGCCAATCATTAATCAGTGATGGAGAAGAACAGAGTATCTAGAGAAAAACAACCTGACCTTCCGTAGCAGAACTTCATGTCCCACATGTGACCAAATTTGGATACAAGACGGTTCAAATATGGATCTCATTAAAGAATATATGTAGATTATATAGAAAAAAATGGTCGTTCCTTCTTGTCATTTTTCTATTATATAATCACATTTGTTTGGACAGTTGTTTTAACAAACAGGTTAACATAAGTCCATGAAATGAAAACCCCATAAACCCCACTTCATATAGAGAAAACTGGGATATACATTATTTTTCTTATTTCTGTTCCAAGACATAGGTTGTGTGTTCTCTTTAGAACCGCCCCAATGACGGGATTCTAACGAGCACCCACAATCTAGAAAAATGTCACAGATTTTCATTAGAAAAGTAGTTATTTTGGAGATGTGAAAAATGCACCTGAGGACTTGCTCCTAAAGTTTTAATTTTTTTTTATGACCCAGCAATGAGTCCAAAACGTGCAGACCCAGATCAGACTGCTCCTTAGGAGCAGTCTGATCTGGGTCTACACTGTTTGCTTAAGGCCTATCTGACCCAATACTTAGAATCATTACAGTATGTCTCACAGGTGTGTTATTGTAATGTAACACAGTTTTTGTTTTGGAGCCCGACTATAGTGTTATAAAGAAGTTTTTACTTGTATATCATAACCTAAATAGTGTTGATGGGGACATTAAACTCCAAATCAAACAAACAAAACTTGTATATTAATGGCGAGATCAGTATAAATTTTGAAACTGTTACGGTACTACGTGTGTAAATGACAAGTCACACTTGTAAACCATGTTTCAATTGACGTCATTACAAATATTTGAATAATTAATAACAAGAGAAGAGACATTATATTTGATGTTAACACGTGTTTCACTGCAGCAAGTAAGCACAAAATATAAAGACCAAACAGTCTTGCCATTTATTAACAGTCAAATATTTCTGAATAAGGTTGTAACCTTTTCAGAAAATCAAATAATTCATTTTTCTCTGTGATTTTAACAAAAATCAAAATGTTCTTAGTGACCTTACATATGTAAAACACTTTTGTGAATAGCCACAGATAAGTAGATACGATCAGAACAATTTGAGGATATTTTTTCTGATTTCTCCACAAAATCATATGTTAGAGTTTTCGGGCACTTGTTAGAATCACCAAACATGTGCAGAGCTGTAAAATTTCCCTCAAACTTACTCGCCCTGATCATCTAAACTTTTCATTTTGGTGCT
Organism: Lucinisca nassula; assembly: GCA_963580285.1. Taxonomy (NCBI): domain Eukaryota; kingdom Metazoa; phylum Mollusca; class Bivalvia; order Lucinida; family Lucinidae; genus Lucinisca; species Lucinisca nassula. The sequence goes on along the minus strand of OY757019.1, from coordinate 80,315,237 downwards.
AAAAATGAAGAAAAAGTAAGATCAGTTTTGAAAACCTTACTCGCCCTGCCTTAAAACTTACTCGCAAATGCGAGCAGGCGACTGGAATTTTACACCCCTGATGTGTTAGATAAGAAATAGGGAAAACTACAGCTCAGTTTTCCTTGCTTAAACCCTTATATGTCAAGAAAAAAATTGCATCTGAAATATCCTCTGTTTAGTGCTTATGTCATCTACTGCATCTTTGCAAACATTTCAAACATATTTTTTGCATACAGGTGAACAGTGTGGACCCTGATCAGACTGCTCCTACAGGAGCAGTCTGATCTGGGTCCATACTGTTTGCAACAATGACGGACTGGTCTCCATAAGGCCTGTTTCATGGCCACTCAATGAGGTGCTTCTAATGAGTACCCACAACATATAATTTCATGCAGAAATAAGGAAAATAACATGTGGATATCCCCTCTTATCTGGGGCTATGACAAAAGAATGTTGCCAACACCGCTGGGTTCGAACCTGTGACCTCCTGATCACCAGACAGACAGTCATCTGACCGAGTCATCAAGGCTGGCCAAATTATCGAACAGCTTCAATTTACTGCAGGAAAACATTTCTGCAATTGAACAAATCTAATTTTCTCTGACATTTTAAAAGCTCTCTTAAATATCAAATAGGATAATTAAATGACATCAATGTAAACTAATTGATAATAAGAATAATTATTCATTGTTGCTCCAAAGGTCATAGATAATATATTGATATGTCTTAAAATGATGAAGAGAAGTGAGCCTGGCACAGCATTTCCTACAATTTACATGTGTTCCCAGCATACACTCAGATCAGCTTATACATCAACACAGTCTGATCGGTGTCTTCGTTGTGCACTCTAAGTAAAGCCAAGGGCCCAATGCTCTTTCATGCAGCAAGAGAAGCCTCTGGTCAGACTATATGGATGCACAGGCTGAACTGATTCTTCACTGGACATGCATGTAAATTGTAGGAAATGCTGTGCCCCGGCTCAATTCATTTCTCTTTTTATAGTCCAACCAGATTCAATTTGAATTCATTGAAAAGCAGATACCATATTTACTGTTTGTTTTCGGACAGACATGCCTGCGGCGTCTCATCAGGGTCTACACTGTTTGCCACTCATCCAGCTATTCTTAGACAAAACATCAGGTAGTAAATTGTACTTGGTTAACCGCTTACGTATAAGCCTGCCCAGGAAAAGTGTGGATAAGTAAACTGACCGACTCAAATATGGCCTAAAATAGTGTTGACTGGGCTGTTAAACTCCAATACAAACAAACAAAGTAAACTGTACTTGCTCAAATTTTACAACAAGCATTGTAAGGAGTTAAGGTGTCCGAATATTTAGGGTAAATAGGATATGTGTGACTATAAAACTTGCAACGTAGAAGCAGATAAAGTGGGTATTTGTTAATTACCGAAGGATAATGTTGTGGGTATTCATCAGAACCGCCTTACTGAGGCGGTTCTAATAAATACCCACAACATTGGTTTATATGGCAAAATAAGGAAAATTATCTTTTAATTATCATCAAATAACAGCGTAATCTTATAATGTGATACACACCACAACCCCTTTATACCACTACAGTGAAATGCTGCTGTTAAGACCACCTAAAATTAAGACAAATTCTGCTTTAGAAAGCTTATTTAGAAGGCTGCAGTTATTCTTTATTCGAATTTCCTGCACACAATGTCCTCTGGTGGGGGACCACCTTTGGGACTGTTCAAAAGTGGTCTTAAAGACCACTTTTGAACAGTCTCAAAGGTGGTCTTAATATAGGAATTCTACTGTATTTGGAGGCTACAGCAGAAACCAAGGGAGACAAAAAAGAATCTGCCATCTGAAGGATTAATTACCTTGAGATCTCTATGTACAACATGTCTTTTGTGACAATATTCCACAGCTGTGATGATCTGCCAAAACTTTTTACGAGCCTCTTGTTCGGTCATTCTGCCATGTTGAGCAATATAATCTGAAAACATACAAGCATAATACTAGAGCAAAACTTTTGATAGGCCAACCATAGGGATGTCACTGGGGGGTGTAAAATCTGTAGATAACAGAGACACACTCCTCTGTGTGGGAATGTGTGGCGACGGTAAAACGTCTCCCTGCCCTACATCATAGTGTAGATTATATTTTCTTGTCCTTTGGGATCATTGATTCCATTGTGGAATTTTGAAAATATCTGAGGGTCACTAATGAGGCCTAATTGGCCGAAACTAGCTAGTTTGGCCCAGAAAACATGTACACTCCATATTTTTCAATTTTGTGGTGTATTCCTTGCTTCCAAAGGATAACCCTTTTATAGAACATATTTAACTTCACTACAGCTGGTGTGTGGGAATGTGTGGCGGCGGTAAAACGTCTCCCTGCCCTACATCATAGTGTAGATTATATTTTCTTGTCCTTTGGAATCATTGATTCCATTGTGGAATTTTGAAAATATCTGAGGGTCACTGATGAGGCCTAATTGGCCGAAACTAGCTAGTCTGGCCCAGAAAACATGTACACTCCATATTTTTCAATTCTGTGGTGTATTCCTTGCTTCCAAAGGATAACCCTTTTATAGAACATATCTACTACTCAAGAAACATCAATAGATCAGCTAAGTATTCTGTGATAACTGAGGGATAGTTTTCCTTATTTCTCCATATAAACCTATGGTGTGGGTACTTATTCCAGGGAAATTATTTTGAAATCCATCTACTGGTTTAAAGGAGAAGCCGTTTAACATTTTTTTTTCAATCTTAGCTCTGGCAGCCATCTTGTATTATTTCAAAATCTATCCAGTGGTTAAGATGGAGAAGTTGTTTTAAAGGCTTTTATATTTTTAGCTCTGGAAGCCATCTTGTTCATCCAACCGGAACAATTTGAGCAATTTTGGTAGAGGGTCACCTGAGGAACCTTTCCGCGAAAATTATTTTGTTTGCTTGTTTGTTTGATTTGAGGTTTAACATCCCCGTCAACACTGTATAGGTCATTTTGGAGACGTTGCTTCCCATTTTGTGGGACTTTTGCCCGACATTGAGATGAAATGACATCTCAAGTCCCGTCGCCCAATGAAACCAATAGGGTTTAAAAGCATGGATGGTGTGACTCGCTCCGCTTTGCCTGGGCAGGCTTAGATCCTCTAAGTGGTTTACCAGTAATCGTGTGCGGTGGGATTTCAGCTTTGCATGGAAGCATCATGCAGCCAATCTATTTCTTCAAGCCCGATGGGCAGGGGCCGCGAAAATTATTTTGAAATTGGCTCAGTGGATTAGGACATGTATTTGCAGGAATTGTTAACGACACACTCCGAACGCCGAACACAATAGCTCACCTTCAGCACCAGGTAAGCTAAAAAGTTTGCAAGAAGCCGCAGACAACATAAACAGACGACATTTTCCAATGCAGATTTTCTTGGTATCTTAAGGGCTAAAATACAACCCTGACATTGAAAACAGTGTAACACCCAAACATTGCTGAGTAGGAAGTATCCCCATTCACATTAAACCCCCTCCCCCCCCCCCCCCCCCCCTAAATATGAACAACCAAGAAACATTTGAAAAGATTTTGAAGGTCAGGCTGTGGCGTGACCCAATATTCCAGGAAACAATGTAAAACTAGAATTGATCATTGACAGAAGATCAGACCTGGGGAAAACGTTCTATAATTAATTGTCTTAGGATAATTTTCTCCTTAATATCTCTGTTAAAGCCCATCTTAAAATAATGCTTAAAATCACAACCGTGTGACAATTCTAACAAATACCCAAATGTTTCATAGAGACAATATTAGTAAGAAAAACTATCCTGGAACTATCCTGAAATTCTCAGCTTCTCTAATCCTCAGAATTGCCAGTTCAATATCAGCTGGTTTACGTCATGAAGCTATTAAAGGCTCTGTTCAAACAGAAAATGACAAAACCAGATCCTCTCAGGGTACTGGTCATATGTACTTACAAGAAGCCATGTGACATTGTGAAATGAAAGGCATTATTCACAATGTACCATATTACCCTTACCTTTAGGCCCCCGCCCATCGGGGATTGAAGAAATAGATGGGCTGCATGATGCTTCCACACAGAGCTAAAACCGACACGCACACGAGTACTGGTACCTGTTTTGGGGTTTCCGGTACAAAATGGGTTAAGGGGTATCAGGTGTACTTTTTCATCTCTATTCTGTTGTGGACAGAAAATTCTGGTAGCAAACAGTGTAGACCCTGATCAGATGCCGCATAATACGGCGTCTGATCTGGTTCTGCACTATTTGCCAGTAATAATTATCATTTATGTTCCTATTAAGGGTTTGCTAGTAAAAGATGGGTTAACAAGAAACGGATAATCAGAAAATAGAAATTGACCCTTTCATTCCGGAGTTTATGATGTGGACTCTTCCATCCATGTATATTCATGTAAATATAGGGTGTTTTTGTTATTTTTTTTTCTTTTTCTGGCTTTGCTTTTAGGATTCTTTCATGATTATTTCACTTATTTCGAGCCTATCGTTAAGCAGAAGTGGGTGAAAACCGGAGGTCCTTGAGAAAAACCATCAGAACTTAGCGTCTCCTGGTGACAGCCAAATATGGGTGTAAGTTAAAATCATTCATGATGACAAACAGTGTAGAATCTGATGAGACGGCTCATTATAAGCCGGCTCATTATAAGCCATCTCATCTTGATATACACTATTTGCACAGGTATGTATATCTATTCTGGTCTACAGGATTGAAAGCGTTACAGCACCCAATACAGGAAAGATTATTGAAACACAACCTTGACTCAATGTAGAAAACCTTAACTGTCACTTAATTGGCTGTAATAACAGGCAACTTACGTCATAGCTTTCAGCCAGGTGCCAGTTAGTTTCCGTGGTGATGAAGTCCTAACAACAATGTGGATTTTCAATTTTCTATTTACAGAATTTTTGTTAATGCCACCTATCATGATTGGGTATCGGAGTAATTGGTTGTGTTGAGGTTTTATGTCCCAGTCTATAAACCCTTGTCCTGCTGAGCCCTGATATGTCTTATTTTTCAAACAATGAAGATCCAGATCAGATGGCTTCTGAAAAAGCCATCTGATCAGGATCTTCAGCTCATGAATTTGTTGCAATAATTTGCATCAAGCAATCTGAATGGTTGATAATCAGTAGTGGGTGTGGCATATATAAAGTTTCAGCAAGAAAAGGGTTAAGGTCATTTTGGAGATGTTGCTTCCCATTTTGTGGGACTTTTATGTGACATTGAGATGAAATGACATCTCATGCCCTATTGCCCAAACAAACTGCTAGGGTTCATAAGCAGGGAACCATCATCTTGCCCTGGCTGCGGCTTAGACCTTCTAACTGGTTTACCAGTAGTCATGCAAGTCAAGTAACAGTGTGGACCCTGATCAGATGCCACATTCTGCATCTGATATGGGCCAACGCCGTTTGTAATCTCCTTTTTTAACGGACACAAGGAATATACATGTATGGGTTAATTTTTTTACAGAAAACATGAACAGCTGTCGCAATAGGATATTATTTTAAAAGCCTAAATATCTTGATCATCTTAATTACAAAGACCTTCAGAAAATGTCAGAGCTGAGATAAGTTGACCCATCAATAATTAAGTCAATGATCTAACTTCAACTCTGCCCCCGCCCATTGGGGCTTGAAGAAATATATGGGCTGCATGATGCTTCCACGAAGAGCTGAAACCGACCCGCACACTAGTACTGGTAAATCGCTTGGAGGATCTAAGCCTGCCCAGGCAAAGCAGTGGGAGTCCGCCCGTCCATGCTAATAAACCCTATTGGTGTCATTGGGTGGAAGGGCTTGAGATGTCATTTCATCTCAAGGTCGGGTAAAAGTCCCACAAAATTGGAAGCAAAGTCTCCAAAATGATCTTTACAGTATTGACGGAGACGTTAAACCTCAAATCAAACAAACGAGCCTAACTTCAACTGAGCCACAACTGGACTTTTCTGCGTTTCATCATTCAAAAACTTGAACTGGCAACAGTGTCTTTACTGTTTGTAAAAGGTTCAGTGAAATTCTCTGAAAAAAATTTCCAACTAGAAACTGTGTTTGAAAAACACTATGCCCCCAGCCATAATTATGCTTGATCCTAAATGCTGAAATTTTCGAAGGACCATAACTGAAGATAAACATTTCAGAATTTTTTGTTCACGACAACCTCTATCTTTGGAAACAGTGTAGATCCTGATCAGATGGCTTCTGAAGAAGCCATCTGATCAGGGTCTACACTGTTTGACCTTCAATTTATGAATTTGTAGGAATAAATTACATCAAGCAATCTGATTGGTTCTAAGTCAGAAATGGATGTTGTTGTGGCTAAACTGAATATTCAGCAAGAGAAGGGTTAGGTCATCTACCCATCATTCCCTATCAAGTTTCAAGTCTCTAGCTTGAACCCTTTTTGTACAAAAAGGAATCTTCCACCTTATATATAACAGGAGTCCATTCCAAAATTTAGGGGTTCTTCAAAATTGATTTGGAAAATGGCTGAACTTTTTGCAGTCTAGGCCCTGATTAGACGCCGCACGCGTTCTGCGGCGTCTGATCTTGGCCTAGACTGTTTGCCATGGTACCCGTTTAGGGGTTTCCAGTCTGAAATGGGTTAATACGTTCTCTCTTTAGCTTCAATACTTTCTGAGATATTTTGCTGACAAGATTTCATCCTTATATTTTGCAAAGGGCCATAACTCAGAAAAAGGGGCATAATCCTGATCTGAAAAAAAAAATATGTGTCCCTACTTTTTCATTCTGTATACCAAGGTTCTAGCTCTAATGTTTTTGAGATGTTTTGCTGACAAGGGCCATAATTCATGAAGTATTTTTCAGGATTTATTCCGAAGTTGTTCTTGTCATCTTCTCTAATTACAAAATATGAAGGTCCTAATTGAGATATTTTGCTGACAAGGTAAAATTGTCAAAATTTAGAACGGGCCATAACTCATGAAGAGTTTTTTAAAATTTATTCAAAAGAGAATCAGGTCATCTACTCATCACTACCTATCCAATAGTTCAGTAAGTGTTCCAGTATTATGTCCCATCAACAGCTATGGTCATACGGGAACGGGACCTCGATTTAAAGACTCATCCGAATGTCTGGAAAAGCCCGGGATCGATCCTGCGACCCCTGGTTTACAAGGCGAGAAGCGTAACCACTACACCACAGAGGCTTCTACCTATCCAATAGTAGACTAGCTCCAATGGTTTTTGAGATATTTTGCAGACAACGTAAAAATGCCCAAATTTAAAAAGGTCAATAACTCAATTTATTCAAAAGTAAATCAGGTCATTCTACTCCTCACTGCCAATCCATTCACCAAGTTTCCAGTCTCCAGCTTCAATACTTTTTGAGATATTTTGCTGACCTTATTTGAGCCCCGTCAAGCGATTTTGGTACTTATCGCCTATGCGAGCAGCGAAGGTTCAGGCGAGCCTGCGCATCCGCGCAGTCTCGCCAGAACCTTCGCCGCTCGCTCATACAAGCTGTGAATCAAGAGGAACCTTCAGACAGAAAGCCATATCCTTGGCCCCTCTGAATGGCTTGGCATGCGCAGTTAAAGTTTGTCATGACGGAATGCTCGAAGACCCAAATTCGCTTGGCGGGGCTCATTTCATCCTTATATTTTGCAAAGGGCCATAACTCAGGAAAGGGGCATAATCCTGTTTGAAAAATCAATATGTCACCTAACTTCTAATGAGGAATTCATATATAAAATTTCAAAACCCTAGCATGCATACTATGCATCAACAAGAGGGTCCATGGGCCACTATGGACACCAAAAGGTGCAGAAGGAATGGCAAACAGACCCTGATCAGACTGCTCCTAAAGGGGAGCAGTCTGATCTTGGTCTGTGCTATTTGTTTTGGTCTATCTGTCTCAATGCCTAAGACCGGTAGTTTATCTTACTAGTGAACATAAAGGTGCTGAACAGATTGATGCACAGGCTGATCTGTTTTGTTTGATTTTAGGTTTAAAGTCCCCGTCAACACTGTATAGGTCATTTTGAAGATGTTGCTTCCGATTTTGTGGGACTTTTACCCGAAATTGAAATGAAATGGCATCTCAAGCCCTGTCGCCCAACGAAACCAACCAAAGGGTTTATAAACATCTGGACAGTCTTGACTCGAACCGCTTTGCCTGGGCAGGCTTAGATCCTTTAAGCGGTTTACACAAGCTGATCTGTACCTTTCTTGTTCGCAAAAGCCAAAAACACATTTTCTCAAGTGCCTCATATGAAATACATTTGAGAATGCTTTACCCATATCCTGCTGAATAAATTAGTTTAGCCACATCCATTTCTGACTTTCAATCAAATTACTTGATTTTTCATCTCAATGTCGGGTAAAAGTCACCCAAAATAACCTTTACAGTGTTGACGGGGACATTAAACCTCAAATCAAACAAACAAATCATCTAAATTTGCAAACTGAATAACAGACTGTAGATCCTGATCAGATGGCTTCTGAAGAAGCCATCTGATCTGGATCTACACTGTTTGCAAAGGTAGGGGTTGTTGTGATCAGCAGAACATGGGTAAAACAAGAGGGCCATGATGGCCCTGGATCGCTCACCTGATCCATATTGTACAAACGAAATTGTGGGTAATATATGGTGGTCTGGAGGGTTTGAGCAATTTTGGTTGGACCCAAAGACCATTTCTGTGAAATTAATTCAAAATCAGTCTGCCTGTTAAGGAGCAGAAGTCATTTTGAGAAGAACATGTAGAAGTCATTTTTGATGAAATGACATCTCAACCCCTGCCGCTAAATGAAACCAATGGGGTTTAAATGCACAAATGGTTACATTAGCACCACTTTGCCTGGACAGGCTAAGACCTTCAAAGTGGTTTACCAATACTCCTGCAGAAGCACCTTGCAGCCAAGGTGGGTGGGGGCAAAAACCTCACACAAGCCATCTGTCTCTAAAAGGAAGCAATTTTATAGGAATGTTCCATGAGTGACCCTCTAACAAAATTGCTCAAAATATTTTGCTTAACTGAGCATGATGGCCACCACAGCTAAAAACCTCAAACCTCATTCCTGTCAAATAATTTCATAATCCATCCACTGGTTAAGGAGAAGAAGTCGTTTAAAGGTTTTTCTATTTTTAGCTCTGGCAGACTATCTTGTTCACCAGAGCAGAACGGTTTGAGCAATTTTGGTAGAGGGTCACCCAAGGAACATTCCTGTGAAGTAATTTCAAAATCCATCCACTGGTTAAGGAAAAGAAGTCGTTTAAAGGTTTTTCTATTTTTAGCTCTGGCAGCCATCTTGTTCACCAGAGTGGAACGGTTTGAGCAATTTTGGTAAAGGGTCACCCAAGGAACATTCCAGTGACATCCACTGGTTAAGGAGAAAAAGTCGTTTAAAGGTTATTCTATTATTAGCTCTGGTGGCCATCTTGTTCACCCGAGCGGAACGGTTTGAGCAATTTTGGTAGAGGGTCACCCAAGGAACATTCCTGTGAAGTAATTTCAAAATCCATCCACTAGTTAAGGAGAAGAAGTCATTTATAGGTTTTTCTGTTTTTTAGCTCTGGCAGCCATCTTGTTCACCAGAGCGGAACATTTTGAGCAATTTTGGTAAAGGGTCACCCAAGGAACATTCCAGTGAAATAATTTCAAAATCCATCCACTGGTTAAGGAGAAAAAGTCGTTTAAAGGTTATTCTATTTTTAGCTCTGGTGGCCATCTTGTTCACCCGAGTGGAACGGTTTGAGCAATTTTGGTAGAGGGTCACCCAAGAAACATTCCTGTGAAGTAATTTCAAAATCCATCCACTAGTTAAGGAGAAGAAGTCTTTTAAAGGTTTTTCTATTTTTAGCTCTGGCGGCCATCTTGTTCACCCGAGCGGAACATTTTGTGCAATTTTGGTAGAGAGTCACCCAAGGAACTTTCCTGTGAAGTAATTTCGAAATCCATCCACTGGTTAAGGAGAAGGAAGTCGTTTCTATTTTTAGCTCTGGCGGCCATTTTGTTCACCCGAGTGGAACGGTTTGAGCAATTTTAGTAGAGGGGTACCCAAGGAACATTCCTGTGCAATAATTTCAAAATTCATCCACTGGTTAAGGAGAAGAAGTCGTTTAAAGGTTTTTCTATTTTTAGCTCTGGTGGCCATCTTGTTCACCTGAGCGGAACGATTTGAGCAATTTTGATAGAGGGTCACCCAAGGAACCTTCCTGTGAATTATATCAAAATCCTTGCACTGGTTAAGGAGGAGAAGTCGTTTATAGGTTTTTTCTATTTTTAGCTCTGGCGGCCATCTTGTTCACACGAGCGGAACGATTTGAGCAAATTTGGTAGAGGGTCACCCAAGGAATATTCTTGTGAAATTATTTCAAAATCTGTCCAGCAGTTTTGGAGAAGAAGTTGTTTAAAGCAAAAGTTGACGACGGACGCACGCACGCACGGACGACGGACGACGGACGACGGACAAAGACCGATCACAAAAGCTCACCTTGAGCACTTCGTGCTCAGGTGAGCTAAAAAAACTGTGTGAGCTTTCAGTGCAAGGTAAAATAAAGTTTAAACAGCCTACATCATAAATAAAAATTTCTTTCTCATTCATTCATTTTATCACTATTAACGTCACAGAAAATCTCTAAAGGATTGCTTAATGAATTTTCCATAATATCATTCCTGTAAGAAAGGGCACTGTACTGAGTTAGTTGACTTATACAGTCATTACAATGATCTTCTCTGATTGCTTTTTCACCATTTCTTTTCAACTACTAAGCCTATCAGAGGCTTTCGAAATGATACATTTTTAACACTTATCTTGCTGAATTTATGCCATCCCAATTTCCATCTATCAACCAAATAAATTACTTGATGTAATTTATTGCTACCAATTCATAAACTGAATGCCAAACAGTGTAGATCCTGATCAGATGGCTTCTTCAGAAGCCATCTGATCTGGATCTACGCTGTTTGCAAAGATAGGGGTTGTCGTGAACAGCAGAATAAGGTTTAACCTGATGTTTCATGGCTATAGGAAACAGCCTATCAACAGATTTTGTATCAAATGGAATCTGCCTCGAGTCCATTTCAAAATTTAGGGGTGACAGGTTGTGCTGTCTTCAAAAATTTAATTTGGAAAATGGCAGAACTTTTTGCAAACAGGGTGGATCCTGATCAGATTGTTCTGGGCCTGCACATTGTTTGCCAGTATCCCCCTTTTAGGGTTTAGAGTACAAAATGGGCTGAGCGTTGGGTTCTGAGTTTATAATGGCCCAGTCAACAGTGCAACTGTGCTTAGGTCACATTGAGCATGTTATTTAACCCATTTTGAACCAAATGGAATCTTCCTCCTTGTTTATAGCACAAGTTCATTTCAAAATTTAGGGGCAACAGGATTATTTGGAAAAAGGCTGAATTCTTTGCAAACACAGACCCTGATCAGACATCGCATTCTGCAGTGTCTGATCTGGGCCTACACTGCTTGCTGCAGGATCCAATTTAGGCCATCCTTAAAAAATTATTGGTTTGCTGTGCTCCTACCTACCCACCCAGATTGCCCCTACCCAAAAAAGTTTATTACCATTCTGAGGAAAAGATTTTTTTTTTATTTTTCTTTTTGAAATCCTGATTAAACTCAAATTTAACACACTAAGCCAAATTTCAAGAAGATGACATTCGTGTTTTTTTTTTTTTTTTTTTGCTATTTTATTTATTTATTTTTTTTTTTTAAGCCTGATTTTCTCTGAAAAATCAGAAAATAAGCATTTGAAATGATGTTTCCGGTTGTTGTATGGTGCTATAAGGGTCAAATATCTTTTCAGATCTAAAAAAAAAAAAAAGACCTACCTTCCTACCCACCTAGGAGCACAGCAAACAAATTTTTTTTTTAAGGATGGCCTTAAGAGTTTTCTATACTAAGAGGTTAATCCATTAAATGCCAATCACGACTATTGTGGTATGCTTTGCCCTCTGCTTGTTACCTTAAAAGTAATTATTTGTAAAAAGTGTGACTCCAGATCAGACTTCTGGGCCTGTAGATACATGTAGGAGCAGTCTGATTTGGACCCACTCTGTTTGCCTCTATGCAAAAATATTTTTAAAAAGTTTGTAAAACAAGAGGACCATGATGGTCATATATCGCTCACCTGAGCTAAGAGATTTATATGTGGGTGTCGGGGCAGGGAAATTTTGGGCCTCAGGTCCATAATTTGAACAATTTTGGTAGAGGGCCACTAAATGAAACTTAATAACAAATATTAAGTCCTGGGCCTTCTGGTTTCAGACAAGAAGATTTCTTAAAGTTACCCTATATAAGTCTATGTAAGACCAGTGGGGTAAACGATCATGGTAGAGAGCCACTAGATGAAGCTTCATACCAAATATCAAAGACAATGGGCCTTCTGGTTTCAGACAAGAAGTTTTTTAAAGGTTTCCTTATAGTGCCTTTGTTAAACCAGGAAGCCCTGGTGCGGGGATGTTTTTTTGGCCCATGGGCTCATAATTTGAACAATCTTGGTAGAGGTCCACTAGATGAAGCTTCATACCAAACATCTAAGGCCTAGGCCTTCTGGTTTCAAACAAAATTTTTTAAAGGTTTTTCCTATATATGCCTTTGTAAAACCAGGGGGGCCTGGTGCAGGGGGCATTTTTGGCCCAGGGCTATAATTTGAACAATCTTGGTAGAGGTCCACTCAGGGCTTTAGATAATTTTTTTTTCAAAAGAGTACAGTACTCGTCCTTTTTTAAAAAAAGGAGTAACGAGAAATTTTTAAAGAGTACTGAAAAATAAACCAAAAAACTTCATTTTGCAGCCTGGACACAATGTTTTTATTGACTGATTTGTGGCCAGGTATACTGTTTTTCTTATTGATACACATATTCAATATGTGTGTCTATTAGAAAACAAGCAGTATGCCTGGCCACAAATCAGACAAAACAATGCCATATTGAAATCTCTTCTGAGCAGTTTGTTGACGGAGCAATCTAACTTTTGGGGTTCAGTTCTCTTGGCGGATAGCAGGACTTCAATGGCTGATTATTGTGGCCAAAGAGTTTCTAAAGAAATATAAAATCAGCTTCACTTTATTGTCCAAGATATGGAATGAAACTCATATTCTTTAAAACTTTTATAATTCCTTTTCAAAACCATATTCTGAATTTCATCATATATTGTCCATGGATATTTATTTTCTTCCACCCTTCGATCATTGGACCCATCGTGTTTCCTTACAGGCAATGTTATAATCGGAAACAGTTACTGGGTCAAAAATCTGTCAGGACCTTTTTCACAAAAAGTACGGCAGAGACAGACTCCTAATCAGCTGAAATGAACTTGGGGATGGCAGTGCTCCAGATAGGATTTTAGGGCACAGGGGCGCTGGGCTGGGTAGGGCACTTTTGAATGAAATATGGGCACCATTTCTTGGTTTATGAAATGCCATCAAAATCGTTATGATCAATTGGCTTCTCACACGTGAGTAAAGCTAATGTTGCTGATGTCTCTATTGGAATTATATACATATTTATATGCATTTCACAAGTAAGTGGTGTACTGGACCGAAGCAATAGCAACGTTTATTATTTAAAAAAAAAAAACATTTGAAAATTTAACTTCTAGGTATCTTTTAATATAGAATTATAATATTTAAATAAAAAATAATTTGTTTGATTCATCTGAAAGCGTATTATTAAAGCAATACACAAATTAACCGATGACTGAATAAGTAATCTGTTCAATGGAGACTACTCAATAATTATCCATGTCATTTGACGTTTCAGAACTCAGGCTGAATGTGCGTCTTCACTGGTTGCCAATGATCTGCAAAGACTCTGATCAAATGCAAAGCTAGTGTTTGCAATATCCCCGCGGCTTGATCAGTCTGCGACAGTATTACAAGTAAACAGTGTGTATACCGAGCTGCGTTGCAAAACACCTTTCAAAGACCCAGATCAACATGCGCAACCCGGGCAACCTTTTATCTCACCTATCTCTGAGTAGCCCTGCAAAAGGCTCTTGGGGTCAGCGAAGACTGAGCAGTTTGCAATGATGCGCAGGCTACTCCGAGTCTTCACTGGTCGCACGATACTCGAAGACTTAGACCAGCATGCGCAACCACTATGTAAGTCAGAACAACATGCGCAACAACTTCGCAAGTCCGTTTGGATAATCCAGCTTGTAAAATCAGCGATGCGCAGACTGATGCGCGTCGATACTGTTGAGCAATGACCTGCTCATCCAATCAATACAGCTAATGAAGGCTTGCGCGGATGCGCTGATTAATCCAAGACTTCACTGCTCGCTCGTCTTACAGTAGTTCAGATTACTCCGGTTTACGCCCACCTGATTAACGATCGGATCAGCTCTATATGTGCTATAATCTTGAAAGGACCGTAACCCTAACCCCAATAAAACTTGATTCCCTTGAAATAATTTATGAATGCATAATTTTCCCGTGTGAGAATTTCCCGCCTTTTATTACACACGTCATTTATTTCACATGCGTTCCAAATACGCTCTCAAAAAATATTAAATGCGTAATGCTAATTTGTTTTTCGTACCGGATACGCAGCAGATTTGAAAATAAGAGGACCATGATGGCCCTGGATCGCTCACCTGATCCATCGAGTAACAAGTGGGCCCCAGGGAGGGCCATTATTGACCCCAGGGTTAAAATGTGCATAATGTTAAGGGAGGTCTAAAAAGGTGAAGCTTCATACCAAATATCAACAAAAGGCTATAATTTGAACAATCTTGGCAAAGGTCCACTAGAAGAAGCTACACAACAAATATCAAAGACCTGGGCCTTGCGGTTTCAGAGAAGAAGATTGTTTTAAAGATTTTCCTTACATAAGCCTATGTAAAACCTAATGGCCCCGGGGCAGGGGCATTTTTGGCCTCAGGGCTATAATTTAAACAATCTTGATAGACGTCCACTAGATGAAGCTTCACACCAAATATCAAAGACCTGGGCCTTGTTGTTTCAGAGAAGAAGATTTTCAAAGATTATCTCTATTATAAGTCTATGTAAAACCAAAGGGCCCTGGGGCGGGGGCATTGTGGTCCCAGGGCTATAATTTGAACAATCTTGGTAGAGGTCCACTAGCTGAAGCTTCATACCAAATGTCAAAGACCTAGGCCTTGTGATTTCACAGTAGAAGATTTTTCAAGATTTTCCCTATATAAGTCTATGAAAAACCAAAGGGCCCAGGAGCGAGGGGAAATTTTGGCCTCAGGGCTATAATTTGAACAATGTTGATAGAGGACCACATAATGAAGCTTCATACCAAATATCAAAGACCTGGGCCTTGCAGTTTCAGAAAAGAAGATTTTTAAAGATTTTCCCTATATAAGCCTATGTACAAGAGGGCCATGATGGCCCTGGATCGCTCACCTGATCCATAGTGTAACAAGTGGGCCCCAGGGAGGGCCATTATTGGCCGAAGGGCTTTAATGTGCATAATGTTGAGGGAGGTCTTAAAGGTGAAGCTTCATACCAAACAAAAACAAAGGCTATAATTTGAACAATCTTGGCAAAGGTCCACTAGATGACGCTACACACCAAATATTAAAGACCTGGGCCTTGCTGTTTCAGAGAAGAAGATTTTTATAAAGATATTCCCTAAATAAGTCTATGCACCAGGCTATATAAGTCTCTGTAAAACCAAAGGGCCCCGGGATGGGGGGGGCATTTGTGGCCCCAGGGCTATAATTTTAACAAACTTGGTAGAGGTCCACTAGATGAAGGTCCATACCAAATATCAAAGACCTGGGCCTTGCAGTTTCAGTGAAGAAGATTTTTAAAAAATTCCCTTTATAAGTCTATGTAAAACCAAAGGGTCTCTGGGCGGCGACATTTTTGGCCCCAGGGCTATAATTTCAACAATCTTGGTAGAGGTCCACTAGATGACGCTTCATACCAAATATCAAAGACCTGGGCCTTCTGGTTTCAGACGAGAAGATTTTTAAAGGTTTCCCTATAAAAGCCTGTGTAAAACCAGTGGGCCCTGGCCCAGGGGCATTTTTTGGCCCAAGGGCTATCATTTGAACAATCTTGGTAACGGTCCACTTGACAAAGCTACTTACCAAATATCAAAGACCTGGGCCTTCTGGTTTCAGACAAGAAGATTTTTAAAGGTTTTCCCAATATAAGCCTATGTAAAACCAGTGGGCCCCAGGGCGGGGCCAGTTTTGGCCCCAGGGCTATAATTTGAACAATCTTGGTAGAGGTCCACTAGAAGAAGCTTCATACCAAATATCAAAGACCTGGGTCTTCTGGTTTCAGACAAGAAGATTTTTAAAGGTTTTCCATATATAAGCCTATGTAAAACCAGTGGGCCCCGGGGTGGGGCTGTTTTTGGCACCAGGGCTATAATTTGAACAATCTTGGTAGCGATCAACTAGACGAAGCTAAATACCAAATATCAAAGACCTGGGTCTTCTGGTTTCAGACAAGAAGGTTTTCCGTATATAAGCCTATGTAAAACCAGTGGGCCCCGGGGCGGGGCCGTTTTTTGCCCAAGGGCTTATAATCCATCCACTGGTTAAGCAGGAGAAGCTCTGGTGGCCATTTTGTTCGCCCGAGCTGAACAGTATGAGCAATTTTGGTAGAGGGACACCAAACGAACATTCCTGTGAAATAATTTCAAAATCCATCCACTGGTTAAGGAGAAGAAATCGTTTAAAAGTTTTTCTATTTTTAGCTCTGGCGGCCATTTTGTTCACCCAAGTGGAAGGGTATGAGCATTTTTTGATGAGATTCACCAAAGGAACATTCGTGTGAAATAATTTCAAAATCCATCCACTGGTTAAGGAGAAGAAGTCGTTTAAAGGTTTTTCTATAATTTTTAGCTCTGGTGGCCATTTTATTCACCCGAGCAGAACGGTTTGAGCAATTCTGGTAGAGGGTCACACAAGGAACATTCCTTTGAAATAATTTCAAAATCCATCCACTGGTTAAGGAGAAAAAGCCGTTTAAACGTTATTCTATTTTTAGCTCTGGCGGCCATCTTGTTCACCCGAGCGGAACGGTTTGAGCAATTTTGGTAGAGGATCACCCAAGGAACATTCCTGTGAAGTAATTTCAAAATCCATCCACTAGTTAAGGAGTAGAAGTCGTTTAAAGGTTTTTCTATTTTTAGCTCTGGCGGCCATCTTGTTCACTGGAGCGGAATGGTAAGAGCAATTTTGGCAGAGGGTCACCTAAGGAACATTCATGTGCAATAATTTCGAAATCCATCCACTGGTTAAGGAGAAGAAGTCCTTTAAAGGTTTTTCTATTTTTAGCTCTGGCGGCCATTTTGTTCACCCGAGCGGAACAGTTTGAGCAATTTTGGTAGAGGGTCACCCAAGGAACATTCCTGTGAAGTCATTTCGAAATCCATCCACTGATTAAGGAGAAGAAGTCCTTTAAAGGTTTTTCTATTTTTAGCTCTGGCGGCCATTTTGTTCACCCGAGCAGAACGGTTTGAGCAATTTTAGTAGAGGGGCTCCCAAGGAACATTCCTGTGCAATAATTTCAAAATCCATCCACTGGTTAAGGAGAAGAAGTTGTTTAAAGGTTTTTCTATTTTTAGCTCTGACGGCCATTTTGTTCACCGGAGCGGAACAGTTTGAGCAATTTTAGTAGAGGGGCACCCAAGGAACATTCCTGTGCAATAATTCCAAAATCCATCCACTGGTTAAGGAGAAGAAGTCGTTTAAAGGTTTTTCTATTTTTAGCTCTGGCGGCCATTTTGTTCATCCGAGCGGAACAGTTTGAGCAATTTTGGTAGAGGGTCACCCAAGGAACATTTCTGTGAAGTAATTTCGAAATCCATCCACTGATTAAGGAGAAGAAGTCCTTTAAAGGTTTTTCTATTTTTAGCTCTGGCGGCCATTTTGTTCACCCGAGCAGAACGGTTTGAGCAATTTTAGTAGAGGGGCTCCCAAGGAACATTCCTGTGCAATAACTTCAAAATCCATCCACTGGTTAAGGAGAAGAAGTCGTTTAAAGGTTTTTCTATTTTTAGCTCTGGCGGCCATTTTGTTCACCCGAGCGGAACGGTTTGAGCAATTTTAGTAGGGGGGCACCCAAGGAACATTCCTGTGCAATAATTTCAAAATCCATCCACTGGTTAAGGAGAAGAAGTCGTTTAAAGGTTTTTCTATTTTTAGCTCTGGCGGCCATCTTGTTCACCCGAGCAGAACAGTTTGAGCAATTTTGGTAGAGGATCACCCAAGGAGCATTCCTGTGAAATTAGATCAAAATCTGTCCAGCAGTTTTGTAGAAGAAGTTGTTTAAAGCAAAACTTGACGACGGACGCACGGACGCACGGACGACGGACGATGGACGACGGACAAAGACCGATCCCAAAAGCTCACCTTGAGCACTTCGTGCTCAGGTGAGCTAAAAAAAATCAGCCGACAACATAAGCAGACGACATTTTCACGTTTTTCTCGGAGTCTAAAGGGTTATTGTCTGTTTGATTTGAGGTTTAGTTTCCCCGTCAACACTAAATAGGTCATTTTGAAGATGTTGCTTCTAATTTTGTGGCACTTTTACCCGACACTGACATGTAATGACACCTCACGCCCTGTCGCCCAATGAAACCAATAGGGTTTATAAGCATGGACAGTCCAATTCGCACCGGCATAGATCGTCTTAACCCTTATCTTGCTGTTCACAACAACCCCAAACTTTTGCAAACAGTGTAGATCCAGATCATATGGCTTCTGAAGAAGCCATATGATCAGGATCTACACTGTTTGGCATTCAGTTTATGAATTTGTAGCAATAAATTACATCAAGTAATTTGATTGGTTGATAGACAGAAATGGGTGTGGCTTAGATGAATATTCAGCAAGATAAGAGTTAAGGGTTAAGGAGGCAGAAACTCCAGAAAAAATACCAGGTCCAAGTTGAAAACCAGTTTATCATTATGTATGCAGTCAAAAAATGTCAAATTTCTTATTCAATTATTTGTAACAAGTACAGCTAGCAGCGGCTGGAAAATACCAAAGGTTATCCCAATGTTTGTAAAATGCCATCAGGTCTTAACCCTAAAGCTGCCGAGCAAAACCGGAAAATGTCGACGGCTAATGTAGTCTGCTCAATCTTCTTGCAAAGTTTTTAACAATATTTTTGCAGACAGGCAGTCTGGGCCCAGATGAGGAGCAGTCTGATCTGGGCCTACACTGTTTGCAAAAAAATAAATAAATATTTTTAAGGCAACAGGCAGACTGCAAAGCAGACGACAATTGTTGTAACTGGCATTTAATCGGTTAAACACTAGATTCTGTAAGTTGAATCACATATGTGATGATTACGTAAATTCCCCCAATACACTTAATTGTATACAAGGGCTGCCAACTTGCCATTCAAGACTGACATTTAACCCTTAAGACACCAAGAAAAACTACATCTGAAAATGGCGTCTGCTTATGTCGTCTCCTGAATCTTCTTGCAAATATTTAAAAAATATTTTGCACACAGACAAACAGGAGCAGTCTGATCTGGATCCACAACTGTTTGCAAAAAATTACTTTTAAGGTATCGTGACGGGCACATTATGGGTAAATATGAAGTGGAGCAAGAACAATTGTTGTATCTTAACCCTTGCCCTGCTGAATATTCATCTAAGACACACCCATTTCGTTATATAAACCAATCAAATTACTTGATGTAATTTATTGCTACAAATTCGTAAACTGAATGCCAAACAGTGTAGATCCTGATCAGATGGCTTCTTCAGAAGCCATCTGATCTGGATCTACACTGTTTCCATAGATAGGGGTTGTCGTAAACAGCAAGATAAGGGTTAACCCTTGTCCTGCTAAATGGTACAGACTATAAGCATTTAACTTTAGGTGCCCAGACAGCCATAAATCCAAATTTTACATTAAGATAATAGGCATTTTTATTCAAAACTTAGGCGTCCAGGCAAATATTTCTAAAGGCACCTTGGACGACTGGGCGCCTGTTAGTCGGTACCCCTGGGATATGCTGAACCTTTGTAAACAGGGTAGATGCAGATCAGATGGCTTTGCTTCTGAAGAAGTAATCTGACTGGCTGAAAGTCAGAGATGGGTTTCACCGTGTGGCTAAATTAATTTATTCAGCAGGAAAATGGTTTATTGAAAAAGCTTTTTGGAGTTTCAAGAAATGGCCACATCTTCCAGCATAAGCGGTGGTAACGAGCATAATTAAGGGTAATTTTTGTAACAAATGGAATCTTCCTCCTATATATGGCAGGAGTCCATTTTGGAATTTAGGGGTGTCTGCTTGTGTTTTCTTCAAAATGTGTTAGAAAAATGACTTAACTTTTTGTGAACAGTGTAGGCCCGGATCAGCTCATTCTGGACATCTGATCTGGGCCTGCACTGTTTGCCGGGGTACCCGGTACAAACTGGGTTAAGAAATACATTTTATGTGAACTTGAAAGGATCACCTCAATGAGACCATTCACCTCAATCAGGCCATAGCAGCAATATTTCAAGCTCCCTAAGAATTCTGTAAAGTCAGAGAATCAGAAGTCTGTTGAAGGAATACATGAAATAAAAAAACTCACCAAAAATTTCCCCATTTGGTGCATATTCTGAGACAAGATAAAGCATGTTCTTTGTTTCCATCACCTGAAAATACAGGTAAACACGTTAGTTTCATTTCACCTGAAAGTTCAGGTAAACATACGTCATTTCACCTGAAAATATTAATAATCACATTGGAAACTTACATTTCACCTGAAAATACAGTTAAACACATGTAAGTAACT
Organism: Lucinisca nassula; assembly: GCA_963580285.1. Lineage (NCBI taxonomy): Eukaryota > Metazoa > Mollusca > Bivalvia > Lucinida > Lucinidae > Lucinisca > Lucinisca nassula. Next base: position 80,294,505 of record OY757019.1, on the reverse strand, counting down.
TCCCAAAATACAGGTAAACAAATGTCAGTAACTTTCATTTCACCTGAAAATTCAGGTTAACAATTGCCAGTAATTTTCATTTCCCCAAAATTTACATGTAAACACATGTCATTGAGTTTCATTAAGTATGGGACCTTGACCTTGAGGTCCGGGGCAGGCGTATGGCTGAATTAACCTTAGGACATGTATTAATCATCAAACCAAACACGAAGCATTTCCATTATATAGTTTGGAAAATTATGTTTGTTTGTTTGAATTGAGGTTTAGTATCCACATCAACAGTGTATAGGTCATTTTGGAGATGTTGCTTCCAAATTTTTTGGGACTATAACTTGACACTGAGATGAAATGACATCTCAAGCCCTGTCGCCCAATAAAAACCAATAGAGTTTATAAGCATGGACGGTCCGACTCGCACCTGTTTGCCTGGGCAGGCTTAGATCCTCTAAGCTGTTTATCAATACTTGTGTGTGGTTGGTTTCAGCTCCGCGTGGAAGCATCATTTCTTCAAGCCCCGATGGGCACTTTGGGCGTCATCCAGTTTATGAGTGAATTGCCCGCAGAATTTACACATCAGTAAAATCCATAAAAATGAAATTTATTCCATAAGTGGCTCAAACTACCCCTTGTCCCTAACAAATTTTTCACAAAGGTTTTTGAGCCACTGGAATCTGTCTGACTGTACATGTATTCACTCTTAACCCTTATCTTGCTGAATATTCATTTAAGCCACACCCATTTCTGTCTATCAACCAATCAAATTACTTGATGCAATTTATTCCTACAAATTCATAAACTGAATGCCAAACAGTGTAGATCCTGCCTGATCAGATGGCTTCTTCAGAAGCCATCTGATCTGGATCGACACTGTTTCCAAAGATAGGGGTTGTAATGAACAGCATGATAAGAGTTAAGCATAAAAACACCTAAACTTCTTAACACTTAACCTGCTGAATATATTAATATGCAACACCCACTACTGATTATCAACCAATCAGATTACTTGATGCAAATGATTGCAACCAATTCATAAACTGAATGACACACAATGAAGATCATGATCAGATGGCTTCTTCATCTGATCTGCATTGTTTGAAAGTTAAAGACATTTCTGGGCTCAGCAGGACAAAGGATGACATACTTGTTCTAAAATCTAAAAAAGAACAATTTACTGTCCAATGTTGTGTCTTGAATCAGCTGGGTGAGTGGCAAGGAGTTAAGACCCTGATTAGACGCTACAGAATTGTCTCATCAGGGTTTAAGCCGGCAAGTCTGGCTATACACAGTATACACTAGATACAATGATTTGGAACAACTGCTGCTCAAATACAGAACCTCTTGCCTATTATTTGTTGTCTCTACCAAGCTAGTAAAATACACATTCAGCTTATTTCAAACTCTACTCTGGCCCTTGTCAAATCAGATTTGCCCTTAACCCTTGTCCTGCTGAGCCCGGATATGCCTTATCTTTCAAACAATGAAGATCCCGATCAGATGGCTTCTGAAGAAGCCATCTGATCAGGATCTTCATTGTTTGTCATTCAGCTCATGACTTTGTTGCAATAATTTGCATCAAGTAATCTGATTGGTTGATAATCAGTGGTGGGTGTAGCGTATATAAATATTCAGCAGGTCAAGGGTTAACTAATTTCAAGTTGCCAAATGTCAGGAAGGAGGAAGAAAAACTAGCCAAAAAAAAAAAGAGAAGAAAAGGAAGAAGTTATTAGTACATGGTACTGATATTTTTTCAGTATTTATTCGTTGAACCTGAAAAATTTGCTTGGCAAAGTGTGAAAATACGTCAATCAGGAATTTCACAACTACATTTTTCCAAGTTTTTGTCATGAAGCCAACCACATTTATCAAAAGATTTTAACCCATTTGGCATTTTGTATTGGAAACCCCAAAACAGGTTCCTTGGTAAACAGTGTACGGTAGGCTCAGATTAGACGCCGCAGAATGCGGTGTCTGATCAGGGCCTACACTGTTTGCAAAAAGTTCAGCCATTTTTTAAATAAATTTTGAAGAAAACAATCGGACACCCCTAAATTTTTAAATGACTCCTGCTATATATAAGGAGGATGATTCAATTTAGTACAAAAAGGGTTAATGTACCATACAGTTCTCTTGGTTTTGAGGTTTAACATCCCCGTCAACACTGTCCCCGTCTTTTGATCAGCTCATAAGAAAACCTACTTATCAATCGCAAAATGACCAGCAAAAGTCGACGAGCTAGCTTGTGCATCAGCACACTCTCTCAAAGCCTTTGCTGCGCGCATACATGATTGAAGAACATAATGGTACAGAAACAGACAGTATATTCTCACCTTATCTGCTGTGAATGACTGATGTGTCATCACATTGTTTTTTTTGGTGTTTTTTTTTCTAATTTTTTATTAAGATTTTGTGACTGATCTATATTCAACTTTCACGATTTCCTTCTAAACGGATGAAAATATCTACAATTTAATTCTCAATTTCACAGATTATACAAAAACAATTATTCCCCAAGGTAAATAAAATAAAGTGAAAAGCAATTTGTTTTTTGCATTGCTAGAACTATTAACTTTCAGGGAAATCAGTTACTAACAACTTTCTAAGTTTAGAAGAAGGGATCATAAAAGCCGGGATTGACGTCAGTATCTACATCAAAGCATTATGGGGGATATTTCTCATTAGTAATTACTCTAATATTTGGATACTTCACCCCTAAGATGCCATGGAAAAATTGCTTCTGAAAATGCCATCTGTTCATGTCGTCTGCTTCATCTTCTACATGGTTTGGTACTCAGGCAAACAGTGTGGACCCTGATCAGACTGCTCCTTGAACAGCAGACTGCTCCTTGAGGAGCAGTCTGATCTGGGTCCACGCTGTTTGCAAAACTGACTTTTAAAATTCCAGCAGACGACAATGCTTTGTTTTGTTTGATTTGAGGTTTAACGTCCCTGTCAACACTGTAGACGACAATGCAGACAACCATTGTGATTGGCATATAACATGTATTCGTTAAACTGGAACTTCATTCTACAGCAGACGACAATATTATTATTTTCATTATTTTTTGTGAAAATAAGGCTTCACATTTCAGGTGACTGTGAATGGGAAGTCTAAAACAGGGATACTGGCAAACCATTTGCTGGGTCCATGCAGTTTACAAAATTGACTTTTAAAATTACCAGCTTACGACAAAGCACCCTTTTTGTAATTGGCATATCTTATGCGTTAAACTGGACCCTTTAAGGGCTGCAGAATATTCTGCAGGAGACGACAATTTTTTTTTTCATTATTTTTCAGTGAAAATAAGGTTTTACATTTCATACGATGCCTCTGCTGGGATCTTGAATGGGAAGCCAAAAACGGATATACTGACAAACAGTGCAGGTCCAGATCAGATGCCAGCAAACACCATGGGCTTACTCTTTTGCCTAAAATTTAACACTTTTCCAAGTTATTTTAAGATATCACAACCTCTAAGCCCCCCCCCCCCCCCCCCCCCACCCCACCCCCAAATTTTGTTGAAATGAACTTCTGCTACATGGAAGGTGGAAGATTCCATACAAGTGGGTTATTTAACGTCTATTAGAAAATGACTGAACTTTTTTTTTTGCAGTGTTAACACTAAGTGAAGGTCCTGTTCTTCAACAGTCAAACAATCAAATGATCTACACCAACATTGTTTGCCATTATCACTTTTTTGTGTTTCCTGTTTAAAATGGACCCAAGGGGGAAAAGAGTTTCACGGTTTGTAAAGTGTCGAGTATCGAGTCAAAAATGTCGAGTATCGAGTTGAAATTGTCGAGTATCGAGTCATAATTGTCGAGTATCGAGTCAAAATTGTCGAGTATCGAGTCAAAATTGTCGAGTATCGAGTTAAAAAAGTCGAGTATCGAGTTGAAATTGTCGAGTATCGAGTCAAAGTTGTCAAATATCGAGTTAAAAGGTTTAACAAAAAAAAAACTAGTCTTAAGTCCCCATTCAGGACCATTTTCCTAACTTTCACTCAAAGACAATCGACCCACCTGCGCTATCAGCACTTTCATTTTTTTTATTGAACTTTGACACATCAAAGGTAAACGTATATTATAGCTGTACATTAGCATATAATTATATAAAATGAAAACTGACCATAATAAAATGACCCCAGCCCATCGGGGCTTGAAGAAATAGATGGGCTGCATGATACTTCCACGCAGAGCTGAAACCGACCCGCACGCGAGTACTGGTAAACAGCTTAGAGGATCTAAGCCTGCCCAGGCAAAGCAGTGCGAGTCAGCCCGTCCATGCTTATAAACACTATTGGTTTCATTGGACGGCAGGACTTGAGATGCCATTTCATCTCAATGTCGGGTAAAAGTCCCACCAAATTGGAAGCAACGTCTCCAAAATGACCTATACAGTGTTGACAGGGACGTTAAACCTCAAATCAAACAAACAAAACCATAATAAAACCTTTTTCTGAATCCATTTTATTAACCTCAGTAGCACTTCCAAGATGAGTAATCTTCTCTCAACTGATCCTCTGGTCATCTTGTGGTTCCAGCACTCCATTTGGGCCATCAGAAACTCATCGTTGTTTTGGTGTAAAAGCTATTAATTATCCAGTAAATGGGCTGCATTTGTTAGGGCAGCATGTATAATGTCCATTAATATCAGCTTTGGCATCCAGTGTTTGTTTTAGTTTATTTTAATAGGTGCATTTTGATGCTAGGCACATCAGTTGGGAATTACAAGATTTAATGTTTCGAGACACTCAAATATTGTTTATCTGTAAGGGGAAAATTGTTGCTTTGCACATTTTGTACCAAAAGGAATCTTCCACCATATACAGAATAAGTCCATTTCAAAATTTAGGGGTGTCATGTTGTGTTTTCTTCAAAAACTACTCGAAAATTTGCTGAAAATTTTGCAAATCATTACGAAAACACGCCTATACAAATACATTATAATTCTTACCTACAAAAAATGATAATTTTCAGATGAAAAATTTCGATATTTTTCTTATTTCTGCTCAAAACATATATTGGGGATACTCGTTAGAACCGCCCCGACGAGGCGGTTCTAACGAGTACCAACAATCTATGTTTTTGAGCAGAAATAAGAAAAAAATACTTTATACCCCTGCAAACCCCAGTTTTACTATGTAAAACTGGGGTTTAAGGGGGTCAAATTTATATAGGTGTGTTTTCGTGATGAGTGAAGGTCGTTCTGCGTCTTCTGATCTGGGCCTGCACTGTTTGCTTACTAATTACTGTTTTGGTGTTTCCTGTACAAATAGGTTAAAATGAACAATAAAAAAGAGGAAAAATAAAAATGTCAGTGTAGATGTGTTGCATACTAAATTTATAAATATTTGGTATATTAGACCACTTTAGGACCACTGTTGCCCTAGATCAGCAAAATTAGCTTGTTTAAATGATGACATATTTTAGGACAAAACAAACAAACACAAGTCATTATTTTTGAGTTATTGCTTGTTCAAATAAGAAGACTCACATACCTGCAAAGTCATGCTGCAGAATTATGTTAATGTTAACTCGATACTCGACAATTTTAACTCGATACTCAACGTTTTTAACTCGATACTCGACAATTTTGACTCGATACTCGACTTTTTTAACTCGATACACGACAATTTTGACTCGATACTCGACTTTTTTGACTCGATACTCGACAATTTTGACTCGATACTCGACTTTTTTGACTCGATACTCGAAAATTTCAACTTGATACTCGACTTTTTTAACTCGATACTCGACAATTTTGACTCGATACTCGACTTTTACAACTCGATACTTGATACTCGACAAAAAGAAACCCTCGGGGGAAAAAATCACAAATAAAAATCTTCCCTTGTAACACATGCCATGTCACTTCAAGTCATTCCCAGTATGTCACAGCTCAAATATCGCATTTTTTCAGTTTCTTATTGAAACTGCAGAAGTTTAAGAAGTTTGGTGAACTTCTTCACAGGATTATATCAGGTCATTGATATTTGAGGTGATTTAATAATCTTCTCTCTCTCTACAGTAAAAGGGCAATGCCCTTCAAAGATTGATTGATTGATTGGGGTTTAACGACACATCAACCCTTGTGGGTGATTTTGTGTCATCTCCCAGAAAAAGGTAGAAAACAGATAGAAGAGATATAAGGCTGCCATGATTACTCGTATAATCTATTAATCGATCGATAAATTCCACAAAAATGAATATCATTTCTGATTTGCTTTTAATCGATTACTTGATATGTACAATTTACTACCCAAAGTTATGCCTAAAATAGCTGGATGAGTGGCAAACAGTGCAGACCCTGATGAGACGCCGCATTATGCGGCGTCTCATCTGGGTCTACACTGTTTGCTCAGGCCTGTCTGTTCAAATATACATATGGTAAAGTGAAACATATGGTAAGAGTTATGCTCAGAGGGAAAGCCAGACAGGTAAAATTATGACAAAAACCTTAGCAATTACTAATCGATTATCGATCGCAATGATATGACTGATAATCGATTATCTTTTCAGCTCCGATTAGCCAGCCCTAAAGAGATAGTAGATGAGTGATGGGGGGAGAAAGAGGAAAATGAATGGAAGTGTAGAAACAGAAGAAATAACAGCCCACTCTATCCTTACCTGCTGTAAGGACAGAAAATCTTGCCCAACTGTAAGCCAATATGAATTGGACGCCCCAGTGATCCAAGATACACGACACCTTTACCTCATCCAACCCCCACCTGTCCTTATAAGACCGTATTCAAGACATATTCACACAGAAAGCTTAATTTGGGACTGACAATGTGCTTTAACCCATTTTGTAACGGAAACCCAAACATGGGTATTTGGCAAACAGTGCATGCCCAGATCAGACGCCTCATTCTGCGGCGTCTGACCAGGGCCTACACTGTTTGCAAAAAGTTCAGCCATTTTCCTAATAAATTTTGAAAAAAAGACACAACCTGACACCCCTAAATTTGGTTTGCCATTTGGTACAAAAAGCGTTAAAATTACTTGAATAATTAGACATATAATTCTACTGAATATTGTCATGGCTGGCCAAGCATTCAACATCTGATGGCTGTGAGTTCCATCCTTAGATCTTGGGTGGCAAGGCTTGAGATGTCATTTCATCTCAATGTCGGGTAAAAGTCCCACAAAAATGACCTTTACAGTGTTGACGGGGAAGTTAAACCTCAAATCAAACAAACAAACATCCTTAGATCCAGCTACAGAATATGATCACAAAATGTTTTCTGCAGTATTTCTCTCTCTCTCTCTCTGGCAAAAACAATCCTGTGCACTGTATACCATTTAACTACAACCAAGTTCTTAAGCTGCCCAGAAAATGCAGTCTGGTCAACTGACCATCTGACCTAAGTTCTTAACATGGAATCTTCCTCCTCTATATGGCAGGAGTTTGAAATTTAGGCGTGACTTTAAAATTTATTTTGAAAATAGCTGGACTTTTTTGCAAATAGTGTAGACCCTGATCAGATGCTGCATTTTGCAGCATCTGATCTGGGCCTCTACTGTTTGCCAGGGTACCTGTTTTGGTGTTTCTGGTACAAAATGGGATAAATGGTGTGTGTGTGGGGGGGGGGGGGGGGGGGTGCAAAACAATTTCAACAAGAATTCTGCTGAACATGCTATGTCATGAAAATTTGAGCAACTGGCCACATTAAAACATTCTATGGTGCTGTCTGATCTGATACTGCACTGTTTGCCAGTGTTCAATTCTGAGGTTTACCACCTAAATTGGGGTAATCCAAAAATATAGACCCTGATCAGACAAGACTGCTCATTCAGCCTCACAGGTTAGCATGAATTAATTTTCCTCGGAGAGGTAAAAACTGAGATCTGATCAACAACTCGCCCACACCCACCAAGTGATTATCACTCCCATTCACAGCTTTGTCAGATTTAACCTGGCTTGGATCAACCACTTCTTAACCCATTTTGTACTGGAAACCCCTCAACGGGTACCCTGGCAAACAGTGCAGGCCCAGATCAGAGGCCGCAGAGCGGACCTCTGATCTGGGCCTACACTACTAGCAAAAAGTTCAGCTATTTTCCAAATAAATTTTGAAGAAAGCACAACCTGTCAGGCGTAAATTTCGAAATCGGCTTCTGCTAAATACAAGGAGAATGATTTCTTTTTTATACAAAAAGGGTTGACATGATCGGGGTGGGCGAAAATTTCGCTAGCCGTGACAAGTAAACCTGTGACTTCGGACATGTGCACCAAATAAACACTCAAATCAGCTGATTCACGTCCACACTGCGCTAAAGTCTTACATGTACTT